>OY744481.1:97413977-98618296 GCA_963556165.1 Tipula helvola
CAAATAATCCAAACCAGAAATATCGTGCTCACCGCCAGACACCTTTTTTTGGAGGACCTCCGGGAGACTGTCTGCAGGAGCAGTGTAAATTAATATTTAAAAAAATAAAAAATGTTAAAAGTTACCGCTGCATTTATTGATACTTTTTGTATTTGTCAAATAAAAGCCCTTTTCAGAAAAAAATCGTAAAAAAGGACTTTTGAAATACTCGTTTTTTTTAAATATCAAAATGAAACCTCTTATTGGAAAACCCTATACATATTATAAAATAAAATTTACATTTCTGTCTCAAAATTATTGCATTGAATTTTGGAATGTAAATATGGCCCAAACAAGATCCATATCTATCTATTCTTATCTGTGCTTATACCAAGTGAATTTATTACTCAGAAATAGTACCTTAAAAATGCGATTTTAATAAAGCAATTCACAAATAATGTATCGATCAACATATCGTTGAAATTTCAATCAAATGATAATGACAATACATGATAAACCAATTTAAGTAGGTATGATCAAGCACATCATGCTATCTCTTTCACTAAAAAATTCTGTCATTTGGTGCTTTTTTCTTGATATACTTTTTTTTATAAACACTAGTTCATAGCAAACAAAAACAAATCAAATTGTTTTGCGGTGATAGTTTTTGTGAAAATTTTGTGAAAACAACGAAGCCTTGTGATTTTATAGCGGTCAATCATACCTATTCAATTGGTTTATCATGATGACAATACATGTAACAATGTGTTTACAAGTGTAAGGATTATTTCATTCTGTTCGATTTATCATAGAGGTAAGACAGTTGTTTTTCGATATTTTAAAATTAATATAAAACTATCATTCTTGGTTTTGATAATCAAACCTGAACAAGTGAATGTAGTTCGGGGCATTCCGCTTCAAAACACTGAATTTGGTTATGTAGTCATGGGAAAGGTTTCGAATACCCCTCAAATCAATTGTGTTAATAATCAGTTGTTGTCTTATAATGTATCCTTTCAGGAACTGAACGATCAAATTCAAAGGTTTTGGAAAATAGAGGATCTTAATTCCCCAAACGAGTGGTCGTTGGAAGAAAAGCATTACGAGGAGCATTATGTCAAAAATGTTCAAAGAGACGAAAATGGAAGATATATTGTCGCTCTTCCAGTCAAAAATAATCTCGAAAATTTGGGAATTCGTCAAGTAACGCTTTGCGACAATTTCTTTCTCTAGAAAAGCGACTTAATACTAACAGTGAAATTCGGTCGCTGTATAATGCATTCATGAATGAATACATAAATTTAAACCATATGGTTGAGGCGTCCGAATCTAGTATCTCAAAATTGTTGAAAAATGATTCGTATTATATGCCGCACCATTCAGTACTCTGTGAAAGCAGCACCACCTCGAGATTGCGAGTAGTGTTCAATGTTTCATCCAAGAGTTCGACTGGAATTTCACTAAACGATTGTTTGATGATCGGTCCTACCATGCAGCGGGACTTATGTTCGATATTATTACGGTTTAGAAAGCATATCGTCGGCATAACCGGGGACATTACGAAAATGTACCGCCAAATTTTAGTCAGAGAAGATCAACAAAAGTTACAAAAAATCTGGTGGCGTGAACATCAAGATTTAGATCCAAAATGTTATCATCTTCAAACCGTAACATACGGAACAGCAAGTGCTCCATTTCTCGCAATAATAACTCTCTATCAATTAGCGTCAGATGAAGAAAATGATTTTACTGCAGCGTCTAGACAGGTTCCGATTCGGTCGAGTCCGCTTGCAAGCTAAAAGAAGATCTAATTCAATTATTGTCACGTGGAGGTTTTGAACTCCGGAAAATCAAGTCGAATAGAAAGACACTTCAAGCTGATAATAATGATGAAGAAGCAAAATCTATCTTAATTCTCGGAATTAATTGGGATACCGAATATGATATGTTTCACTTTTCATTTCAAAAGTATTCATTAAATGGTCCATGTTCAAAGAGATCCGTCTTGTCAGAGATCGCACAATTTATTGTTTGATCCACTGGGGGTTCTGTGGTCCGGTAGTGTTTTTAGCCAAGTTGTTCATGCAGAATTTATGGTCACTTAAGTTAGAGTGGGATGCGGATCTGCCATCAGATTTACGGGAACACTGGATTTTGTTTAAGTAACAATTATTGTCGATAGACAGATTGTCTGTTCCTAGATTTATCATGTTTCCGCCTCGAGTTGTGCGCGTCTCTCTTATTGGTACAACTGATCCATAAAGTATTGTCAATTATGGAAATCGACTTTTCATCTGTTTATTTGTGGACAGATTCGGAAAAAACCCTTTACTGAATTAAGTCAGTCCCGTCCCGATTCGCAACGTTCGTGGCGAACAGGGTGTCGCAAATTCAGGATTATTCGAATGCCGAGAATTGGTATTATGTTCCAACGGATGAAAATCCCGCGGATATGATTTCGTAAGGCTTAATGCCCAAGGACTTCCTAAAATGTGAAAAGTGGTTCCATGGTCCAAGTTTTCTCCAGAATCCAAACGGGAATTGGCCGAAACAACCGTCAACAGTTGAAATCAAAACAGAAACATTGGAACTGCGCAAAATAAAGGTTTTGGCCTCGGAAAAATATGAAGAATGGGACGCAATTTCGGACTGTTCAAGTTATTCCAAGGTGTTAAGGAGATTCGCTATCATACTTCGTTTTATAAACAATTTGAAGATTGCCGTTCGAAGTAAAAATTCAATGAATTCTGCTACAAAGCGATTACCTCTAAATAATTTACCGCATAACAGAATTGAGTTGTCCTCAATTGATATGGATTTGGCTTTGAAATCTATCGTAAAACATATCCAAAAAAACGAATTCCCAGCCGAAATTAAGGTTCTTCGAAAAGGAAAAGTGTTACCAAAACATAGCAAATTGTTGCCACTTAATCCATTTTTAGATTTAGACGGCATGCTACGCGTTGGCGGTCGATTAAAAAATGCAAACATCCCATTTGGGTCGAAGCATCCGTGGTTACTTCCAGCATCACATTCGTTTGCCAATTTGGTCGTGGGATCAGAACATATCAGGCTTTTGCACGCCGGAGCGCAATCTCTATTATTTAATGTTCGAGAGCGATTTTGGATCATCGGCGGACGAAATTTGTGCAAAAAGGTAATAAAACAGTGCGTTCGATGTGTCCGCACTCGTCCGAGGACACTCTCACAACTTATGGGGCAACTTTTAAAAGACCGAGTAACACCTTCTCGCCCATTTGAAAATGTAGGGATCGATTTTTGTGGTCCCTTTTTGGTCAAAAATAGAATCCGGTCTCGAGTTGTAGAGAAGGCCTACGTCTCAATTTTTATATCTTTCTCGACTAAAGCTATCCATATGGAAGTGGTGACAGACTTATCCACCGAGGCTTTTTTAGCTGTATTCCGGAGATTTGTGTCCCGACGTGGAATTTGTTCAAATGTTTACTCGGACAACGCGACGAATTTCGTAGGTGCCAGATCTGAACTAAAGGACTTGCACCAAATTTTTACGTCGGAAATTCATCAGAATGAGGTTTTGAAATTTTTTGTAGATAAAAATATTCAGTGGCATAATATACCCCCACGATCGCCCCATTTCGGTGGGTTATGGGAGGCCGCCGTAAAAAGTGCCAAACACCATTTGAAACCTGTAGTCGGCGCAAATTCTTTGACCTTCGAGCAACTGAACACACTCATAGTTGAAATCGAGGGTTGGCTTAATTCTAGACCCATCGCATCAATGTCTGAGGACCCTAACGACCTGGCATCTGTCCGCCATTTATGTTTCAAACGACTGTCCCATTATCAGAAGTTACAGTCGATGTTTCAAAACTTTTGGGATCGATGGTCTCGAGAGTATCTAAGTGAACTACAACACCGACGAAAGTGGAATCATTGTGAATCCGAGCCAAACGTAAACGACGTTGTCATTGTCAAGGAGGATCACGTTCCTCCATTTAAGTGGCCATTAGCCCGGATAATGGAGTTACATCGAGGAGGAGATGGACTCGTCAGGGTAGTAACGATTAAAATTGAGAGCCGTTTTTCCAAAACTCAACAAACGCCAAAATTGTGAAAATGAGATATGGGTGTCAAAATTTTCGTGTTTTTATTTCCTATCGATTTAGCTAATAATATTTTACCTAAACCTAACAAGATCCATACAAAAAATATTTTAAATATTCGGGTTTTTCCAAAACTAAACAAAGTTCGCAGAGTTCTTTCAAAACGATACAAGTGGAAGGCATAAACTATTATTTCTTTTTCCTTTAACTTTTGTAAATGAACACGAGGTTTATAATTTAATTTGTGTGTGAATAAAAAAATATTTTACACTGAGTTCAACCCTGGATTCGGAAACCCCCACAGTGACACCTGTTCTACATGCAAACTTTTCGATGTTAAATTATTTAATTTGAAAAATAATCTAACAGAACTTCAAGCTGAGCGAGCAAAAAAAAACTACACCAGCTTCGTGCTAAAAAATTTCATTCAATAATGAACAAACCACTTGATGGCACACTAGATATTGTATTTGACATACAGCAGAATCAGCCTTTGCCGAAACTTTCTGTTGGTGAAGTATTCTACTCTCGACAGGTATGCCATTATATTATTATTATTTATTGACCTAGGTCTATTTTTACTTATTCTTTACAATATGGGAATTGTAAATAATAAGAAACGACAAAGTAAAAATGATATCACATTTTATACATGGCTTGAGACGGATGGCCCTCGAGGGGCAAACGAAGTGGCATCTATTTTGTTTAATTTTTTCTAAAACCTGGAGAAGGATATCATCGAGCAACAGCTATCTGATATGCCAACAAATTTAAGACTTTTTTCTGACTCCTATGCGTCCCAAAATAAAAATAGCATCTTAATGACAGCACTAGTTTACTTCTTGGAGCATAGCAAAGTTTTTAAAAATATTACGCACTATTTTCCGATAAGAGGACATAGTTTTATGCCACCGGATCGTGTTTTCGGGCGAATCGAAAAGGATTTTCGAAGAAAGGAGACAATAATTTCACCAGATGAATACCGTGAAATACTCCAAGGGCACGGCAAGGTCCTCAATATGGGTAAGGGCTGGAATACCTATAACTATAAATCAGTGTCCAAGCGACTCATGAAATTCAAAATGTCGTTTAAAATAAGCGCAGTAAGGGTTATATGCTACACTAAGGCATACAGTGGAGGGGTAAAGATTGGTGTCAGTAATACTTATAGCGGATCCTCCATTGATGTGGAGCCATTTAAAAGGAACATATCGAATATTACGAATAGTTCGCCAGGATTTAGTTTATTGCCAAAGAGAAACAAAGTGTCAAGCAAAAAGAGGAACGATGTAAAGAAGCTTATGCAATTTTTCGTAGTACCAGAATGTGCTCAAGAATTTTATGATGACGTACTTTATGGAAACGCAAATGAGTCGAAGGAAGATATTGAAAAACATTATAATGAACAAGAACTTTTAGTTTAAAAAGTTTGTGTTATAAAAAAATTAATGAAATACAATAATTTTTCAATTCAAGAATTATTCAATAAATATTATTTCAAAATTCAACAAAATTGTTGTTTGTTTTAATTTGAAAAAACTCGGAAATTTTGATCGTCAAAATAATTGGGAATTTGTTGTTGTTATTTATAAATTTTTTCATACCAGATTTGAGTCTGCTTTGAGTTGAATTTAAAAAAAAAATTTGATTTTCAGGTCCATTTTCCTTCAAATAAATCACAAAAATTGTTCTCCTGAAAAATTTAGTTTTTTGCTTTGTTGAGTTTTGGAAAAACGGCTCTCAATTGGGGACAAGATGTTCAAACGTGCTATCACTCGCATTTGCCTTCTTCCGGTAGACACGAGCTCATCATCACCTGTAGATTAATCACGTATCTATTTATGATACACTGGTCACTTTGTTTTCGTTGGATATTGCGCGTTGCAGGTTTTCAGTTCAAATTTTATTGGTTGATTTAATGAATTACATAATATTAGCATTGTATAAATTATATCATATTCTTATTGTTTTTGAAGTATTAAATACTCCAAGGTGGGGAGTATGTTTAAATTGAAATAGAATAAAAAATATTGTTTATTCATATACATACTATTGTAAAGGAAAATCTACCAACGCTTCCGAACCTTTTAATCATTTCAATGACGATTCAACGAGAAGCGTTCGGTCGGTTTTCCTAGTTCTCTTTTGTAAATTCTTTGTTTAAATTTATAATAAGTTAGTTGTTATACGTTATATCGAGGAGTCACTGAGAAAAATAAAATAATAAAAGACTAAACCTCGAAAAGAAATCTTTTTTTTTTTCGTTTAAAATACAGTCCACTAAATCTGGAGGAAATATCCAGCAGGTTAAGTTTCAATATATTCCAATAAATATGATTACGCAAATAGCCCAAATAATGCCATATAATGGTATAAATTTGAAAAACTGCAAAATTGTTAAATTATGTATAACCATGTACGACCTTGCATCACGATAATTAGGAACGCCAAATGATACTCGAAATAACCAGTATTATATTGATTTGGACTGATGTATTTATGCACCACAGGTTTTATCGTGAAATTGAGCATATAATAACAGTAATGAAACTGCGTATCACGTAATGCTTTTAACCATCGATTCAATAAGTGTCCGAAACAAGCTTTGAACGGAATGAAAATAAACTGTTATATTACAAACATGCTAATCGTTTCATTCTTCACATATGTCACGCGCACAAGCTGTACATATACTTTGCAAGTTTATCAAACAACTAGTTAAGGAATGTGGCACATGATATATTTTACTGTACATGTACTATAGCCAACAATCCGGTACACTGTATTTATTATACTGTTTATAGCGAAATATACGGATCGCTGTATTTATTAAACAGTAGTATAGCTAACTATCCGGCAAACTGTAGTTATTTTATTTTGATTTAGCTAACTATCCGGCTCGAAGGACCAAAATATTGGTCACGCTGGTCGAAAAATTTAAAAATTTGCATCACCATTAAGAAATTTTGAAGAATGAAAACAACTGAACTCGAAGACAAATTTATTATCAAAAAACAGTTGTTTAAGACGTTATTATAATTTCGAAGATGTTAATTGTACTTTGTACAAAATGAAATAAAACCCATTAAATACAACTTTGAATTTTATTAACAATAATATTGTTAATTGTTATTTTTCAATTAAATGTTAGTACATAGTGTGATTAGTACACGTGATTTGTACACGTGTTTCAGCCTTTTGAAAAAATTGGAGGCAGTAATTTAACAAGCCGTCAAATTTTTGTATATATTTTATTAAATTAGATGTTGATAATTCTGGAATGGTGTTTTATACCCCATTTTCAATATTTACATTAATAACAAACCCTATAGTAATTATTGGAATATTCGGGCCAAATCAGCTTCCTCTAAATAAGCAAAGGCTAAATATCCAAATTCTTCGTTAACAAATAATCTGCGACGTTCCTGAGTTTGATTGAGTGAACGTCTTCTTGCCGATAATAAATTTTACAACAACGTTTGGAAAAAATTGCGATGTAACCACATTTGTTCTTCGATAGTCCCCTCAAGGTCACCATTGTTTTAATGGTACCTACCAGATCGCAGGTTATTCCTGAATGTGATGTGGCGTCGGAATTGATTTTTGTTTGCCTATTTTGATGAGTGTGGCGATGATAGCTTATCTAAAGTGACCGTTGTTTTGGCGACCTAAAATCAATTTAAGCCTATAACTGCCAATTCTTCCTTGTTCGATGTTTTTTGTGTTATATTCTTTAAATTGTTCCTTACCGATTAGTGATACAATTCCGACTTCAACCAATTCGTACCAAGAATCCTGGTACTAATTTCGAATTACAATTATGTATATCAAAATTTTGATTTACAAGTTTCTAAAATCCTTAAACCTAAATTTCAAAAGACTGTTTATTACATTCGAACATTGAACTATTTACTTTATATATTTCTGATGAATCTGAATATGATTAATAACCCATGTAATGGAATATGTCAGTAAAAAGCTTAACCCATATTGTTGTTCTGAAGCTTCCAATATTGTTTCGATGTATTTTCAAATATGAAATAACTTCAAACATGAGAAATGAAAAATCGTTTATTTCAGACCATGAACTGTATACCCCCAATCAAAAAATATTTATCCTACATTACTTTCTCCAATTTGGCTCCAACATTGTTTTGAGTGGCTTATGCTGATTTTTTATTTTAAGACGATAATAATAAATCAGTTATGTACGTGTTCATAAACGAAAATAGTTTTTAATTCCGCCTAGTAATCTTTTGAGAACATATAAAGACACACAAATCGTGTGTTCTACATACCAGTATGTACGTACGATGCATTATAATAAAACATTAATTCTTAATGACTCAACACAGAACGAAATATGGTACGGAATTTTGTAAATAATATATGAACAGAGACACACGCGTCATAAAGATTGCACACAAATATTGTGAAGCTTAAGGATTACTTACGAAATCGACTTTCCAAGTTTATATTTAGACATGAGTGAAACAAAGAAAAGTATTTTTATTTTATTTTATATTATTAAATTTTATTTTATTGATTTATAAAAAAAAAATATAAATGATAAAGTATGAAGAGGTTAAGAGGATTTAGCGAGCTGTAGCGAACGAGGAAGACGAGTCAAACGTAAAATAACATTTCGATCAATTTTCAACGTTAAAATTTCACCGGTGAACAAAACGAGATGTTATACTCGAGAGTGGAAAATATTGCCAATAGATAAGACTAAAGTGAATATACCGAAGCTATAATTGAACATACGTACATATATGTACATATGTAGTCTATTAGATTTTTTGCATCAATAAATATTGTAAAATTGGAACATTTTTAGCAATTTGATTGATTTATTGAGTTTTTCGTTTATTCTTTTTTGCTTTTTTAATTTTATTTTACAATACAATTTTTATTTATTTTAAATTCATTTTTTCCATATTGATGAAATCAGAAAATGTTTTACTTTTGCGAGCAAGTGTTTTGGGGGGAAACAAAAAATGTGCGGATGATGTATGAATTGGATTGGAAATAAATAAAATGAAATATAATTTGAATTAAGGTCATACAAATCAGCCTGTTTCGAATTTAAATAAAAAAATTCGTACACCAAAAATGCGGAATCGGGAACGTATTCCTAACATATACCCGTACTATTTATTATGTAGCCATAGTAATTGTTGAAAATGATAAAGCAGAAAGGTGTTGCGCTTCATTTTCTTTGAGGAGCGTTTTGAAAAAGGTCTTATGATATACGACTAACTTTGGAATTTAGATTTTGTCGTGAATTGGAGGGTTGGCCTGGGCATTAGGCTATCATCCGATAAGGGTAACTATATTTTTAAATTTTGAAGATTTCGAAATTTCTTCCGAGGTCTGACATGTCAATTCTTATGTATTTTGATGCGCTGAATACGAATCCGATGTTCGTTTTGCTCCATGACCCACCAGTTTTTCACAAAACCCCAATTTTGGGTCATAATTGCCCAAGAAAATTTCAAAGTCTATTTTTTGTACCGTTTACTCCAGATATTTCGCTTCCGGAGTATTAAAATAATATTTTAAAAAAGGATTCCGTAGTTCAAATTTACTTCTGACTCTTCATTTTTCCAAAAAAAAACACGTGTCGACAGCAGATTAACGTGTGACTTCACCCAGGGCACCTCCGCGTAGTGGAGACGGCTTTCATGCCGTCATGGCAGCCATATATAAAAATGTTACTATGAAGGGGAGGAATACCTCAGTATCGATGCCTGGTTAGGGTGGGAGAGCGGACCCACTGGAATCATCATGCAACCATAGCTCCTCAAAGGTAACTTGGTCTTTGAGGAGTATATACGGCTCACAAGAATCATTGTGATTGGGACCCGAATGTGTTTTGTTACATTTGTGGTAAATTTGAAATAACTAAATGTCGGAAGACTATATCTGACTCGACTGAAAATATATATCAGGTAGGTTTCGGTAGAGAGATCCTTGAGGAAAATATGTGGACTCCAAATATTATATGCAATGCATGTTCAACTATGCTAAAGCGGTAGAAGAATACTAAGCGTAACTCAAATTTAAAATATACAACACCCGCAATATTGAAAAAACCTCTATCGAAAAAGGAATGTTACTCTTGTAATACCGAAGTGAAAGGTTTTAATTTAAAGAGTAAATCAAATATAAGGTACGCAGATGTACGGACAATGACAAAACCTGTAAAGGCCAATTACTTTAACTCAAGTTTTTCAAACAATGAAGTAATGGAAGTTTCAAAGGATAAAGTAGATGATAGTGAAGCGTCCAGCGGGCAAGAATTTTACAGCAGTGAAAATGAAATGGAGGAGAGTGAAGAAGAGTATATTGCACCTAAAGAAGAAAAACTTGTAATATACTATTCACTCAGAATGACCCCAATAATTTGATTAGGAGATATGCATTAACAAAAGACGCAATAGAACATTGCCCCGCTTTTAACGTAGGTACATTAAAACAGGTACTAATATCCGTCTCGCTGATAGACGACAGGCGAAACGGGTACTAATACCCGCCCCGCTCATAATGTGTTAATTGAGCTCATGTTCAGATGTTGTAATTTTTAAGACCGTCTTCGGGTTAAAGTTAAGTGTGCTGTTGTACTACAGCTGAGTTTCAGTTGAGTTGGGATCGAGTTTAGTATTAATAAAATGGTTAAATTGGAAGCTTATTTCAGTAGTGTTAAGGGTTCAGTTGGAATTAAGTTTGAGCTATTTCGGGTTTAATTCAGGTACTGAAGCTTTTCGTGTTGATTGTGTATTGACGTTGAGTTTGGAGTTAAGTTGAGGGTTGAGTTGGAGTTGGAGTTAGAGGTAAAGTTCGGATTAGTTTAAATTCTTAGACTAACGCAGACTATGTTGGTTTAGGAATTGAGTTTGGCTTTCTGTTAAGATTTGAGTTGGCAATTGAGTTATTGTTAAATTGAGGTTTAATGAGGGGTTCACTTCTAGATTTATTTAAAAAGAGTTGTAGGTTAACTTGAAAGTTATATTGAGTTGAGTTCATGAGTTTCAAGATTGACGGCTGAATTTGTTGCCGAGTTTGGATTGATTAGGGTTGGAATGGCCCTTCAGTTGTAAATTTATTTAAGGGTTGATTTGAGATTTGAGTTCGAGGTTCGGACCATGTTGGTTTGAGGATTAAGTTTGGCGTTTATTTGAAGGTTATGTTGTTGTCGAATATGGTCTTAAGTTGGGGTTGATCTATGGGGTCCAGTTCAGGATTTATTTCAAGGTTAAGTTTGGGTTAAGGTGATGATTAATTTAAGATGTGAATTTCGATTGAAGTGAGAGTTTGGTTGGAGATTAGTTAGGGGTCGCCGAGTTAACAGTTTAGTGGAAGGTTAGATTAAGTTGATAAGAGTTGAGTTCATATTCGCTTATACTTTTTGAATCTAGTTTATTTCGGAATTGAATTGACCATTGAGTGTAGAGTTGAGTAGAGGGTTGAGAGTTGGTTGGAGCAAAGTTGAGTTGAAGTAGAGTTAACTTGCGCGGGGGTTTAGTAAGGAAAATGAGAATCAGTTTGGGGTTACGTTAAAAGCTAATTTGAAAGTGAATTTTGGGTTGAATTTGTGAATGATATGAGGGCTCGATTTGAAAATTGAGGTGGTGGCTAAGTAAATGATTTAGCTAAGAGATAGAGTTTCAGCTATTTAAATTTTCTATTAAACCTTCTTAGTCCGTGCAAGAATGCCTTTGACTATTGCAATAACATACCTAATCGCATTTGGGTTAATTGAAAGAAAGTTGGAAGAAGCCAGTACAACAAGTATTGCACAAATTTAAAAATACAATGCTCTATTGAACAACGGGTGAATGTTGTGACCGTTTTGATTCGCAATTAAATTTTTTTAGATACTTAACAATCTTTATTTGCTTCATATATTAAATCGACACTTCATTATTAAGACTTTCAATTTGATATTTCTAATTGAGTAAAAATTTAAAAATCGCTCATATAATTTAATGAAGAGATCATCTTAACGCAACTGATCAGAACCTATCTAATTTAGAACAAATAATCTCGTTTTTTTCATACAAAAGCACGTAAATTAAATTTAAATTTGAAATTAAACAACGAAAATTAATTTCAAGGCAACACCAAAAAAAAAAAAATTCTTGAAAAATAAATTAAATTGCGTAAGAAAACATTTTTTTAAAAAGCTAGAGGCAATTAAAGCTTAACATTTTTTTTTGTGGAATACATAGACTGAAATATCATAATACATATACCAAACATTCAATATACATAATGCTTTCGAAAAATATTTGTTTTTCTTGATTTAATACAAAATTCAAAGCAATTAATGGTAATTAAGCTAATTTGGTAATTGTTTTGTGCAAACAATTTAAAAATTTAAAAATTTCGTTTTTTGTAAGTTAATTTCCAAGACAATTTTTTTTTATTTTTTAATAAATCAAACAGAAAACGTGCCTACCCCGCCTCCAGTGTATGTATAGCAACAAAAAAAAATAAAAATTACAGAGTGTTTATTGGAAATAAATAAGAGAGGAATGCTTTTTTACTGCTCTGCCCTAAGTTATATCTTTATTGTAAACCATTCCATCAGCACAAGATAATAAATAGCTAAATTCAAAGACCACAATTTTTTGATGATCAATAAAAATCCAAAATACTATATACTAAAACAAATTTTATCGTTTCGTATACAATAACAATAATAATAATCATAATATTCTTATCAATATTCTTAAATCACTCGACATCGAGATTTTTGTTTTTGGTACTTTCATTGTATCAGATCCTATCCAATAGGTATTTATTTTGAATTGATTGGAATTTTATTGAATGTTAAAATCTCAATAATTTATATTGGTTTATAGCTATCTACATAAATCATAGCTTAATAAAGTTCTTTAACATAACTATAGCAACACTACTACAGATACTATATCTATCATCTGCAACAGAAAATATAATAGTGGGCGTTAATTTTTTTTTTTGTTGTTGCTCGACTGTGGTTATCAAAATACATATAGTTGTAACATAACTAGCACGAGTATGCTAACGAAATATGTAGATAGACAGATTAGTTTGTGGGATGAAAAATTATAATCTCCAACTGTTAGAAAATAATGTTATTATTATTGTTGTTACTACTATTACTATTTTTTCTTGTTTTTGTTTCGTATGCTTCATCTCTCAAATTTCGATCGATTTTGATTTGTAATTTCGATTTTATTGTTAATTGTTGCCACAATAAATATTTGCAAATTGATTGATTCCAAATGTTATTTGAATTTTGGTTTAGATTTTTTTTGTTATGTTTATAGAGATAGAATTGTACTCGCTTTACAGATGATATATTCATTTCCGTGGTTAAATTTGGTCTGTGGATATCCGGTGCTGGCAAACAGAAATATAATTATGATATACAGTTTTATAATATGACTTGGCATTTGAATAATCAATAAAAATCAAGTTTGTATGAAATAAATTTAATCGTCAGCACAAACCGTTGTTGTTCAAGGAACATCATTGCGGCGGATGTATCTTGGTTTATGGCCTAAATTAAAAGCACCAAAACTCGTATATCAGCAAAATTTGATAATTTACTAAATTTTGTTTAAATGTGGACCGGTCGAAACCACACTGATTTAATTTTTTATGGCTGCTAATCTATTATAAATCTATATGAGAGATAATCACCAATCCACTTTTAATTTTTTCTTAAAAAATTATTTAAAATTTAAACAAAATAAAAATGAGGCACAGTTCACACATAACTAAATCACCGTTTAAACACATTTCACTTGACCGTGATAACTTAAAAAATTGAATATAGATACATAAATGTATATTAGTACCATGATACCCTTTCCACATTGGTATTTTGACCCGGTATTGATAAAAATATCTGAAATTTTACGAAGCTCTGTAGTTTCAAGATTTACTCCCTTATTAATTTTCGGTAAATTGAATTCACTTGGAGCGGTGAAAACGATTTCTCGTATCGATGTTTTAATTTAATCATTATTGAACTTAAAATTTCATTAACTTCCAAACTTGAATTGTTTTCATTTTTCAGCCCTAAGTAGTTTCAACCAGTTGTTGATGTTAGCTTAGTATAAAAAATAATTTATGGTATATAATTCCAGGAGTTGTCTCACAACGTAAAAAGTAAAAAAACTTACCTGTACATATTTTTACTAAACGAGGCAGCCATAGTCATATAATTTTCTCAGCAATATTATTTACTCATTTGACTTAAGCTAAATTAAAATAATTAAAATGGCTTCGAGTTAATATGTGAGGGGATTTCCTATAATTGAAGTGAATTTACAAATTCGGCTGGAAATTCGTTCAAGGTGGTAGAACAATTGAAGTGTCTATTTTCAAATCTGATTAAGTAGTCGTCGCAGCTAAACTATTTTTTATGGTAAACGGAAAATTTCTTAAATGGGACTTTTTAGGGGCTTCGGGAATTTATTTTTTGCAGCAAACTTAAAATGCCACCTACTCAACGGTTTGGACAATTTTTCTGCTTCAGTTTTCCAATCGTAGTCAGGAAGTTCTTCTAAAATAAAAACAATTCCATGATCTATATATCTTTGTATTTCTCGGGCTGCAAATCGTTGAGTAATGAACAGTTGGTTAGATGGTTTGAAAATTATAAACGAGTGTCCTGGTTCCGAAAAAATTATGGTCAACCCTTTAATATATTTTGTGGTATCGTATAGAGGTCATGCAACGATTGTTTTGTATTTCACAATCAACAGAAAATAGTTTCATGGAATTGGTAGTACTTATCTTGGAAATGCGTTAAATTCAATTGTTTGATTGTTTTTCTTCATTCCACGTCAAACAGAATGTGTTATCCGAAGTTTGTCTTGGCTTTGACGAGCTTTTACACAGTCTAAAATTATATTGATAGGGTTGGCGTGAAAAGTGAGCGGAGTAAACCGTTTCGTTGTCATTAAGTGTATTGCTTTAGTAAAAATCGATTAGATTTAGGTTTGGATTTAAAATTTCCAAAAGCAGCACACAAAGATTTATTGTGAATTTAGTTGTTTGATGTGTTTCTTATCAATCAATTTCTAGTGGTAGGTATTATAACTATAAAAATCGAATTTAGCAAAATCATGTAATTCAATCATTAAAGCATGTAAGCATGTAATTCAATCATTGCATGTTGCCTCCTTGCTAAAAGTTGAATTTTTACTCTATTTTACTATTAAGTATCAACACTTTGAACAATATTGAGTATCGGTTGACGGAGAGGAAAAGCTTACCATATATTTTTTAACGAAAATGTTACGAAAAAGTCTGAGGCACATAGGACGTTTCATTCTAGTCCGTTTCCTTTTCAATAAGTTTTCTTAATAGCTACTTTAGGCACTAAGTTTTCGTTTCATTTAATTTTTTTTTTATTATAGCACAATAGATTCCAGTAATGATGATTTTTGTTGATATCTTCGATTATTCTATCATATTCCATTTTGTGTTTTGTATTTTTCATTAATTATTTTATTTATTAAAATCGCGCACAAAAACCATAAGCCAAACGCCAAAATTAATATTTTGAGGTTTTTGTTAAAATTTCATTAACTCGTTCGGTTCATTTCATCTCTGAACTTAACATTGCGACGGTTGATGTTGTGCCTTGGCGATAAGTTGCTTTCTCTAAATTATATCACTTCCAAAGCGATTTGATGCTTAAATCACTATGGTAGGCACTTTCGCTTTACATTCCAGTTATGACATAACTACGTAACTAAGTAGATTGCAACTTATTTAAATTGCTTATAAATTTGATAATCGAGTTGAATTTGTCTTCGTAAATTTGGTAAAGCTGCTCTCCACCGCGTTTCTCTGTTGGTAATTCTCATGTTACTTCAAAATTCCAATATTTTCTACGAAGGCGGAACGTAGATATTTTGAAAATGTCTAATATACATTTTTAGAAAACCTTGCTTTATATTTGTTTATTTCCTTGAAGTTTATGAACCAAATCTGTGGTCACAAATCATAGTGGCTTAAGTGAAAAATGCGCATTTTTCAGGAAAACGTTTTTAAAGTTAAGAGTCGTTCAAAATCGTATGAATTTTTTGAATTCTTGCTTTTTTAAATGATTATTACGGTTGTTTGTAGTCACCGGAATATTACAAAAAATTGATATGATATGAAATCGAGTCTGGAGGTTTCGAATTTGAGATAATACGTAAAACGGCTTATCTCACTTTAAGCCACTATGATTTGTGACCACAGAAATAATTCGATGATACTGGTTTTCCTAAAAAAATCCTGTGTTCTTACTGGTGGGGCACGCATAATTTGTGGATGTAATAATCTTGTTCAGTTTAAGTTTATTCTCATCAAATTTCTGATGAAACTTCCATATATCTTACTTTGACAAAATGTTGCATTTAAAGCTCGACGATATTGGATAAACAAGTTGGTTTTGAAGGTAAGGTTTTCGATAGCAAAAATGATTTGAATCGCTGAAATACATACTTGCAAAATGACAACTGGGTCAACGACCACCAACGAGCTTGTTTTAATAAACTCCTGTATTCTATTCGAGGAAAAGAACAAACGCACTTATTGCTTTCTGTTCTTACATTAGCACTTACAAAATAATTTTACATTTTGAGGACAAATCCGTCAATATCAAAAAGCAAAGTTTCGAGACCGTGATTTGCTGCATTTTTAATTATATGGACTGAGCAATCAATCTTATTAAATGTCTACCCGTTACAACATTTAACATGTCTTTTTTTCAAGATTAACTTTTCCTGAAATTGGTATTGCAATTATCAGCGGAAAATGCGACACATTTGTCTAATTTCTTGTAATTATTCAAAGATTTTACTAGGTAATAAATTTGTGATATTTTCAGTTGTCTCATTTGGTATTTCATCCAAATATGTCAGTTTTGTGATAGTTCTGCTTTTACATCGAAAAATTGTATTAATAGGAAATATTTTTTCGCGTCAGTCGAAACTGACAAATATTAAATTTTGGAAATTAATTAAACTATTTGTTTTGTATATGTAATATGGAGCAATCATATTTTTCATAATCCATCTTTATCTTAGCAGAAGAAATTCAATGTGCGATTCCCGAGTCGGTCAACATTTTTTCAAATAGCTTTGTTGTACTATTTGTGGAGCGGTAACTAAACTGATGTTTGATGATAATCAGCTCAGTTTTGGAAATTCAGACACTAAAAACGGGTTAAGTGAATTTGAACATTTTCCTCCCCGTATTATTATCTCATATTTTTTCATTCTATGTAGGTATTGTTCTAAGTCTGGTTTTGCCTTGTTAGCTAATGAAACCGTTGTACCGCAAATTGTATATTGAGCTTCATTTTTTAATTGTAAAATAAGTGTTATTTCTAAATGCTAAATGTTAAAGGTATGAGTAAATATAGACAATTAGAAAAGAGAATAAAAGAGAACATTAAAAAACAGGAAAGAATAAAAAAAATCGGGGTGAATAAAGAGAACAAGTTCTCTTTTAATTAAAGAGAACTTCTGGCCACCCTAACTATTGATAATTTCGCTCTTCAAAGAAATATATTATTGATAAAAAAGGAAATTTCTAGCAGAGTTAGCTGAAAATATTTCATAAATATTGTTCCCCATTCCCGATTCTAAATTTACGCCCGAATTTATGGTCGTTACTACAACTATAATTCATGTTATAGTACCAGTTTTCGTATTTATAAACTTCACTATAAGATTTATTTGTAATATATCAACGTTTATAGTATCCAAGTATCCAAGATCCAAATAGGTACGACTTTAAATTCGGGCCTTACTTTAATTTAGCGTTTCGTACCAGCTGGGTTTAGGCATATCTCTCAGGGCATTATAAATTAAAGATTCATATATTTAAAATTAGTACATATTGGTAGTAATTTACCAAAGTAAGTGCCAAATTTATTAATTGTACTTTAAATTTAATTTGGTTTGTAGACTAAAAATTATAAGTGCTAACATTACTTGTTGTGGCATTTACTAATTTTATTCATACTAATCTAAATGTACTTACCGCCCTGAGTACAAATACCTTCTAATTTGTACTTTTCTGAAGTTTTATCTAATTTAGATAATTAATATATTTATACTTTTAGTACATAATGAATTTAGTACAAATCTAAATTTTGCATGCTCCTTTAAACTTACTATGTATGTAGTATCTTGTGACTGCGGTTTATAAAATTTTTATTGTATACAGTCCACATGCCGATAGGACTAGACGGGTCACTAATAATTTGGCAACCCACTGTAATTTACCAAGTTACTTAAACTCCTCGATTTTGATGCTGAAACCCTTACACTTTTTTTTATTTTTTTTTTATTTGATTTTATTGTTACAAAGAAATTTTAGAGCTCTACATGAAAAGAGAGGTTTCTAGGGAAAATTTGTTTAAAAAACCTTAATGTAATAACTTAAAACTAAAAACTGAAACTAAGTACATACAAATTAAGAAATTAGATTTCTGTTAATAGCATTGTCCAAAGACAAACAGGACTGTAACAATTTTTGATTCAATCTGGGTATAAACGCAGATATTGTCTGAAGGTTTCATTTTGTGTGTAAGATATTTGTTGGGTATCTATACGCGGGAAATTTCTTAGAATTTTTAAACAGTGGTTCTGAATGATTTGCAAACATTTTCTATGAGTGTTTGCTGCATGGCTCAATGTTTGGCTTCTGTATATAATGGCTGCTCTTATTATCATTTAATACATTAGAAGTTTGTTTATCTCCGTTTTGAGTTGCGACATAGTAGAGGATATACATACAATTCTAGTTAATTTTTGGGTTCTTTCAATTGTATAATCTACATTTTTTGATCAATCCCAATACCTAATTATTTAACTTTCTTACTCCATTGAACAAGAATGTCATCCATTACTAAATTTTGATCTACAGGCAAATATCTAGGTGCCCTCCTCTGAGTAAAAAATATTGATTGAGTTTTGGGTGGATTTAATTTTATATCCCATTGAGCACAGTAGCTTAATAGTTTGTTTATGTTAAATTGTAATTCATTTATTAAAACATTGGGAATTGGGATCAACCGATGATATAAAGATTGCTGTATCGTCAGCATATTGGGCAAAAAGAACGTCCGAAAAAATGTTTGCTACATCCGACACAAATATATTGTAAAGAATTGAGGAGAGCACAGCACCTTGGGGAACGTCAGCGTAGATTTGTAGTAATTTTGATTTACGATATAGACGAAGAAGTGTCTGCCCTTGAGATAGTTGATAACAATCTCAATGAGGTAAATTAGAAGCTTTAATTGAATAAGTTTATAAATAAGCCCCTTGTGCCAAACTCGATCGCAGGCTTTTTCGATGTCGAAAAGAATAAGACCCATTGATTGTTTTTGATTTAAAGTTCATTTTACCTGTTGGTAAATGCGTAGTGTCTGATGTTGTGCTGAGGTCTCATCGCGAAACCCAAATTGCTCATCTGGTAGGATTTTATTGATAAATATTTAATCGTTTTTTGAAAACTATTTCGAATTTTTTCCGAGTATATTTAACAGGCTGATAGGTCTATAACTAGATAGTTCCGATTTATCCTTACCAACCTCTTTTGGTTTTGTCATTTTATATTTAAGGAATGACATTGGTATCGAGTGAGACAGTAAAAAGTTGTCGATTTCTGGTGTTATGTGTTGAGAAAATGTAGATTGATTGTGTTGATCATTGTTTTGGATTCTGGAAAATTTGTGTGCTAAGTATTCAAATTTTTCGGGATTTCTAATCAAAATTCGATTATTTCCGTCAACTAAGGGATGGATTTGTCTACTTCGTTGTCGCATGTTTCTATGTATAGCCCACATTTTACTTGTATTTCGATCATTTTGGATTGATTCGATCATTTTATTCCATTTAATAGTCGCATTTCTTGACGTTTGATCTGATCCGGATCAGATCATGTTTCATGAAACGACAAGCACTAAAAACACCTACTTGGATCAACATTTTTTTTTATCAAAAATAAAAATTTGGTAAATTTTGTTGTTGCTTTCAATATAAACTTTGATCTGATCCGGATCACTATGCGTCAAGAAATGCGGCTATTGTTTCTTAATATTTGAAACTCAGTCTGAATGCGGTGATATAGTTCGTTTACTATTAGGGATTTTTCCAAATAGAATTCCAACGCTTGCTACTGGCGGCTAAAATATTTCGTATGTAGTTTTATATGGTCAAACATGTGTTTGAATGTTTCATTAAATTATTAATTTCGACTAAATTAATTTTAAAATTTGATATTTATTATTAATCGCAACATACTCAACTTTATTAATCATAAAAAAAGTAGGGGGACATCCACTAATTTAGACAAGAAACTTGTATTTGTAATCATGATTTTACTTGTTTTTGCATGTAATAAAAGAAAAATAGTCAGCGCTGCCCAAGCGTGGAGACAAATGAACTAAAATCGATTTTGGGAAAGTCCCTCATTGATTTAAGCGTTGGATCGTGGGAATGCTGCCACTGTCTCCTTCGTTTGTTTCTAAGACGAATTATCATTTTAGTGGCTTAAGGGATCTTGAATTCATTAATGTTTTTAGTTATAGGCGGGTTATTGCATGGAATACTTCTATTTTTAGCTAATAAGATATTTTTGGTTAGATAGCCAACAAGCTCATCAATATCACTGCAATAACCAATATTACGAATTAGAGATTCACTAGTAAGTTTTAAATTTTTGTTGATACATGCTTTAAAAATTTCCAATTTGTCTTAGGGTAATTTGGTCTGACGAAGTCGCCATAATATTAGGGTTTTGATTCTAATTGAAAGTGGACCGGGAGATGGTCGGAGCTTAAATCTAGGAGGGATCTAATGTTTTGGATAGATTATGGGCAGTTTGTAAGAGCTATATCTAGAGTTGACCCATATTTTAAGTTAAATGATTAAAATGGGTTGGGGAACTGGGAAATTTAATTAAAAATTGGCTGTTAAGCATTTCGTTATATAGGACCGAGCCAGCCCTGTTGTTTTTGTAACAGTTCCAGTGGGGATGTTTAGCGTTTAGGTCACCTCCTATAATAAAATATGAACGAAATGAAGTATGCTTTTGTACGTCGGATTTGAATTTGTCTAGTGTTGAGCTATAAATCTTACCGTTAAAGAGGTTAGCTATGAGTTTTATTTTACCATGTTTAGTGTTAATTTAAATTTCAATAGCCTCAATGATTTGCAAATTTAAAGAGAGTAACAAACTGTGTTGAATGTTTCGTTTAATTAAAATTGCAACTCCACCATGGGTATCCGATTTTCTATTTAAATTGTGCACTTTAAATTCAGGGTTAAAGAGAGTCGCATTATCTTTTAGCCAGGTTTCTGAAATTAGAGCTACGTGTACATTAAGGTTTTTCATATATGAAAACGTTTCATCAAGTTTGTTGTTTAAAATATGGGCATTCAATATAAATATATTTAATGATGTGTTATTATTCAAAACTGTTGAACCGTTATTTAACATTACTATAAAGGTAGGTTAAAGTTAAACGAGTTAAGATACTAAATTGTTCCGATTTTGTCTTACAACCAGAGAGGCCTGGCTTGGGACCATATCACATCAGTGCAATTTTCGTTGGAGTGTGTATCCGATATGATATGATTATGTGGTTCAGATTTTTAATTTGTTGAATGATTTTGAAATTAACGTTGAAATTTGCTTAGGATTTAAATCAGTTAGTTCAATGATATCTCCTATTTTAAAGTCTTGTTTGCTTGTGACTTTTTTATTTCATCAGTATTGATGTTTTTAGGCATGCCGTTAAGTAGTAGTTTTAAGAGTGATGAATTCTTGCTGACTACTTAATTGCACTTTGATACCAATGCCACATAGTTTTATCAGGATTTTTGTAATATTAAGGCGATAGAGAATACCTCTCAATTCATATTCGGTGGTGGTTTGTACTGTTATTGGAGTAATAATAATTTTATTGTTATTGTTTTTTGTTTGTTCGTCGAAAACAAAATCAATGCCGTTACCGTCATCATCAACCAGGTTATTGGAGGAATTATTTCTTGTTAGTTTGAATTTGATGTTGTTGCAGACATGTTACGGTTATTTTATAGCGAGTTAATTACGCATTGATTTTTTCTAATCGAGCTGTACAAACTTGTTTCATCAAATGATCTTTGTTTATGATTTTTAAACGTTGTCACTTTTAAGGTCGCATTAGAGCGATCTTTATTTATTCATTAGTTTTATTGTATGTACAAAATTTATGTGTGTTAACTAATAATTACACTTTTAAGTAACTATTATGGAACTATTGGTAGGAATACCAAATAGAAAAAATTTAGCAAAAATAGGACTTATGCTGTAAAGTGGAATAAACCACAATATTCACTTTGTAATATTCACAAGATGTTACCTCTGTGAAGGTTGGTAGTGAACAACTCTTACACTTGCACCGATGTTTCATGTTAAATCAACAAATTAATGATTTATTGTTCAGATGTGTTTTTTATTCAAGTGATTTAAATGAAGGTATGGCGGAATGGCTTAAATGAAGACTTGCATTCTTTCAGAGGTTTACCCTCGACAAATTTACAACCGGACGAATGTTTTCCGATGAAACCCTCTAATAGTCCGCAGTTTGATTTACGATCGTTTGCTGCTCCGCAAAAAGAAAAAAAAATTTTTGTTCACAGTTCTGATATTATGTATGTATATGTGCCCTAAGTCTTTTCAGTTCCAACAAACTTATACATTTCTGATTATTATTCATTTCCCCCTTTTGGTCGATTTTTCCTCTGCTTGATGACTTTTACAGATTGGCTGTGTGGTAATGTGTAGCTTGGCGAGTGGTCGTCAAACTCTAAATCATTGTACCAGAATCTGTTTGTTGGCATTCGTATCTTGTTACTGAAATGATATGCGGAAATTCATTGCACTATTCTCTAACCTGACCAAAACGATAAGGATTTTCACGGAATCGTATTTTATCATAAACTGTTTGACTGGATAATTGCCTCCTTGGGTTTTTTTTGGATAGAAAAATATGAAATGCTTTCGTAAACCATTTCTGAAATTGTGAAAAATTGGTTGTTTTGCCGTGGAATGACCCGATAGCTACTATCGCACCCGCATTATACTTCTTAATTGATTTATGATAAAAGCTATCACAGCAACTGATGGATGGGCTTTTAAAGATTTAAAGATTTTATTATTTTTTCACACTAATTTAAATAATTTCGACGTAATTTTATATAATTATTGCCTTTCTTGTACTAAAAAAAACTATATTCAGGAAAAACTGTTACAATAAGGAAAGTATTACATATACATATGTACGTTATATTTTATTGGCTGACAAAAAGTGATCAATTTAGGTAGCTAGTCTAACTAGGGAGGTGGCTACTTTCTTTTGGAAATTTTAGAGTATTTTTCTTTTGAGTTCATCATGACATGCCGCCTAATAAACGGATTACGGAACAATAAATGCTCGTCCTTGAAAATTTCCTTACACAGCCCCGTATACAGTCTGGTTTCGCACTTAAACAAACAAATTCAGAAACTTTCTTGTCGTTAAATTCCAGTTATAAATTTGATTAGAGCAATTCAAGCTCAGTCGCCAATGATATAATTGATCAGTTAAATGATCTTGCCCCTTGGCCCAGAAAGTTCATTGTGGGAACCTTGTTTCAACAAAAATATATGATTTTACCAGTTCTTCAAAAACAGAAAGAATTTGGCGTTCACCAGCTTATCGCTGCTGATGATGCAAAATTGTATCTACTACAAAATTTTAGTTTACAAAAAACGTTTTTGCATCGTCACCTAAGCTACGTAAGATTGCTTTTCTCTGCGTTCCGAAAAGGACTTTAATTTTGGGACAATGGAAGTGTCAAAATTCTAGCTTAACGATGCATTAGGTTTAATGAGAAAAATAAGAAACCCTTGATTTCAATCATTTATGGCCAATTATACGAAAGGTACTAAGTCGCAGTAAGAGTAAGTAGAGAAATAAATGTTGTGTATAATTGTGGAATTTAAAGAGTTTAAAGAATTTTAAAGAATGAAATTTAAAGAATTAATCGATTTTATAAAATTTTCAGAATTCGATGAAGTTATTGTAATTATAAAAATTCAGGAATTACAGAAACAGAAGAAACATATTTTAAGTTAGCAAAATTTATAGAACTTTGTCAGATAAAACAATTTATAGAACTTATAGAATCTACAAAATTTAAACAATTTAAAAATCTCATAAAATTTATATCTATAAATTATTCTATAAACTTACTGCATTTTTCACCTGCTCAACCGGGAAAAACATGTCTGGGGAGCCCTATAACAGCGCATAAACTGGAAAGGTTTCACTAGCAGCCTCACTTGTAATGATGCAAAACAAGTCTGACCAAAAATAGACTTGGGGCACACCAGAACATTCAGCTCTCGTGAATTAAGGACGGAAGAATTTAGAGAGCCCATTGAATCTATAAAATATAAAGAATATTTATAATTTATAGAATTGGTCGAGATTTTGTAATTTATAGAATTGATGGAATTTATAAAATATTTATTGTTTATAGAATTTATAGGTTTTATAAACATATTAAATTATATACACTCTTTGAAGCAATTATAAAAATTATAGAATTTATCGCATTTACAGTTTTTAAGAACTAAAGAATTTATGAGATTTGCAGAATTAAAGGAACTTACTGAATTTTAAAACTTTATTCATAGAATTTATAGAATTATTCGTAGAATTTATTAAATTTATAAAATTTATAGAAATTAATTACTGAATTTTCAAATTTAGAGAATTTATAAAATTTAGAGAATTTATTGGATTTTTAAGATTTATGGAATTTATCAAATTTACGGAATTTTTAAGAACTGAAGGATTTATGAGATTTAGAGAATTTATACAAATTATTGGATTTATAGAATTGTTAAAGTTTATTTGATTTATCGAAATTGTTTAATTTTTTAAAACAAGTAAAATTTGAGTTTGTAAAATTTATAAAACAAATACACTTGGTATGATTAATAGAACTCAAAGAATCTACAAAATTTACAGAATTTATATTATTCATAAAATTTATAAATTTTGATAGAATTTGTAGAATTTATAAAATTAGTAGAATTTACAAAATTCATAAAATTTAAGAATTTATTGAATTTATTGGATTTATCAAATTTAACAAATTTATAGAATTTATAGGATTTATAGAATTTAAGAAACTTATTGGAATTTTAAACTTTATAAAATCTGTAGGGTTAATATAATTTATAGCGCTTAGAGAATTTTTATATTTAAAAATTTTATTTAATTATTATAAATTCTCAAAACTTTATAAATTTTATAAAATTTTTAATTCTAAAAATTGTGCAAGTAGTAACTACGATTTATATCGTTCATACATGTAAGCATTAATGAAAAAATTGTTGTTTTTTGTAAAATTTTAAATTTTAATTTTTAAACAGAGATTATTAAAAAAAATCAATTCCGGAAATGATTTCGAAATATCGGAATCGAGAACTACTTTTGGCCATAAATTGGATGCCCTAATTATTGTCCATTGATTCTGTATTATTTGAAATAATATCCATCAAATAATGGCAATAATTAACTTATGCGCAGCTACTCACATCGTCGTCTTCTGAATGGAGGCCTTCGAACAAATTACCTGTAACAATATTGAATGTTCTGCTGCATTAATTACTAAAGGTCCGCAATTAAAACCATCTTTTTAGTGCGGCAGCGAACTAATTGAAAAGTGTTTTTCAAAATTGAAATATTTTTCAAATAGCTAAGACCTTATGACAGCTTAGCATAAAGGACATTATGGAGGCCGCTTCCTAGGATTTTCTCAAGAAAATTCGAAATTTCATTTATACGTTTATTTGATAAAATACATATTCAAATATATACAATATGCACGGGTGCCTTAGTTTTTAGAAAATGATCTGATTTTATTCAGGCATATACCTATGCAGGGAACTATCTCGACATAGAAAAAATCTAAATCTAAACTTAGGGCAATAATTACACGAACTCGTTGTTACCACTAACTCAACCCAACGTTTGAGAATCTTCATCGCGGAACTTAGTTTGAACAAAAGTAAAATTTTAAAATTATTCATAATATGCTCGAATAAATTTGCGGGTCCAAACACTCTCGAAATACTGCGGTTTGGTAAAAAGAGTTTAGCTAAAACGATCAGCAACTAGGTTGACATGGTTGCGACTAAACATGAAAAATTCAGTAGACCAGTTTTGCTAAATCACAGCAAATTTTATTATTCATCTCATTGTTAAAAATTATTAGGAAATAGGTACGAATTGTATCCATTTAATCAAGATCGTTGGTAATTAGGAATCTTCTAATTGGTTCAGTTGCACACAGATGTTTTATTTCTTAAGCAATTTCTTTCATAATATTACTTATGACGTTATGAGCCATTTCTAATGGTAGCCACTCTATACGTAGTAATATTTAGTATATTAAAACTCTTCTTCAAACGACTCATGCATACATGAGAAATAAAATAGATTCTTTTTTTACATTATTGCTAATAAAACCACACTTTTTTGTTTCCAACGGATAACTGCAACTCGATATACCCAATTATTGCATAATGCAATCTATGATCTAAAATTATAGAATTGTATTACACTTCTTCCTTACGTTTAGAAGCAAAACAAAATATAGATTGATTGCTACTTCTGATACACCATACGATGATCATATAAAATCATGATCATTCAATAATATAAAACATAAAATAGAAAGAAAAAAAAATTGTCGATCATCATTATTGAATATTCGTGAGAGCTGGATGCTGCCGTTGTTTTTATTATTATATTGCTCTTATTTTATTATTCTACATACATAATACATGAAAAAAAAAATCAACTTCTTTTTGATCTTTAACAAAAACTTCTTCTTATGGCTAGCGATCATTAAAATTTTCTTACCGTACGTACGTACGTATGTTGTTATTTCTTTCTATTGCTTTTACCATCATCAAACGTTGGTAAACAATTTCATTATTACAATTTGTTTTGTTACAAAAAAAATAAAAAAATAAAAATAAATCGACTTCCTTTAAATTAAAAAATAAAAACATAAATTTTAAAACAAGAAATTGATCTTTCGTATTTTTATGTCTTAGATGTTCGTATAGAATCGGGCCACGCGTAAGACCTGTTTTCTTGTGCTGTATATGTATGTATATGAAAAAAATACACATTTTGAAACAGTATAACAAACGTAACAGAATCAAAACTTTATAAAGAAGTAAACTGGATTGGTGAGAAATTAAAAAAAAGTTGTTTTTGTATTATATAGGTACGTATAAGATGATGATCGTACAAGATCATGATACCACAAACTAACATATTTTTATGTTATAATCTAAAAAATACAATTTTTTTTTTTTTTAAAGATCTAAATTTAACTACATGATCATTTTTGTTTAATTGTCTTGCGGTTTAAAAACAAACCAAACTTTCGAATCAACTGAACTTACTGCCTACTAGCTAGATCTTGTTTTTTATATCGACTAGATTTTACTTTTTTTAATTTACTTAAATATGAATTTTAAATAATGTGTTATCGATCGACCAAAACAACAGACAACAACAGGTTTTTATTTTTCTTTATACGCGAGTATCAATCTGTTGTTGCGATCGCAATAATAAAAATGATAGCTGTGATTTAACTTTGCTTTTTTGATCGTATACAAACGAGGTAAGAGAGATCATATTGGTTGAAATCATGATCTTTTCGTTTTAAAGATGAACAAACAAAAACAAAAAATTTATGAATGAAATTTTTGTGCAATTAAACAAGTTGTCAGGGACACAAAACACAATGTAAAAAAATATTTTTCCAGTTTTTTGAGTTGTTTAGCGTGCAGGCAGTTTTTATTTATTTTTTTTTTTTTTGAAATTCATTAATAAATAATTTTCTTTTTGGCTGGTTAGGTTTTGTTGTTGCTGGATTTTAACATCTCGCGATCGTATTCAATGATCGTAAAATTTATGTAAAAAAAAAAAATTTAATTGTACGGACAAATTTTTGTTGTTGTCTCGTATGTTTATTTGCGTGTATCTATGTGTGCGTGTGTGTGTGTGTGTACAACATGTAATGCAATTAATTTAGTATGGATGGTGATATAAAATTATAAAAAAAAAAAATTAAGAGATTTGTTTTTGTTGCTGCTACTACTTGCCATGCTACAAGTCGGCGGTTCTCACGGTTTTGATTTGTATATAGTATGTAGATCGTTATAATTATAATATATTAATAAAAATATAAATACAACAACAATGGTATGGGATCGCAAAGATCATGTTCGTCGCCGTAGTATAAAAATCAAAAGTCAATCATATGATGATTTTTGATGAATTTTCGCCTAAAGGTGAATATTATTTAATATTTTATGTACACATATAAGATTTAACCATTTTTTTTTTGGATTAATAAGATAAAATAAACGACTTTTTATATTATCTGACATTATCGATCGCGCGGCACAGGTATATTTTATATTAAGCGATAAGCGATTTTATAACGCACCGGAAGTATAAATAATATTATTTTTGGTTGAAGGCTGGGATACATTTTATTAATAAAATTGAATGTTGATTGGTTTTTAATATACATTTTTTATGCCTTTTTTCGTTAGTGAATCTGTAATGAAAGATGAATGAATTAGGACAGGAAACGTTGGTCAGTTTAATGCAGAATGTTTTATGCAATAGTAATAAAATCCGAAAATAAGTTATTAAATCTCAGTTTTAATGTTCTTTTGCGTGTTTCTATAGTTGAAACGAGAATAGCAGTAATTTGTAAACAAAATTGATTCCCACCTTAGCATTGATTATTAAAGATTTATTAAACAGCGTTTTGCAAAATTGTATCAATTTTGTATTGTAATCATAAGGCGAGAACACAGAACTCGCTTCAATTTGCCTAACTGATGATGCCCGAAATAAAGAAAGTTTTTATCCAGAATTCCGTTAATTTGGTAACACATTTGGTAATATATGTATTCGTAAAAGGAATGTTGAGAAAATCAAAAACCTTTCTAGCACAGCAACGACTGTTACTTTTTTCAAAAAAGTGCATACGTGAACATATCAGAAATCAACTCAGCTTCCAAACCGCTAAATGAATCCCACAATCCTTTACTCAACCTTCAACTCATTCTCCAACTCAACATCCAACTCAATAAAATAATAAACCCTAAATAACCCCTAAACCAGCACTCAACGAAATCATTAATGCTACCCCAAATCAATTATTAACCCAACAAAAAAGCGAATGCTTAACCCAATCCTCCAATCAAACATAAAATATCACTAAAATCCCCTCACGCAATTCAACTCAAGCTAAATGAATTTAACTTAATCGAATCTACACCTCAATTCTCGACTCATCCCGCAAATCAATTCCTAACTGAAATTCATCGCTCTGTATGAAATAGTACTATCGTTATGGTACTATTCGCATCCTCTCGATCGAAAATAAAATATTATAATCGAAAATATTTTTTGTAGGTTGCTAATATTTTCATTGGCGGTCATTCGTTGTATGGGTAAAATTTCAAAATACTAGTAATAGTCTGAGATAACTAATTTTTTTTTATTATTTAATTCAAAAATATCCATTGCAATTATTTGGAATGGATAAGGTGGGATCTTATGTGATAATAATGGTTCGTGGGAATTGGCTTTACGAAATTTTTAACATACGCTACATCGTGATACTAGTTCCTCAATATGGTCGTTAATTACAGGCCAATAGTTGCTTGGTGTATAGCAAATTCAAAATTGATGTCCTATAAGCTGTAAAGGCAATACGATTTTCTCTTTTAGAAACACAATACATACTATCTTTCACAAAGAGGTCATCTTTGAATTTCCAAAATATTTTAATTTCATCGTCAAGTTTAGACTTGTTATTAGGCCAACCACTTAGTAAAACTTTTATTAGTTTTGATAGTACTAATAACGGTTTTGAAATAGTAGCTAGCTCTGGTATGTAATTTCTTACAAAGTTAATCATACCAAGGATTTTTTACAAATCTTTTTTATTTGAAGGATTTCCTATATCTGAAATATCCCTCGTACGATCAGGATCGCATGCTATTCCTTCTTGAGAAATAATATGTCATAAGAACTTAACTTCTGTCACCCTAAATTGAAATTGTTCCTTATTGAATTTTATATTAAGTTCCCTCGCCCGGTTTATAACTCTGCATAATATTGTATCGTGTTCTTTTATCGTATCGGCGCTTATCAAAATATGATCTATATATATTATTTATTAACCCGGAAATATCGACAAAATTTTTCTCATTGTACTTCTGAAAGACTTCACCAGCGATTTTTATTCCAAAAGGAAGCCTCAAAAACCTATAACACCCGAAAGGTGTGTTAAAAGTACATAGTTTAGATGATTGATCATTTAATTTTATCTGCCAGTAACCGTTCTTTAAGACTAATACTTAAAAATATTTTTTGTTTGCTAATTTGACTGAAATTTTATCAAAGGACGGAATTAGAAAATTTTCGCTTTTTATCGTACAGTTTAATTCTTCAGGATCTAGGCAAAGGCGGAGCGATTTATTTTATTTCTCAACAACAACTAAATTTGCAAACCAATCTGAACCTTCATTCACTTTTTGGATAATTTCTTGATTCTCTAAATCTTTAAGCAATATCTTTAATGGCTTAATTAAACTCAACGGTATTCGTCGTGCAGGATGTGCTACCGGCTGCATATTTTATGTTAATTTCAAAATTATTTGTAAAACAACCTCAGCCCTCAAATACATCTTTATTAACATTTAAAAATTTTTGTTTATCTTCCATTTTAATTTCATTAATTCACTTAACTAAGTTTAAATCTATACCTTAAGTTTAAATCTATATCTAAGTTTAAATCTATATAACCCCCAATCAACTATTGTACGTAGAATTGTTGAATGCATATTTCATTTTTAACGCAACACACTAAATTTGCAAAACCAAGAACGTTTAAATTATTACCACCATACGCTTCTAATGACGTATCACTCGCATTCAACGAAACATTCTTCAATTTATCAAAATGAGATTTAGGCAATACATTAACATCTGCACCTGTATCAAGCTTAAAATACAATATATCTTTCTATCATTTAGACGTTTCCACTGATACCACTATTTGTTACACAATTTAAATATAATGTTTCTTGCTTTACTTTAATTTCACGGATGTTTTTTGAGTGGCAAACTACTGCAAAATGGTTAAATTTTCTGCAATTAGCACATGGGTTTCCATATGTTGGACATCTATTTCTAGAGTGTAATTGGTCACAATTAGAGCATTCAGTATCGAGACATTTTTCGGAACCGGGATTTCGGTGCTAGAGAGTCGTAAAACCGGATACCCGATTCTGGAACCGGTGCTGAAAATGCAAATATAAAAAAATAAATTACGGGTTAAAATAAAAATTGGTTATAAAATTAATTTATATTCAATAATCAGAATTCATGAAAGTACTCGTAATGTACGACTTGATCGAAATATCACTACTCTTATTTTCACTAGAAATATCAAAAACTCCAATATATCGCCTTTTTCAACTTTCTATTTACTCTCTGGTGTGATTTCCGTTTTAAAGTGAGATCTTAGAAAACACAAGATGTTCAAACATTCATCATTCAGTAATGATCGGATTTTTGTGCAAATTTTTACAGAACTGGAAAGCACGAGTTCTGTTTCTACGCTTGAAGGTGGAATTGATTGCAGGTTTTCATAGCATGTCTCGAGATTTTTTCCATGATTACCTTTTGATGACTTTTTGCATCACAGCGGCACTGTCTGTTGTGATGCATATGATGTCTTCATGCAAGTTCAACCCATCTGCATCTGCAGCCTTTCTTCAATAAGCTTGACGCAGCATTCTGCGGGAAACGATCCACGCACTCGTACCAGCCCCAAATTCGAAAATTTAAATTTAATGTGCGCATTTATATTTAAATAGCGTCGGTTCCTAGACGAAATCCACTCATTGTGAGTGAAGCTAAAGGCGGGTTTTGAGTTGCAGTCGTTCATTCGTTCTGTAAGTTATTTAATCCAATAAAAGTAACACAAACGAAAAATAACGTCATTTTCAAGGAATACGATTGATTAAAAAAAAATTCAGAAAGAAAGAACGAATGAACGAATGCAACTCAAAACCCACCTTTAATAGCTTGCGTTGCGATTTCAATCCTTGTAGTTCAATCTTATACTTAGTCCGAATAGTTTGTCCATATTTTATCACCATGTCTCGAATTGATGCGGCAGATTTTGGAACATTAAATCCACGCGCTATCAGCGACTTGCGCATCTCAATTGAAGTAATGAAAATTCTGAACGGTAGACCATCACCGGCAGTCATACGAGATAGTACCGCTTCATGAATGTTATCACGAACAATTAGATAGTGGATTATCGCTGTCTTAGTTAAAGAATTTTGTACATTGCTTCATTTTTCTGGTGGTACTGTTGTTTATGTACTTTCAGATGTAGATCTCTTCACAGGTTTTATTACAATCTCGTGCATAGATGTACTATGTTTATGGAGGGAACTTGTTGATCCACCTGTTGTCTTCAATTGTTTCTCACATCGTTTACATTTCGCAAACTCGCCAGAAGTGTTGAGCCATTCTCTCGCCACACTTATGTTCAAGCATTTAGATTGGTTGAATTGGTCGGCATACAGCCGAAGAACCAACCTAAGCAATCATATATCTTTAAACTAAAGGTAATGCTTATACATAGTTAATGAGTAATTGCCGACAAGCAATGGCTATGTAAATTTCGGGTCACTTTTCTGAACATGCGGTGTAAAACGCTATCACGTCAAAAATTACTCTCGTGCAATATAACTTTAGGAGTAAACTATACCCAACCTGCCAAAGGCTTGGGAATCATATTAGTGTAATATGGCACTTGACAAAACACAACCGAAATAAAAATGCGTTTAAAAATTCATTGATTAGAACATTTTGCTTCTGAGATTCACGGCCAAGCACGATTTTTCATTCCCGGAAATGCCGTTAAATAAAAAAAAATAACAAATTACCGAAAGCGCCATGTTACACTTTTTTGCCGATAGTTGTTACTGCAGAATTGTGAAATTTTTTGAACAGAAATATTGTGTACGGTGTTCTTGAGTTTATGGGGACTAGGCTGGTTTCTAACATGAATGCGCATTTTCTTTTAACAGGGCTCCTCACATTTAGAATTAAAAGAAATTTGAAAACTATATTCTGCAAACTTGGTCGGTTTTAACATTTATCCAGTGAATTACTGAAATTCTAAAATTCGATTTCTTGAAGCGAGTGAATTGGAAATTTTATCAAATCAGCTGGAAATTCTGAAATTGTCTGAAAAAATTCAACCTTGTTTAAATTTAAATTAACTCAAAAAGTGATGCTGATAATTTCTTCAAAAGCCCACCCCCCTTGTACCATAAATTAACAAATTTTGTTATATTTTACAGAGGTTCCTATTTAAACTTGATTCCTGTGATATTTAGTTGTGGTATTTAGTGGTGTATTAAACTAATTCCATAAAAGCAAGATTCAGAAGACAAGCATAAGTCAGTGTTTTAAGTCAGATTAAACTCTAGACGTTCCTAGAAAAAAAATTAATTACGATAATCTGTCAATAATGAAGATATGATGTAAAAACCAAAATAAACTTCGAGCCTTTTGTGGTTTCTAAACTTTTTTGTTTATGTTTACTTTACTAAGAAATAATTAACTGCTTCTATTACCGTTAATTTCAGGTACACTTTTGAAATTTGGTCATTTGGTTTCTGTTCAAACATTAGCTCAGTTTGGATTTGACTTCAGTGAGAGTGGCTCAATTTCAGTTCAAGGACAACTAAAAAAAAAAAAAAATTAAAATTGGACTTGAACTGAAATCGGCGTTATAGCCTAGTTAGCTTCTTTCTTGTGTTCGTGGTGAACAGTCGCTTTGATCTTGTGTAATAAAATTCTGTAAAAATAATAAACATTAAAAGTAATTTTTTTATGAAATCCAAAATTTTAGGCTTCTCAGTCACATATGAGACTGAGAAGCCTAAAATTTTGGATTTCATAAATCAAATTTACCAGTCAATTCTAACAAAAAAAAAATTAAAAGTAATTTAAAAAGAAAAAATAAGTTACCATATCACTATTTTTTGAACAAGAAGAAGTAAAGAAATACAGTCCACTCCTGCAACTGAAAATTCAGCCTAAATATCAACATAAATTTGGTCCTTGAGAGCCGGATGGGTAAGTTACAAAAGCCATTTTGTGGCGCTTTAAACAATTCCAACTTGCAATTAATTTCATCAAAAGCCATTTTGTGGCGCTTTCAACAATTTTAACGTGGAATTAAATTTAAACAGAAAGCTGTTTTGTGGCATACTCAACAATTTCATCAATCATCAAGCACATTGCCAAGTTTGAGGTTATAATCATCATACACGTTGGCAAAATTTACAACACGCATCATTATTGAGCAGTAACAATACATTGGGGGTTACTGGATAACATATGGAAACTACATAATTTAAACCAGGTTAAATTACTAAAATTTTATAACATTTTCATTATATAATTAGCATTAAGTTTTATTTTTGTTTTTAAATTTAATTTAGTCTTGGTTGTTTCCTATTCAAAATGTCTTTTGAAGGAGTCAAATGTCGAAATTTGATTACCAGTATAAGTAACCGTGTAAAGTATTACAGTGATCAATTGGGTTCAGTTGAGTCAAAGTTGACTAAGGGTGAACTTGAGTTTATTTTGGGTCGTATTGGGGCTCTATATTTAAAATTCGATGATGCTTATTTCAAGCTTGAAGAGACTGATAAACCAACTGATTTGGATATTACAACTTGTGACAATTTTGAGACAAGTTGTAGACTTGTTGAATCTTGTATCAGGAATGGTTTGGATAACTTAAACTTAATATGTCGGTAATAGGGTATCCAATACCGATTATCGAGTACCCGGGTACTCGGCTATTTTGGAATTTTTTTCGAGTACTCGATTACCCGGGTAATTTGAGCGACTACCCGGGTAACTTGATTCAAAGAAAATTTTGGAAGGATGAATTTTATTTTGTTCAAATGAAAAAAAAAACGTTGTTCTGAGAGCAAAATATTTCAGCTCGAGGGCACTTTTTCGATTTAGATTTTCCGTAGATGTATTCCCAGTTTTTCATAGGTATGTTTAAAGGTTTATTAGCGATTTGGCTAATTGGCTAACATTTTCAGTTTGACAATTTTACTGTAGTTATTGTGTTTGTTAGAAATCAATCTAAAACGACATTAGTTTGTGTCGAGTGATAAATGTGAATTTGATGCATTCTATATTATCAATTTTCAAGATTAATTCAAATTTCGATAACTTTTATTTTTGACGGAATGTTTTTGGGCTTTTGGATATCTTTTAGATTTTTAGTTTGTTTTATTGGTATTTTTGAAAATTGATCTAATCTTTATATTTTAACTAATGCATGCCATTAACAAATATTTGATATGGGGCCATTTTAAGAAGGAAGAGAAATAGGACTCAGAAAGTAGTATGTGCCACTTATTAATCCAAAGGGAGGATAACAATAGCATGATCTATGATTTTTTTTAAAGATTTTATGTATATTTATGATTTTTGATTATTACTCGGGTACCCGGTTAACCCGGGTATTGAAAAAACTAGTACTCGACTACCCGGGTACTTTGAAACTCGAGTACTTTGGATACCCTAGTCGGTAAGCCATATCAATGATTTTAAACGTTGTTCTTTACCTTTGCCTGAGATACCTCTTCCAAAGTTCGACGGAACTTTTTTATTATGGGTCGGGTTTCGCCAAATATTTGTACAACGGATACACAACGAAACCAGAGTTGATATAAATCTTAAGTTTTCTTACTTGGAGAGTTGCCTCGGAGGAGGTTCAGCTTACCATTATATTGAATCAATCTCAAATTCCGATGCGAACTATGAACAAGTTTGGAATTCCGTTTTCAAACACTATGAAAATCATTCAAGAATAAAAACATTGCATATGCAATCATTGTATACAATTTAGAACCAGTTCGAAAAGAAAATAGTGCAAAGGATTTACAGATGTTCATAGATTCATTCTAGAAACAATATAATGCGTTAAAATCGCTAAAAATTCCCATAGACCAGTGGGATTTGTATTTGGTGTTTCACGTTTCTCAATTAGTGAACTCAGTATCACGTCATCAGATTGAAATAAAGAAACTGATCGACAGAGATTTGACCATACAAGAAGTCAGTCAAAATCAATAAATGGTTTAAATCAATGCCATGGAAGGACAAAATTCAATGGCTAAAAGATGAAAACATTGTGTCTCAATTGCCTTGGTGCGCATATCCAAGTGCAAGTCCAAACTTTCGTGTTATGTGTAAGAAGAGGCATCATACGCTCATACACTTTTCAACTTATAATCATGATATTCTTGATATTACTCAACGGGAGGTTATTGCCATTATAGTCAAATGTCGTGACTAACACAGATGTCGAGGGCGAAGTTTGTATTCACTCAACCGAATCACAAATACTATATTATCAACTGTTTTGCTTTGGGTAAAAGTTTCAAAGAGTACGCGTGTTTTATGTCGTGCATTGTTGGATTCCGGGTCCCAATCTAATTTTATAACAAAAAGGATTTGTCAAATGTTGGGTACTCAAAAACAATCAGTTCATATTCCAGTCAAGGGAATCAATTCAAATATATCGGAAATTAAGTATAAGGTTAATTTGTCGATTGAGTCTCGTATTCAAAACTTTAAACAAAATTTGGGATTTTTAGTCCTCCCAAAGATAACCGGCAAATTGCCACTGTACCCAGTTCATTTTGGCTTTCACATGTTACCAAATAATTTGGAATTGGCTGATACAAGTTTTTATGTGCCTGAACGGATGTTCTGATTGTCGCAGAAATCCTCAGTGATGATTTTAGTGGAGAAAGGATTCACGTATGTCAAGAACTTCCATCATTCCAACAATCGGTATTTGAGTATGTACTTTGTGGAAAAGTAACTTGTTCAATGCCGTCAGTATCTGTGTCATTATTTTGTTGTGACGTCGATATGTTGCGCCATAAAGTTCAGAAATTTTATGAAATCGAAGACGTGATGACTAAAAACAATTTCTCATTGGAAGATAAAGCGTGTGAACTCAGTTATACCAAAAGCGTTAAACGTGATTCAAATGGAAGATATAGAGTAACTCTTCCAATGAAAAAAAATATTTCAAATTCGTCTAGTAACAAGAATAATGCGTTGAGACAGATCTATAATCTTGAGAACAAATTGAACGCAAATCTTGAATTAAGATAGTTATATTCTCAATTCATGGAAGAAAATATTTCACTGAATATCATGCAACTAGCAAAGGAACCCGATGCTGACTTGTCATATTTTCTCCCACAGCACGCAGTGTACAAAGAAAGCTCATCTACAACAAAATTACGGGTTTTGTTCAATGGTTTTTCCAAGTCATCGTCTGGCCTGCCATTGAATGATACTCTAATGACAGGACCAACAATCCAACCAGAATTATTTTTGATTCTTCTGTGGTTTTGAAAGTATAAAGTAGCTCTCAGTGCTGATATTAAAAAAATGTACAAATAAATGTTCAGCCAGAGCATCGTACGCTTCAACAGATTTGGTGGCGTGGTTCTCAGTAAGAGTCTTTGAACATTTATCAATTGAATACCTTCACCTACGGCACCACGAGTGCACTATTCTTAACCGTCAGAACTTTAAAACAATTGGCCAGTGATGAGCATCAAAACCACGTGAGTGTTTCTCAGCATTTATTGGACAATTTCTATGTTGATGACTATTTGGGTGGAGCAAGTACTGTCAAAAAAGCGCATATTCTCAGGACTGAACTAACGGTGTTGCTTGCCCAAGATGGGTTCGATCTGACGAAATGGTCTTCTAACATTAGGAATGTTGTCCCTGATCAGCTCCATTCACTTGGCGAGGTAGTTAGTACTCTGGGTACCATTTGGAATACTTGTCAGGATACTCTTCAAATTTCAGTGGGCGACAATTCCCATCCCAGGTGTGATTCAAATAGTATAAATAAGAGATCGGCCTTGTCACAAATCTCACAAATTTTCGATCCTCTTGGTATATGCGCTCCATCAGTTTTCATTTTACAAATTGTTTTTACAGAAATTGTGGTCAGTTCCAAATCTAACATGCGGGACTGCGAATTGCCGGAACCTAATTGATCTGAGTGGATTCATTATGCCAATCAATTTAATGTACTGTCAACTATTAAGATCCCTAGATGTATCATAAAATCAAGGAAATATGATCGAATAGAGCTCCATGGCTTCGGAGACGCATCTCAAGTGGGATATCGATGTTGTTTATATATTCGAACGTTGTATCCAAATGGCAGTTAGCACTATCAGTTACTCTGTTATTAGCACAGCTTGTTGACAAAGTTCGCCAATCAATTCAAATTGAATTTGATAAGGTAAAATTGTGGTGTGTTTGTTGCAAATAGAGTTTCGCCAATACAGGATATTGCTCCTTCTACGCTTTGGTCGTATATTCCCTCTGAATTAAATCCAGCAGATTGTCTATCACGTGGGTTGATGCCATCTCAGTTGAATGAAAAAACGATGTGGTGGAGAGGTCCATCATTTTTGTTGGAAAACGATGACTCGTGGAATAGTCCTAATATGAATCTCGCATGTCCTGGCGATACAGAGTCAATAGGACCTAAAGTTTTGTTATTAGTAACGAAGGATATGGACTATCTATTTGAGCGGTACTAAGACATTAACAAACTTCTTCGAATTTTCGCTCTTTGTCTTCGATTTTGTCATAACGCTCGATCCAGTGTCCACAATCGAAGAGTCGGTGAATTATCATCAGCAGAGATAGATACTGTGCTCAAGGGATTAATTAAAGCCGTTCAATCAAGATTTTTCAGTGTTGAAATCAATCAACTTAAGAAGAATCAGTTATTCCGCAGACAAAGCGTTATTTTCAAACTTAACCCATTCCTCGACGACACCGGCATATTGAGCGTTTGTAGCCGGTTGAAGAATTCTCTACTCCCATACGATCAAAAACATCAAATATTTACTTCTGCCATCAAATCATGTTGTCACGAGCCTGTTTGTTCGCAGGAAACATTTTAAAAATTTACATGCAGGACCACAATCATTGCTTTGTTTTGTAAGACAACGATTTTGGATCATCGGCGGTAGGAGGCTGTGCAGAAGCATCGTCCACAGTTGTATTTGTACAAAACCGACATCAATAAATCAGATTATGGATCAATTGCCTATTGATCGAGTCAGACCTTCTCGCGCATTCGAACATGTAGGTGTTGATTATTGCGGTCCTTTTATTCTCCGTCAACCCATTCGAACAAATGTAACAACTAAAGCGCTTATTGCAGTTTTTATTTGTTTTACAACAAAAGCAATTCATCTAGAAGTCGTTCATGACTTGTCAACTCAAGGATTCCTGACAGCATTTAGACGTTTTGTCTCCCGAAGGGGGCGGTGCACAAACTATGTATAGCGACAATGCAACCAATTTTAAAGGTGCGCGACCCGAGTTAAAAGAATTCAGGCGTCTGTTTGAGTCTGAATCGCATAAGCATGAATTCTTAAAATACTGCACAGAGGAAAGCATAGGTTGGCAAACGATACCATCACGTTCTCCACACTTCTTCGGCGGTTTGTGGGAGGCGGCAGTGTAAAGAGCCAAATATAACTTAAAACGAGTGTTGAATAATACCCGATACATCTTTGAAGACTTGACCACGTTAACAACGCAAATTTGAAGCGTATCTTAATTCAAGACCTATTTCTCCCATGTCTAGTGACTCATCAGATATGGCGGTGCTCACACCTTGCCATTTCCTCATTGGACTGCCAATAAATGCAATACCTGAACCTTCGGTATGTCATTTAAAATTTAACCTTTAAATTTTAACATTGTTACGAACTATTCTGGAGACGGTGGTCCTTGGAATATTTGTCCAAATTGCAACAACGACACAAATGGGTAAGTCCTATAGTTCTAATGTTGACATTGGTTGCTTAGTCCTGTTGAAGAACGGCAATCTCCCACCTATGAAGTGGATAATGGGACGCATTGTAAAGACTCGCATCGGTTCCGACGGATTCGTCCGTGTGGTCACGGTTAAGAATGCAGGAGGCGAGTTTAAGCGAGCCATTTCCAGTGTCTCCATATTACCAATTGAGACCAACTTAACCAACCTGGACCAGGATGTAGATGAGACTAATGGTTTTAGGGGCTTTGACTGAACATGGAGTCAGTATTCCTGACCAGCTTGAAGTTTAATTATTTATTATATGTGTTTGGCTGATGAAGCTAATTGATTTTGTTATTTATAACCGCGTTTAACCACAAAAAAATTGTAGTTGCGTGTATTTCGGTATTGTGCAGTTTGTATGCGTATAAGTTTTGATGGAAACAACCAACGATTTTGTTATTCATTTTGTTTGAAGAATTATTTTGAAATTAACATATGTATTTCAAGGCGGCCGGAATGTTCAAAGATTGGCTCAGTTTGGATTTGAGTTTAGTGAGAGTGGCCCAATTTCAGTTCAATGATAACTAAAAAAAATTAAAATTGGACTTGAACTGAAATCGGCGTTATAGTTTAGTTAGCTTTTCTTGTGGTCGTGGACTCGTGGTGAACATTCGCTTTGATCTTGTGTAATAAAATTATGTAAAAATAATAAACATTAAAAGTAGTTTAAAAAGAAAAGTGAAAGTTGTTTTATTATACCATATCACTATTTTTTGAACAAGAAGAGGTAAAGAAATACAGTCCACTCCTGCAACTGAAAATTCAGCCTAAATATCAAAATTGTCCATCAAAACTTTCTGAATGTGTGGGTACACAGATTTTTTATTTGTACAAATGTTCCATTTGTGCCAAACTGTAACTCAATCTTAACCAATTTATCTTCTATTTGTAACTCATACTCGTGAGTTTTGCGTCTCGGTTTGAGCAACAGTTTGATTGTCTTCTTTGTCTGACTTTCTAATAGTGGTTTAGCTAAAAGGCATTAGTAACCAAAATAGAAAGGTAAATTACGTGGGAATTTTGTTGGCCATTTTGACCTAAAGTTTGTGGGGTTACTGAAGTGCCACAAGTACTACACTATCTACTGATATTATTTGACCGTCAGGAACCCAAGCTCCAACAATGAAAGGGTGATGATGTGAACGAAAGGACCAAGGATAGGTCATACCATTTTTCTGGAACTTTTATATAGAGGTAATCTTTAAGTTCGGAAATAATATCCAATAAATTATATAAGAACTTTGAATCAGCTACGTTAAATGAAAAGCGAAGGTAGTAAGAAAAATGAAGATTTTGTTTAATTAAATTTCTTAACAAATTTAGACAAATCTTCCTTTTTCATATAATATTCGCACACATAACACATTTTTTATTTCAGCTCACGATGTAACAAATGAATTGTTGCAAGTTTTAATTTGTTTGATGACGTTACGCCACTGAGCATCGATATTCTGTGTAAAACTGTTAAGTAAGCGGCTATAATTGTTCTGTAGGTGTTTGAGTGGTATTATACACATTATTACCAGTGATGCCGTTTTACTACAATCGGAGTATTTGTACTACTTTTTGAAAAATTGTACTACTGTACTACTCTTTAAAAAATAATACTCCTTTATTGTTGATTATGCTACGATTTTTGAAAAATACTCCGTTTTTTATCTTTTAACCAAAGAATTATTCAACGAACAATTAAATCAATTCAATTCAACGAAAATTTTAAGCAATTTGCGGCAATGCAAAAATTTTGATGCGATCTGGTTCTCTACAAGACTCTGAAATTAAAAGCGTTAAAGCAAGTTGTGTTAAATATTACATCGAATTATGCCAACAAATTTTTAACAGAATTAAATTTAAAGATCAGACGTTAAATGCTTTAAAGGGGTTAAATCCAGAATGCCTTGCAAAATCTGTTACATCATTAATTGCATGTTTCCCTAATCTAATTTCATCGGAAAAAAATCGCTGAAATTGAAAATCTGGATAAAGAATGGGGAAACTTAGTTAATTATTCAGCCGTTGACAGAAATTTAGATTTGGAAGAGTTTTGGCATTGTGTTAACACGATAAATGGTTTAAAAGAGAAAATGTTCCAGAATTTGGAAAACTTTATCGGAGCGATTTTATTTTTGCCGCATAGCAGTGCAACAGCTGAAAAGGCTTTTTCTCAACTAAATTTGATTAAAGATAAAAAGCGCAATCGTCTGCTTATATCAACAATTAATGCTACATATCATGATAGCAAAGGATATGTTAAATGGTTTGCATACTCCAGATTGGGTTCCGTCCAATAAATTAATAAAACTGTATAATAAATAATATTAATTTTTAGAACGTTAACAAAAATACAAAAAAATAAGTTTTCATTTTTGAAATAATGTTTTTCATGTTTAATTTCGCGTACTCCGCTGTACTACGTTTTTAATAAGAAATGTACTCCTCTGAAATTTGTATAAACGGTAACACTGATTATTACTATTCAAATTACTTGTTTTATTTCTCCTCTCTTTAAATTTTACCGTTTCTGATTTGGACCATTGTGCATATGTATTATTGTATTATATTAATTTTAGTGCTTTAAAATCGATCGAGAAGATTAATTGTGTTGACAAGCGATCAAATAATTATTATCTTTTAACAATTAAACATAAAGTTACAAAAAATTAACATTTATTCGGCTTAGTGTATGATAAAGAGGAAAAACAAGTAATTAAATGAGAGTTTTTTCTAGAAACGATTTTGTGAAATAAGTGCAAAGTTAAAAAAGGAAATATTGTAACATGAAAAGAAAAGAAAAATTATTATTTAGTGAAAATATAAAATTTAAATTGTGTTTATGTGATCCATTTGGGATATTTCATTGTTTAGTATATTTCCTTTTTATAAGAAAGTTTAGTGAATTTATTAATTTCACAAATTAAATTTAAGTGTTAGTTACATCAGCGATATTATCTAATGTAAGTTATTTTCTAAAAAATACGTTTCTTACTAATTAAATTTATTACATTTTTCTTTATTATTATTATTTATCTATTTATTTAATATTTATGTTAAATAATAGCTACATTTTATTCCTTTATAAATTTAAACAAATAAGACAATTGTATGATTAGTATCAATATTTTTATATACTCAAATCGTATACAATTATAGTGTGTAAATTTGTGAACCATTGGAAAATTTTTATTACGTCTCTACCCCCCCCTCAGAAGTGGTCCAAAAATTTGTTCATAAAATCGCATTGAATCTTATCCCACACTTGGTAGATTGCGAATATCTTCCGCTTTCATATAAACCCCCACAAGGATAAATCGGAACTCCTTGACATAGGCAACCATTTATGTTCAATATTTTTATTTAATTTCGAAGCAATGATACTTCTTGTGCATGGGAGCGTTATTGTCCTGAAGTGCACATTTAGGGCCGACTAATTTTTACGCAATTATATAAAAATATTGAACATAATTAGTTGCCTAGCCAAGGCAGTAGCAAGACCAAAAATTTAAAATAGGATGCTAATAAAACCGTGTAAGATAAGATTCGATGCGATTTTATGAACAAATTTTTGAACTACTTCCGAGGCGGAGGTAGAGACGTAATAAAAATGTTCTAATAGCCCACAAATTATAAGTGACTAAAGCAATATTTAATTAGTCAAAAATAATTTTAAATTTAATTGGTTTATTAATTATTTTTAAATTTTTCTGCATATCACAAATACTTATGCATCAAAAATATGAATCACAAATACTTTTGCATCAAGTTTAATTGAATTTATTTGCATTACAGTTATGAATTTTTTTATGAAATTTATATCAAATGAAACATTATTTATAATTCAATTAAATAAGAGAAAAAAAATTCCAATAATGTAATTTTCATTGATTTTACATGGCAACAAACGTAAACGGTACCTTAAATTTTCCTTATCACAATTACTAATGCATCGGATAGTAGTTCTGTAAATGTGACCAGTGGAATAAATATGTATGGTAAAAAAAAACTTAATTTCGGATGATATGGACTTACAGCGCTGGGTGTGCAATGGTTTTTAACGCAGGGAGTGGGAATAGTATCGTATTTCAAAAACGATGTTACAGCAATCGTTTAGGTTACATTGATGATATCTAATATCATTGGTGATATCTAATTTGTGAAATCAAAATGAGGAGCTAAACGTTATACGTAAATATTCTTGAAAATTGTTTATCTTCTGATGAATATTTGTTCATGGTGGCGTCACATGGGCTAAAATCGTTGATTAATACTCCAACTCGTATTACAAATAATTCTTCATCGTGCCTAGACAAATTAATTAAAAATCGTTAAAAAGTCGTTTCGATGAATTAAATAAAATGTTTAAACATGATGTAATTCTTGCTAGGGTGGACTTTTATAAAATTTAATTTTATATTCCCATTAAATATTTCAGAATGCTGGAAACTAGTTGATGAGGATCGAAACAAAGGCCGCAAAAACGCTCTAATTGAGAAAATTGACCTTGATGAAAATTGTTCTGTAACTGACACAAGTGAAATGGCAGATATATTCAACAATTACTTTGTTAATGTAGTTCATAATTTAAGACGTACTGTCAAGTAATGTTAGTGAAGATTTTTCGGACCTAATTTATAGCAATTCTGCAGTTCATTCATGGCTTTTCTTTGAAACTTGTCCAGATGAATTGCTTAAAGTTATAACAACTCTGAAATCTTCTAACTCTGCTGGCATTGATAACTGCAGCAATATCCTTGTTAGAAAAATATCTAATAGTATTGTAGATGCGTTTTCATTTGCATACATTATAAATATTAGTTTTGGTTCTGGCATTTTCCCAGCTAAACTAAAAGAAGGTCTCATTATTCCTATTTTTAAAAAAGGAGACAAAGTTAGTGTTGCAAATTACAGACCCATTACTTTACTATCAGTGTTTTCTAAACTAATTGAAAAGGTAGCCCAACAAAGAGTAACTAGTTTTTTAAATAAAACAAATTTTTTGCATATTATACCATTCGGGTTTAGGAAAGCTAAAAGAACTGAGGGTGCTTTATTAGAATTCACAAATTTCACAAAAGCATTTATTTGATATGCTTAACCACAAAGTATTATTTCAAAAACTTTTACATGTTGGTTTTAGAGGCATTTCATTACAGTGGTGTCATTCCTATTTATCTGATAGGTCGGAAATAGTTAAAATTGGTGAAATTATTAGTGAAGGTAATATGGTAAATGATGGACTTCTACAAGGTTCTGTTTTAAGCCCATCCTTTTTTTGATTTACCTGAATTCCATTTTTTGAAGTTTTCTTCAAAATTGATAGCTTTTGCGGATGATCTAGTATTTCCTTTCAATGACCAATTGCTTATCTCTAATATTCACTCTATGAATACTGGTCTAAGTCTCATACTATGTTTTTAAGCCCAAAAACTAAAGGTATATGAACTTAATAATGATGTTGCTATTGATCCTGGAGTTATTTACCATGATTTTTATTGTAATCACATAACTTGTGTCAGTGACTGTTTAAATTAAATTCGTATCTAATTTTAAGTACCTTGGGTTTATTGTAGATACTTGTATACGTTAGCTTGATGATATCGATTCCCTTCGTAATTACATGTGTGTTCATATTCGAAAATTTTATATTTTGCGTTCAGTTTGTCGTTCCGCAGTCTTAAGAATTATTTATTTTGCGCTTGTCTAATCGAGGTTATCATATGGATCAGCCTTGTTATAGCTCAAAATATATTATTCGTATTATAATAAACGCACAGAGACTATCTGCTTCGTAGCCTTGTCGGAGATTTATTCTATTAGACATCTGTTTGTCTATAAGCTTTTAAAAGCATATTTTCCTATTAAAGTCATTCAGTCTAATGTTAGTATCAATTACGACATGAGATGTAAGCAGTATATTCGGCTTGAAAAATTTACAACAAAAAATTTCCAAAATTCGTTTCTAATACTGGCACCTAAAATATTTAGTAGTCTACCGGATCAATTAAAAACTCACTTAAATTAAATACATTTTAATCAGGTTTAAAATCATTCTTATTTGAAGCCTCAGCTGTGAATGATTTGTTGCATTTCCAAGTGTAGTAAGTAACTTGAAAACTTTTTTGTTAGTATTGATGTAAATATTGTAAAGGACCCCGCACTTTTTGTATGGAAAATGGTCCTCGGTCAAACTTTATGAAACTTTGGATTCTTTGGAAAGGTTCCATTTTTTATACAATTATTTATGAGTGAAGTAAGAATCGGTATAAAATATATTTTGGATGAAAGTATACTTTTAGGAGAAATTTGATCATGTCCAGCAGCGGAGCTTAATTTTAGATTATTGACAGTTGTTTCCACCTGTATTGTGGTTGTTTCTTGAAATACCAATTCTTCAGTGAGGTTATAATTAATATATTATGTAAAAAAGTGGAGTACTATATCGTAGTTTAAATTTGAGGAATTCTTACTGATTCTACTAACGTTAACAATATATGTATTTAGAAAATTTGCCACAAGAGTGGCATCCGTAACCATAGGTATCACTCAAACAAGTTTTATATGAGCAATGGGTTTTCTCAAAACAAGAGAATTAATTAAGTTCTAATCTGTTTTTGGATTACCGGTATTCTTAAATAGATGGTAGGTTTAGGTTTAGGTTTAGGTGGCGGTTCACTAGGACCAGGCATATACACAAAAAGGGTTCCACCGTACATCCTTTTACCTTTTAGTAAATAAGACAACACAAGACAATACAATAATTTTATAAATTACATAATTGTTAACTGCATGTTGTTCCTGGAGCGTTGAGTCCGGCTATAACTTTTTGTTACTGAAATTTGCGTATGCATGTGTGCGTCCATTGGCGGTTGAGCGGTGGGAGGTAAATTACCATTGCGGCACATTTATTCTTCTGTCTTAAATTCTTTTACAAGAAAATCACTGCGCAGATATTTTTTACGCAGTACGAATAACCTATCTTGATATTTTATTAGGTCTAAAATTCGTTGATTAAACTAAGGCTTTTCGGTTGTTTGCCCTTGACTTGACTTTTATTGTGTTAATAATCATTACTGCTTTGGTTAAATTGATCAGTTGTTGAAATGAATCTGGATATTCCTTGGTCACTGACAATGTTCTTTGGACAGCATCGTAATTTAATTTGCTTATTGGAGGCAAGGATGTTTTAGTAAGTTCTGGTTACACTAGAGATATGTAAATTTAAGAAAATCATTCGATGATCGGAATAATATACGTCATATAAGCCAAGTGAAAATTATTTATCAGTGATCGCATAATCAATGCATGTAGACATTGGATTTGATATTCTAGTACTGTAGTCTAATTCTCTATTGTTCGATATAAAATATCCATTGCTAATTAATAATTGTTCAAGATTTACGGTGTTGTTGTGTTGTGTGTCAAAATAATTTATATTTAAATCTCCTAAAATGACTGCATTTGAATAATTGCTTAATAAATTCTCCAAAGTTTCCATTAGAATATCAATGAATGACTTATCTTGGCGTAAACAATGAAAAGATAATTGAAATTCGATAATTTCGTCTCATTCTGATATATCCAAGGTTAACCAATTACAATAACGTCAGGAGCTTTCGAGTATTTACTCAACGTTAGTTCCACTTGTTCAAACTTATTTCTCTAAAATAAGGGAAATTAAATTAAAAAACGTTCTATAACAATAACAATCTGTATTAAGAAGAGAAAATTCGGTTTAATGACGTCATCATATGTCCACATCTAAAACCAATGGTAAGAAAAAAGACAACACGTCTCCGCTCAACAATCAAAATAAAATAAATCAGAAAGAGCAAACAGAAAAAAATAAATCAATACAATGAGTGCGAAGAAAACAAAAAATCAAAACAATCTAGCATGCTTTGCAAATTCAAAATAAATAACTATAGAAACATACTCGAATGGGGCATGCTTTTAGTAAAATTGTTTACCGCTTTTTCTAATGGCAGTACAGTCTGTCAAGGCTAGAATAACGATTACCATTAGTGTTTTGTATATTATATATTGTGTTGTTCATTTTCATTAAGAAATTATTCTTATACATATTTCAAAACATAATTTCTAAGTTGTGTCTATAAAAGTAGAAATTGCAAATATGTAAATAAAATATAGCTAAACTCTTACTTTCTTATGAAAATCGAAATAAAATCGAAAATCAAAAACCATTTCGGTAACTGTAGCAGAATTATCGACTATATCGTTATTGAACTCTTTAGTTTCTGTAGACGGGGTTACCTAAAATTGATCAAAAACCAGACACTTACTAAATACTAAAGTTTTAATTAAACATTGTCTAATTGTTAGTAAAGTACAAACTACCTGTCTTGATGATGACATTATCTTCTGACATTATCTATTCTTGACATTATTTTGGCATACCGTTTTATTACAATTTTATTTGAACTTTTCAAAAATTTGAAGTTACAAAAGCATACAACATTTTGTAACGATGCTACTTGCTTTTAAATATGCCAAGTTTTCAATTAAAAACTCTAAATCATATATTTTAACTTTCTGATATAGAAATTAATTATATACTTTTTATATTTATGCACTTTGCTCGAACTAATATGACCACTTAATAGTTTATAATAATTAAAAATAAAACATTATCTGGTGGTTGAAAACTATAACAATTTCATTTTGCATGCCCTATAGATTATGTTTAAATGTCAAATTTTCAACAACCGCAAGAGCTACTATCTTTCGCAAAACTCCGAAAACACAAGCAACTTCCACATAATGCCACTAGGTGTCACTAAATATTTGCTGTCAAAAATTGTATGACATTTTTATGTATGCATTTTGTAAAAATATTTTCGTGTCATAAAAGTGACTATTATTAGTACGTGATAAATAAATTGATTTTGGTTGTCCCTTTTTGAAAAACGTCAGTAATAATATTTTTGATTGTGTAGTGACATCTAGTGGCAAACGCTCTCTACTTCTTTCTTGACCGTGCTGCCTCTTTCGGAAAACGCTCTGTACTTTTTCAACAATTGTGCTGCCTCTTTCGGAAAACAGGATCTATTCGAATTTGATTGGATACATTGAAAGAGATGATTATTGTATTGTTTATAAATTTCGAGTTATGTTTATGACGTATACATAGTATAAACACATATAGTACTACCACCGTAGCTTCACCGGTGAAGTGTTAGATGGCGATACCGATATCGTTTTTAATTTTTCAACAAATTTTTATTTCCAAATTCGCCTAACTAATAGTCAAAATCGCCTAAATGTCCTCTATTATTTCTAATCTTTGATTGTAGTTGGCGTTGAAATTTTCTTTTTCGTTCAACCAACGCAAAAACCATATTTCTTTCCTTTGTTCGCGGATTATTCTAAAAAAAAAAAAAGAATAAAATCGTAATATTTTTATCAATGAACAAAACAAATACATCCATAATGAAAGAATGAAAAATAAAAATATTTTCACAGCCATTATTTTGTTGTAAAGAAAACCGGTTTTAATATTATTTTTGGTTTTTTTATTCAAATTCGGTGTCTCTGTTTCGTTTTGTTAACAGAATGAATGCCATTTATTGATTTTGCACGTTAAATTAAAATTGCTTTTAAATGATGGCTGTTAACATGTTAGAAGCTACTTTTGGAAGCAACAAAAAAATTGGTTCATCGAAATACAATATGTACATGGGGCATTTGCATTTAAATCTCACATGTTTTTGTCCCCAAGGATTTTTTAATGAATTCGATTTTTTTTCTAAATATTACACAGATAATTTTTAAAGAATATAAGTTTACTTATTGATCATAATACAGAAATTTATGAAAAAGTATTTTTTTAAATTATTTTGGACTTTTATCGTCATGAACGTTACTTTACTTTTCATGAACGTTGCTTTACTTATTTTAGATAAATTGTGAAATTCAAAAACATAAATTTAATTTACCGACGATTATTCACATTGGTGATAGAGGTCTACTATTCCAAATGGTATACATATTAATCTTTTGTATTTTCAAATTAATAATTTTAAAAATAACGTAATAACGTATTTTTAAGTAACGTTCATGAAATAGCACAAAATATTAATAAAAAAAAATGCAAAACCCAAATCTGCTCACGCCCAGATTTAAAGAAAAAGAAATATGGTTCAAAAATTATACTTTAATTTTTTTTAATTCGTTTATTATAAGCATGAAACTTGAAAACATTGAAATGTGAGATTTGGACGTGTGGACGTATGGTATCTAAACCCGACAATATTTTTCTACAAGGACATTTTTTTTCGTTGCGTTGATCAAATGCATTGTTTTATTATTCTTGTATTTCGCATTATAATGTACACACATAGTTATATAAATACAAATACATATCTTATTTAAATTTGTTGGATTAATTGTTATTAAAATCGAAAGCAAAACATACATACTTCCGAATTAAAATCTAATTAAAGTTTGAAATTTATTACAGGAGGTTTCAAATATAAAACATGTAATATGTATAATAGACTTGTACATTAGTTAAAAAAAAAAAAGGTACAACATTCAAATCATTTTAAAAATCAAAAAGCGGAAACCAAATAGGACACAATCCAAGTGGGACAATATCCTGTATTTGACATTGTATTTTTTGTATTACAACTGGAATTTTCTCGGTTCCCTGAATTTATTTCTCGTGAATTAATTCCGCCGAAAAAAATTAATTAATTTTGCGACAATTCCACCGAGAAGTTAGGTAAATCATTTGAATTATGAATTAATTCCGCGACATTAAGTATAATTAAGTATTAAATCGATTGCCCTTCGAGAAGATATAATTTGTAAAATTAATTAACACTACAGTCCTTGCGAATTTCGCAAAAAATGACAAACACTTTTTCGTAAAATCGGTATAATTCTTAAACCAGCGAATCAAATAAACAGTATTGTAGTTAAATTCGCAGATTAATACGAATTTATTCCTTGAGAACTTAATTCATTTTCAAAACGAATTAAATGCGATAATATTCAATTTTTAAATTCGAATTAAATCTACAAAATATGAATGACTAAATTTCTATTTAGTCAAAAATATTTTAGAATTTTTCGGGATTCCACAAATAGTTGCAATATGCATCAACATTATGAACCACAAATATTTTTGCATCAAGTTCAATTCAGTTTGAAAGATGAGTATTCTTCATAATATCGTACTTTTCCTCGTTTCTGATCTATGTATATACCTACGAGAGGAAAAATCATGCAAAGAACACACGTCTGAACTAGGGTTCCTCAAACGGGATACTGGTCCCAGAAGTATGACTGGCAAATTCCGAGATTTCTCGGTTTTCAGTTTATTTAGTGTTAGTTGTCTTTAAATAAAATCCGCATAGGAAATTGAGGAATTCTCAAGTGAAATTCTGGGATCTCGATTTCTGTATCAAAAGTATGACCGGGATTTCCTGGTTTTCGATTTTTTTATACATATATACTGGTTTAACTATATAACGGCACAGGAATAATATATTACTAATTAGGGATTGTCCAACTCTGATTTCCGATTGCCCTTACACCTGAATGTAGAAAGTTTAAATATCCCGTATACAAGTTTATTCATCAATAGCATTTTCAAGTCAAATTCAGGCCAATTAGGAAGAAACTTGGTGATTTCTTAAACGATTATGATGAAATTCAGGATGCATGATGGAAATTGGATTCTAAGGTGAGTTTTATATGAAAACCTGGAATACAACCGATCACGATAAGGAACTTAGCCGTTTCTTTACTGATAAGGTGAAGTTTTGGAATACTGCCAATTTCCTTATACCCAGTTTCCAGAACTTTGAGTAAAAATCATTTTCGAATACCATTTCCATCGTGTATGCTGAATTTCTTCATAATCGGTTAAGAAACGGTCAAGTTCCTTCTTAATAGGCCATATTCAAGAATTTCATCTAGAACTTTATGGTTGGCGATTCAATCAAAAACACTTTCACAGTTTAAAAAATTGTGCCCCTGAGAATGACAGAATGTACCGTCGAAACGTCGGGTTTTTATTAAATAATTAATAAAAAATGAAATATGAAGCAAAAAACCAAATAAAGTTATTTTATTATAACATAAAGCTTAAAAAAGTGAACTAAATATAAATAAGGACCTATAAACGAAAAAAATCTTCTACAAGCCTCAATCTTTGTAAAAGGCACGTGACACGGCCCACTGTTAGGTAGAGTTATATTTTTAATTATTTTCTTTTTTGTGTAACCGCCTCTTTTGTAAACAATTTTAAAATTTTATAAATGTGTATGTATACAGATTTCGGAGATTCAAAATATGAGATATTCTGAATAATTCGAAACTATGGTGACGAGAATTTTTAAAATTAATACTTCTTACAGCTGATTTTTGAATACTTGCGGTACTCCGCTATCAATTGTTAAATAGTCACTAAATACGTCGCGAACCTGAAAATACCGAGTGCGGTCAGATAAACATGACTCAAGCAGGGCATAGGGAGTACCTCCAAACCCAGCGTGCTTCAACTTTAACAGTAATGCTTTGTATGATACGGACATACGGTATCAAAAATCTTTGTAATATCCAAAAACAACCCAGTAACCTTCTTACCACTATTCAAACCATCTTAAATAGTGTGCAAAAAATCTATAAGAGCATCCTCTGTTCCAATATTATACTGATATCCGTACTGTTACTGTCTGTTGCTAAAAAGAATATTTTTTTAAAGAAATGCTATAATTCGTGATTATATTTTTGAAAATATTTTTGAAAACTAGAAAGTTAGGAAATTGATCGATAATTTGAAACACTAAAACGAGAACTTTTTTTGAATAAAGGAATAAGAATGCCAGTTTTCATTTTACTTGGAAATACACCAGAAACTAAAGTCACCATATTCCTTCCTAAAGGGCCATTGTCCAAAACTGTATGTAAAAAACATTTTAGAATCCCGTTTTCATCGTGCATGCTGGATTTCATCATAATAGGTTAGGAAACGGTCAAGTTCCTTCCAAATTGGCCATATTCCAGAACTTCATCTAAAACTCATCTTAGAATCTCATTTTCGTCGTACATGCCGAATTTCATCATAATCTGTTAAGAAATTTTCATGTTCGTTCCTAATTGCCCATATTCCATCGTGCATGCCCAATTACTACATTATATACAGCGATTGTCATCTTAAAGTGCAGTTTTTGCACAAAAATCAAAGCAGATTTTTTTTAATTTTTTTCTGTATATAGAAAAATTTTATTGTTTGATTGTATAAGTAGTGAAAAATGGTGGTTTTCTTTTCTCATCCTACCTGAAAATGTAGAGAGATTTTCTTCTACGATTTTTCAATCATTAATTCTAAACATATTGAGGATGCAATTTACCGAATAATATTATTCAATTCGAGTGAATTATAGTTCATAAATATTTAAGCCAAAATGTCCAAATTTACATTAGTGGAAATTAAAGAAGTAATATTTATGCCCGTATTACGGGATTTTTCTTCTAGTTTCATCATAATCGATTAATAAATAACCAAGTTCATTCCTAATCGGCCTGAATTTTATTCGAAAATGCTATTAAACTGCTATGGATATTTAAACTTCCTACATTTGGACCTAAGGGACAATCAAAAATCAGAGACATGCCAATCGCCAATTAGGCTAATAAACCGACTGAATCGCTGAATAAAAAAAGCATTGATTTTATATGGCACTTAAACTATATCTTAAGTTTTTCTCATCCAATTAAACATAATGCAGTCAAAAATAATCTTCAAAACCGGTTTTTACAATAATGTAATGACCTAATGACATTGGCAATATATTATTGTTTCATTCATCCTTCATTATGAATGAATTTTTGTTTTGCTATGCGTATTGCGGTTTTGTTGATTTTTTTTCGAAATTGTGAATGACGACTACCTCGCTAATCTAAATTAGTAGTATTGGTGTATTTTGTATACACAGTATTACGCAGTATTTCAATAATATGAAATATGTTAGAGTAGGATAAAATATGTACCCGTGTACAAAACCAATACAAAGTCATTAAGTATTGTGTGGTTTTGTTTCTATTGTATTAATTGGTTGCTCTTGCATTTATTTAGGCGACTACTAGCGTTTTATCCTAAGTGTTTACTAGCGATCGACGCGACGTCTGGAACTTCACCGGTGAAACATTTTTTTTGTATGATGGTAGTACTATATGTGTTTTTACTATGACGTATATTACAAAAACAACAATATTGAAAATTTCAAAAATACCTTATTTTTCATGTCGATTTTCAGTAAGAAATAAACATTTTCAAGACTCAATTTTTCTATCAAATAACATTACATGTTTCATGAACATTTTCATATAAAAACAAAACAAAAGCTCACATTTCTAATAAACTAAAACTGTAAATGAAAATAATCGTTTTCCCATATAGTTTCATAGTAAAGAAAAAATTGTATGTACCTTATTTTAAGCTTATCAAAAAATACAGTTGATACTGGAGGCCCTTATATATATATATATAGTAGGCTCTGAAACTACACATTCAAAAAGTTGTCTTAGGCCTGTATTAGACTATAAAAGTTCTTTGACAAAGATATTTTATAAAATATATTTGTCAAATACTTTTGATAGTGTAATATGCATATTTTATAATTTTTTTTGTTTTATCAAATTTCTTTTATTATATTTAGCTTCTTGCAGCTAAATATAATAAAAGATTTTGACGTTGCATAATTAATATTGTTTTTAAAAAATCGTATTTTATTGTAAAAATGGCAGAAAATAAATTTAATTGGAGTGATTCAATAACCAATTGTTTAATAAGTGAATATAAAGCAAATGCTTTTTTATATAATACAAACAGCCTAGAGTATTAAAGGGGAATTTCCACTTTTTTCCGTCAAATTTCATGAAAAAAATTATAAAAACTTTTACGTAGTGTAATATAGCAAAATATTTGTTAAAAGTTCTTTTATAAAATAAAATGCATGAAAATGTTTTATAAAATATTTTGTCAAAGATCTTTTATAGTCTAATACAGGCTTTAGAATAAAATATGATTTCCCATGTTTTAATTGGAAAGTGAGTTTTTTTTTCTCGTTTCTAATATAATTCCTTATAAAAGCTCCGTTTTTAGACTATGGCCCCGTATAATCTAGGTGGTTATGCTTGAAGTTGGCTAAATTACATACTCATTGCTCGTAGGTTAATATATTTTATTGGTAGATAAATATTTTGGTTTTCTCTGACAGAAATATTTAGATTGTGTCCAAAACTAATGATGATGTCAACACACATAAAATAAATTATTGAGCGTCATCACAGCAGTAACATTTTTTATAATAATTAGATAAATAGAATTTTAGCTTTAATTCAGAAGTGTTCGTGCCAAAGCACAGTAGTTGATTTTGACACCAAAATTTAATAAACTTGGCCTACGTAATTTCTAAATTTGGTACTTCGCTAAGTCATTTAAATACGTGCTACAAAACTAACAACACCAATATAATTGTGTATAGCTCATCCACTTAATTAAAGCATGTGAATTAAGTATGACACATATTTCCCATCTACTCAATTCTTGTTGAACTTTGTTTTTTTTTATTCTACATGTATTCTGTTCTTTATGCCATATACCCATAACACATTATAATATGATCTGATTTTTATTACTTTGTGCAAAAATTAAGAAAACAATAAAAAAAAGCGAAGTATTAAAGATGTTGAGTCTTGTTTATAAAACCCGTTACATTGATCTCGATCTTATACAACACTTTACGTTTTGTATATATGTATACATAGAGTAAGTATACTCACATGAACCACAAAATTATTATTCTTATTTCTTTCAATTCTTTTGTTATTTATAGTTATTATAGTTATTATTATTAAGAGATTATATAAAACAAAAACAAAACCAAAAAAAAAATCATAATAATTTCGTTTTTTGTCTTAATCTTTGTTGTTGTTTTGTTTAAGACGATTATTTAAACAAATTAACAGTAATTTATCATGATACGAGCTTTATAGTATAAGATAATCTTCTACAAATACTAGATGACGTCACGAGTTTACAGCATCCGAAAAAAAAAGTTTTCCATATTTTGCACTGTTAAAAAGTTTGTGTTACGGCAAAATATTGATTTTATATATCGTTACGATAAACAAAATGAATACGTCGTAATGTTGTTGTGTAGATGCGGAGCAAATGGTAATGAAGAAAAAAAACAGACCAAAGAACAATATTTATCTCGTTTGTCTATAGAGAGTGCGCGCGCATGCCACACGACTCTGTGTATATTATTTTGATTTTACGTATTTCTTGTTTTTTTTTATGTTTTACCCCTCATATTCGTAAATCGCGCGTATATACTTAACGAATTTCTCCAGTGTTAAGTTACGTTATATTGTGTCGTTTACGACGTTTTCTTTAAGATACAAAATTATATTGTGTGCATGCACAGAGAAACGAACGAAGAAAACATTTTTTTTTTTTATTAAATAACGATAGACTTTTGCAAGTCGTTTCGTTTTCGTTTGTTTTCGTTTAAATTCGATTTAGTCCCAGCTAAAACGTCAAACAAGAATGACGTTTTATTAAAATTTACATCGTGCGCGCGAGTTAACGCTACTACCTACTTTAAATATTTATAATAATAAAAAAAAGAATAAATTGTATAGTGGCTATATAAATATAGTGGAAAAAAAAAAAAAATAAAAATAAATAAATATTTTAATTAAATAAAATAATTATATTTATTAAATCATTTTTTTGTGTTTTATATTGTGTACTATATTAGTGTATTTTATGTATAATATGTGCTTTCTGTATCGCAAGTTGTATTTGTGGTAAAAAGTTCGAATAAAAAAAAATAAATAAATTTTCCGGTTCTGTGTATAGAGAAAACTTTTTTTTGTTTTTTCGTTTTTATTTTTTATTTCATTTTGTTTTTTTTTTATATATCGTGAAAGATACAAAAGCTCGGATTGTATACAGGAATTTTTAGCAACCATAATTTTAAACAAACACCAAAAAAAAAGAAAACTATAAGGATTACATACTTACACAGCAGTGTGTTGAGTGCCAGACATTTTTTGATCCTTGGAAAGGATATCCATGGTATTCTTAAAATAAATAAATAAATAAATAAAAAAGTAATAAGAAAAGGAAATTTCTGTGTATAATAAAGGATATGTTGTGCTAGTGAAAAGGATATCTGTATATATTGACATGTGAATTTTTGGGATATATAATATCGTATATCTAGATAATGGAAAGTGATAATAATTTATGGAAAACGAGCATGTATATCGTTACATTAACCTTATTTACATAATTTAAAATTCCTTAACTATTTTGTTTATTATTATAATTATATTATTTTCGGAAATGTCGGAATATAAATTTTCTTGACTTCAGAATTTGTTGTTTTCATTTTGCGTTTTTCTTTGAAAGTTATATTATCTGATGATTAGAAAAAAGGTGGAAATTGTATAAAATTCAAGTGATAACAAGTGTTATAATAGTGTGCCTAGTGAAGAAAATAATGAAAAATAAAAAGAAAAATTTTGTGTGATAAGGATAACACAGAGAAAACATACAACAGATGCAACAATAACATAAAGTTTTGTTTGTTTTTTTTTTGTTTTTGGTTTGTTTTGAAAATAAGAAAAAGGATATAATTTTATTTTTTTTTTGTTGTTATTTAATTTAATATATTTTGTGGCAAAAAAATAGTTTGTTTTTATCGTTTTTTATTTCTTAATATGAAAGGTGTGTGCTCCTCTATCTACTACATATAAAGTGATAAAGAAAATTAATTGTGTGAAGTTTAAAATTTTAATGTGCCTAGATAATGCGGTGATCATGAGAAATAATTAACTCTGGATTAACACCTAAGGTTAATACACTGTTCAATCGCGGCTTTTTCATTAACACCGAATTTTCGGTTTCTTATTATGTTGTTTCTTATTTAATTAGAACGAAACCTGTTAATTTGGTTAAATTTTTACTCATGATCGAGTCATTATTTGGAGCTTTTGAATAATATTCCAAAAAAAAAAAAAAAAAAAAAATCAAAGTGTTTTGTTAAGTTTTCGATTTTTCTTCATTCATTTGCAGCAGCATTTATCACCAAATCACCAATGGATTCTAAATGGATTTTATTAACGTTTTATAATTTTGGTAAGTTTTTGTTTTTATTTATAATTTTATGTAATTTAGGGTCGTTTAGGGATGAAAAAATATTTTTGTTTATTCTGCGTTATTATTTGTCGCAATATGATACTTTTTTTTTCTGTTCGAACCACATAATAAATACATAAAATCGGCCTCATGTGCATGGTGAAAAATATACGCACACACACACACACAAATTTATGTTCTGGAGTATGTTGTCTTCTCTTTATTATTTTTATCATTATTATAAGATGATGAACCAAATGTTTTATTTAATTTTACACGCAGTTGGGGGTACAATATAATAATACGGGTGCTGATGTGATTGTGACACACACGTGGCTACAATGTTTTATGTGCACACACAATATTAATTATTAAATGTAATTACTACCATTGAAATTATTTATAGAAATATGTATTTGTGGTTGGGCTGTTTGTTGACAAGAAATTATCATACGAATGAATATGAACAATTTTTTTTTTGCTGCTGCAGATAATTATTGTCGAAAATTATGGTTTTACATACAGCAGCCAAAAAAAAAAAAAAAAAAACAGCAACCAAAAAAATTATGATGGGAATTATAATGTGATGCATATGGAATTAATATTCAAAGTGGTTTTGTTTTACACAGAATTTATTTTTGGAATTAAACATTTTTTTGTGTTACTGCTGTTGTTGTAGTTGTACGTTTTGAAGAGGAAATGGTGATATAATTTATGTTTAACAATTAAAGTGTCGCTTTTGTTACAAAGTCTCGTAATGGTCATTCAAATGGCTAAATTTGTCTTTTGTATAAATTAAATTTTATGGAATTATTGTATTGATTGCGTCGAATAGTTTAACACACCAACACAAAAACTTATACTGTCTACCAGTATATATTTGGTGGTTAGAAAACCTTTATTTGGCACTGCCTCTATTAAGATATGAACCTGGGTGATCTTTTGCAATATCTTTTTATAGTACATATAATATTATATAATATATGCACCTGGAATATAAACAGGTGCCGAACAATTTTTTCTGGAATCATAAATTCATCAGCCATCGCAGGTGTATCCAATAACTTCGTCTTGCAAATATTCTTACATATTTTTATTCTTATATAAACGCGAGATATTAACACATGTGTGAAAATAGATTCCGCTCCAGTTGTAAAAATCATTCAGCGGTACCGCCGCAAATTAATAATTTGTTTAATTAACACTTAGATTAATGTGTTGTGTAAATTTACATAATGGTTGTGTGTTTTATAGCGGCGGTGCTAATTGATTGATGTTTTTTTAATTATTGTCGGATATTAATAGAATCATCTCATGCTCAAAGCAACTTTAATTATTGTTCAAATAAATTTTATATTCCCTTTATAATAATTAGTAAATATTTATGAGTTTTGTAATGCTACGGTGACAACCGTCTCGGATAAGCATATAGTATTTGATGTTTTATTTGGTTGGTTGGTTAGTTAGCTAACTTAACAAAGTTTCATCGTGCTTAGTAGTTCAAACTCGATTATTTCAACAAAAATTAAATACGAAAACATTCGATTCGGAGTTTATCTGAATTATTATTTTAAATTTTGGGTTAAGTTGGGTTTTGAGCAACTAAGCGAATTTCGGTGAGCTGAGTTTAAGATGAAAGCTTTCATATTCAAAATTTTATTGAACTACTAACCAGTCATAACATTTTAAGTCGATTTTTGCTATTTTTCAGGAGAGCAAAAACAAGGAAAAAAGCAATTTCTTAAAAATGTAGTAACAACTTAACTTTCAAACGAAACGTTAAAATGGCCGGTAACTTACAAGCCGTAATTCAGTACATTCAAAGTTTACCTTTTTTACTACTTAAGTCACTCCGATTTTTTTTTTTAAATTGCTTGTTCTTATGACTTTAGATGTTTGAAGAAAGTGTTTTAGTAAATAACAAAACTTAAGATAATATAATTCAACAATATTTATTTCAGTCAAAACAAAATAATAAAACCTTTCATGAAAAGGTCCACATTCTTAAGATTAATTTTGATCCTCAGTTTCTTCGGTTAAGTCTAGATGATAATCCGACCGATCTTTAGTAGCTAAATGTTTATAAAATTCATGGTAAATGGTCATTTGGTATTGGTCTACTAAATTAAGTAAATCCAGTAAGATATTTTTTACTCAATTAGCCCAAATTTTTTATTGTATCGAAGCCACTTCACTGTTTTCCACACCAACTTATTTCCACTTTCATCTATTTTCCTCCAAACAAATTTTTCTTTGAAAATAGATGAAAAGCTGTAAAACATACTCTGTTTCATTTCTTCAACTTTGAAAATGCGCTTAGATGCGGCGGACCGCACAAATTGGTACCAATCCCTTCTGTGATTAATGACCGTATGAGTTTTTTTTTCTTTCCCTCTATAGCGGCATCTCAAGTGCGAATGACCTGGAAACTAAAATGTGTGGTCTATTACCTCAATGGTATGTGCTTCTTGCATGAACAAAATTAACACAACAGCTACAAACGTATTCTTGTTTTGACTAGAGCATGAGTAACTTGTATAGTAGGATGTTTACAGTCGTCCGAAATTAAGTTTAAGTAACGAAGTAAGCATACCGTAATTGTAAGATGCAATACCTGATCTTTTTTTGGTTTCTAAATTTTATTACCACTGCCTAAAATATTTCGGTAAGTGGCATAAGATTTTATAAAAAATGACATTTTTAGCATTATTGCTAACAAATTAAAAAGTATCAGCGATACAAATATGAAAGTCGGGAGCAACATAAGTAATTTTTATTTTAAATTCAAAACTGCTCTTGGATCGATTTAGTCTTATGTCGACTTAAGATGTTATGGCTTGTGAGTAGACAAATATTTACGAATTAAATTATTGATCCCAAAAATTTCCTTAAATAATGAAAATATTTTCACAACCGTCGAACACATTTAAAGTTTTCATGCTTTTTTATATTTCAGTTTAGCGAAAAGTTATTTCATGTTTAAATTTGAAAAAAGCTCAGAATTCTCGTATGCCCGTAATTAAGTTGATAGGTATAAAAGCTATAAATTTATATAATTTATTTAATTGATAGAGAAAAAGTGAAAAGATATATGTTTCCCTGAAATATTTTATGGCGTGTAAATTGTTTAAGGACAATTTGTTGAAAAACACTTAAGTAACACCACGAATTAAAAATTTCATTTAATTTAATTCAGTTAATTTTCAATAGCAAAGACTTGTGTTATTTTGATCATTAAAGCTTTATTTGAAAATCTGGAGAATTTTTCTAGACCGTCTTGGCAACATTAGGTTGAGGGTTGTCATACTGGAAAATGACTTTGTAATGCCTTTTCGCGTAATCTGGCTGTGTTTACTTTAATGCTCGGCTAAATTGCATCAATAATTGTTGATAATGGCATTCCACACCAAATACAGAATATGAGCTTGGCACCATGAATATTCGGCTTTGCCATCGATGTCTGTCGTTCGCCTGACGCTTTGAATTACGGTAGCGTGCCCATTATTCATCATCTTTCACGATACGCTGCAAAAAAATTTCTCTCAGTGCTTTCCATGCAGTAGTTCTTAGGTCATTTTGCACCTTTCCATGTCCCAGATCATTCCAATGGCATTTAAACGTGTAGAAATCCGTTTTACTCGAGTCTTCATCGAGCTAGTCCTTTCTTCATTTGGCGTGATCGACGTGTGCGGCCTTGTAGGGCGCAAAACTTTGAAGGCCGCAAAATTGTGTTTTACACTCTAATGGAACTTGCTAAATGTTGAATATAAAATAAGACCATTTTTTATCATCATGTATTTCATTCTAATGTCACCATGTCACTCCTAAATACACACGTATTTCGGTAAAACAAATTTTTTAATAGGCGTGTTCGGAAATAGACGTTGAGTAAATTCACAGTAAATTTAGACCATTAAATTAGACCATTATAGTGTAATTTAATGGTCGAAATTTACTGCGAATTTACCCATGATCTATTTCCGAAAACGCCTACTGTGTTGAGGTTTATAAAATGCATAATTCGAATATGTCAGAAGTTCCTTCGATCGAAAATTATAACGAAAGCCCTTCAATAGAAGATCAGTTGATTTCCCAATCTGTATCCGACCAATTAACCATTAACGATTCTTCAAACTTAAACTTAATACATTTTTAAGCCATAAAGCTTAAAACTATTAACAATAAAATTACTGTTTAGTTGGTCGTTCCAAGTCTCAGGCAAGTTTAACTTACACGATATCCTAAAGATGCCACCAACCGTCATTTCTCCAATAATCATTACTGCTGGGTACTTTTTAATAACGAACGTGTACCGCGACGATGGATATTATATTCTGAAACTGTTGACCGTACATTTGGTTTCTGTTGTTTGATCGAGGTAATACGAATTCGAAATCAAGTTTAGCAAAATTTAGGTTACAATAATTGGATCCATATATCTAAAGCGATTAAGTTACATGAAACTAGCCCAAATCATATGATATGTTATAAAACGTGGGTAGAAATGGAATCAACAATCGATCGAGCAGAACGACTTATAATTCAAAAGGAAACAGAGCGCTGGAAAAATGTTTTCAATAGATTGATGAGTATCACTGTATATCTTGCGCAAAATAATATGGCGTTCCTCGGTTTTTCTAATACGTTATATACCAAGAACAATGGAAAATATTTAGGCTTAATTGAATTACTTGCCAAATTTGACCCCGTCGAGGGGGGACCCCAAAATCGAGTTGAAGTACTGCCAAGGTCAATGGCGCAAATATGAAAGGCAAACACAGTGGAGTTCAAAAAAGAATTTTGAATCAATATCCATTGACATTTTTCATGACATGTGGATGCCACAACTTAAACCTGGCGTTGTGCGATGCAGCTAAATCTTCTTTAAATTCCTTGACACTATTTGAAATTTTGGGTAGGCTTTATTTATTGTTCGCCGCGTCTGTTAATCGTTGGCAAATATTAATCGATCATGTCAAATCATTGCCATTAAAAGACTTAGCGACACACGTTGGGAAGCAAAAATTTCTATAGTGTAAAGGCTGCTCGTTCATTCAGTTTAGCTCGTCAATTAAAGGACTTTAAATTTCTTGTATCGCTTATCATTTGGTCAAATCATTTGGACGTCTTTTTTCAAATAAATATTGTCAGTAAATCTATGCAGGGTCAAAATATCGATGTCAGCAAAACCGCGGATTTAATCAAAGGATGTATTAATTATTTTAAAGATTACAAAGAAACCGGTTTGGAGAAAGCCATTTTAGTCGCCAAAGAACTTGCCGGCCTCCTCGATGCTGAAACTGACTTTCAATCAACAACAGCAATAAGATATGTAAAACGGAAATTTAATTATGAGGGTAGAGATGAGCCCATTTTAACGCCTAAAAAACAATTTGACTTGATACCGTAATGATGTCGATTCAAGAAAGATTTGAACTAATTAACCAGCATGCCGAAACCTATGAGTATTCCTCTACGACCTAAAAAATCTGCTAAAACGAGAAGAACTTGAAAAACACTGATCTTCAGTTGGTTTTAACAGTTGGTGAGACTTCTGATATTGAATGGGCTATTTTATGTGATGAACTCATCAGTATTAAAAAATTGGTCATGCTTCTTGATGATTCGTTCCCAATCAATATTCTTAATTTCATTAGAAAGAATAAAATTGAAGATTTATATCCTAATTTATGGGTTAGTTTAAGAATGTTTACCTGTTTCGGTTGCCAGTGGTGAAAGAAGCTTTTCAAAATTAAAATTAATTAAAATATATTTAAGGTCAACTATGTCGCAAGAAAAGTTGAGTTCATTAGAAATTCTTTCAATTTAAGATGATGTAGCCGAAAGTTCGTTTTCTCCGAACTACTAAACTCTTTCGCAAGCCAGAAAACGCGAAAAGTAGATTTTTAAAAGAAAACTGTGTTTATTGACTGTCATTATTAATCTAATATTTACATAATATATTCTTGATGCAAGAATCTGTACCTATAAATACAACAAAATATATTAATAGGAATAAATACAATTATTGGTTACAAATATTTGTATTAAATAAAATATTTGTAAAGTACTATAAAATACATATTATTATTAACTAAAAGCAACAAAATAAAATTCTACTATTAATCTCAAATTTATCTAACCTACTTCTAGCCAATTCCCTACTTTGGCACCCTTACATTAAGTACTCCTTCTTTCGACCTATGCATTTTTAAAACTACATAGTTCCAATAAAATGTCAGATTGCAACTTGCTCTAAATTTGATTTCTTGTTTCATATTAAACTCCTCATTTCATAATTCATTTTTTTATAGCGCAGGGCGTTTAAATGTCTGGAGCTTAATCAACGAAAAATTGGTCTGATCTGAGTGTAAAGCAGCATAATCCATCCATTGCATTTGATAGTTTTGTTATCAAATTTAAATTGTGTGTTGATGATGCTACTTCAATAGTTCAGAGAAATAAAAAATGTATAAAGTTCAAACCATGGATCTCGTTTTCACTATAAAATTAATACAAGAAATGTCTTATAGCTAGTAAACTTAAAAAACATTCAATTAAATGTGAACAGAAGTAAGTAAAGTTATCGTTAATAATCAAGAAGCAAGTTATGCTTGAAAAGGAAAACTTCTATTCACGTAAACTCAGGAACATCTCTAAAATTACTGATGAATGGAATTTCGTTGAAGAGATTATTGGTGAACCAAATAAGAATTATAAAGTCATTTCGTCCAGTAGTAATACCAATGGTGAAATGGTGACCAATTCTTTGGATATTTGTTGCCTTTTTAATACTTATTTTTCAAGGATTGCAAATGAATTATCAAATTTAAATCATGAATCTCACAATTTCTCATTTATTGAAAAAAATAGTTTTTATATAACAAAACAGTTCAAATAGATGTTGATCACTTGTCTGTATTTTAGATTTTGTGTTATTTAGCTTTTTATAGACAAGTTTAAATGAAAACTACTTTTATTTGTAAGATAATTTAATTAACAAATAACAAAAGATTTCACTCAAAATGGTGTCTCCTGTATGTATGGTCTTCCGAAAGTTCATAAAACATAAATCCCACTTCTGAGTGGATACCTATCGTATGCCCAGTTTACATCTATCAAAATGATTGATAACTTATCTAAAACCACTAGTAGAAACAAGCACTTTCAATATTAAGAACTCTTTTGCACTGAAAGAAATACTGGACGTAACTGTTTTAAAAGAAAATGAAATACTAGTGTCATTCGATGTCGCATCACTATTTACAAACATACCCATAAATGTAGCTCGTACGGCAATCATAGACAGGTGGCACGAAATAGAAGGTAACATCCCCTGTTCAAAACGTAGGTTCGTTGCGGACATTGTGCTTGAAAAATTACTGATTGAAAAACTACGAGCATTCAAAGAAATGTACCACATAATATAACCCGAAACGCTAACTCTATCAACTACAAAACTGATTGTAGAGGTCTCCAAGGCAACTACCACAGTCTTATTAATAGCTAAGCATGGTCTTAGAGGTACATGGTTACTAATTTTTATGACTTATACAACCTACTATTGTAGTTATACATTTTTATATTATTTTATTGTTGAGAGATACATGAGTGACGTATACTATAAGAGACCAGTGTATAACAAATAAATTTAATATTTTTATAGGAATGATTCCTGGACAGCGATTTTGGTCGCAAAATGAGGATTGAGTATTGAGAATTTTGTATATGTACATGGAGTATAATAAACATTTTGCTATTGTGGGTCTTTTCTCATGCGTTTTTTCATGGTAATTATCAAAAATAAGCGAAGCGGGTGGAATCGGTTTAAATTTTTGGTGCTTACGCTCGTCTTGAGCCATTCTTCCCTTTCTTCTGACATTAGGAATTAATGTTTTTGTTTCTATCGCTGTTGTAGCCGACGAGACAATATTTATTTTGTTTCGTTATTAAAAAACCAAAATAAAATGTTGGTTACTTTTATTTTTATTTTGAATATTGTTGTTACTTTCTATGTTCTGTGTGGGAGTGTATAAGAACATAATAAAGTGCAGTCAATATTTTAATATATTCTCTCGATCGTTCTCTTCTGAGCTTATTTATTTTGTTTTGTTTTGAAAAACTAAAAAAACGCCCAGTCGACACCAATACAATTCACCAATACTATTGCCTTCCGATAATCTTCAAATCAATCCTCATTTTGCGAACAAAATCGCTGTTCTGGTTTTAATGAGATTGACATTATTTTATAAATCACTTCCCCGATTTCTTAAAAAGGTCTATGGACATATTTTATTTTATGTTATTGTTCTTACTATTATAATGACGTATTGCATAAATATTTTCTAAAAAACTCTACATATACTGTTAATATAATCGAACTAAAAACAGCAGTTGTTATTCCTCTATTTAAAAGTGGCGATTGCTTAAATCTTAATAATAACCGTCCGATTTGTTAAATTCATTTGCAAAGTTATTTGAATAATAAAAATAAAATTATTTCGGATTGTCAGTTTGGTTTTGGGAAAGGTTTATCAACTGAAGATACTCTACTGGATTTTTTAACTCCTGTGTTTACTCATATGAATAGTGGTAAAAAAGCTGCTGCCCTTTTCATAGATATTACAAAAGCTTTCGACACAGTCAACCATAGTATCCTTCTAAAAAAATTATTTAAGTATGGTTTTCGAGGCAATACACATGAGTTTTTTAAATCTTACCTAAAAAATCGCTCGCAGAAAATTAAAATATGAAACATCCATAGCGATGTATTACCAATTAGAATAGGAGGTCCTCAAGTTCTTGGGCCTCTCTTATTTTTACTGTGTATCGAATCCATTTTTCATTTAAATCTGTTAGATCGTATTACTGCTTGCGCCGATGATTTATCTTACGTTGGTGATAGTTATTGTCACTTGGAACATCAAATTTCAAACGAGTTAGTTGTTCGTCGTAAATGGTTCTGTATTCTTGAAATGCATTTAAGTGCCAAAACTATAGTGATGTTCTTTGATTATTTATACATGGAACATACTCATCCGTGGTATTAAATATCATTCACTAAATTGTAATTTCACATGTAGCAATTTTTGTCTGGATATTGAGAGTGCTGCTGAATTTAAATATTTGGGATGTAGATTTAGAAAATCAGTTAAACTGGAAGGCTCATATTGATCAACTAAAGAAAACCCTTGTGCTAGCTAAACTCTGAATACCTGAAAAATAAAGAATCCGTAGTTAATAATTTAAGAAATAAGTCAAATTGCTATTATGTCAAATCCAGAACGGAATTTTTAGCGCCCTTTCTGTATAACAAATTGCTACTTGATATCAAATAACATCGTATTTTGAAGACATTTTTACATTTATTAAAAGCATACTTACTAACTAAAACTACCGACGATATTGAAGAGTTATTCAAGTTTGTAAAGAGTAACTGCTTATTGTTAATGTGTCTTAATTAAATATTAAAATTAAAATTAAAATTTAATAATTTAAATGTATCTACATATCTAAATGCACCCTACCTATTTGTACTTTAATTTTGTTAATTTTCTTACTTTAACTCGTTACTCCGAAACATTTCTTCATTGAAATCATGAGTATACTAAACATTTATTTTTCCCCCTAAGTTGTGAATATAGTTTTGAATTCTTTAATCTAAATTGTTTAAATTATCTAGGTACTTATTTATTTCTAAAACGATTTAGTTAAAACCAATAATCAGATTTTAAATGTTGTAATTGTGTTAGTGGTAAGTAGGTAGCACCACTCTAAGCCCACACCACCTCACCCTAAGCCATCAGCAGGGTAAAATAGATGGAAATGGTAGCTTCTGATTATTTCTTTTACTGATTGTCTGTTAAATATTCATACAAATTAAATATTCATTGACTTTCAGGTGCACTTTTCTTCAACATCTTTGATAGATACTTCGACGTAATAATACATTCTGAAAACCAAAGCCACGTCATGATGCTTTGACAATAAAGTTAGCAAATTTCCCATTAACCCTACCCCTTGGTAAGGCTCATTTTATTCGTGGTTCCGATTATAGCAACATTCATGAAGATCTAGGTACTTATGGTATATTATAGGTTTAAATTGAAATTTGGGTGATTATTTCTGAACGTCAGAGAAAAAGTTCTTAATTCAAAATCAGTCATTCTTTCGTTACAGTTGGAAAACCTAACATATATTATGTACAAAAGTATTTTTCCAAGAAAATTAATTAACTTCGGACTTATGTAATATAATTCTAGGAAATACATTTCTTTGTAAATATTAATTAGAAAAAATAATTTTATAAGGATTTAGGGCCAACAGGTTTAAACGTCATATATCATATTCTTGGTAAATGTCGAGCTTATATTCTCAGTAATGTTTGTAACTCATAATTTAATAAGCCTTGATGTTGAAGCTTTTATTTATAAAATACTATTAAAATTTGCAATACATTTGTAAGTAAAATAATTCTTAAGAATGCCTCATATAATTTAGAGAACGCTTTAATTGGAAACTTAGAGTATAGCTAAATTCAAAATATAGGAATGATAAATGTTGATAAAACTTTTTCCAGAACATCTTATGAAAAGTTAAGCTCAAACAATTTGCTTAAATATTCTACAGCTATAGTTTGTAAGATTATCGAATAACTGTTAGATAGAATCATTGAAAGACATATCGTCTCACGTATGAATTAATTTTGGATAAAAGTAGCTTCTAGCGTAAATATCTGCAGTACTAAAGCTTACCTGTTCAACGAGACATTTAGTGAAAAAAAAATTCTACAATAAATAAATCTAATTGCCAACCACCAAATATAACCACAAGAGTTGTATTTTTTCGAAATATTTCTGCCTTACTGATAGTAGATACTGAGTAACCAATTCTCGGTAAACCTTGAAGTTATGTAACTTATTGTTTTGTTGCTCAGCAACATTTCTTCCGTACAAATTATCTGGGCAAATGAATATTCAAATTTTATTCTCAAATTGATGATCTTCAACGCAAACTTTCAATACCAAATTTAAGCTAATTATTTTTATAACATAACTTTAATTTTTTATTCAAATATGAGATTTGAATTGCCATTAGAAATAATTTTCGAATATATTATGAAACATCTTCAAAACGATTAGTGAGCAAAATGCTTTTTATATATTTTGTAGAGCTTATAGGAATATACTTATGACTGAAATATTAATTCGACTTCTAAAGGGATAATATAGCTATCAGATAATGATTAGCTATTAGAATTTCATAAAGCTCATTACTTGATAAAGCTTGAGGTTCACATAAAAATTCAATTTAACAAAACTTGAGAGTTAAATTAAAAATGTGTTGGCCGCGAATTCATAGCTGTTCATCTCTATTCTCGTCTTCTCCATCGAAAACCTACACGTTGCTGCTTCAGTTGTCTGCATATTTCTCGATCACATAAATACCGTTTAAATACTTCTCCCTATTGCGTAGAACTGCGTAACAAATTGAAGCCTTTGAAGCCTTTGCGATTTCACTCTGAGTTAAAAACATATCCAGTGCCCCAAGGAGGAAATATGATCGAATTTTTCAACTAAAATACCCCTTAAATTTAAAAAAAGTAACTCCCGCTACAAACTGAACCGAAAGAGTGATTTTGTAATATATGTTTTTATTACGTAACACTTTGGCAATATGCTCACCTTTATGATAGGTTTATAAGATAAAATTACTACATTAATGTTATTATTAATGGAATTATTATTACGGTTAATTTACTTAAACCGATTAATCAATTTATTAATCAAATAATTAGTCATCGACATGGTTTTTAACAAACAGAATACTAAAATCAAGGAGTCGGGTATTGTTTCGAGCAAAAGTTCCATTATATCTGATCGATAATGGAGAACCTATCAAAACACCATTGATTTGTTTATAAAATACGTTAGATGCTGTAAAGTATCCCCATTTTAAACAAAATTCCAAAAAATCTAAAAATTTTGTTCTGGGAATATTGGGCTGTATTGTTAACCATTTATCCGAAATCATATCTAAAGCTAACCCGAGTTTGATGTTCATAAAAAGTGATACCACGTCTAAGCTAATCAACATAATATATCGCTGTGGGATAATCTGCTCTTTAACAAACTCAACTAAATCAAATGAGTTTTACAGTTGTATTTTAGATCATCAGTTGCTACTTTCAACAAATCAGCCAAATACATCGATGTCTTTATGTACTTTAGTCCATAAAACTTAGGGACCACTGATGTATAGGTGGTTAGTTTATGTTTAGTTTCCTTGTCTAAAAATTTATTTGAAAATAGTTCGGATATGACGTTGTCGGATCATTATTTAAAGTTTATTATGTATTTTGGTCTTGTAGTAGATCCATAATTGTTGCATCATACTCTGACCTCAACATAATTACCGACATATTTCCTTTATCAACATAATTTCCTTAACACAATGATATTTTGGATATTTTTCAAGAAATTCTTAGCTTCCAGAGTCAGCTCCCTTAAACCCTTCATGCTTAAAAAGAGATTTCAAGTTCAATTTTGTAAAACATGACAAATACTAAATCGCACGATATCACGTTGGTGTTCGTTGTCAATGTTTTGAATAATTGATTTAGGTCCCAAACTAATAACTTCCAGAACTTTATTTGGTATGTCAACCAACGATGCTGATATTGCGACACACATTTTTATTTGCAATATCAAACGTAGGTCACTGTTGGTTAAGCAATGCATCAAATTTTCTATTTACAGTAATTAATTGAACTTCAAGAGAATTTTTAAAAACCCGTGCTTAAAAGTTATTTAAAAATCGTGTGTAATGCCAAAGTTTTCCGGTTTGTTTTTATAATTGGAAATGTGTCGATCAAATTCCTTAATTCGCCAGAAAGTTACCTCAATTTCAACATTTAAAAGTTTTTATTTAAATTTGTTCATCAAATTTTGAATTTTGTCGGTTAATAACATATGCGGTCGGTTCATCATTCATAAATAAATATTAAATATTTTGAATAATGTGGTTGGGAAAGACGCCATACCTTCTGCATCTTGTCAAAAATACGTTCCTTGCAATGATACTGGACAGTTTTCCCTTGGCCTTCATAAAATCCTTTATTATAAAACACACATCACTGTTATAATAATGCTGGAAATAAGTAGTTAAAGAAACCTTCTTGTGCAGGTTCCATATAGTCTGTATAATTCATTTAAACTCAACTGATTGTTATCAAAAATCTCCTAACGGCTGGATGTATTATTTATACTACCTTCGGGTTTACTGCCTTAAAAATAAAATTCTTATTATTATGTAACCCCGTCTGCAAACCCTATATAAACATAAAAAACAACCATAAAAAGTATTTTTTATTAAACAAATTACTTATAGAAAATTTAATGCAACGCTCCTAGTGGACCGCCACCTAAACCTAACCTAACCTAATGCAACGCTTAATTTTGAACGGACCGTTAAATGATAATTTTCCCCCAAATACACATTTCCCGACATTCTCGATATTTTCTCATGTTTGGAATATTAGTAATTCTTGCCATTCTGAACAAACTATATTTCCAACTAAACTCAAGTCTACCTGTACCCAACCATGTTACGGAAGAAGTTAAGAAATTACTTTTTTTTATTCACTGCTTATTAAGTATAGGTATTGTAGATACTGGGAAATGTTTAAGTGTTTGATTATAGAGAAAGCAGTTGCTTACAGTTCATCAAGAAAATATAAAAATTGTATTCACTCCATCCAATGTACTTTGAAACATTCAACTCAAGTATTGAGTTCTCTCTCAAGATTGGAGCGCTCAGACAAATACCTTCTTAAGACTAAAGTTCCCATTAAACCATTTGATTTTTCAGAATAAACTTCTCAATTTTTACTACGTTTTTATTAAATCGCTTTATTCGGTTCGGTACAAATTTTACAAACAATTTTAAACTAACTTCCCAATGAACTAGAGACTTAAAATTTTAAACATAGCTCAGAACTGGAAGATATTATTAACGGCAATATATATGGCAAGCGTCCGATATTTTTAGTTTTAAATCTTAAAGTATTTTCATAGCTTTTAAAATTCTCAATCTCAAATTTTCAGGACAAACTGTATGGGGTTAGGAATCTGTATATGGGGTTATAAATCTATCTGTAGCTATATAGTAGAAATTATTTTATACTTTTTAGTCCATTTTAAAAACGTGGTATAAAATATTTCCAATCTAGTAGATACTTAAGTATGTACATAATTTTATAAATTTTGAACTGATATATTTAAATGAATGAGTTACTTGGAAATAATTCAGCCAAAATGCTTAAATTATCATGAGAAATTATAGAATGTTTAAATTCTATGAACGTTAAAATATAAAAAACATTGCATTACTAGAACAAAATGTTCAAACAGTAAAAGATTAAAAAAAATTAAAAATAAATGTTGAATTTATTAAAAGTGGTTTTAGAAATTGTAATTGACCAAAGATGCAAAATTTGGTTGGTCCTTCATAAATATTTTAGAATACGTATACGTTTCAATCTTTCTTATAATTAGTTCGAGCTTTTCTAACAGGAAAAGTAAGTAATGAATACCGCATATTTGGTTTCGCCCTATTTACTTCATCTTTAGACAAAATCATGCCCGTTGGACGTTAAATAATATTCTTGAATTATTTCTAAAAAGTTTAAAGTAATCAAATTATTCATCCAAATGTATCAGTTCAAAACTCATAAATTTATGTACATAATTATTTCGTAATATTTTCAACCGAATTCTACTTTTAATTTAATTTATAATTCGCATAAATTTATCCTGATTCATCAGTTAATTTAAAACAATTTTTAAATTTCCATTATGCTTACATTAGACGATTAGAAGGCATCGTTCTAATAATTGTTATGCCATTTAAACAACAAACTTTAATATCAACAACAAATAGTAATGAGTTGCGTTTATCGTAATTCGAAATCATCTAAAACTCTTTCATTCCCATAAAATACTTCAAATTTAGAAATAAAACGAAATTGCATCTAACTGGGGATTCAGGACCACAAATAAGTTCAGAAGATATACAATTTTAAATATAACTCCTAAAATCTTTTATTTCTAAATTAAATTTAATTTTATAAGAATTCTCAATTTTCACAGGCTATTGAACAAACTGCTCTTGTTCAATCCTAAACACTCCAATTTCCAAGCTTTGCAATTTTTTAATTTTATAAATTTTCTATATTGTACTTTTTAATTTCTGAACAATTTTGTACAGTTTGATATCCTGCTGTAATATTTAAATGTCTCAAATATTTTTTTTATATTTTCGAATTTTGCAATAATTCTTTTTGCTTTTAAACTGATATATTTGACCCAACTGCATTACCTATTTATTGAGATCGACTACTTGTGGAGTGTCATCAATAAACAAATAAATTGAAAAGTGATATGGGGTTCAAACAAATTTTCAACTTTTTCATGACCAAGTTCATCACTTCTTACTTTACTACCAATTTTTTGGCAGGCTTCTAAAAGCAACTCTTATTTATCCTTTTAGCTCCTATATAGTTTTTAAAGAAATTGTTAAAGCACAATTTGGTAACTACACCTTATATTACAATCAATTTTTCGAAGTAGTTCGTGAGAGTAAATTTCTTTGGTATTTTGTTAGACAGTTTTTTTTTTTGCTTTTTTTCGTTAATATATTATTTAAAAACATATAGCATACGATCCACTTTTTATTTTCATTTAGCAAAAAATTGTTTGCCCGATATTTGGATCTAAACAAAATACTCCTTTCACTTTTATGTGTATTTATTTATATTTCGGCCCCTCTCCGGGCCATCTTCAGAAACATATTAAAAAATAAAATTACTATCGGTTATTAGAAAACTTTAACAAAACTTCAAAAAACTTTAAAAAAAACTATTGTAACTAAAAATTAGTTAATTAAATAATTAGTTACAATAGTTTTTTTAAAGTTTTTTGAAGTTTTGTTAAAGTTTTCTAATAACCGATAGTAATTTTATTTTTTAATATGTTTCTGAAGATGGCCCGGAGAGGGGCCGAAATATAAATAAATACACATAAAAGTGAAAGGAGTATTTTGTTTAGATCCAAATATCGGGCAAACAATTTTTTGCTAAATGAATTTTTTCGTTAAATAAGAATAAGGCTGCACATATTTTGTTATTGATGGCATCGTAACTGAACAATTTAATGCAGAGACTGAATTAAACAACAGCAAAAAATAAATTAAAATTATAATTTATTATGTTTAGAATGATATTTGATATCTAATCTCGATGTTTGCTAAATTTTTGAACAAGCCAAGTCTAAGGCGCAGAGTACCCATTTGCATGTTTCGAACACAATAGTGGCGTACTAACCAGAATAAGTGATTTGGGCAATAATGCACTCAATTCTTCATACTAGTTATGTCTCGATATTGATAGTACATTAAAATTGAAAACTGTTGATTCAAAATTCAACAACCGATTTGTAGGTTTTACAATTTTAATTGTAAAACCTCTAAATCGGTTTTAAAACATTTCACAAAAAGGTTATGGATAGTTTTAAGTGGTTGCACCACCTTGGCGTGCATAAAATTAGGTATAAAAATAAATATTTTTTTTTTTGAAAACATAAAATAATTTTTATTTAACACATAACTATACATAGTAGTTTTATGAATAATTTTGAATATTTTTTTTAAGACGCTGACCCCGTACTTGTTTTTCTTTTGTTTTTCCCTTGAAACTCCTTTTTTCAAATTGATGTACAAGATAATTCAAGATCTATTTAACCAATTTTGTTAAAATTTACAACACGTATTCATAATACTATCTAAGGCGTGACGGATGATTTTTTTGATTGGGTGCCATGTTCATAACTTATACATTTTTTAAACTCAAAATATCAATAAAAATTAATTTTTATCGATATTTTGAGTTTAAAAAATGTATAACTTATGAACATGGCATCCAATCACAGAAATCCTTCGTCACACTTCAGATAATATTATAAAGAATTCGTGTTGTATATTTTAACAAAACTGGGCTCATAAATGTTCTCTGTTTGTTGGTTTCCTTAGTGACACTTCTAATTTAACATTTCTTCGTAACATTCGCTAATTTTTGCCGTTTTAAATATGCCGTTCATATTGTTACAATATATTTGGTGTGCTGATAACACCGTAGTGGAAGAACATAATCATCTAAATTCTGATCAAGAATTGCGACATATTTAAAAATATCCATTATACCATCGATTTTGACGACGGACCAACTCCCCGAGAAGTGAAGCATCCCCAAACCATTACTGATGCATTGATATGATTCATTTGGATTTACTCTCATCCCTCTAAATTATTTTAATTACAAAATGACCCAGCTAAATACTCTTTACCAAAAGCAATTGTTTAGGATACGTTCCGGTTGCTCAATTTTGATTTTCTTTTCGCTGTTTGCTGTGTAGCTTAATTATAATACCACCACTGTATATGGACATATGTGTAAAATAAAAATTATGTTATATACTTAACAGCTGTGCCAAAAAAAAAAAAATGTTTATTTTGATACCTATTTTTCTGAGCGCCAAAGTGGAGTAACCCCTTAATTGATTAATAATAATAAAAGCTTTATTCAATTATTTTTTTAAAAAGAAATTCATAAAAAATTATATTTTCTTAAAAAACTTAAGCTCATTATGACATTTCCATTCGTCAACAATAGTATATTGTGTAACGTGTAGGAAAAACGATATATTCCCGGACGAGTATGGAAGTTGCTGGGACGAGGCGTCAGCCGAGTTCCAGCAACCATAAGAGTCCGGGAATTATAGTTTTTCCACGAGTTGCACATACGATTTTTTCTCTAATCGGCAGTATATCAGATTATCCATTTTATTCATTATATTCTTTAAAATACGCAAAATTTTCCAATTTATATTTTCAATAGATTTCACTATCAAAGTTACCTTAGAATTATAACAATCGCGTGCGATTATACATTATATCATGTATTTTTTAAAAACAGATGATAATCAGTACTAGAAAGTATTCTCTGCCTAGGCAAGGAATACTTTCCAGTACTGTTTTTAGTAAGTTGCCTAGCAACGATGTAGTGTCGTGGAATACTTCATTTTGCTGACAGATAACAAACCAGAAAACTGACGTATTTTATCCGATTTGAGAAAAAATACTTTTTCTGCAAATTATCAACATCTTTCAACTTCGCCGAGTTAATATTTCCACCAATAGAAAGTGATCAGGTAAAATCGTTGAAATTCTGTAGCATTTTTTTAAAACGGAACATCCACTAGATAAATCCGATTTATAATAAACTTGAACGAATATATGTACCTCTAACTGATTTGGTTAGTATAAGGCGCTTGGACTTCAGTCATTTATTGCGATATTTTATCCGCTCAATGAAACCATTGATGATCCATATTTCGAGTAAATTTGAGCGGTACGTATGAATGGCCCGGCACATGAAAAATAATTTGAATTTCCTTAAAACCAAATGGTGTAGTGTTGTTGTGAGGCGATGTGGACTGTATTTTTTTCTTGTAATAAAACTAACTTTTGTTTTATTTATATTTGCACACTTTTTATTTTTTTAAATTTATTTTATTAATTTTACACAAAACTAAATGTGGTGCTTCTTGCACGAATGTATAAATCGTAGTTGTGTTCGGTTTTTTTCTTTTTTCTTTTGTTAAACCTTATTGCTATTAATTACAACTCACTTCACTCTATCGTTTGTGGTACTGAATAGGGTGACAAATATAATAATAACAAAGTTTAAGTATAAATTTAAAACTACGGCTAAACATGCTGGGCCCCTTGAAAGGCTCAACTTTCGAAATATACTAATTGTAACAACAACAACAATTATTGAACTTATTATAAACATAATGGTTGATTTTATTTCACTTAACATTTAAAATTAACGTAGCCGGTTGAAAGCGTTAAACAATTTAACAACCGGAAGTTTGCATATTTTTGACACAACTCTTTTGTATACTCCGTTTTTAGGCCCGTTGCACATTTCAGCTAAGCTAAGCGGGAAATGTAGTTTTCGTTAGCTTAGATAGCTCGCCTAGCTCACCCCTTTGCACTTTCCAGCTGATAACTAGCCTTATACACACATAAATTGTTCTTTTTATATCTTCCCATTAAAATTTTGTATTTTCAACCGGGGGATAAGGATTTAGCTCACATCGCTTAGCTTAGCTTAGCTGAAATGTACAACGGGCCTAAGTCTTTACATCAACGACACGGATCCTACCGTCAGATCCTGAGTACACTGTTACAACCAGACCCAATAGCCAGTTAGCAACAAAGAAGGTTTCCTCTAAAATGAGAACCACATCACCTGATTTCAAATCTGGTTTCGATTCCTTCCATTTGGTACGAGCTTGAAGTGTATGAAGGTATTCAACTGAATAACCTTTTGCCATCTATTCAGAACTGATTGCGATTCCTCCAGGAATTTCGACAATAGATTTGATTGGTCCTCCTGTCAAAAAATGACCAGGCGTGAGTGGAAGGGGATCATTGGGATCAGATGAGAGGGTAGACAATGGTCGAGAATTTAATAGTCCCTCAATTTGCACAATCAACGTATAAAATTCCTCGTAAGTATAGTGTATTCCGCTATAGTTCTTCGTTTCAAATGAGTTTTAAATGATTTAACCGCGGACTCCCATAACCCACCAAAATTAGGGGCTCGGGGAGGTATGAACTTCCATTGTATTCCCTCTGAGCAACAAAAGTTAACTAACTTTTCGTCTTGTAATTGTTTATTAAATTCCAGCAACCGTTTCCTGAGTTCATGGTCAGCACCAACAAACGTTTTGGCATTGGCTGAATAAATGGATTTGACTTTTCCTCTTCGTGAAATAAATCGCTTTAAACAAGAAATAAATTATTCCGAGGTCAAGTCACTCACGATGTCCAAGTGTATAGCCTTGGTTGCGAAACAAACAATAGCCGCAACAAAAACCTTTGAAGCGTTGGATTTCCTGATATACTTATTTTTAATCAAGAACGGGCCGCAGAAATCTACTCCAGTTATATTAAACGGCCTAGATGGTGTAATCCTCTCTGGTGGTAGATCATCCATAATTTGTTGCAGTTGGACTGGTTTGGCTTTGGCACATACCACGCAGTTTCGAACAGCCTGCTTGGATATTGGTTTTCCATTAATGGGCCAATATTTCTGTCTAACTAATGATAACAAGAGTTGTGATCCAGCGTGAAAATTTTGTTCATGTTCATGTCTAAACAATAGCGACCATCAACCCTGATCAATGAATGTGAATCCAGAAATGGGTTCAGCTGCTTTATTGTGCTATTGTTAGGCAGCGAATTTCCTTGTCTGAAGCATTTAATTTCTGTTTTAAAGTCAGACTGGACGATTTTGCAGAGTTGTGCTAGTGCACCATCTGTTTCAGTGACTGTCAGTGGGCCTACGATTTTAATGTTCGCCTTGGTACTATTATTAATGAATCGTAGACAAAACGCAGTGACTCGAATTAATTTTTTTAATGAACTGTATTTTGATAGTAAATCAAACTGTGGTTCATTAAATGTGGTTAAAGTAAGAGCCACTGGTTTAAATTCTAACTCCTGTGATTTGTCGAATTTATAACTGTCAATCGAACAGTCATATTTATTCATATAATACAAAATGTCAGGCCCACACCACCATAATTTTGCTGATTTTAAATCAGCAGGTGATATGCCTTTAGTTAACAGATCAGCAGGGTTGTCACCGGATGAAATGTGTTGCCACGTATAGTTGGATGTTATTTCTTGTATTTCATTAACCCTGTTGGCGACAAAGGTTTTGAGCTTGAACGGAGCGGTATTAATCCAACACAAAGTAATGGTGGAGTCTGACCATAAGACGACGTCATGAAAAGTTATATTCATTGATTCTATCACGGTCTTGACAAGTCTGGAGAGCAAAAGCGCCCCACATAGCTCTAGTCTAGGTATCGTTAAACATTTCAACGGAGCAACTCTTGACTTGCTACACAGTAAATTTACAGAGATGTTGTTCCTTTTATCAATAGTCTTGATGTATACGCATGCACCGTATGCCTTTTCAGACGCGTCGTGAAACCCATGTAATTCCGTACGCACTGAATCAGGGGTACTACACAACGGTCAATTTTGATTTGATTTACCGCACATAATTCAGCTCTGAAATTTATCCAACCTGTGCATTGGTCTAATGGGAGTTCGTCATCTCAGTCTGTTCCCGATTTCCATAACGCCTGAATTTGCATTTATGCCACAATAATTATAGGTCCCAGCAGACCCAAAGGATCGTACAATTTTGCTATTTCAGACAGAATAATTCGCTTTGTTAGTATTGGAAAATGTGCGGGTGGAAGTATGTCAAAAACAAAAATGTCTTCATGTGGTATCCAGATAACACCCAACGTCTTGATAGATTCGGACCCATTGAACTCATTTTTCTTAAGCTTCTCTCGTTTTTGTAGCGGTATAGCATCAAGCAATGTTTCATTATTTGCACACTATTTGTGAAGTTCAAATCCGCTTGCCTTCAGCATCGAAATTAATTCGTTTTGAACGTGTAACGCTCCATCCAATGTATCAGCGCCAGAAAGAATGTCGCCCACGTAAAAGTCTGTTTTGGTTACTTTTGATGCACTAGGCAAATTATGCCTTTCATCTTCAGCCAATTGCATTAAAACCCGAGTAGCCAAGTATGGCGCCGATGACGTGCCGAGCCATTATACGATCGGTATCAGACTCACGCCAAAGTTTGGTCTGCAAATCTGTCTGGCTGGGATTGATAAGTATCTGTCGATACATTTTTGAAATGTCGGCCGTAAATGCGTAACGGTACTTCCTGAATCGAAGTACTATGACCACTCGTAATTTCGTGCTCGAACTCGAAGGCTTCAGGACGGCATGGTGTGGTAAAAAATATGTGTGACCCGGTTGATTCGGGCTTTCTACCATATAACCTAAGCTAATGTACTCATTAATGAATTTCGTATATCCACGCTTTAACTCCGCGTTAGAGATTAACCTTTTCTCCAAATATTGAAACCGTTTTAATGCATTTGCTTTTGATTCACCTATGGTGGCATTATTTCGTACTGGAAGTGATACCACATATCTGCCAGACTTTGTTCTGGAAAACGTTTTTGAAAACATTTTCTCACAATGCCTTTCGTCATCTGAGAGGAATTTTATTGGAGGTATGTTTTCAATCTCCCAGAATCTTTTGATTGATTGTGAAAGTTCGTCGAAACGATCTGTCTCGGTTTGCGTATGAAAAGACTGTTGATTACAAGGCAGTGGAGTCTCAGATCTACCACTAATTATCCATCCAAGCAAGGATTCATGAATTGAAGGAATACTTTGATTCATTTTAATTTGATTCATTCCGAGAATTTCGAAAAATACTTCTGCTCCTAATAGTGCTTCCACTGGTCTTGAAATGTAAAAGCTGGGATCAGCCAATGCCAGATTTGCTGGTATATTCCACGATGAAATGTTCAAACTCGTTTGTGGCAATGCACCAGATATTTGCGGAACAACTAGGAAGTTTAACCATTTGGTATAAGGGGTTGAACGAGATCTGATTTTTGTTGAAATACCATGGGATATTAATGTTTTTCTTCTATGTTAGTCTTGTCAATGCCAAGTTTATTTATTAGTGATGTAACTAGTGATGTCCTTGCAGCTATTTGAAAGTTTAAAATTGTCCAAGACCAAGTATTCCATAAATTAAAGCTGAAAATTGAATAATTCCTTTAGAAATAATAGTACAGCACTCCTTTTGCTCAAAGTTTTAACTGATTTGTCCAATGGTTTAAAAAATTTCGTGCAATTATTTATTAGAAATCCATTTTGACCAGTGCTCAAATTTAAATAATTAATCTTAACATCGTTTAAACGTTATCACGCAAAACACCTGCGGCCGTGTAGACGACACAGTGCGGTTACAATTATATATAAAGAAACGGCAATGTATTGTAGATCGTTATGTTTTCACGATTGATGTTTTCTATTAGACAAAACTAGGTTTGGGTCTAGTTTAATCTGCCTTCATCGGCATTTGAATAGTAAAATCCCTTTTGACTCCAGATTTAAGGTTTGACCAAACATATTCAATTGCATTTAACATTGGACTAAAGCGTGCGAGTCTTAGTAGGTGATTTTTAAGAAACTCAACTTCTTGGAATACTTCCTCAATGGCATTTTGCTTTTCGCTTCTGAAATGCTCCTCTTTTTATATTTAAATTTAAAATTATTTTGTTGTAATTATTGTAATTATTACACAAATTAAAAATGAACGTTTAAAAACATCACCAAATTTTGGTTTGCAACACAAATAAAAATAAAAAACATTTCTTTTAAATTTTATACAAAATGCATTTCGTGAACAATAATTCACATCTTCAGTTGCTTTTATTTACTTCAAGGTAGGCTTAATAAGTACAACGAATTTACCGAATTTACACCGATCGATACAAAAAAAAAACTTTATGAAGTGAGTTAATCAATATATAAAATTTGAGTGTATTTTAAAAGTAAGAGGAATTGAAACACTTCCATATTAGAATTTACAAATTAAAAAAACGGTTTGATTTTAATTTATAATTTGAGTGGAAAAGGTTACAAATGTGAAACGTAACTTCGGCTCAAGTCTGGATTATGCGTAATTGTACAAATATTCACAAAGCCTATATCTAGATGAAGACCACTACTCATAAGCGAAATTTATTTTAAATTTGAGTGAAATTTTAAAGTGAGCGTAATGAGTTAAAATGTTACCCAGAATTTGAGTGCATTGTATGCATTTACATACTACATATATCGAAAGAGTTTGGATTTTATTTTAAATTTGAGTAGAATAGTTTAAAATTTGAAATCGACTCAAGTTACATGTGACTCAAGCAATTTACCGCATTTAAATTACTTAATATCTCAAGCAAGGTGAGAAATTAACTCGAAATAAAGAAAAAACTTAGTGAATTGTATTCTATACTAGGGTGGTGTTCATTAACAAATATCCGGTTTTCAATTAATATTTATAATATGTCAAAAGTCTTATATTATATTGTGCAAAAAACGTTTGTTGTTAAATTCCGGGATTTTAATCAAAGTTCCCGGTAACCGGGATTATAAAAAATTACCAATCTCCCTTGAAGGACCCACTAATGCCTAATAGTTTTTATACCTTTTATTAGAATAAAAAATTTGATTTAAAATAAGAAAAATAATTGAACTTTGAAACAACCATTAGGAGTACACTTTCTGTAAAATACTATTATTGGAATTCTAGTTTATAGGGTTTTCATAGTTTAGTAAAACAGTATTTTTTAAACTCACTGTTTTAAATATTGTACATATTACATTACTTTTGTGCGACTAAAAGTACGAATACGGCGTGTACTATACGTATGCTGTAAATATTATTAAACTGCACAGAAACTAATTTCATGGTTTAAAATATACATACATAATTATCTTTCATTTAAAAAAATCTAAAAATCTCTAAATTAATCCTAGTTACAAGAGTTTGAGTCTTGGTTAATTTTGCAAAAAATTTAGTTGCACCTATTCAAAAGATAAGAAGACCAATTTGTAACGATATGGAGGTTTATAAATTGTAACTTTGTTATAAGTTTCTAGTATGTGAAATTAACCGATCGTTTGAGGCTTTAGTGCGATTTTCTTGCCCCATATTACAAAAAATTTAAACAAACTGCGCATTAACCGGCAACCTAATAAAGTTCGCGAAAATTTTGTGTGTCGAAATTGATTATTAATTTATTAACAATTAATTCTATGGCAAAAATGTTGATAAATGCTAAAGGTATAAGTATATTGTATAACATACATGTTTCTAAATTACTTCTAATTTGAATGGATTTTTACTATAATTATTTTGAAACAGAAAATGAATGCACAAATAGGATTAACAACAAATAAATTTAATAAGATTCACATTTTAATTCCGGCACAATTTTGCTTTTCGAAAAATGTTTATTTGTTTAAACTTACTTACCGTAATTATCAGCTAGTTTTAATAATTTAACACTACATTTTTATTAATTCGTTTTATTTTAAACGTAAACTTGGTAAAGACGTAATACAAACTAACAAAAATTCAAAACGAAACAAATTCCGTACAATTTCGAAATTGCAAAAAAATCAAGGCTTGCTTGCAAGGAAACCAAAATGTTTTTCCGAGTTACTAGATTAACTTGCAAATTTGATATTTGGATTTTGCTTGTTGAAACAAAATGAAACCAGCAAACTTACTCCTTTTGATTTTGCTTGTGTTTGCAATAATAAATTTTTCATTTGATTTGTGTTGCTACTATATTCTATTTGAAGTAACACGCTACCTCCCTTACATATAAAATTTTGCTGTCGTCAAATCATCATTGAAAATTAATAGGCTCAATACAAAAAAAAAAAATTGTATAATCTAAATCCATTCAACACTGCACAAATTAAAATAGTTCAATATAATATTCCCCTATAAACATATATTAACGTAAAGCACCATCCACCATATCTCCATCACCAGCGACGAAAAACTAAAAAAAAAATCAAAAAACTACCGCATATTTCCAATATTCATAAATATTATAACTTTTTATTTTTTCCGATCTCATTAAATCAATCACTAACTACGTAAATAAATAAAAAAAAATAAAAAATTTCCGCCTCAAATGACATAAAATTATATTCAAATATTTCTCTCTCAACCCCACTATTTTGTATGTATTCATATAATCATATCCAAAACACAAAAACCAACATTAAATATTACACAAACAATAAATAAAAATCACTTTGAAATCATAATAATTATAATTAGTATTTTTTTTAAGCCATATCAAAATATAATTAAATATTATAATAAATAAATAGTGCGCGAGCTATGAAAATGTTTTTCCGCCGTTCGTAATTTTTCGTGTTTTTAAACTATTTAAAAAATTAAGTTTCCTACACCGTCTTAATAGCTATAAAAAAAATGATATTCCTTTGTTTAATTTTTTTTTTATTTTATTTATTTGGAAGATTTAATAAAAACATAAAAAATTAAAAAAAAAAAAAATTGTTTGATATTTTGATTAAAAAAAAAAATTAATAATTTTCCCGGGAAATACTAAAAAAAATTATCCATATTTTGTATCTATCTTATAACACTAATAAAAACAATATTTTTGTTTCTTCTAATATATACACTAGATTAGAGAGCATGTCTAATTTATTTGTTATTTAACAAAATGAAAAAAAAAAAAAAAAATTAAAAAAATTAAAATTAATTAAAAAAAAAAAAAATCTTCGGTATTGTTTAACTACAAAAACAACAAAAAATTAATTTTGTTTGTTTTTCTTTTCCGATGAACAGAGATTTTCCATCAACAAACATACACACTATACTATACACACACATACAAAACAAAATATTTATTTATAATGAAAAATTAATTAAATAATTTTTTTTTTAGTTTGGTTATAATAACATTTACTATAATATAATTTTATATTTTATGATGACTCATGAAAGTAATTAGGAAATTTGTAGTGTGTACGAAAAATAAGTAAAATGGAGATCACCTTTTGCCTGGCTGGAGTACAAAAAAAAAATGTATTTATACCGGAAGAAATTTTATTTTTCAATCTTATCCTGTAAATTTTTATTTATTTTATATTTTTTTTAAGCAATGATTTTCATATTTTCCTTATTTGTGTGTTGTTGTTGTTGTATGCCATCCCATAATGATATTTTAATGTTTAACAAGGAAAAAAAAAATCTGGGAACTAAAAATAAAAAGAATAGAGGAGATTTTCTACTCGTACAGTATATACATAGTTTCGTGTTATTCTTATTATGTATTGGGAAATATAAATATTTTTGTTTATCGTACACTGTACTCATTGAAACTACTCGAAACTTAAATGCATATTCAGATACATTAGATGCAATCTTTTAAGAATAACAACAATATTATGTTGTATGGTTATATCCAGGAATAAAATATTTATGTTAATGATAAATAAATAACACTTAAAGGATGCTGAATTTATAAATATAAATACACAAACAAACACACAGGCAGCACACATAATGGAATACAATATTTACTATGTATTTACGGAGATACGGAATTAATTAAACCGGGAGGGAGAATTATGTTGTTGTTGTTTAATGGAGTTTGCAAGGCATTAAAGATAAATGAGGCGATTGGTAATTTCATTTGCTATTTTTTTTTTTCGTACTACGACGTCTATTTTTAATGGTGGATGGGGAGTAACTAATATATATACATGGATGTATATAGGGGAAGAATTTGATAAACAATTTTATTTGTTATTTTGTTTAATACCCTAAATGATGCTGCCGATGATTCAGGTTATAAATTCAGAAACAAACAAGCTTTGAATAAATTTGTTTGTTTCGCAATTTTATAAACTTTAAATTAATTAGGCTGTACAGATATACATTTATTTACTTTTTTTATTGAAATGCACCTTTCAAATCCGCGTAGACCAAACATATTAAATTTTATAATATTTTCCGAAAAAAAAAACTGTATAAGTACCTTTCTTGATTATGACAGAAAGCAGATTGCATCCAAAACAGATGGTATCTTAATTATACGTTAAATTCACAAAATATAATTATTTCAGGTGCTTTCTTGAAATCTAAATTTGAAATCTCGAAATTTGAAGAACTTTATTTATTTTGGCTGAAATTGAACTGTACAAATTAAATTTACTTGTTACTACAGCTGAGATGGGAATTTTTAGTTTGTAATATTTTTTTGTATACCTAATAAGAGAAGAAGATCTTGGCCCCAATTACATAATTAATCAAATCGCACTATACCGATTATTCATTACGCCGAGAAAATATTATTAAATATTGTTAAAAGCATTTGTCAAACATACTCGCTTGTTTAACGTTCAATTCTTCGAAGTTATAATAAATATCGCAACCAAGCAATTTAGTGCATCTGTAAATACAACACATTATGCAACAGAAAAATCGTAAAGATACTCCAAATAATTTTTCTACACTGTTCGATTAGCTTGTTTTGATAAAAACAACCTTTAAAGAACGCAATGGAATTAAATCGAATTGTTACTAAGGAAATTAGTTAGAGCTGAAAAGCAAACGTATAAGGTAAACGGCTATAATACTTATATAATGCGCAACAATTTTTAATTTGGTCTTCATATTAGCTTTTGGACATTCTTCAAAATTTTTTGCATAATTTGTTTATCTAAGAACAATGTAGCTAAAAAGACGGCAGAATTTAAAGCAATTTTCATTTATAATCATACAAATTTAACAAAAAAGGAAAGTGTACATACATAATATAATACTGAGCTATCGAAAAAGTCGTGTTTTCATTATTGACATTTTTGGTTACATATTACATACACAGTAAATACCTCGAGAGTTAAGTAATTCTGGTTCAGGAATTACTTGTACAATGTCCTGAATGAGGTAAGGAATTATATCGTCCTTTCGAGGCCATTTCCAATTAGAATCACTCATTCCCATCACTTTCACTGATGCTTCATTAGATGATATTTCCAGAACCACACCTCGGAAATATTCCCCCTTGTATCGAATTATGACGTAATTCCCAACATTTTGTTGCCCAATATTTACACAAGTATTATCTGCGGATGGTGTATGGTGCTATAGCATTGGGATAAATCGCTATTAAAAGAATTTGGTTTTCTTTAGAAAATTCGCTTAAAGCCAGAGATAAATGTGAAACATGTCCAACCTTTTGGCATTTTTCGGCTTAGTCAAATAGAATTCTTTTATATGTCTACACCACCATTGGTGGAGGAATATCTCCTGAAGCGCTCACCATTATCAGTGTAATGAAACTCTCTTTTTCGTCGTTATTTATTAGATTGCCAAAACGCATTTTTCTTTGGGTACCAATAAAAAGCGCTCTCGTCGCAGTTAAAAATTCGCTTCAGGTCCTTCATTATGTCCAAATAATTATTTTTCAACAAGTAGGTGTGGATTTGCTGGAACCAGCCTAGTATATTTTGATCTGTAATGATGGCTCGGCTTTTAATTAAATTTTGAGAAACTCGGCCAGAAATATCGGAATTTCTTTTTAAAAATCCTTAAACTTAAAAAATTAAACTTTAGAATTTCAACATTACACTGACATATTTAGGATCCTTTAGTGAGCTAAATATGGATTGTTTACTGACAGACGCCTTATTCATTGATTCGCGGCTAAACTACTACTAAATATTAGGATTAGCTTTAGTACCGTAAAACGACACAAAACATTGAAAATGAAACCAAAAAACCATTTTAATAACGGCTAAACATACATTTCATAATATAAGAAATAACATAACATAACACAATAACATAAACTGTAAAATAAATTTGTGCCTATTGGAATTTTCTCTGTAAGCTTAATTTAAGTGTTGCCAAGAGACTACCAGGCTAACAATAGAAGAATATAAGATCAGAAAACGAAAATTTAGGGACCCACAGAAAAAAACGAAAGATTTGTGGATGGAGATAAAAAAACGTTTTTGCTGGGCTGAGCGCAGAATGGTCGCATAAATTGAGAGCATTACGACGCTTTCAATGAATTTTTTTCTGATGATAGAGCTATAAGCAACAATAATACATCTATGGATGATGATGAGTCTGATATTATCGGGGTATACACTATTGTTAAGGCTTCTGTGTCATCGGCGGGATTTTCTGATCGAAAAATGTCATTGCAAGATTACCGACAACAGCAACTTGGTATCGAGGGAGCTAAACTATCCAAAATGGACCGCCTAAAAATCGTATCGATCGTCGATATACTTTGGTTTCCTAAATTTACCTTTTAAGAGTGTGAAAGCTCGTTCGATGGATGACCTCATCGTGCTTATTTTAAAATTAAAAATTTCTTGATTGATAGTCAGATGCCCATTTTGTTTAAAGGGTGTTACTATAAAATTTGTGTTCGGGAATGTGGTATCGTGATACATATAACGTGATTACGTGATATACATCTATAAGCAGAGGTTCATCGGCATTAGTTAATTTTGCAAAAATGCTACTCTTTTTTAAAATAGGCGCGTCAAGCATACGGCCAGGACTGCTTACATAGATATCTTTAAACTGGCGATTTTTATCACAATTAGCCAACATTTTATAATAGATACTTAATTAATTGCGTAAAAATTAATAAAAGTTGTAGTAGAATGATTTTCGATTATGAAAATCTACAGCATTTCCAGTTGGCTGCTTGATTTGGATGCGAGATCCGTCAATACAGCCAACTATGCTGGGATGCCAGATTGCGCCTGAAATTCCAAAAATAATAAAATAATCATTTCATAGTCATATTATTCAAATTATTTTTACTTATATTTGAAATTTGTAACTGCTTTGCTGTAATAGCAAATTGAATATAAATAGACCGATCATTAGTGATTTCTTTAACTATTTGAACAAAGATTAGATTAGCGGTACTTAAGGCGAGGTTAAACCTGTCTATGGTTGACATAAAACATTTCTCTTTGGACATAAACCATGGACTCATTTATATGGACTTTGCCTTTGGTCCCCTTTAGTAGCGAAAAGTTTCTATAAGTAGGAAATTCTAGAAAACAAAAATTATCAGTTCCGAACGTTCTTAAGAATTTTGATAAATGTCCACATGTGGAAAATGAATGTGGAATTCGAGAATATGGCCCCTGGTGACACAATAGGCATTAAAATATTTCATATTTGGTGATAACGTTAAAAATGTGTTTCGAATATCCCATGAATATAACTACACTATCTAAACCATTCCTATAGTTAATAAAATCCGTATGTGTTATTAAAATTTCACGTTTTGCAAATGAGGCCTACTCTAGCCATTTTCGGGGTACTTTTCAGTTGTTTTATTGCGTTGTATTTTAAAAGTACATTCTATCTCCAATAAAAAACTAAGAAATGTTTAAAATATTTTAAATTTTGTTAAAAATAAATAAAAATTTTCTTACTTTTTAAAAACGTATTGACTTTTATTTAAAAAAGAACCATTCAATTCTATTTGCAAGAAATAATGACTTTTATTTAAAAATCGTTCAAATTGTTGAAAAGGAAGGGTTGAAAATATTAAATTTTAAAATTAAATACAAAAATTTAATTTAAAAATTATATCCAATTATATTGAAACATTTCGTCCAATTCTAATTACATTCAATTTATTTAAGAAAAGTTCAAAATGTTTTGTAAAAAATTTAAAATCAAAAATAAGTCGTCTAGTTCAAATTTGTTATAGAAGATCTGGATCTTAAATTGAATATTTAATTTAAGGCAATAAGCATACGTTAAAAGCGTTACGTATTAAATTTAAATTCCACAGTCTCATTTGTTGGAGTAAGATGACGATGTGAAACATTTTCTTGGAGTCTATATCTCTAACACAAGAATTAAAAAAATTATCTTGTACGTAGTGGTTTAGGGTAGATTATAGTTTTGTATAGCCTTATAGTTGCTCCAATACCTAGAATTGAATTTATTGTTAATTTCTTATTGTATTTTTATTTTATTTCTTAAAAGAATTCAGAATTTGGTTTTAACATTTACTTGTCATTAGCATTGGTTACCTACAGTAGTATTACTCTGCGCACAATTTGTAAAACACAGTGAATCATTCAATACATAAGAATTGGATGCATCAAATAAAATTGGCTTTGGACGGTGGGGCTCGTTGTGTTTAGTTTTTAAGCAATTCTTCATTTCATTTCTTCTTCAAAATTATAAGTAGAAAAGAATAGTGATGTAGTAAATATAACCATAATTGTGCAAAATAAAATTATTTAAAATACAAGATTGTATTCGCAGTTTTTTTGTTTCGATTAGAAAATTCTGGAACTTTCTCGTTGTTAGTTCTGGATTATCAATCCCAAATCCAGTAAATCACGATTACTGAACTCATACTATAAAGATTACAGTATAATTTTTAAGAAGTGGGGAAATTGTTAAGAGTTTGCAATTCAGTTTCGATCTGCGAGCTTGTGAAAAATAAATCATCTTTTGCTGCGAAATAAAATATTAGCGAATTTCATGCTGTTACTATAATCAAATATTTTAAATTAATCTGGTATATTTCAGATTGATAAATATTTTTAAGAAGAGGAGCAATTGTTAAGTTACTAAGAGGAGAAGAGGAGAAGTTAAGAAGAGGAGAAATTGTTAAGTTATTGTCAAGATGTTTTGTAAGACGCAAGTCATGTATGATTATTTTTATTTTCACGTTACTTTTACTTTGCGTTAGAACTTTCGATATGCTTATCTGAAACCAATAAGGAAATTGAAGGTTTCAATGCCGTAACAGTGTTACATAAAAACAAAAGTCTAAAAGCTGTTTTAAATTTCAAAACATTAATAAAAAATAATGCACTGTGGCGCTCTTAATAAACATGAGGTTTACGTGCTTTTAGTACCTGCTTAAACGTATGCTGATGAAGAAAATATCCTTGTTTAAGACATCAATACAATTTTGGCGGATGGGCTGTTAAGCACTTAACCGCCAATAATTACATTTTTTATCCTCCCTAGAAATATAGCAATTAAGAATATGCATTAGAAAGTGCATAATTACACTTACAGCGTTTGTACAAAACTGCTACGTTTGCAGTGAAATTTAGTAAAAGTATGGCTAATTTATTTTTTAATATTTTTATAAAACCGTTTGTTAAAATTATATAAAGGGTTCACTATTACTGCTGAACAGCTGTCCAAACTCTCACACTGAGCTCAATACACTGTTTAGTTATAAATTATTTAGTATAAAGGGCCGCATTTTTAACAAATTTTCAAAAAATAGAATAATTTTGAGATTTTTAAATTTATGAAAAAGTCTTTGATGAATACAATATTCATGAAAATTTTAAAGCTAAGAAATTTACGATCTGAGCTAAATTTCATTTATGAAGGTATCCTAGTAAACTAGAAACACTAGAAACAATGATTCTAGTGTAAAACTAGTAGGACATGCGTGTTACACCATAATTAATCGAAAGCTTCAATGCTTATTTGATATACATATACGGTTTGAGCTAATCGTGGAAAAATTTCGTTCTCTATTATGTAAAATGTATTCTCCGTAACCAAGCTTCGTAGCTGATTTGAAAGATGGTTTGGAAGTTTGATTTAAAAGGGAAGCTTAGAATAATATTACATAAAATACTAAATCTAGATTATTTTTCAAATTAGCAGTAAGATTTGGAGTGCCCCAATGTTGCTGCGATATAACTAAAAGTAAGCTAAGAAACTGAACCAACTGAATTTTCATCAAGATTGATCAAAAAGTAGATTGTGTTGCATCAGATTTTTTTTATGCCGTTGCTCAAAATAGAACTATTACAGTTACTAAAATAACAAAACTTATTTAACTTCAATGTGTTGGTTTAGCTTTCAAAATGGTGGACAAGAGCTCGTATTGCCCGGATATCGGATACCCGGGTACTCGGGTATTTCATCAACAATATGTAGAAACTATTAAGAAAGATTTATAAACGATAAAAAAGGCAGAAAACTTGTAATAATTTTATCTACTACCCGAACCTATTACCCGGGTATTCGAGTAATTACATTTTTTTTTAATACCCGGGTACCCGAGTACCCGATACCCGGGTAATACGAGCCCTAGATGGATTACTTTGGCAAGTTGATATTTCATAAAATTTATTATTTATATTTTTGCTGCTTTAATTTTTTGGCATCCAGTTTTGTAGTAACAATATGCTAATAATTATATAAGCAATTCTTGATTTGGAATAGGAACATTTTGAATTCTTAGAAATTATGATTTGGCGAAATGTGGACGATATACCCATTACAATGTGGAGGAAAAGCCCCTTATAATAAAAGCGTTATAAGGTCAAAGTTAAATAACAATTTAGATATTAGCTAATTAGGGGGCTAGAATATTGCCTTATCGGTTTGCTAAAGTTTCCTACAATTGAATTGACAAAAGCCAAATAAATTGAGTAATACTTAGTGTGTGTCTCCTTAGATTTATTCATATTTCAAAAATTATGGTAAAATTGTATGGTAAGTAGGTATTCGATGAGTTTAAATTTACACTTGAATCAATACAGTATGATCACGTACCTACTCAATATTACTGATACTATACTTCTCTAGTTAAAGTATATTTGACATCCACCTACACATTTTTAGTATAAGGCAATATTTGGTAGCTTGTATGAGAACATTTATACAGGTAACTTACCACTGACTGAAGTTTACGCTTTTTTTATATATTATTCTAATAAAACCAGCAAATGTTCAATAACTGCAACTTCATACAAGCATACAACAAGAACATATTGGCATTGCTTAATGAAAAGACAATTATGTATACTAAATCAAAACAATATTTTTAAATTTATTTCGGGTTCAAATCGGTTCCAAATGAATGATACATTAACAAATTAAATAAGTAAATTACTGCAAAGTTGTTAACGGTACAAAATAAAATGTTAAATTTGCAAAGTGCAAAGATTATGGCAAATATACTTTTTAAAATTAATTTGCTCTACAGTCTACACTTTGCAATAAATACAAAAAGTAATAAGTGTAAAGTGAAAAGTTGATAAGTTTTTTTGTGGAATAACGTCCAGCACGTTCCGTGTAAAATAATTTCTTCAAGGTTTTTAAAATTTTAAGAACCACAAGTTTAGGTTCCCTTGAAGCTTTCAAATTTTGGTAGCAGAATTTTTTTAGGCAAAAATGATTAACAATTTTTGTAATATGTATTCCAAAAGATAAACGATTTTTACAAAGCATTGTAACGAACTCTACATCATTCGATAAATTTCAACTTTTGTTTTGGAAATGGATTAGAGTTTGGAAGTTCTTTCGTTAGAATTTAGTATTCTACATTTTTTTTTATGAAACTAAAATTATCTGGGATCACCTCTGTAGTGTAACCTGAAAGATCTACATCACATTATTGGAATAATTAAGTTAAAAATAGAACTCTCCCGAATTTTTGATCGAACACGCTATGCAGGTTTGCCAGAAAATTAATTTCAAACCAAATAAAATCAAACCAAAGCTATATGCCACATCATATGCTGCGTTTATACCACTGCTAAACTAGCCGAGCTACAAATGTCAGTTTCATAGCAATGATATTTAGCAATGCTATTTTAGTTGGCTGAGCTAGGTATATGTCGCGTTTATACCGTTGCTATAGTTGTCATTTCGGTTTAGCATTGCTAATTTAGCTGCGGTATAAACGCAACAGTAGTCGGCTATTTATAATCAGCAACCACACAAAATCGTTTTTCATCCAAAATGTAAAAATTGGTTTACCAAGTTTTATAGTTGTTTTGGTTTTATTGGATATAAATCTAATCAGACAATTAATTCTTGGAAACGCGAAGTAGAACTTCAGCGATATTATTCATCCATGTTTTGGATATAGGCCGAAATCTATACCCTTGCCGCATTTCGTCGACGTTGTAGATCGTTGTAGCCCAATGAACAATTTTACACACAACCATTTTTTATGTCTATCGAAGCATGTTATATGCATTTTTGGATAGTGACGGAAATCGAATTTGGGACTGCGGCGTGCTTAGAAACTTTGTTAACTACTACTTTACATTCGACGACGATAGTTTTTGATAAAGGTGTAATAAATTTAGAATTCAGCATTACTGCGCAATTCGACGAATAACTAAACAATTTCGAATGTAAAAATGTTTGAATCAACTTTCTTAAAAATGTAATAGCTCTAAAAGCACAAAATGCCGAGAGTTACGAGAATGAACTAAAAATGTTTATTTTGGGGCGCTTTAATTTCTTACTGTTATCCTTTGCGGAAGAAAATTCTTAACAATCAAAACTGCTTTCGGCGTACGAGACATTTACGGTCATATTCGAAAACTTAAACATGAAAAAGGAGATGGAGGAGCAGATAAGTAAAAACGAGACCCAATCGATAACCAATGAATATTACATTTCTTGTCCTACACACCAAAGTATAATTAAAGTATATCTCTTGCAAGGCAAGGTGTCGTCTCGAATAACGTAACGCGTCACTGTGTATGCAAAATATGGTTAATAAAATCTGACAGCAACCTATATAGCAATTGAGCAAATCGCATGGTAATTTCTTTGGCGACGTTGAAAGTACATTTCTTGTCCTGAAGTTACGTTGCTCTGATAGTCTAATCGATCATTGTTCGATAGAGAAATATTTTTATAGAATTAGTAATTTCAAAACAGAATATCTTCGGAAGTTCTGATATTTTTGGTTCCCTCAAGAGAAATCATCCGCTTTGTGGTTAAACAAGGCAATATTTACAGTTAATATGGAAAAATACTGATCTTTAAAATTTTAATAAATACATTCATCACAAATCTTCAGAAGTTCAGTAAGAAATTTGAAATTTGTACAAAATTTTAAGTGTCTGCTCTTTACAATCTTAGTCGAAAACTTTACAATCATGCGCATATAATGTTATGGAAATTTTATTCAGAATTCAGCAGTTTGAGGTTTAAGTAAGCAATTTATTTTTTAGTTTGAGCCAGGGTTGAATTCAGGTTATCTAATGTATAATTGGATCCAGAGTTAGTTTCTCCACACATAAATTTTGCAATTTTTCATTTCCAAAAACAATTAAACTTTTAATTTAAAATTCAAATTTATTTTTTAAATTCTTGCTTTTCTGTTTAAAGTCTAACCTAAATAAAATTATTTTATTGCTAGTCTTAGTTAATAAAATACGACATTGAAACCGTGAACAAATACGAGAATGATGACTGCACGATAATCATGAACGTACATAATTCTAATAGCCAAGAAAAGATCGAAAAATGTAGAAAACTATTCTGAATTTCTATGGTTCATTGAACGTCAAGAAAATCTGGATTTATTTTAAAAATCTTAATCCAACCAATAATATACGAAAGGGCATGAAAAATCCAAGTCACAAAAGGATCAATGCTATGAAATAATTTGAAAAGTCTTAATACTCTTAATAGAGTCTCATAAGAAATCTCAAAAATGTCGAAGTTTCGAAGTATTTTGAATATTCTAGAAAACTTTTAAAAATATCGAATCAGTTTGAAACGTGCAAATCTTGAAAATCGATTTAATTCATGATACGGATTTATACCAGTATGGTTGAAAGATCCTGCAGCTCAAAGTTAGGCACATCACTCAAAATTCGCATAAATTCGTAAAAAAATAACGAATATATCGAAAAGCATAGAAAATTTATAATAAACTCGAATAAGCTTGATATGTGAAAATAGTATCGTCTCGGTGAATTTTATTACTATCGAAAAATCTGAATAAAGGTAAATTCTATAACAAAAATCTAGATGACAAATAGAAATTAGTAGAGTGCTAAGTGCACTAAGCACAACTAAATGACGTACAAACCTTGAATCAACAACCTCACTCTAAAATATTCTCCTATCGGTCCGGATGATAAATTAAAATTTAAAATTAAATTTTGGCAAAATTCTCAATTCAGGCTAAATTTAATTTGATAACCTTTATCTAAGAAAAATAATGAAATGATCCCAACATTGAAGTAATATTTGATGAAACATGACAGTTTCGTAAAACTCATCAAAAATTTGAAACTAAACCTAATAAATCTTCTCAACTTTTTTTTTTTTTTTTTGATTAAAACAATTTATTCGATCTACCCAAGTAGCAGCACCAATTTACCTTAAAGTGTCAAAATCGCTCAACTTGTGCACAACAGAAAATTAGTATTTCACTGTGCCAAACACAATATACGAATCGATTGATTGACACCAGCAAGAGTAAATAAAAAATAAAATTTATATAATCCAATTGAACATAATTATCTCCTAAAGCAAAATAAAAAGAATGAAAATTGACAGATGTCTTATTAAAAAATCACGCGCCAAATATATTCCGAACAAAAATAAAAATAAAAAAAATCTCTCCACCTGTTTCCCATATTATCATCATCGTATTGAAGTGTATATATAGTAAACGGAATATTATAATTTTTGCGACTTTTGTTCCAAATTATTAACATTAAAGATTCAAAAGTCTTTTTTCTATATTGTAACAAGGAACATAAAATTGTGTGTGTGTTTAAGAAGAAAGAATACCACCTGTCTCAAACCACCAAATTCGATTCCCCTACATTATATTCTTTCAATACACATGTTGTTCTCATCTAAATTTTTATTTATATTTTAAAAAACAAAATAAAATTCACTTATAAATTAAACTTCTTTCTTTTCGGCTTTTATTTATGTATTATACAACAATACAACAATTGAACTTGTCTTGATATATATTCATCGGTAATACTCATGGTATAAGAAGATGGGAACCCTTTATTTATTACAAGTTCCTTTTCACATTCAATACCACAATTCACATCGATTTGGTTCGATGATTACGTATTTTTATGTATTTATTATATAGGTACATAGGTAGGTAGTTAAATGGACAACGACCAAGACGTTCGAACACGTTCACCTTAAATATTATATTTATATGCTTACGTATACGAGTGTATATAGGTCGATATTTTATACTTACACATAAAAATTAAGGGATATACGAGTACAAATAGTCATTTTTAAGTACTTAGTTTTAAATTTCACCTGCACTGCACCTGCCGTATCCTTTTTGAATAGTTTTTATTTTAATCAAATTAAATTTAGGTTATAGTCTCTTTCTCTCGTCTTTACTGGTGTGCCGTATTTTTGTTTAACCAAACTTTTCAAGAAAAAAAAAATTCTTGAGGAGTATTATGAAAATATGTAGTTAGCTGCTGTTGAGTGTGTGATAAAATTTTAATTGAATCAATAAAGTTTTTTTTTTGGTTTTTGTTTTGTTTAATTAAAATATTATTATTTATTTTAGAATAAGAAGAAAAACTCTTGAGTAATTAATTAATTTTATGCTTAAGAAGAAAATTGTATGAGGGTTCATTTAAATATGTACATAAAAATGAGGTATATAAAATCTTGTGTACAACCCAAGTAATTTTTTGTATCTCAAAAGCATTAAAATTGTATAGAATACCATCACTATGTATAAAATGTGATATGCCTCTATTTAACATTTCAAATCACAAGTAAAACAAAAAAAGAAAAAAACATAATTACATTTCAACAGATCAAGTGGGTACATTAAAATATATTTTTTTTTAATATTACAAGAAACACAAAACTCAACAAAAAAAAAAAAAAAAAAATAATTAAAAATGTTTTTAATTTAATTGAAATTTAAAATGCACAGAGAAAGAGAATTATACATAAATAAGAAACGTAATAAAAATAAAAATTAAGAATTCGACAATGACGACGGCGAGAACCACTATACCCAAAATAGACAAGGCTATAATCGAAAAAAAAAAGCGATGGTGAATGTTAAGTGTGCGGAGTGTGGTGGTGTTCCTTTTACATACTTTCATTTGTAAAATGTATACGAAAATGTGGAGCAATGTGGATTTTTTTTGTATCTTGAGTACACGCAATCGTAATTCGCAATAAGTACGCGCGCATACACAAAAAAAGGTATTATTTGATTGACTAATTTCAGACTAATTGCTGCATACAGAAATCAGTTAGTAAGCGCAATTTTTTAAAACGAAAAATTATTAAATCAAAAAATAATAGACTGATTGGCATGGCAATAGCTGGGAATGAGACGTACCTTTTCTAAACTCCTACCAGTTTTGATATAGAATTTAAAACGAGTTGGGTATAGTGCTGTTTTCAAAATCCACGTTTCTAGGAATTAATTCAATTATTTTTGATAGATCTGCGCTGGATGGCAGATTCACAAGTTTATTAAAAAAGAAAAATTTTATTATTGTTTACAGTTAATTCAAGCTTGTCTTAATAGTAAGATATTCGAAAGAAGTGTGAGTATGTTAGGCCTAACCCTAAATGGCTTTGACTCCATTTTTTGCAGCTTCTTAGCAGGTGAAAATCAGTATAATACAATTCAAGACATAATTTTAATTTCACTCAAAATTCGTTCAATTTTTTGGTTTATCATCGACTGAATTAAAATTGAATATTTAAATTAGTTTGAGTGATATTTTGATTAAAGTTTACTCAAAGTTTACATGTAGATGTTGTATTTTTAATTTTTAATATATTTTTCAGTATGGTGCCGTATTGTACCAGTTTCGCTTACAACACAATTTGAGTGAAATTAATAAATGTTGAAAAATATTTTTCTCGTTAATAAATGTCGTGCTTAACAATAAATTTAAAATATTTTGAGTTAAATCTGAATCCAAAATTAGGATGGGTTCTATGAAGACGTTGGCTGTGTAAATGTGGTTTGAATTTTGAATATTGATTGAGACTTCACTCAAACGTGTTGTAAAATAATTTTAACAACTTTCGAATAATGTTCTAAATAATTTTTTCAATCCGTCTTAATTTTAGTGTTTCTGTTTCTACTTCAGTTCTACTAGTTGTTTTGAGTAAAATTTTAGTTTATTTAAATTTAAATTTTTGAGTACAATTTAACTCATATTAAAATTATTATTCTGGATAAACTTAGTCCGAGACCGCTGTACAGAATTTCCTAAAAATGTACGGTGACCATATAGCCCGCATTTTATAGCACTAACCCGCATATCAAAACCCTGCCCGGCAGATATTTTGCCCTATTTAGCCCGCAAGTCCCGTATTTGTAAAAAAATAATTTAAAAAATCAACATTTTGTCGAAAGAACAACATTTGTATTATAAAAGCTGGAAATTCGAAGATTCAACCAACGTAGGTAGGTACTCATTTAAGTTATAAACTCTACTCCATTTATTCAACATTATTCTTTGAAAACCGAAACAAAAAAGGAACTAACATACATATTTGAATAGTATTAATGTTATCCGAAAGTTGCCAGACGAAAGTAAAAAGTCGGTAATGCAGATTGTGTGATTCCAGTCGAAAATAAAAAATTAAGTCTTAAACAGTCAATAGTGTTTAGCCGAAAATTACTATGGATTCTATTGAAGATTTTTGTCAATATTCTTAAGTGGCCAAATCTGCCTCCTCGTGGAAAATTATGTGTTATGTCAATAGAAATCTGTGAAAATTCGATTTTCCAAAAATCATTAGAAACTTTGTATAAAATCAGCATCTATAGTGTCTTGTCTGGAGATGCATTACATTTATGTGATTTGCCATTAGCTATTACAGGGAAAAATTCAGTTCAAGTTTCCTGTGGGAAAAAAGATATTTATAGAAACTTTGTATAAAATCAGCTTCTACATTTGAATCAATAGTCAAAAACGCAATCAGTTTTGCTAATAAATATAGTTGCCCAAAATTATTGGGGACGTTTTTAAACGATGAAACGTCTGAAATGTGGCTTAAATATATGCACAATCTGGCCGCAATTTTCCATTTCAACGTAAAATCTATCGAAGGTAATAAAAACACATTTATTCAAGTCAGACAAGCACTGATTAATCTGAGGGTTAAAACTACATAAAAGGTTCATGCCGAACTACTCGTATATACGAATTCTAGTAGATCTGATTTAAATTGATTAATTGAAAATGGAAGCTGTAACGAGAACAAATTCAAATCTGAAATGCAGCAATTTTATTTAAATTATTGTAATTACTTGGATCATTGCCCCAAACATTTTTCTTGGCTCCTAAAATTTGGCAAAATATTTCTTGAACAAGTAAAGCTTTTACTTTCTGGTCTAGCATTTCTTCCTATTGTCCAGCCTTGTATTAGTTAACAGTATCTGATATCGAGAGTAGACATTTCAATGGCCTCAAACAAAAGGAAACATCTTGCAATCAACTCAATGCTAAGACGATTTCTAAATATATCGATAAAGCATCACAAATCTCAAATGTAATTGAAAAATATCAATGATTTCGAAATAATCTCAATAATGTCGAGTTTTCAAAGTATCTTGGATATTTTAGAATATTCTCAAATATAAAATTATCCATGATATGTAAAACCAAAGGAAATCTTATCACCGCTATGTAAAGTGTAAATTCCCTTGGCTTTCTTGAATAATTTCGAATAACTTTGGAAATCGGAGAAATACCTAAATTTTGGCATAATCTCCAAGAAATTCAATTAACGTAGAAAAATTCAAATAATTTCTATATTATGTGAATCTTGATTGATCTCGAAGAATTTCAATAATACTCAAAAACCTCGATATTAATGAATAATTTCGGAAAGTCTGTTAAAATCTAGAAAACCCATGAAAATTTCGAAAATTTTAAATAGTGATCAAAAGATCAAATGCAAGACAAGAGGGATATGAAATCAGGAAGCGACGATAATTTCCTAAATCAGGAGAATTCCCCTGAAAATAAAAACCATCAGTAATTGCAAAATTATTTTGGAATTTGCATCTTGATTAGTAATACATATTTAAAATAATTTTTCAAAATAAACCGATTTTACCGGATTTACCTGTAAATTTAATTTTTGTAATCAAAAACCATTTGGTAAATGGGAAACTAAAAGTCGAGCGGACGGTAATTCATTAAATAGACTGACTGGTTTAGCTGAAGTATTTGTTGATCCCCTTTCTAAAGACAAAGCCGCTCCTAATTAGGGAAACAAGAAATTATTTTCAGTGGCAGGCAATTTTGTAGGAAGAAAGTTTCAACAATTTCGCCTTACTTAGTTTGTAAATGGTTGAATTTGGCGTCCAACACGCGCTAAATCTAAATAAATACAAAACCTAAAAGGATTTTTATTTCTATAGGAGAACTACTTTAGGAGTAAAATTTGACTCAAAAATATTTCTATAACGTTTGAGTGAAGTTTCGATTAATATTGAAAATTCAAGCCGCATTTAAACAATCAACGCCCAATTGAAAATCGTTCAAATTTTGGATTCAGATTTAACTGAAAATTTCTAAATTTATTGCTAAATACGACCTTTGTCGTATTTCTATTATTTGAATAAAAATAAAAATCAAACTATTACCTAAAGTCATTTAAAAATAAAAAAAATATTATTAATTTCACTCAAATTTTGGTGTAAGCGAAATTGGAATAATTCGGTATCTTAGTGAACAATGAATTTAAAATTAATCTACGACACCCACACATAATTTTTTAGTGCAGTTTATAATTTTTTTTTTCAAACTAATTTGTGACGGACCAAACGGCTCATAAGTTAAAGCTGCGGCGTTTGGATCGGGAGATACAGGGTTTGAATCCCGCAGTAGGAGCGGGATGTAAAAGGGATTTTTCATCATCTGATTACGATCGGTGATGACGATGAACACGACTATGACCCCCTATTGAGAGTGCAGAATCCATGGGCCCACCCACCTTTCATGTCAACACTACAGGCTGGGTCTATAACCGTACGACCTCGATTTGGCTACTACTGCGTAAATTAGAACGGTTAAAGTTAACTGCAAAAGAGCTGAGAGTACCTTGAGACCCACAAAAGATTGTATAGAATAAAAACGAAAAAAAAAACTAATTCGTGGAAATCACTCAAAATTATACAAATTTAATTCCGAGCAGCAGGTGATAATCCTTTCAATTGGGCGAATTTTGAGTGAAAGTAATGAAATTTTTATTAATGTGATTAAGATTTTAATAGGTAAGAAGATGAGAAAATTGAAGTCAAATTTATTTAGGGTTAGGGTTAATATAAGCTTAACTTCAGAGTTTGTAATCCTACTCACACACTTCTTTCTCATTTTCTTACTATTGTCCCTTGTCGTCTGATCTGCAATTTGAGAAACAAAACATTGGAATATAATTTTTTAATAAAATTGTCAATATTTGTCTTTCAAAACCTTGGTATTTTTGATCACAATTCGACATGCCCAAATAAGAGCATCACATCTACAAATCGCTAACTTTTTGGATAGACTTTCAAGTTTTTAATGCTAATTTCGTTTTAATTTTTTTTAAATAAAGTCTTTCCCACAAAGTGTCGCAACAATTTTATTTAAAAAAAATGAATCCAAATTTAACATCAAAAACTTGACACACACCCCTTCAAAAAATTCATGATTTGTAGATATAATACTCTTATTTGGACACGATGAACCGTTGCTGGCGTCATATTGAAATTAAACTCAGCTCAAATCTATTCAAATTTCTATAAAATATTTTTTCGATTTCAACAATTTTTTTATTTTTTTTTTTTACAAATTATGCCTTTAAATAAAGATGTTAACTGTGAAATAATTTGCAATTAAACTATTCTCCTCAAATCCTGTTTCAATTTAATTAAAATCTATTTCACTCAAATTTAATATAATTTGAGAGAGGTGTTTGAATTAAATATTAATAGAAATTTAAATTTAATTACATTTGTAATTGCAATCCGAATAAATTTTAGCGTTAATTAAAGATTCAAGAAATCTCTTGTTCCTGGCAAGACAAGAACGTGTCCCTCGGTGTATCACGTTATAAAATAAAATAACTTCGGGGGTCCCCGAATATTTTACAAGTTTTGTCATTTTTATATGATGAGAAATATCTTTCTGGATTAAAATTACGATGTTGTTGATATAGTTTGGAAGTATACATTAAAATATGTAGTACCCTCATTATCCATTCCTCAGATCCGTGCTGGGTGAAACGTGGTTTACAAAAGCAAAATTCTAAAATCGCTTAAGACCTTTTTGCGCTTCCTTTTAGGAAATCGCTTACTAGATCTCACCACATAAATCAACTTGGGTATAGTAAACATTTTCAAAATAAGCTTCATGTATACCTGAAAATTCAATTTCGCACCTGAAAATTTAATTTCGCCAATTTATGCTTGGTGTTTTATTTACCCATAAACTAAATGTATTGGTCACAAGGAAACTACAAATTTGAGAAACTTGATCAGTCGGATTTCATTTGAATCACAATTTGATAAAAATTTCATTAAACTATATAGAAAAATAATATTTGAAAATATTCAGTGTGATTTAAGAATTAGATTTAAAATGGGGCTGTTACTAATGCACATTTTGAGATTTGAAATTAAACTGTTTTATTTTCTTTCGAATTGTAAAAGGTTAACTTTAATTTTAAAATAATTCCAGGTACAATATTCTATAAATAAAAACTTAAAATTTATCTTTTTGAATCTAAATCTTGTTCGTCAACAACTATTTTCAACGTGTTATAATTCAAAAATTTTGAGTAGCGTAATTCAAATGAATGCACATTAGGTAAAAATATTGATTGGTGGACTGTTCACATCTTTCAGCAAAATAATTACCATGCTCGTCCATGATTTTGGCTCGATATTTTCATCAAACAATTTGTGCTGAAAGGGAAGGGGTAGTTTTTACTCCATTCTGTTTGGAAAACATAGTACGGTGTTGCTATGTTCGGCTATCCAATGCCGTGCGGATTACTTGCCAAATTGATCTGATCTCAATTTTTGTAACAAAAACGTTACAGTTATATCATTATGGATATTGACGTTTTCCCAACATAAAGCATGTAAAGCCAGTCAACTTTGACCATGTTTGACAGAATCTTCTGAGGAATAGCCCGTACACATATCGAAAAGCACAACCTATAATTACGTTATACATATTCGATCATTTTATGGAAAACCCCGTACTGATATGTAAGCCTGCTTAAACTAAGCGGATAAATTGAAAACTCAGGCATACAAAAAAAAAGTCGTGATCCAGAGGAGAGACACCACTATTCCCACGTTTCTGAGGTTGCTGAAACCGAATATGACCATAAAAAATTATTCCAATTGCCGATTTTCCCGTTACCACACCCCTGGGGGTCCAAATTTCAATTTCCATGCAAAATTGAGATGATGTACAATTCTATGTTTTTTGGGGCGCTGGAATTGAAAATTACAACAAAAAATAAATTTGACCCCTCTATCACTCATTACTACTTCCTGAATATTAAATTTCAACCCCCTTTTGGGGGTAGTAAAGTGGTGCTAGGGGTGACGAAAGGGTCAAATGTACTTTTCGTTGTCATTTTCGGTTCCAGCGCCCCAAAAACAAAGAAATGTTTCAACCCCTTTCGGAGGATGGGGGCGGGGTAGGGTGGTCGTAAGAGGGGCACTAGGGGTGATGGAAGGGTCGAATTTTTTTTTTTATCATTTTCGGTTTTAGCCAGCCAAGAAGAGTAGGAATGCACATACATTCCAACTTTGCATGAAAATTGAAATTTCGACCCCAGGGGGTGGTAAATCAAACTTTAAATTTAGGTTTACTTCTGATCAAACTCAATTTACAAATTGAATTAATTCTATTTAATTTCACAACACATAAAATTAAAAGCTATTATGAGAGCAAAATCAAATTAACAATAATAAGTATTTAGTAGCTATCAAATAAATTTCATATACAAAATTTGATAAAGTATGCTCAACGTCAATTTTGAAAAAAAAAATATTAAAACATATATTTAAGTTTACGTTTGAGAAAGAAGATTTAAAATTAATTTAATTGAAAGAGAATTCAGAACATTTCTCGGCTAGTTAATCAGAAAAAATGAAGATGCCAATCATTTATAATATATCTACGAAAAAAGTAGAAATATCAAAATCCCCCCCGTATTTTAGCCCAAGAGTCATACAAAGTGTATCGAATCGATCCCAAAAAAATGAAAACCCTTCTTGAGTTTCCTATGTTGTAGTTTGGTTTCGTACTGAAAAGTGCGCAAGAACAAAAGTTCGGTCTAATCTTCAGGTAGCTACGACCAAACTACAAAATACAATTTTAACTTCATACATTAAATATGGGCAAGAACGTACTGCCTTAGCGAATTACATTCACTAAATCAAAAACTCAAGGAAAACTCTTATTTCTTTGTGTTTTATGCCGCCCACAAATAATAGAAAGATTTGTCTGTATTAAAATCAATAAGATTCTTTCGGCTTTTTATAGACAAAATATATTGACAATAATGGCATTCACAACATTTTTCGACTGGTTAATCAGAAAAAATGAAAATTTGACTGTGAATATAATTCGCTAAGTCAGCACATTCTTGCCTCTTACTTAATGTATGAAGTTAGAATTGTATTTTGTAGTTTGGTCGTAGCTACCTGAAGGGTAGACTGAATTTTTGTTCGTGCGAACTTTTCAGTACGAACATAGGAAACTCAAGGAGGGTTTTCATTTTTTGGGGTCGATTCGATACACTTTGTTTGACTCTTGGGTTAAAGCATGGGCTGATTTTGATATTTCTACTTTTTATGGTAGATATATTATAAATGATTGGCCTCTTAATTTTTTCTGAATAACAATTTGAAAAATGTGAACTTGTTAATATATTTTGTTATAAAATTATTCAGTATTTAAATTCACTTAAAACAAAGTTTCACCGTTTTTTTTAATGTTATTAATTTGAAGTTCAAACTCAACTTCTTAAATCATCGATTCGAAAAATACCACCACAGTCAAATGCTTACCAAAATTGGAAGAACATAATGGAATGAATTGGAAAAAAATTATACAGACTTTTCAAACCGGTTCAAATTTAATTTAAAATTTATGGTTGGTACTCTACCACATACAGCTATAGATCTATTGAAGACTTTTTGAAGTGAAGAAGAATGGAAGTCAAACTTCTTTCAAAGTAAGCTATTTACTTAAAAATTTAGGTTAAATTAAATCAAATTGATAAACACAGTTGGTATAAGTTCTTTTCAAACTAAATCAAGTGTGAATCGACTTATTGTTTGAAATTCATCAAGCTAATCATCAACGTTTGGTAGAAGACCGAATTTAAGACATTAACATATTTGATAAATTATAAGGATACCTTAAAATTTAGAGTTTACCTAATTCGACTATTCAAATCAATTAATATTTTATTTGAACATTTATTTGAACTGATATAATCTTTTCAAAATTTAATTTAGTTTTTACAAGATTGTTTGTGTACAGAATTTGCATGAAATGTCAGTTAAATCAAGTTTACGATTATCAAACAAATTAATTTCAAACTAAATATTTTTCTTGACATTTAAACTAAAAATTTTAACTTTTAATTTAAATTATCACTGTGATTTTGTGTGACCCCAACTATTAATTTTGTTTTATTAATAATCAACGAATTTTATATTGAAACAAATTCAAATTTGAATCAATTTTAACTTTTTTGCCGGAAATTTGGGGCAAAAATCCTTTTCTGTTCAAAAATAATAAAATTTGGGATATCCAAACGATCATTGTCACATGTATAGATTGACCTTTTACTTAATATAGTTTTGTATAAATAGCCTATAATATAACTTATTATTTGGACAGGTGTTGCAATTAACTTTAGCGAAATATAAGTAATTGATCTAATTTGAGCTAAATTTAATTTTACCTTTAAAGCGACCGGCATTGACATTAAATGTGAATTTTTTCAGTTCGCATGTTTAAAATGTACTTACTTTACTAAAATTTTTGGAGGTGCACAAAATAAAGTTTTGAAATTTAAAATGAATTAGTGAGAGTTATGTAATTGTTGCGCACAGTGTCATTGAATCAATTAATTTTTTCGTTTTTTTTTTGGTATAATTACGGGGTGTCAATGTCGCTTTGATGCGATTTCGATCTAACACAAAGATATAGTCGTCTGTAATTAACAATAAAGCGATTTATACGGTACAAATAAGGTTGTTAAATTATATTTGGTTTTATGTTGGTTCAAAAATTAAGTGTGCATCGAGCGAGGCCGCAACATTCCAACTGATTGATGATATAGATCAAAACAAAGTAAAATCAACTTTATTAATATTTTTTAATTAGCTACAGAACAGAATAAATCGAAAATTTTTATTTCTCCAGACCACCAAAATAGAATTTCAAAACCATAATCAATTGAAATACAATTAAAGTACATCACGTTTATATTTACAATATCTATGTATACAGACACACGCGCAAAATGGGTTACGATATATAAAAAGCTTTGTGTATTATTATTAAAAATCAATATCGGAAATAAAAACAACAAAAAAAAATTAATTTAATCTCTCTATTGTTTGGCTAACTATTATCCTTTTTTTTTGTGTTCGATTTTGGTCTATATATTTCCAAAACAATGGAACACACCGGAAATGGGGTTAACAATCAATCATGCCACACCGACGTACACCGAAAATCCACCCTTTGTGGCAAAAATCAGAAGACTATAACGAAGAGAGAGATATCAGATAATCTGTATTATATACACAAAGCAATAAATCAATTAAAAATAATCAACAAATCATATTTGACACCCAATATCCTGTTAATAATTATTTAAAAAAAAAGGATACGGTAGGATGATATTTTCACACCATTTCCCCAATAAAACAAAAAATAAAACGATACCAAACTAGTCCAAAAAAAAAAAAGAAAACACGATAAAAATCTCTCTAGGATTTTGGATTATGATTTTTACATATGGCAATAAAATACGTAATTATAATCGTTATGCAAACAAATCGATATATGCGAATTAAAATATTAAACCTTTTAACCTCGTCCTTTTACTATATTATACAATTAATTATTGGATGCACATTCCATCATGAACTCGAGTCAAGAGCGCACGAGAAGTCATCACCATCCATATATCTATATACAAATATACATACATACTTAAGATTAATTACGAAAAACAAAAACAAAAATAAAACTGAAATTAATTAAGCGTAATTGAATTCATTCCATATTTTATATTATTTCGGTATTCTAGAGAATGATGAGGGGTTGTTTCATTCGTATGTACAATACGACTAGGTGATGGTGTATCGTATCGTTCCGAATATTCAAAATGCTGGTTGGTTGTTTTTATTATTTTAATGATCATTAAAGTTTTTATTCCATTTAATTAAAATTAATTAAATGAATGGGTCATTAGTTTCATGTTTTGGAAAAACTTAAATTTAAATGAAAAATGGAAGTGATGAACGAACAAAATAATCGTATTCCTGAGAAAATGTTTTTTTTTTATTTTTTTTACATAATATATACAATTGTGTGGGTGGTGTGTACTTCTATATATAATTTACAAAATACTTACTATGTACTATGGTTCAACATAATATAAAAGTTATTGTGTGTGCTTAGTAATTTTTATTTTTGGGACACTATGGTTTTAATTAAATCAATGGCTAAACGAACCGGAATGAAAATTTAAATGTTTGTATTGTAGGTCCGAAAGCTCATAGTGAAAATGGAATTTTATTTTACTATATTTGTATTTAACATGTTAATATATAGTACAACATTGATTTTTTGAGTATTTCCAATAAGATTGGGTGGATGAATTTATATTTCCAAGAAAAAAGGGAGAAATTGTATATTGGACAAAGTTGGAATAATTAGGGTGGAGATACTTATGTGTAAAAATTAATAGAATTTCAAAACGCACGAACAAAATAATTAAAAGTCTATAAATCTATAACCCCTGACAGATTTATAAAAAGAAACCAATAAGATTCTTTTGGCTTTTTATAGACAATATATACATATTAACAATAATGGCATTCACAACATTTTTCGACTTGTTCGACAATCATTTACAATCATTATACAAAGTGTATCGACCCCAAAAAATGAAAATCCTTCTTGAGTTTTCTATGTGGTAGTTTGGTTTCGTACTAAAAAGTTCGGCCTACTCTTCAGGTAGCTACGACCAAACTACAAAATACAATTCTAACTTCATACATTAAGTATGAGGCAAAAACGTACTGACTTAGCGAATTATATGCACTAAACCAAAAACTTCCGGAAAACCCTCATTTCTGTGTGTTTTATGCCCACACTAATAATAGAAAGAGAATCTTGTCTTTCTATTTAGAAACCGTTTTGGGCATATTACATTTTATAACTTTCTTTCTTAATTTGCTTAGTGAATACGTAGATGAGTGTTATGTTATAGTAAACATTTTAGGACAATAACTGATAGCAGTTGATTCAAGTTGATTTATCTTTTTAAAGTCAATTGAAATGTATTTAACGATATTCTTATTTGATTATGTTTATATAGATATCCGCAAAGAACAAAGTTTGGTTTTACCAGCTCACTAACTTTAATCGATTGTACCAGGGTAGTAGAATAAGCAAGTGTAAGTACTTTGGTTGTTTGCTTGCTCTAGACCCTTATCATGACTTTTGATGGAGTGGAAATTGTTTCTCCACGCCCTAGAAGCCAGAAAATGGTAATTTTCGAAATAAAAGTGTTGTTACGTTTTTGCGTTGTCAATCAAGGTTTGAATCACTGGATTGTATTTTTGATTCACCAAAATTATTAACAATAATTTCATTTTACATTCACTTGCACGAATAATCTGATTTGATTTCATTCGCCTGGTTATATATTCAAACCAAACTTCTAGAAATTTGACGTTTTTTCCAATAAGAATATCTAGTATAACGAAAGTTATAGCATGGAAAATTTCCATTTTAGTATACAGTATACATTACGCTATTAATTAACTTATTCTATTCTACCCTAGGCGCGTAACAGTATTTTATCATTCCATCACAATTTACGATATTATTTGATAATTCCGCTGGAGTTTAGGATACCACTCCAGTGGAGTGGATTGGATGTTGGAAGTCACATTAACCCCACTAATTTGTGAAAAATTACACTTATCATCGTAAGGGTTAACAGAGGGGAAGAGGGCGCTTATGTTATACTATTAATTAATTCAACAATTATCTAAATCCGCGTATCTGCAATCTCTTCCAATTTCAAAAATTAATTCTACGTATCAGATTGTTTTTGAAATGTGGCCTTGGCCATTTTGCATTTCGGATGCGCCTTTATGTTTCGTTGTTGCCCTGTTAAAGTTAGCCGAAAATAAAAAGTCGGTAATGCAGATTGCATTATTGAAATTCCAGCCGAAAATAGAAAATTTTGTGGTTATCAGCCGAAAGTAAATATGACACATGGATTATAAAAAAAATTTGTCTTACGTGGAAAACTTTGTTTAACCTAGTCGCGGAAAATATCGGAAAATCAGAAGAATTCACATAATTGGAATAAAATCAACCTCTAGAGTGTATATCTGTAGTTGAATCGGTTTTATTGGATTTGTCAATAGCTATTGCAGGGGAAAAAATTCAGTACAAGTTTCCCGTGGAAAATATCGGTAAATTCGATTTTTCAAAAATCAATCGAAACTTTGTACAAAATCAGCCTAAAAGTGTTATGTCTGGAGAAGTATTTTATTAATGTAACTTGTCAATAGCTATCGCTAGAAAAATATTCAATACAAGTTTCCCGTGGGAAATCTCGGCAAATTTGTGAAAAGGTTTCCGCCGAAAGTAATACATGAATGTATAAATTCAGCCTTTACAGAGTTATGTCTGGAAATAGATTCTATTGATGTGCCTTAATAATACGTATCGCATTATAAAATTCATTTCTAGTTTCCCGCGGGAAATCTTGGAAAATCCAATTTATCTAGTGTGTTATGTCTGTAGATGTCACGGAAAAGTTGAACTGAATTTTTTTCTTGCGATACCTATGGCGAGTCACATTAATGTAATCCATCTAGATACATAACACTCTATCTAGATGCTGATTTTGTACATTCATTTCTTATTTTCGGCTGGATCCATTGTTAAATTTTCCGAGATTTCCCCACGGGAAACTTGAACTGAATTTTTTTCTTGCGATAGCTATTGACAAGTCACATCAATAAAATACATCTCCAGACATAACACTCCAGAGGCTGATTTTATTTCAATTAAAATATTTTTTTTGGGTTTTCCACAATTTTGGTTATAGGGTTAACAACTTGAAACTTTTAAGGCATCTATGGCAAGTGATACGAAAATTTCGTTAAACATTTTTTTGATTAAATTATTAAATATTTTTAATAATTACAGCATATTTGTAGTTAGCAAAATGTTAGCGGTTTAATTTATAAAATTAAGAAATGTTTAGTTTAAAAATTTAGATTTTTAGTTTTTCGGAAACGATGGGACGACAAAATCGTCAAATCGCACATTAAAACATATAATTATGAATTTTTGAACGAAAATATGGAAATAAGGAAAGATCATATGATAAACTGATCTGATTGTAAACAAGGAGTTCGCTGCAATTGTTTCGTGAAGCGATGGAATCTAACGTCCCGTGTGGCAGAAAAGTTTTAGTTGTCGGTGGCGGCTGTCGTCAGGCATTGCCAGTAGTGCAAAGAGAGACGCGCACATAAATCATCGAGTGTTGTATGAAATCTAGCCCTTTGTGGAGACTATTCGATCAATTGACTCAGGATGAATACAATCAATGGCTATAAGATATGAAATTTGTCTCAAATACCAGGAATTTTTGAAGTCATTGAATTTCCAAGTGGAATGGTCACAACTTAAGATTTAATAACCAACATTTTTGGCAACAATTAGCAGATATCCGTTGAGAATTTATCAAAAGTAGCCATCGTTGCAAACTAATAAAATCACAACCAATAAAATCATTGGCATAATAGCCGGCGAAGCGCGCATGTACTACAGCGTTGATTCCATCATGGCGGAAGATACCAATAATACTTTTTATTTCTCTACTGAATTTCTCAACAATCAATTCGAAAAAAGGTGTAATTATCATGCTTCTAAGAAACCTCAATTCGAATTATATAATGGCACCTGATTAATAACCGAAAAACCCGCTCGAAATTCCGTAAAGGAAAAAATAATTTCGGAGTGCAATAAAGGAGCAAGTGTGCTGATCCCTCGAATTGGTGTTGCACCATCAGAAACCAATCTTCTATTTATCTAGCGTCGACGGCGCTTTCCTGTCATTCCGGCCTACGCGATAAACACCAACAATTTGCGAGGCCCGTCCTTTGGCCAAATTTATGTTGCTTTCTCAAAATCACAAATTGCGAATTAAGTTAACGTTTATCTACCGAAATAACTCATAAATAAATGTTAATGCTATTTTTGAAATCAGCTCATTTATTATGTTGAATAATATTGCGAAATTTATTAAGATGCCCAATAGTACCAAGAGGTATTAGTGTACCCACATTTAAACTTTTCCTGTAGAAAAAATTACAATGATTGTATACAAATTCCGCCCTATTACAGTCCGTTACAGTTGATTAAATCCTATGAAAACAATGTTGGAAATACCCTTGTATGATTTAATTTTAACCCCCGTGTTATTTGGGTTTTTACTAAAATTTAAAGAACATTATCACTAAAGTAAAAGGCTGAACATTTTTTTTTTTTTGAGTTTTAAAGTCGTACAATTTGTTATTTTGTTGGGAAATACCAAAAAAAAAGCATTTTTTTATTGTTACATGTGAATAAATCCACGCCAAAATTTAAATAAATACACGAAATATTTTTATGAAATTATAATTTTTTTTTAATATTTAAGTAAATTTATTTATAATAATACATTTTTTTATTTATTTTAATAATGAGTGTTGCCTCCATTTTTGAAATAAGCTCAAATATTCTATTGGGCATTGAATCGTATAGCGACTTCAAATAATTCAAAGAAAATAATGTCGGCCCAAGCAGCTTTGATGGCTTCAATAAGCGACTCCTTATCATTGCTTATCACCTTCATATACCTTGCGAGAAAGCCATCCCCCAACGTTTTCCATAATATTTAAATCAGGAGAGTACGGGGGCCATTTTTTTACAATCCTTGCCGTATGGATAGGAGCGTTACCTTGCTGATAAGTCGATTTCAGTGGTCCGAACAGCTGTTGGAACTTTGGAAATGCTGAATTCAAAATAGACAAATACGACTTAGCTGTCATTTTTTGATTTTGAAAAGCTAACTCAATTCCACCATAGTATGAAATAGCTCCCCAGACCATAACCCCTCCTCCCCTACTGTGATATCGCTTGAGAACTCGTGGAAATAATAGTTATAACCATCGGGCTCGTCTAACACGACTTTATACCATTGGTATTCCATGTCATATGCTCTTTCCCAAATTGAAGCCGATTGTTTGTTCGAGCTTCGTTTAATGGTGGCTTTTTCTTAATTTTCATCCGTTTAAGATGTTTAGCTTTCTGTATGGTGCGACGAACGGTGTGTATACAGACATTAACACCGGCTTTCTCCTTGATTCTGCGAGCAGATAGAGCAGAATTGGAGGCAATACGAATTATTTTACGCTTATCTACCGGTTTTAATTTCGAAACAGAACAGCCTTTCATATTTTTTCCATAGCTTTCAGGATTTCTTAAATAATTTAGCACAACAGTGTAACTTCGGCCTAGTTTTTCGGCTATGAACCGGCTCGGATGTCTTTGATCGTGGTAAGCATCAATTTTTCCCTTTTGAACATCGCTTAGGCTTTTATTTTTTCCCATTTTTTTTAAAAAAACAATTTACAACACTAATTTAATTTTTATTTAATATTTTTTATTTTAATAAAACTAAACAAAAGAAAGGAAAATGAACTGGATTTATTCACGTCTAACAATAAAAATGAAATTTTTTTACCATGTTTAAATGAAAAACAAAAAAAGGAACATTTCCAAAGCCAACTAGAAAACAAATTTCTAGTCATTTGATTAGTGATGAAATTATCTACCTTTCACTATAGAAAAAAACAATAGCGATAGAATCCAAAAGAGATGAATTCGGGAATTCCCATTTTTTTATTTAGTGGATTTAATCTGCTGTAACGGATTGTATATTTGGTTGTCGTTTCGAAAATATCATAAAAAGTAAAGTTAAGTGAAAAAACTTGGAAAGTAAATTAGTAGTTGCCTGTAACAATAAGTTGTAGCGAGATAGTTTTCGTTGCCTCCTGAAAATAATTGAATATGCAATTTCGAAAATTGCACATGTCTGAAAAATTAAATTTTTCAGGAATTAAAGAAAACTATCTATTTTCTAAAGTAGTATATAAATTTATACAATTTATTTTAAGGTTAAGTGTATGGTCAAAAAGTAATTGAAAATTATATAAATATTTAATGTTATTCTTTATTTTATATATTATATGCATACAAGATCGAGATGTGCCCTTTTCGAAATTCATAAAATATAAAGTAAATCTAATTAAAAACACAACGTATAAACTTTATCAAACTGTTAGCATAGGTATCAAAATCATTTGAGCGATAGATAGAGATATATCGCGGTCACCGATTCATAAAATACATTAAATTCGAAAAGGGCACATCTCCAAGAGTTGTAACCTTTTCGAAATTATCGTTATACAAACCGACACTGGTGGCCGTATTAACACAAGAAATGTGCCTATTTCAAGCCAAATAGGTGCAGGGATATATATCCAACACATTAACGTGAAAAAACAGTTTTGTCAAAATTTTCGAGATGTGCCCTTTTCGAAATTGCATATTCAATTGTTTTAGGGCTTACAAATTCTGCGAGTTTCGCCGCCGATATACATATTTTCAACTGATTTTGTTTACAAATCATCATTGTTGTAATCGTTTTGATTTATTTATGTTTCATTGCAGGATATATTGTAAATTCGGTTTTGTCCGCGACATCAAACTTCTTTACAATGAATAAATTGTGCTTGGATTTAATTCAGTTTTAGAAAGCTTGCCGTCTCGGGTCCAATTCATACTAAAAACGAATCAAATTCGTGCGGAACAAACTCATGTTTATCGGGCAAGTTTAATTCAGGCCAGGTTAGGCCAACAGTTTCAATTTTTTAACGAGATAAATGCGTTCTGTTACACACCAGTTTAAATTTCAGTTCCGTGGGTGGTCCCGAGACGTACACCTTCTAGTTTTTATATTAACGCTTTTTGCTAATTCCATTTGGCGACATTTTTAAAAACAATTCTTTAGCTTTATTTGCTTAGATGTTTCATGATCCAGAAAAAAAAGAAAAACTACATCATTCCAATTTTTTTTTTTTTATAATTTTTTAAAATTGTTGTGATTCCAGTGCACGTGCGTTAGGCTTCTGATTTTAGCGGCCTCAACATCTCAAAATAACTGATAAATTATAGTTTTAAATCTTTAGTTTATATTCGTTATTTGTTTATTATTCTCAAAGATGACACTACACTCTATAGATAATCTAGAGGAAGCCCAATTAAGGCATGCAAATTATGTCAAATGCGAGGCTGATTAATGTTACTGTCATCTTTTGTCCAAAATTATAATTTGTTATTTCTTTTTATTCGGTCAGTTTAGTATTCGAACAAAATTATGTTAGATTTTATCGAACCAAATTTGACAAAAAAATTTGAATATGGTAATTGTGGGAGCAGCCATATTAATTAATTATCCAAAACTATGTACGTCAAATTCATTGAACTGATGACGGCTGGTGTAAAAAAATCCATTGGCCATCAAATAAATCAAAGTATCTAAGTACTTTGCACTTATTATTCATTTCACACCTGATGCTAGCCACACTAACTAGTTAACAGTTATTATTAGGTATGTAAATCAAGATCAAAAAATTCGAGAAAGTTTTCTAACTGTTATTCACATCGAACATCATAACACAGCAATATTTAGAAAGAATTTTATTGCGTGCCATTTATGATTTAAAACAGCAAGAGCACGGGCTGATCCTAAATCTTCAATGAACATTTAGGATCAGCCAATGAGAACTGATCATAAACTTAGTCATAATCTGTAACATAATGGGACGCTCGTTCGTCATCTAGAGCAGAAACTGTTTTAACTTTTTGGAAAAAATTTTGTTCCATTTGGGCTATACTTGTTAAAATTTATGTTGATCCATCTGAAAAGCCTATCACAAATACTGAATCTAAAAAATTACATAGAAGTTTTGCAGATTTAGAAACAACGATCAATGCCACCAAGAAATTGAAGAGACAATAGAAGAGAATTTACAAAAAGGAGCCGGGTTACTGAAATATTTTTCACAATTTATTCAAACTATTCGAAATGGCGACAATTTGTTCAATTAAATCGAAGAGAAAGCGACTGAACTAATAACTGATTAGAAAAGCCCTAAGAATGCCGTTCCATGATAATTCTACTAGTGTAATGTGTAAGGCTATTTGTGAATCTTAAATGAAAAATGGAAAGTGAAAAAAATGGTATCGCATTTTGATACAAAAAGCAAAAACAGGTTTTCCAAATATTTAAGAAAGTTATTTTTTAAAGTACTAAGCAATTTCCAAAATTTCTGAACCGAGGCCACCAAATTTGGATGGTGGCCTAAGGTCTTAATTTGCTAAAATTCGGTTATGATTCCACCTATCCACAAATCAATTTTTCGTATTGGTTACAAGAGCCGTCCATACAATACAGGACAAATTTGAAAAATTGTATGTATCCAACTATCCAGAAATCAATATTTCTTGGCTAAAAGGAGATTCGAACATTATGATACAGTGAAAATCGGAAAAATTGCTTTGGCTGTTTTTCTTTAAATTTTGTAACTCTTTAGATTCAATCGAATTTCTTAAGATTGCCTGTCCGGATCTGTTATGGTCCGGGCAATCAAGAAATCAATACCTCATATTGATTACAAGGAGTACGTCCATAAGAGACAGTGAAAAAAACTGAAAAATTTCATTCGGCCATTATTTTTTTAGAACATGATTAGCCCTTTACACTCAATTGAATTGTTTAAGATTATTTCTTAAGTATATATTGTAAGCCGGAATATTTCACTTGGTGAAATTTTTTTAAAAATTCGGTAGCTTTTAGGCTCAATCGAATTTTTTAAGATTGGTTGTCTGGATATACTGCGATCTCGGCTGTCCAGAAATCAGTATCTTACATTGATTAACAAATGGTCCTTACGACACGTGAAAAATTTCACTTAGCTAAATTAAAAAAAAAAAAATCTTTAGCTCTTTAGACTCGATCGGATTTTTAAAGAAATCTTGGTTACATGTGTTATGACTATTGAGGTACGTCTATACGATAGAGTGAATTTCTGAAAAATTTCATTTGGTCATTTTTTTTTTTAAATTCTGCAGCTCTCTCGAATTTTTTAAGATTGATTGGATGGATGTTCGATGATCTCAGCTATTCAGGAATCAATAGCATATCGTTTATGCGATTAAATAAAAATCCGAAAAATTTCAGTTGGCAAATTTTAAAGTTCTGTAGCGTAGCTCCTTCTTTAGACTCATTCAATTTTTTTGATCGCCTGTCTAGATGTTTTATGATTCCAGCTACCCTGAGATCAAAATCTCAAATTCAAAAGGGAATCCGTCCACACGATACACAAATTTCATTTGGCGGACCGCTCGATTTTTTTTAAGATTGTGTTATTCACTAACGAAAGGTGATTTCACTCATTAATTATCTTTAATTGCTTGTGGATCTTACAGGAACTTTGTCTGTAGTCTTTGTTATGTTCTGTAGACGTTTAGACTACTTTCAAACGTCAGCTCATATAAATTTGGGTACATAATTTATTTAAATTGGAAGCTCTAAAATTATAAAAATTGTAACTTTATCTTCAGAAAAGAAATAAAGATTATATCAAATAATAAATTGGTTTACAAAATGGTGCACATGAAAACGCTAAGCTTTTTTTATAAAAATTGAGCTTACCATTAAAGCCTATTAAATATTTTAAAGTACTTCACGGATCGGACAAAACCCATTAAAATTATTTATGCGTCTGCATACATAAACATAATAAATTTATAACAGAAAAGCTTTTCGTTTTTATTTTTTGCAAATGAAACAAAGTAGAAAACTTTTTCAATAGTTTACATTTCATTTTTATGATACTTTTGAATTATTGAGATCCTTGAAAATATTCATACATATGAGTGATGCAAACAAACTGAAAGGATAACATTTTTTTTACATATTTCGTTTTAAGTGTGGTATATGTATACAGTTAGCTAGTCGACAAAAGTGAGTTTTGTTGAAAGGAACATATTGTTGATGAATGTTTCATTTCCATCTCTATATTGTGTGTATGTACATATATATCTATTGTACACACATAATAACCATTCAACAACTTTTCGTCTCACATAAAGCACTCACAAATAAAAAATAAAAAATTGTGATGAAAATGGAAAAATGTAAAAAGATTTTCTTACTACTACACTTTATAACGAGGCAACCGGAAAAATCCTATATTGTTGTTGTCGTTGTTGTTTTGTCGTTGGCTGGATACAGTAATTTGATTGTTAGTCTAAAGCTGCAAATCGTGTACTGGCTAGTCCCGTATGCTTATTATAATTCCTAAATACTAGCGATAAACACCACCACGGATTAAAAATATTTGAAAATAAATAACCTGTCAACCTATTAATGTCTAATTTTCTAATAATTTTCTTCATGGTTTTAGGTTATTCTTCCTTTTTATGTGCATTTCGTTTTCCTATATTATTTTAACCCCATCGTTTTGTTTATGTATTTTTTAAGACAGAATTCTTTACAACACTCTTTCAAGCAACACAGTTGCCTCTACTCGAAAAGAGGAATTTATATGTTTTATGTATATATTGTAAACGAAGAAAAACCTCAAATTTCAATTTTAACCATCTGTATACAACGAATAACACAACAACAGTAACAACATAGCGTAACATCGAGCACCGGCAGTGGTAGCACGAAGGATAAATAACAAAAAATACAAAAAATAAGAGAGCAACAAGAAGAAAATATTACATAACCAACTTAAAAATAAATTTTCCATTTTTTAACTAAACAAAAAAAAATGTATTTTATTTGGAAAAAGATTTATGGACAATAATTTGTATAAATTTGAATTTTCTTTCCAAAAATAAAAATAATAACAATCTAATAATATTTAAATAAATAAAATTCCACAAAAAAAAGGGCTGATTGTTTAAAGATGGATCTATGTATTTTATATACGCGCGAGGGTATTATATTTCAAACCATGCCGCGCTATAAAAATATTTATTACACAAACAGGTAAAACATTTAACAAACCATAGAAAAAAAATTTTGTTTGTTTGGTATTTTTTTTTACCAGGAGGAAAATGTACGGAAAAACATGCCTACCTCCCTCATCAGTACCCGGAATATTTAAATATATACACGCGGTAGTTAGATTGATTGTGACATAATATACGCGCGTACATAAACGTTGGTATAATATTAAACAAGTTTTAGGCTTAACTAAAGGGGTTGAAAAATAATTTATAAAAAAATAAAAAGTAAAATAAAATTGTTCGTATAATTGCCAGGGTTGCAAAATAATTAATTACACAGTACACACACCTTATAAAACGGAAATCGTTTAATGAAATTTGATTTAATTATGACTGAAGTCAAAAATGTTTTGTGTGGTCCACCCTATACTCGTACATCTGGGGATGATGCGTGCAATGATGTTGTTCAATTAATGAGTTTGTCTGTGAATCACTCAATTTATATTTTTTTTTGTAATTATTAATTAATAATTGCTCCAACCGAGACCGAAAACAATAATAATAATAATTTTTGTTTAGCATCTGATTCATATGGCGTTTGATTACTAACAAAAAAAAATTGTTTATGTCATGTTGTGAAATTTATTTTTAACTTATCTGATTTATTTGTTATCCGCCCATGTAACCTAATATTTAATGTTTCAATTTTTTATTTGGATTTCTAAGAATATTTAAATTGGTCTTTAGTGTGTATAAAGTGTGATTGCAAATGATTTTATTATATTGTTATGCAAATTAGTGACGATCGATAAATTTTATTTTTGTCAAATGCTATGAATTGGGAGTAATGGTTGGTTAGCAAATTAAATTGTTAGTGAGGGGAAAATAAGAGTATGCAATGAAACAAAAATATTATAGAGCTTTTCGTTTTTTGCAACAACTATTATTGACTCTGAAAGTACTTTATATATAAAACTTTCCAATTAGAACTTTTCAGCAGCATGCCTTTAAGCTAATGATTCGTTGTAAAATATATTCAAAGTAAAAAAAAAACATTTTTTAATTTTATTGAGCTTCTTAAACATTAATCTGAAAGCACTTGTTAGTTTGGAGGAATAAAATTAAGTTTTAAAAATAACCCGAATACCAAAACACTTAAACTTTTCCAAACAATTTAATCTTTTAATTAAAATTAAATCAAAATAGTGTATTGATTAAACTTGAATCTTTTGTACCGTTTGGGAAAATTAAAATGTTTTTATAAAACATGGCTAAACTAACAGAGACACAACAGTTTTTAAATAGCTTCAGAATAAATTTAAAGCTTTTCAACAAATATAACTATAATAACCTGCGGTTAAATTCTTGAAAGTTGCATTTAAACTTCTCATTTGATATTCAAATTTTATCTGAATCAGCTTAATTTGTTAGAAACAATTGGTTTTTTATTTTGAAAGCTCACAATTAAATTAATTAAAGCCGTACGTTTTTTTATAATCTTGCAAATTGCCTCAAAGCTTATTTACCATTTCTTTATAACCAAAAGCTTTTATAACCATTATATTTAAGTTTTTATAATAATCTCATTATGTAAAGCTTTATAAAAAAAATTAGAGATTTGAATTTAAGTAGTCTTAACGGGTTTGGGAAATGTAATACATCTTTCAAAATGAGCTTATTAATATTTAAAAATTCAGATGCATTTTAAAAGTTGAGTTACATTTTAAAAGTAAAACATAAACTTTTTGAATACATTTTAGGAGCCCGTATTTTCTATAGATGTGGTTTCGGACTTTTCAGCTTGCAACATATGCAGTGGAAAAAACTTTCATTCGATGTAATAAATTTTACAACAAATCTACTGAATTTCAAAAAAATGTGTGTTTTTGTTATGACTAAAAAATGATACAAGAAGTAGGGAGTGCAAACGCGGGATCCCGGCCTTTTTGTCAAACAACGGGATCCTGGCCATTTTTTCAATCCCAAAATACCCAAATTTCTGTTTTTTTGCCAATATCGAAAACCGGATCCGGGGATATCCTTTTATATAATACCGGAATAACATTCTCTAGCGGGTAGCTTGAAAAGAAAGACGTTTGGAAAATTTAGTTGGATTTTTATGAAATTAGTTATATAACTGTGTAAGTCATCAACAATACAACGTCCAACAATAAACAAATTTTCATTTTCATATGTTCTAATTATCTATGTAAATAAAGTTTTTAAACATTAACCTTAAAGCATGAGTGTAGTAGACGAGAACATTTTTGGCAGGGCTTTTACAAGGAATCTTTCGGAATACCAAAATGTTTGAACTATAGTGTTTTGAACCAATTCGGAATACAATTTTTCTAAACTATTAAATGCTAAATTTAAATTTAAAATGTCATAACAATACGTTACAGACCTTGAACTTTACAAACTTTGAGTGCATTATAATTGAATAATTTTTGAATTTTTAAAATATGCAATACGTCACTAAAATATTTTTTAATCAACATCACACATCGTTCTCGGTGGTAAATTAAGTAGAATGCTTTCTTTATTATAAGAGGGTCCAGGGTCTGATTACGAGTTCATTCAAGCCTTATAAATTTCCTTTCCTTCTTCCTTCCCAATAAAAAAGGAGTGATGTGTGTGTCGGTCTACAAGACTACATAACTCATAAGCACAACATCAACTCTTCCCTTAGAAAAAAAAATACAAGAATAAAACTTAAAACATTTAAGAACGTTGAATAAAGACTTTTGAAGTCTTAAATATGAAAAGCTTGAGAAATGTTCGAAAAATTAATTTAATTTTTTTAAGATAATATCCGAAAAAATTAAATCTTTCAAAACTGGTTAAGCTTCTTAAATGTGTTCGATTTAAAGTTTAATTACATATCTTGCTACAATTAGGAGTTCATGTGGTAGTAATTCAAAATGCTCTAGTTCGTAAAGATTACAAGCATTGAAAATATAATTATTAGTACATCGATCAATTTTATTTCTGTTAAATATGATAGATTGGGAGTAATGGTTGGCCTGCAAATTAAATTACTAGATAATAGGAAATAAGTTTGTAATAGATTTATACATATTATGGAATTTATTGCAAAACAAAAGATATTGTGGAGCCTTTGATTTTTGCAACAATTTTTACTTGCTTTCAAAGCTCTCAATATATGAAGGTTTCAAAATTTAAACAATCATACTTATCGCTTGCCGAATATTCTACATTTTTAGATGCTTTTAATTTTTACCTGAATATTATTCAAAATTCATGATCACAATTCATGATCAGCGACCCCGAAAACCCCTAGATCATGTTTTTATCGATTTTCATAAACGTTGAAAAATTGACATTTATGACGGCCATCTTGGATCCGCCATCTTGGAATTGTAAAAAAATAATAAAAAAATGTTTAATCTATGACACTAAAAACACTTTTGAGTAAATTAACAGAGTTAAAATTCCTTTTTTATATCAATTTTATTAAAAATGAAAGACGTGCTTAGCAGATATCAGCCATTTTGAAAATCCAAGAACGCCATTAAAACGCCAGCCGGCATTAAAAAGTAGACATTCTAAGCAAAATTTTAAGCCCAAAAAACTTTATTTATCTCAAAAAATGAAATGTGCAGGGTGGTGGCCGATTTGACAGAGAATGCCTCATATGCTTTTATTATTACTAAAATGGTATGCACTATAAAGCTTGGAAAGGTGAAATATTTATTACTTTCATAACAATTTAAACATGCAAATTAAACTTTTAAAAATATTTATAGAAAACATTTTTCGAAACGAGAATATTAAATCCAAGCTATAACAGCGAAAAAAAATTCTATTTTCTTATGTTCTAACTAGGAGGTATAGCCCGTCCTAGGACGGGTACAATTTATATATAATTATCTGTTAGGTACTTCCAAAATTGCATTGAAAATTTTTTTAGGTAAAAGATAGATTTGTAAGTTGTATCTTAACGTTATCTCGGTTAGGCACAGCTTGTAAAATCTAGAACTGACTCCTTGAAGTATATCGCATGAATCTATTTGGCACAAACAACTATTGTATTGTTGTAGTTACGCATCGTTTGAAGAAAAAGTTTTCCTCAATTCAAAAAAATGTAATCAAATGTTTCGGAAAGCGAGCGTTTCGGAGTCAATCTGTGATATATACATACGAACAATGAAATGCCGTTATGGAATAAAAATATTATTAAAAAAAGTTTTTAGGTACTTTGGTGAGCATCGACCCAGAGACATTTTCTGTTCGAAGTTTGTTATTACAGTTCAACATCTATATCACTTAGGCTGCTCAGATACAAAATTTGCGACACTACAAACATACAAATATTCAAAAAAAAAATTCAAAAAAAAGTTCGAACAAATCATAGTAACCTTTGAGCGTTACACGCAAACATTTCTGTTTAATTATTAAATTACCAATCTAAACAGAACTTTTAAATATAAATATTAAAGCATAACTTACAGCTCTTAAAATGACCCTCCCTAAATATCAAAATGCTTTCAAAGTTGATGGCATTATCTAAATAAAATTAAAAATCTAAACTATAATGTTTTGATTGGAAAAGCAATTTTTCTTAACTGTTTAATGCTCAATTTAAATTAGAAATCTGATTTCACATAGAACGAGACATATTTTGGGACTTTGGCTGTATTAAATTAGAAAGTTTAAAATTTTGGAAAATTTGTAAATTTTTAAAATCAGAAACCTAATCGGAGCTTTTCTAAATTATATGCAATGTGTCTGCAGATTATGGATACAAAAATCCTAAGCAATTTACGCATTTAATATCGATGAACAAAGATTTTTTGCAATAATCCGGATTTGTGTAGTAGGTATTTTAAATATCTCAAATTATTTGTTCGATTTAAACTTTTCTACAAAATACCAAAAAATTTACCAATTAGCAGTAGGCTTTTGTAATGATGATAAAATGTTTGAAGCTTTATAAGGGAAACTTTTAAAGAATTAATATCAGCGAAAAAATATAAGTCTTTTAAAACAATTTGAACTTCTCAAATTTGCTCGATTTGAAGTTTTCATTAAATGTAGCTAAATTGGTAATTTAAATTAATTATCTCTCGTTCGTAAAAATTAAACAACTGAAAATATGTTTATTAGTACATTTAATTTTATTTAGAACAAAAATTTCTTTTGGTGTTCTAATTATCATGCTCAAAAATGCAATTCTTTACAAAGTAACACTTACATTTTTATTAAGTCTTAAGCCCCTAATTTTTAAGAGCAATATGATATTATATTTTGAGGATAGTGTGTCTGGGTTTTTAATTGAGCTTTTTTTTATCTATTTATTTTAAAAATTAAAGAAGCGAGCTAAATAGTGCCTCAATATTTTGAAAATTAAAAATGAGCTTTTAAAACAATTGTGGAACTCGACTTTTTTAAAAATGTGCTTTCGGTATTTTCCAGTTTATTAAGTATTCATTGGCTAAAAGTACCTTTATACGTATATTCATCGTTACTTAAATAGCTTTCAAATCCATTAGCTTTAATTTTTTGCCTTACTCGAAATAATTTGTAAAGCTTTAAAAGGAGAACCTTTGGAAAAGTAATTATGTTTTATAAATAGGTTGAATTTTCATATGTTTTGATTAGCGAAAGCTTGACTTTTAAGCTATTTTAAAAACTCTGCAGTCTTAAATTAGAAGCTTATAGGGTTTGTAGTAGCTTATTATATGAAAATTAATCGAGATTTTTTTCAAATATGTATTGTATGTCTCCAAGTGGAATTTCACAATCATTAAAGTAAAAGCGTTTGATGACGTAGAGGGATGATTAGAGATAAATAAATAAATATTGTACAATAATCCGAATAAAAGTATTTAAGAAAATGATTTCAAATTAAGGATTCCTTTTAAATTTCTCGCTAAGTTGAATAAGTAGTTCGCTTAAAAGTAAAAGGAACTTAATTTTATTTTAATAAGCATTTTAATTTTAAGCTTTTGCAGTATACATGTACAATAATATACTAGACCATCTTAGTTTTATTTAAATTAATAAGAGCTTTTTTTATTAAACAACAAAAAGAGAGTATACAGTTGAAATTATGTTAAAATTGCATTAAGCTTTACAACAACATATGTTTGCTGTTACCAAATACAAAAGCTTTTAACTTAATGTATCTCAAATTTTCTTCTATAACTCAATTAAATTGTATACAATATTATTCCCCGAAATTATTATTTTTTGAGTACCGGTGAAGTTCAGTTTAAAAAAAAAATTAGGTTTACCTCCCCACAACTTATCAGTTTTAATGCAATATGTGGGAAAGTTTACCGTAAAGTGATTTAAACATTTTTAAAAAATTTAAACTTTTAATTAAATTTAACTAAACAAGTCAATCTTCATGCAACATATTAAACTTGAATCGGTTGTACCATTTCGGAAAATTGAAATGTTTTTGTAATGTAGCTAAACTAACAAAGATACAGCAGTTTTTAATTAGCTTCAAATTCAACTAAAAGCTTTTCAAACAGGAAACTAAAATTACATGCTATTCAAATTTTAAAAAGAAGCATTAAAGCTTTCAAATTAATCTTAAACTTAAGATTTATTGAAAATCTAAAATTGTTCTTATTTGGGTTGTATCTGAGTCAGCTTAGCTTTTAAAAAAATAATTATTTTTTTATTTTAAAAGCTTAAAATGTAATAAAATCATAATATTTGTATAATCCTAGTGTATTATTTGTACATCATAAAATATTATTAGTTAATAAACAAATTATTATGCAAGTTCCTTTAAATCAAGTTTTTTTTAAACCTTCTAAAGTGTAAAGCTTTATAAAAAAAATTAGTGATTTGACCTTGAATAAACTGAACAGGTTTGTGAAATTTAATTTATCTTTACGGCCTGATCATATAGCTTTTGAAATGAGCTTGTTGAATACATTTTAGGAGCTTGTCTTTCTAAAGATTAAGATCTAGCTCATTACATTTTCCATGGCTACAAATAAATTTCGATGTATTAAATTCCACAACATATGTAATGAATTTTAAAAATATACATGCTTTTAGTATTACTAAATTGGTATGCACTATAAAGCTTGGGAAGGTGAAATAATTATTACTATCATGACAATTTAGAACGGTATATATCTATATTTGAACTTTTAAAAATATTTATAGAAAACATTTTTCGAAACGAGAATATTAAATCCAAGCTATTACTTACAGAGAAAAAACTTTCTATTTTATTATGTCCTAATTACCAATTTAACCAATTTACCAAATATTCAAAAAAAAAATTCAAAAAAAAGTTCGAACAAATCATAGTAACCTTTGAGCGTTACACGCAAACATTTCTGTTTAATTATTAAATTACCAATCTAAACAGAGCTTTCAAATATAAATATTAAAGCATAACTTACAGCTCTTAAAATGACCCTCCCTAAATATCTAAATGCTTTCAAAGTTGATGGCATTTTCTAAATACAATTAAAAATCTAAACTATAATGTTTTGATTGGAAAAGCTATTTTTCTAAACTATTTAATGCTCAATTTAAATTAGAAATCTCATTTCACATAGAACGATGCCTATTTTGAGACTTTGGCTGTATAAAAGTAGAAAGTTTAAAATTTCGGAAAATTTGTAAAATTTTAAAATCAGAAACCTAATCGGAGCTTTTCTAAAATATATGCATTGCGTCTGCAGATTAAGGATACAAAAATCATAAGCAAAACAGTAATTCTTTCCTTAAAAATAAAGCAAATAACATTAAACTTTAAGAGTTTAATATCGACCGACCAAACGGCGCAGTGGTTAAAGCTACGGCGGTTGGATCGGGAGGTACCGGGTTCGAATCCCTATAGGGGCGGGATGCAAAAGGGATTTTTCATCATCTGATTACGATCGGTGATGACGATGAACACATCTATGACCCCCTGTTGAGAGTGCGGAATCCATGGGCCGACCCACCTTTCATGTCAGTACTATAGGCTGGCATGAAGCAATGCAATGTGCAGGTGGTTTAAACAAAAAGCGGGTCTATAGCCGTACGTCCTCGAGTTGGCTGGCAACGGCGTAAGGTAGGACGTTAAAAGGGAACTGCGAAAGAGTTGGGAGTGACTAGAGCCCCAGAAAAGATTGCAGAGATTGAGTTTAATATCGATGAAGAAAGATTTTTTGCAATAATCCGAATGTGTCAAGTGTTTTAATTATCTCAAATTATTCGTTTGATTTAAACTTTCCGGAAGTATAAAATACCAAAGAATCTACCAATTAGTAGTGGGTTTTTTGAATGATCAAAATGTTTGAAGCTTCATAAGGGAAATGTTTAAAGAATTAATTTCTGCTTTTCGAACAATTTTAACTTCTGAAATTTGCTCGATTTAAAGTTTTAACCCTCTAATGCATAACTCCGCCTAAAGGCGGACTTTACGTTATCTTGAATTGCCTAACTTTACGTTATCATGAATATTTTTTTTCTTTAGTTTTTACATGAGGTATTCTCTTTTAAAGTACTCTCGTCATAACGGTTTGATTTTTGTTGTTGTAATATGCACATTTGTACAACAATTACGAGTTGAAGTCAAAATTTTGATAGAAAATGATTAAAAATTCATGCATTAGAGGGTTAATTAAATTTAGCTAAATTGGTAATTTGAATTAATTGTCTCTCGTTCGTAAAAATTAATCAAATGAAATAGTACATTAAATTAAAATTTTATTTGAACAAAAATTTCGTTTGGTTTTTTAATTATCATGCTCAAAAACGCAATTGTTTACAAAGTAACACTTACATTTTAATTAATTGTTAATAAGCCATCATTTTTAAGGGCAATATGATTTGTAATTTTGACATGTTAGGGAATCTGATTAATCTTTCTCTTAAGGATAGTGTGCGTCTGGCTTTTAAAATGAGCTTACCAATTTTCAAAATTAAGGAAATAAGGTAAGATGGGGCAAATTCACCATTTAGCATTAAACATTTTAATTCAGTCAATAAGAAATATAGAAGCTACACATTATCTAAAGAGACTGGCGACTTAAGAATTTTTTCTTATTTCTTAAGAATTGAGACGAGCCACGCTGGTTTTGTTGTTTTTTTTTTAAAAAAAGCAAAGGGTTCCTTTTAAGGTAGAGCCAGTCTCTGCCCTCAGTTTTATTTGTATCCCATGATGATGGGCGTGGAATGTCATTAAGCCTAGCAAATTGGTCAGCAAAACTCAGGACAGCTTTATAACTTAAACCATATTGCAGCTTCGAACACTTTTTTAAATAGTTGGCTATATCTTCTTCCTGAAGTTTAGCAAATACTTGATTAAAGGCGTATTCTGAAGAGTTTATAAATTGAGCCCCATCGTCACTCAAATCATGACCTGAATCAGAGTTTGCATCTAAAGCCAGTGGATCAATCGATGCTGCTTTTTTTAATTCTGGAATTTAGAGCGCTTCTTTTAATGTTGTATTTTAAAGATGCACTGGTCAGCATTTCAATTTTCCTCATCACATCCAAATATGCGTTTTGATGGCTTCTTCACTTATAGCGTTCCTACTAGTCTTTCTTTTGTAATTTTTCACCATTTCTTGTCACCTAATTCATATATCCAAATTAAATTTTATTATTTTCCAGTTAAGGGGGGGGGGGGGATCGCAGATTCGCCAGTATATGGGAAACATTTGTTAATGTCGAACTGCCCCATACCATAGGCGAATGTGCCCCATTTCCAGTAAATTACAAATGAGCCAAAAACTGAATTATGTATTTTGATTTAATTAATCACAACACTTTCACTTGAAAACTAATTAATTTATTTACTAGAATTCACATAAATGATTTCAAAAAGTAAAAAATTCTTTAACAAAAAACCTTACGTAATACTTAAGTACCTATTATTACAAAAAAAGATGGAAAACAAAAATGTACATCTACTTTCTAAGTTTCTACACGTGTTGAACCAGAGTTAACCCACTTTGAACTACTTGACTGTTAAATATCAGGGATATATTCGAAACCAAAAAACCGTCGTTCAGTAGTTTTTTTTAGAACTTTAAACCTCTAGGAAAGTAATTAAAAATGGTGTGGTGAATGTGCCCCACTCTACTCTAAGCTAGACATTTTGAAAATTAAAAATGAGCTTTTTTTTTAAATGTGGAGCTCAACTTTCTAAATATGTGCTTTCGGGCTTTTCCAGTTTATTAAGCATTCAGTGGCTAAAAGTACCTTTATACGTATATTCATCGTTACTTAAATAGCTTTCAAATCCATTAGCTTTCATTATTAGTGATACTCAAAATAATTTGTAATGCTTTAAAAGGAGAACAGTAAATATGGTTTTATGAAGTTTATTGCTCGGATTAAATTTTTATTAAATTCAAACTTTATTTGCACGAAAATAGATAGTTTGAATTTTCATATGTTCTAGTTATCGAAAGCTTGACTTTTAATCTATTTTAAAAATCAAAATGTTTTCAAAGCCATCAAACTTCATATAAATAAATGATTCTTAAACATTTAAAACTGGATTTAAGCTAATAACGTCAATTGATAAATTAAGATACCTAACTGTTATAACAATTGTAGAAGCTTATTATAAGAAAATTAATCGAGAGTATTTTGTAATATGTATTGTATGTCTCAAGTGGAATATTATAGTCATTAAAGTAAAAACGTTTGATGAGTTAGTGGGCTTAATTAATTCGGAGCTTTTAAAGAAATTCTTCCCGTTCCCTTAAAAGTAAAAGGAACTTAATTTTATTAAAATGAGCATTTTAATTTTCATCTTTTGTAGTATACATGTACAATAATATACTAGAACACCTCAGTTTTATTTAAATTAATAAAAGCTTTTTTTTTATTAAACAACAAAATGAGAGTGTAAAGTTGAAATTATGTTAAAATTGCATTAAGCTTTACAACTATGTACATGTGTTTGCTGTTACCAAATACAAAAGCTTTTAACTTAGTATATCTCAACTTTCTTCTATGACTCAATTAAATTTCAGTTAAAGTTCAGTTTAAAAACAAATACATATGTTACCACTTATCAGTTTTAATGCAATATGTGAGAGAACAGCTCATAAATCTCCTCGCATGAATTTTATATAAAAATGAATTTTTATTAACCTTCCTGTACATAACCACAATCATTAAATTTTACAACATTGATGCTACCACCCAAAATTGCATACGAAATAAATAATTAAGTATTCAGCAAAAATTTGAGTATCCGCACCCAAACCAAACAACTCAAGGCACAGGTGACTATTTTACTGTTTTGTATACTCAATGATGTGTTAAGATGTGTTATTTAAAATGTGGTTTTTTAATATGTTTTGTAAAGCTTTTTGTATAATATGTATTCCACCATTAACGTTGGCTGTGGGCAAAATAACAATAAATAATGTAGACGCCTGGTATAAAGTAGATTTCGTAAATATTTTTATTTTTATTTATTTTTTTTTTTTGATGTTTATTCTTCGAGACAACAACAATATACATAATAATCAAATAAATCAAATATATATAATAAAAATAAAATATATATAACAGCAACACAAAAAACCCTCCTAGATATAATATCAAACCTTTTGAACCCAATAATATACATTTAATAATATTTTAAGTATCAAAAAAAAAAAATAAAAAAAAGCTTTAACTCATTCTGCCTTGTTCCGCATACTCCCCAACGACTTGGCATAATGTTATATAAAAATGTAATTTGGCTCTCCCATCACACTCCATCTCTCTTTCTCTCTCTCTCTCTTTAGTGTCTCATATAAATCCTTTTTTCTGTTTGTTTGTATGTATGATTTGAAGGACATTTCGTTTAATCGAAAATTTATTTTTGCGAAAATCGAGAAAATTTTTATTACTGTATACATATGTACGCATACGATGAACAAAAATAAACAAAGCATCTATTTTTATAAATTCAATATGACATTTTTTTTTATTTTATCATCTCCCTCAAAAAGAAAATAAAGTTTATAAATCGAGTATTGCGTCGTTCTTTCATGTGGTACACGCAGGCCATCAGAGGCGCAGAGCACTATTTAAATTCTTTATTTTATAATTACACTTTTACGATTAGATGGATTCTAAAAACAATAAAATGTGTATCTGCAGCAATATTTTTGATTCGTGGTATCATATTTCTTAAAATAATTATACGTTTTAATGCTTCGGCAAATGATAATGATTGAATTATTTTTACAAAGAGCTTTTATCATCAAAAAATAGATTTTCTCAGAATCTTAATAAAATAAATTCCCAAAAGCTTTAATTTAAGTATAAAAGTAATATTTTTATAATAATTTTTATAATGGACCAATTAGAAATATTTTTTTTTAGAAGTATTCTTTTTGACAAGGAATAAAACATAATAAAGTATAAGATTATAACAGACCAGCACGGTTGAAAATACATTAACTTTTTGAGATATCATGATTAATCAAACTACCGTGCCTTTATAAAATGTTTTTTTTTAAAGTTCCAACTAATTTTCAAGTGCCTAAAGCATTAAGGAAATCTTTGAAATAAGCGATAATAAAACAATTGGAAAGTCGGTTGAAAGAGTTTTAATACTCGTAAAATCTTTAAAAAGTTTCAAGAGGCTTGAATAAAATGTATAAGCCCATCTTGTAGATGATATATTTTTTTTTTCAATATTCTTAAGCAGAATGATACCCAATATATAATTCCTAGAACCAAAAATCTTACCTTCTGGCGATAATTAAATTTTACTTTTACTTTTCAAATTCTGCTGATACCTTTAATCATTTTTTCACGTTTTACATTATTCCCCCGCAATTACTCTATTTACGTAAACCAAGGATACTACTCTAATGCGTCTATTAATTTTTTTACCCTTGGTTACAGCTCTTGATATTTACAAAAATTCGTGAAAGCTCAAACATAAAAATTCAATTAATTTATTTTATACAGCATCATAAGATTCTAGGAATCAACAAAGCTTTCATCCTCATTAATTTTATTATAAAATAATTCGAAGCGTTCTTTTTGTATTATTTTCCACAAAGTTAATAGTCAATATAATATTCCCTAGAGACCTGGTATTGTATCCTCATTATACTACACCACTGCTGCACAATTTTAGGATGTTTACACAAAAACAAAAACAACAGCAACCAAAAACAGCTTAAACAACTAAAGATTCCTATCTTTTATATATAATATCCATTCGAATTCTTATATACATAAACTTGTATATAATTTTATATATAGTTGTTCTATTCTCCTCTATTACATATATACATATATATTCGAAATAAATAATTCAAGCATAATATAAAAAAAGAACGAACACAAAAAATTCGGAGCACAACTTTTTCATTTTATTTTCTCTTGGATTAATAAAAGACGAGTGGATTATGACAAATATATCCAAAAAAAGAAAAAAAAAATGGCAAAACTTTTCAGCCACCGCCCTATCACAAACCAAAATAAATAAAGTTTTTCCAGAGCTTTTTTTTTACCGATTTAATTTTTTTTTTGTTCGTTCGTAGAATTATTTTACTTCCTATGCTATATTTTGTCCAAGATTATACAGAGATAGATATGCGACGAGAGTACACACCAGCAGTTTAATAGATGAAAATTGACTTCGAATTCGACATAATTTCATAATTTTCATCTTTTTTGTGTGTATGTATGTGTGTATATTTTGAATGTAACAATTTTTTTTTTTTTGGTTTGATTTGGTTTTGTTTTCTGCTACTCTACACTGCTCGGGTTGTTTAAAAATGACAATAAATTTTCATTATTTTGATTAAGTGAAAATATTTTTTTTTATTTTATTTTTTGGTTCAGTGGTTATATTGGATGTTGCTTTTCCACCCTTCTGATATATTATGTACGTATATACACAATTTGGTGTGTTTGGTTGTTTCGACAATGAATCTACGGATCTATCGCAAAATATACAAATTTATTGATCAAATGACTATAACCACAATTTTTATATATATACATATATGCACACATAGCTAAATATAAGTGGCTTGCGAAATGAAATCTGAATTTCATAATTTTTAATCATAATTGATCAAATGTGATTTTTTGTTTGGATTATATTAATATTTAATATATAATAAATGTTTATTATTATAATATATTTGAGCATAAAATAAAATATTAAATATCAAAATTGTCCACCTCCTCATACATATGTATATACAAATAATAATTACCACATGGATGATGATCCGCGCACATACACATATCATATAAAAATTATGTAACATTTGAAAATAACAGCACGAGACAGCTTATCAAAAATAATTTGGTTTTTTAATACGATTTTTTTTTTTTTTTTGCAAACATGATATGAAAAGTGGATTGCAAATATTTTAACAGTTTGTTTTATATAGAAGGACATTATATAATGCTTTTGATATACCACAAAATAAAAGTTCGTTGGATTAAAAATCGATTCACTTGCGGAATAATTTTTATGTCTGCCGAATATTAATATTTATGGAATGGATTATTATTTCTGAAGTTATTTAGGCTATACTGAACCATAATCGTATTGAGTCTTAATTTGTAATCTTTAAAGCGCTTTATTACGTAAATAGGAGAGACACAAGTTTAGGCTTACATTGTTTTTTTTTTGCTAGCTTTCTGAGAATTAGCTACCAAAAATTGTTATGAATAGTATTAGTATTTTCAAACTAAAAGCTTTAAATAGTTACACAACAAAAATGTTAGACAAACCTATTTAATATTTAAAATATTAAACTTGGTAGGCTTAAAATATGTAATTTTTATTTAACCTAATTCCGTAAAAATTTTGAAGAATTTTTCGAAATTTTATTTATCAACGCTTAATAAAAGCTCTCTTTATTAAAGCTCGCTAAATTTTATTTTGGGGGAATTTCATTTAAGAAATAGTCTTGTGTCAGATGAAATTTCAACAAAGAACACAAACTATCGTTTAAAATTTTACAAAATAAGTAACTTGTAAAAGCTTCTCATTATTTATAATATTGAAAAAATTGAGAAGTTCAGATTATAAAAATTGAGGTTCACAAAAATCTTGTAAAATGTATAAAGTGTTTGAATTGCTAAAATTGTCCATCATAATATTCGAATGCTTAATCAGAATTTATCTCAAAAACTTTTTAAAATGTTGTTTTCTAAGAAGTTCAAAAATTTGAAGCTTAAAAGACTGAATTAAAATGTTTACCTAAATAGCGGTACGGTCATTATTTCGCTTGGAACTTTTAAATTTTATTAACTTTCTTAAAAGCTCTACGAGTTTTTCCCCATTTTCAGACTTTCATGTCGCTATACTTTGAAAATTATTTTAAAAACATTTATGATCAGATAGTATCAATCAATATGTAAACTTTACAGTTAAGATTAAAATATATAATATTTTGTTTAGTTTGGAAATATTATAGTGCTTAAAGCGAAATAGCAAAACATAAAACAAAGGATTACATATTTACTATAAAGCTTATAGAGGATTGAATTTTGGTTGGAAAATAAAAGCTTTTATAAATAAATACAAAATTTTACAACAAAATAGCTTTATAGTTAAATAGTAAGATAATTGTGTTTCCTAAATTGATTATTTTAAGCACTACTTTGCAAGCTTTCTGAGTACTACGTACTTCGAGTACTTAAACTTTTAGTATTATTAAATAAAATAATTTTATACTAAAATATTTAAAGTAACATTTATTTTATTTAACTCCATAAAAGCTTTGAATAATTTTCTGAACTTTCATTGGGATAAATTAAAATTTACTCTCGATAAAAGTTTCACAAAACCTCATAATAATAGGAAATTTATTTAAAAAAAATATTTATTTTAAAAAGTTGGAGAAATTTTTATTTGATTCTGCTGCTTATTAATAAAATCAAATAGAGATATTTCTGAATGCTTCATGTACTCATTTTCAATGTAATTTAAATTGATTAAAGAATTTTTTTGCGAATTGTAAATTTTTTGTAGAATAATTCCTGGTCTAAATCTACAAGAAGGTCCCCCCTCCAAAATTATTTCGACATCTTTCATATTTTTCATCGATTCGGTTGTGAGCTAAAAAAATCTTCAAAAATCTCTGATTAAGTAACATTTTAGAATCCATTTGAGTTAGGGACAAAAAAGTAGTAATTGCTGTTCAGCTTTCGCTAAGAGTATTTTTTAGTTGGTCGTGTTTGTGCGTTCAATAAAGTTGAAATATTTAAAGTATTGATCTAGCAACTGATACCAATTTAAACTTTCTCCATATAAACAATCCTTGTAAATAATTAACCTAAGTTTAAAAATTACTTTATTAAATCGTATGATCATATTTTAGCAATTTAAAATTTAAAATAATACAGCTCAAAGCTTTAGATACAAATAGGAAAACGTAAAATCATAAAGGATTAAAATTGTATCTATATTGCAATAATACCTTACAAATTTATGGAGACAGTTATTTTGGTTGGAAAATATGAGCCTTCCAGTTAACCCTCATACGACCCTAATTTAAAATGATGTTGAAGATCTTCAAGGTCATTTTTGACCATTTGTATTAAACAAGAATAAAACATTCAGAACAAGCTTAATTATTAATTTCAATATTCATTTATTAAATCTAATTAAAAATTTAATTAATTAATTTTGATTTTCATCACTTTATTTGTCGCAATTTTGGCATTTAACACTAAAATGCCTCTTGCAAACATATTTGTGGCAATTTGTACATCTAAACGAAGTTTTTATGTCTTTTGGACAAAATTTGTATCGACCCTTTTTCATAGATGGTGATTCAGACATATTTAAATTTTCCTCGGGTGTATTTTGAATTTTTTCTATAATTTCTCGTGAAGATGATGCTCTTGGTAAATACTGCCTTTTTTGGATATATGGTTTCGCCAATGCTTCTCCTAGTTGTTGAAGAAATATTCGGCGTTTTTGAAGTTTATTTTGGTTCCAATTCGGTTCGACTTCAGTAAACAAAACGTACCCATTATACGATGATATATCTAAGATGTTTGAAAATACAACTATTGGCCATCGTTTGGTTTTCCTTTTAGTTGAATAGCATGTAACCATTTTATCTCGAGAGCAACTGCTCCTTTAGTAGCATTATAATCTTCTATAATAAGTGGCTTCTTATTCTCTTTCTCATTGATTGATTTTGTAAAATATAGTGTACTTTGTAAAATAACTGATCTGTTTTTTTTTTGGAATATATGTAACTACGGTGGTATTTTGAACTAAAGACAGGCATCTGTTTTGTTTGCAGGAGTTCTTTGGGTATCGAGGTTTTGTGTTTTCTTATTGTCCCAATTGATGTTATGTTACGTTCCAATAATTTTTGACCGAGTTAATAAGATGTAAAAAAATTGTCGAACGTAACATTGTACCCTTTCAAGCCAGGAGGGTTATTATGATTTTTTTTTCGATAGCGTATTTTTCGATACTATTGAAAAATTCGATATGGTCGAATTTTTCGCCCAATTATGAAACGAAAAAATTTGCGTTATTTTCTACCTTATCGTATATTTCGAGCTAATCGAAATTTTCCCTCAATTATAAAACACAAAAAACAGCGTTAACATACTATATCGTTTATATCAATAATCAAACTTCACAAATACGATTTCTCTTGTGGTGACGAAAATACATTTCTGTAAGGAAAATTAATAATACGAATTTTTCGATAGTATCGAAAAATCCGCTATCGAAAAAAAATCATAATAGCTCTCTAGATGTTAACTCTAAAACAATGCGCATTCCTTGATTTCTTTCAGGTGAATCACCAACACGTCCGATATAAGGTTGAATATTCCACACATAGCTCGTACTTTTATCACAAGCAACCCAATTTTTTTATACCGTACTTTTGCTGGCTTGTTGGGCATGAACTGCCTAAATGGACATCTTCCTCTAAAGGCTACAAGTTGTTCGTCAATTGTGATATATTTATGTGGATTATAAAGTTTTGGAAAAATATCGACCCATTTATCCCAAAATTCTCTAATTGGTGCAAATTTATCCATCTTTCGCCGATAACTTCTAATATTGCGATCATCGAATCTAATGAATCGCGATATTATTTTGAATTTTTTGAGAGGCATTACAGCTCGAAAAATAGGCCGTCCGGTTTCAGCATCCCATAAACTTTCTGTGGACTCATTATTGGATCTAAATACGCCAGCAAGAATTAAAAGTCCAATGTAAGCACGTAATGTTGTCACATCCAGGTTTTCAAATATAGTTCCATACACCCTTTGTTCTTCTCGATTTGTATTTTCAAGAATTATTTTCTCCAAAGTAGGTTATAAAAACAAATCAAATGCAGACACAATATCTCTTATCCTCGTTGTGGCATAACGTGTTATTCCAGGTTGTAATGACATATTTGTTACTCGTGATGGACGTCGAAATGGCTCCGCGTACCACTGGATCTATCCTTTGATGAAAAAACCGGAACATAATAGAGAATAATTTTTTATTTATTCGATGCGAAATGAATAATCATCACAATTTATTTTGTTTTCTACTGTAAGGTGGATTTATGGTTGCTTCCGTTCGTTTATTACGTTCGTTTTAAAAAAAATGTCAGAACGGATGAACGAACGAACGAAGGCAACCATGAATCCGCCTTCACTATTCAGATCGAACAGTTGTAAAAATTATTATTCGATAACTAAAGGAACGAATAACAAATTATTAAGAGCGAGTTTTGGAACCCTGGTTCCTGGTATTCGGATGATGCAACAAGTAGAAATAATGTGTAATATTTTGTAAGATGATATATTTATTGAGGAAATGTTGAAATAATTCAAATAAATTCGAAATTCTTGAATGGTCATTTTTGACCATAAAGACCTTCAATGTCACATTTTTTGTTACAAGAAACCTGCATAAGTTAATATGATTTTTTTTTTGTAAGATTTATTTCTAGCCCCAAATAAACATATTCCACCCAATTTAAAATTAAATGATACTCCCTTATTCAGCGCACAGTAAAAATAAAATCCAAATTGGTCAGAAATGACCACAAGACCCTATAAAGGTTAAAATATAAACATTACTATTTAATAATAAAAGCGCACATTTATGGCAAAATTTTTACTTTATTTTAATGAAATGGAATGATGTTAATGTGAAGAACTTTTTATTCCATTAAGTTAAAAGAAAATGCAAAACCCCGTAAAACATGAAAGAACATATCGAGGCGTTGAGTATTAACTACAACCAATAACCATTTAAAGTAAATGCAATCTCACCTTATTAAAATCTCTAAATTGTTTCTTTATGTTTCACAGAAAATCAGCCGAACCATGTGAAATGTAGAATTTGTAAAAATTCAATAATTTTAATTAATTCAATAATTTATATTGGAAATCTTTTAATTTCAAAAGTGACTCGAAATATGTCAAAGCATTAATATGAAAATGCGTGTTAAGAATTATTAAATTGCAAAAGAACTGACAAAAATAATCTAGGATTATGTTTTATAGATTTTAGAAGTTGATTTTTGGTATTGGTGGAATCTTTCTCAAAAATTTCTAAAATATACGATTATAATATTTTAAAGACCATAAAGTTGCTTTCTTATGTAATGGAATATTTAAAAAAATCTAGTAATAGTTAAAAAATACCTTTGGGTAAAAGCAGACCATTCTAGAATATAGAGCCATAATCTTTATAACGTATTTTATAGAAGCTTTTTTAGTGGTATAACTTTTCACTGATTTTCATAGATATAAACCAGTAAAACTGAATGTATATTACAACTATAAGATTTGAACCATTCCAAAATTAAAATTAGCATATCCAGAAATTCTTCTCGTTATTCTTATAATATTGAAAGAATTCAAAAGTTACAGTTGATAAAAATTTATTTGCAACAAAGTACATACATAGTTTTAATTTTTATATATTAACTATCAAGAGCTTTGCTTTTAATCTCTTCTAAACACAAAAATGCTTCCCAAACCATCAACAGTAATATAAATAAAAGTTTCTAAAATATTTAAGGCTCTATTTAAGCTAATAATCTCATTTTTTACAGTAGTATACCTAATTTTGCAGCCATAAATTAGAAGCTTGTAAGATTTGTAGAAGCTTAACTTAGAGAAAGTTAAAAGTTTAAGGTTACATTTATTTTCCCGCTTGCTTTTTGACGTTTGGCCTAAAACTGATATAAAATAAATTAGTCTTTGTAAACTAAAAGCTGTAATTAGTTAAGTAACAAAAGTGTTAGATAAACAAATTAAATATTTAAGATATTAACAATTTAAAGTTTAATATACGAGTAATACAACTCAAAGCTTTATATACAAATAGGAAAAGATAAAATGATAAAGGATTAAAATTGGATCTTTAATGCTATAATACCTTGCAAACTTATGGATACGTGTATTCTGCTTGGAAAATATGAGCTTTCTAGTATAGATAAAAAAATTGCTATTTCAAAATAAAAGCGTATATTCACGGAAAAGATTTTATTTTATTTTAATGAAATGGAATGATGCTACTGTAAAGAACTTTTTAATCTGTTCAGTTCAAAGAAAATGTAAAAACCTTTAATATATGAGAGAACGTTTCGAGGCTTTGAGTATTAACTACAACCAATAACATTTAAAATAAATGAAAGCACACATTAATAAAATCTCTAAATTGTTTCTTTATGTGTCACAAAAAAATCAGCCGAAGCTTATGAAATGTAGAATTTGTAACAATTTAATAATTTTGTATTTATATTGGAAAGCTTTTAATTTAAAAAGTGACTCGAAATCTGTGAAAGCTTTAAAATTGAAAATGTGTGTTAAAAATTATTAAACTGCAAAACAACTGTCAAAAATAGTTTAGGATTAACTTGTATAGATTTAAGAAGTTGATTTATGATATTGCTGAAATCTTTCAAAGGTTTATACGGGTATATTTTAAAGACAGTAAAGTTGCTTCCTTATTTAATATTATTTTTCAGAAAAAATTATTGCTAGTTAAAAAAGCTCTTTGAGCAAAAGTGTTCAGAATTTTAATTTAAGCAATTATCTTTTAGTATGGCTTTATATTCCAAGAAATCCAAGTTTAGGTAAAATGAAGCCAACAAATAAGATTTGGAAAAGTAAAACGCCAAAGCTCTTAAAGCTAAGATTATTTGAAAAACCAATACAAGCAAATTGACCCAAACTTTATGGAATTAAACTTTTCAAGCTTAAATTGTGAAAGCTTGAACACATCTTGAACAATTTGTACCTCTTTGCTTATTTATATTTTTAAGTATAGCCAATGTTAACATTTGAGCGGAGTTTTGCAAAGCTTTTTATTTTCTGAATAAGATTGTTTTACAATGCGAATCCTAATTATTCTTAACGTACGCTTTTAAAACACAAACTATTTGAAGGGCTGTAAAAATTGTAAAGCAGTTTAGTTTATTTTTATTTTTATAGTGTTTGTTGCTTTGGTGCTTTCAACATGTTCAAATATTTGAAGCATTCATTTCGCAACTGCTGGTAGCCAATTTAACCGTTCTCTACATAAACAGTCCCTTTCAATAACAAAAATAGGTGAAAATTACGTCAACAAATTTTGCGGTCAGATATTGACTATTACTACTATAAATAAAAAGCTTAAAAAGGATTTAAATGTATATCATAGTATTCTGTTTGGAAAAATATAATACAGTTAAAAGCTTTAAATACAAATATGTAAAATGTAAAATTATAACGGATTTAAATTGTATCTAAAACGCGATGATACCTGGCAAGCTTATGGAGAAATCTATTTTGTTTCGAAAATACGAGCTTTCCGGTTTAAATAAAAAATTATTATTCAAAATAGAACCCCGGAAAAGCTGTTTATATAATTTTAATAAAACGGAATGATGTTACTCTCTAGAGTTTTTTAATCTATTCAGTCAATTTAAAAACCCGTTAAATTTGAAAGGACATTTTAAAACTTTCGATTAGTAAAAACAACCAATAACCGTTTAGATTTAATGAAAGCTCATTTTATTGAAACTTCTAAATTATTTCTTTATGTGTTACAGAAAATCAGCCGAAGCTTATGAATTATAAAATTTATACAAATTTATAATTTTTTGTTTATATTGAAAAGCTTTTAATCTCAAAAGTAATTCAAAATCTGTGAAGGCTTTAAGATTGAAAATGTATGTTAAGAACTATTAAGTTGCAAAACAATTGATCAAAATAGTTTCAGATTAACTTGGATGGATTTTAGAAAAGGAATTATGATATTGGTTGAATCATTCTAAAAAGATCTAAACTTGCTTTCTTATGTAAACGCATATTTTAAAAATGTATTGATAGTTGGATAAGCCTGTAAATACAAGTCCTCAAAATTTTAATTTAGGCAATTATATTCTACGAAAGCTCTTAAAGCTAAGATTATTTGAAAAATTAGTACAAGCAAATTCTCCCAAACTTTACAAAAATTAAATTTTTCAAGCTTAAATTGTAAGAGCTTGAACACAACTAACACAACTTAAACAATTTGTACCTCTTTGCTTATTTATATTTTTAAGTGTAGCCAGTGTAAACATTTATCCGTTAGTTTTGTAAAGCTTTTTATTTTCTGAATGAGATGGTTTTGCAATGCAAAGCCTAAGGGCTCTCAACATAAGCTTTTAATACTTTTAAAACCATAACTAAAATATTTGAAGGGTTAACCAAAAGTTCAAAAATAATTTGAAAAAGTTGTAAAGCAGTTTAGTTTATTTTTATTTTTATAGTGGTTCTTGTTTTTTTGCTTTCAAGATGGTTCAAATATTCGAAACATTCCTGGTAGCCAATTTAACCGTTTTTTACATAGCCAGTCCTTTTAAATAACAAAAATAACTGAAAATTACGTCAACAAATTTTGTGATCAGATATTGAGCAATTAATGTATAAATAAAAAGCTTAAAAAGGATTTAAATTTATATTATTGTATTCTGTTTGGAAAAATATAATACAGTTAAAAGCTTTAAATACAAATAGGAAATATGTAAAATCATAACGGATTTAAACTGTATCTGAAGTAGCATACACATTATCATTTTAAATGATAATATTTTCGTAAATGACATTTTAAATGATAGTATGTCGGTTTAAATGATGAAGTATCATTTAAATGATGTACTCAGAATATCAAAAAGCTTTGTAATTTTTCGTCATTTTAAATTATGTCATTGTATATGCTACTTAAAACGCAATATGTAATACTTTGCGAGCTTATAGAGAAGTATATATAGTTTGAAAAATATGAGCTTTCCGGTTTAAATAAAAATTACTATTCCAAAATAAAAGCATACATAGACGGAAAAGCTTTTTATATAAATTTAGTAAAACTGAATGATGTTATTGTTTGGAACTTTTTAATCTATTCTAATCTAAAATAAGAAAGAACATTTTGAAACTTTCGAGTAGTAAAAACAACGAATAACCGTTTAGAGTTAATGAAAGCTCATTTTATTAAAACCTCTATATTGTTTCTTTATGTGTTACAGAAAATCAGCCGAAGCTTATGAATTGTAGAATTTCTACAAATTTATAATTTTTTTAAATAGTAGTTGATAATGCAAAAAACCGAACTTTAGGTTAAAGGAAACGTACAAATATGATTTGGAAAATTAAATCGCGAAAGATATTTTAAAGTTAAGATTATTTGAAAATAAATACTAGAAAATTCACCCAAACTTATAAAAAAAAACAATTCGTCAAGCTTAAACTGTAAAACCTATTAGATTAGACGCTTTCTTCTAAATTTAGCCAATCTTAAAATCTGAGCTTGAGTTTTGAAAAGCTTTTTATTTTCTGAATAAAATTGTTTTAGAATGCAAACCCTAATATTACTTCACGTATATAACTAAATTGTTTGAAGGGCTTGCCTAAAGTTTAAAAATATTTTGTAAAAGTTGATACGCAGTCCGGTTTATTTTTATTTTTTTTAGCGTTTGTTGTTTTTGTGCTTTCAATCCTTGAAATGTAACGTAAGCAATCCCTTTAAATAACAATAATAACTTTGAAAACTTCTTTAACAAATTTTGTGATAAGATATTGACTATTTAATAATTAAATAAAAAGTTTAAAAAGGATTTAAATTTATATTATATGTATATTATATAATATAGTTAAAAGCTTTGAGTACAAATAAAAAAAAATTTAAAATGATAAAGTATTAGAATTGTATCTAAAACGTTATAATACCTTGCAACCCTATAAAGAAATATATTTTGGTTGAGAAATATGAGCTTTCCGGCTCCATAAAAAGCTTTTTATTTAATTTTAGTGAAACGGATTGATATTACTGTGTAGAGCTTTTTAATATATTCAGTTCAAAGTAAATTTAAAACCTGTAAAATATAAAAGAACAGTTCGAAGCTTTAGATTGGTGACTAAAACCAATATAACAGTTTAAAGTAAATGAAAGCTCATTTTTATTAAACCTCTAAATTGCTTCTTTATTCATCAACACAGAAAATCAGCCGAGCTAAGAATGGCAGAATTCGTAAAAAATTAGTAATTTTTAATTTATATTGAAAGCTGTAAATCTCAAAAATAACTCAAAATATATGAAAGCTTTAAGACTGAAAATACGTATTCAGAACTATTAAAAGTTACTATTATATTGCAAAGCAACTGTCAAAAATAGTACTTTTGTTTATTTTAGAAGTGGACTTATAATATCAAAGCAACCTTGATTATACAAGCCATAATCTAAAAAACGAAGCTTTTTTAAGGGAATTAGAAACGACGAAAAAATCAAAATTTCCATAGTAAAACACATAAAACATATGGGAAATCATTTTTTTTCTTAAGGCTGTATGGTACTCAGTTTACCAAAATAAGGGTATCGCAAAAATCAATTTGTGGCTACAAATATTTATCAATTCACAAATTTTTTTTTTATTGATAAAGCTTAAGGTATTTTTGAGGGATTAATACAGGATTATTTCAAAATTATTTATAGTTTATCCGTAATAAAAATTCAAAGTTGACGAAATTTTGGATAATGGTGCTTACGGAAAATTCAATTTTCTTAAGTTTTTCTCGCTAAACCATGTATATCTTTTATATTGACATATGCAGAAAGATATTTTTGAGGGATTAATTCACGATTATAAAGATTAATAATAAAATAAGAAAGATATAATCAAAATACTAAGAATATCGACATATTTATCGATACGAAAAAATTCAGTATCGATAAATAAATTTTTTTTTGTCAAAAATGGGTATGACCTCCGCTAATTTTTGATTTCCTTTTACTCTACGAGATGGCTAATCCCAAAAAATGGTGAATGTCCAGGATCTTATCGTTTTATAATAAATTATACATTTTAACATACTGAGTTGCCATAGAAACAACGAAAATGAATAACCGAAATAGTTTATAATTTTATTCTGGAAAAAAAGGAAATAAGACAAGTCGACATACAGTTATATTTATTTTACATCAAAATAAAACAAAAATACAAAACGATATTTTTCTTTAGTATAGACACAGTTTAGACGCATTTTTGGACATTTAAATATCGATACCAAAACAGAAATTTTTTTTGAGTACCATACAGCCTTAAGACAAATTTGTCAATGAAAACGTTACAAATTCTTAATTATGATTTCTGAAATATTTTCATAAATGTTTGAATTTCAACATATATGAATGTCGTTTAAGTAAATCGTTTTCATTTTCTTGTAATAATTGATTTATTTAAACCAAAATATAAAAAAAAGTTCATAATAACAGAATTCTGGTCAAATAAAAAAGAAAAGCTCACTACAAATTGTGTGCATTAAGTCAATATACATTACATAGATGGCAGTACAAATGTTTTAAAAATCGTACCAAAAATTGCCACCTGGGGAAATTTTAAGTTCAAAAATTGTAGGAAAAGCAAAACAAATTCTCAAAATATTAAGAACATATCATAATTTTGTGATTAAACAATTTTTTTTCGTATTTTTCTGTATAAATCTGAGACATCTAACGTACACTAGTAAAACTAAAGATAAATGTAGCAAGTATTATTTTAATTCGTCAGAGCCAACTTTGATGAATTTTTCAAAATGAAAGTTCGAAAAATATATTTTAGAAATAATTTAATTTTAATATTTCTGCAATTAATATTTACTTAATACCAATTTACCCTTCTTGTATATTGCTGCTAAAGATATGTAGAACACTTTTGTATAAACATTTTGTAACATTTTTGTTTTTTTCATTGTAAAACTTGAAGCTAAACAACACCATTTTTACTATGGATTCCTATGGAAATCAGTGAAAAGTTATACCACTAAAAAAGCTTCTAAAAAATACGTCATAATGATTATGGCTCTATACTCTAGAAGGCTCTGATAATATTGCTGAAATCTTTCTAAAAAAGTTTTAAAATATACGAGTATACTATTTAAAAAAAAATGTAAAGTTGCTTGGTTTTCGAACATGACTTTTTCTAAAATGTTTTATGTGAATCTTTTACCAGTGGTCATTGTTGTAAGAAAACGAACTCTACTAAGTAAAAGAAAACTTGCAATAAGATTTGAGAAAAGTAAAACACGGAAGCTCTTAAAGCTTGACATATTTGAAGAAGCAATATTCGCAAATTCATCCAATCTTTTAAAAAAGTAAATTCCTCTAGCTTAAATTGTAAAAGCTCTAAGATTATTTTTCGCGGTAAGACGCTTTTCTTATACAAATTAAGCTTGAGTTTTATAAAATTTTTTGTGTAGTGTATAACATTGTTTTACAATGCGAAACCTAAGATTACTTTACGTAAGCTTTTAAAAATTTTGAAACAATAACTAAAATATTCGAAAGGTAGTTTAAGAATGTTTTGTAAAAGTTTTAAAATCTAAACCCAACACGAATGTTTTCAACATTGTTGTTTGGTTAAGAAGCAGTTTAGCTTATTTGTATTTTTATAATGTTTGTTGTTTTTCTGCTTTCGATATACTTCAAATATTTGAAACATTTATTTAGTAATGGTTGGTGTCAAGTTTAAATTTTCTTTACTTAAACAATCGATTAAAATTAGTTCAACAAATTTTATGATATTGACAATTTAATGTTTAAAATTCATAGCTAGGATTAAATGCTATAATATTTGGTTTTCTTTTCATATTTAATGCTGCTAAAAGCTTTTGATACAAATAGGAAAGGTGAAATCAAAAAGGATTAAAGAATTTCTATATAGAAATATTTTTGAATGAAAAAGCAGCAATTACATAAAACAAAACTATTCGAAAATAAGAGCATATATTTACGGAAAAGCTTTTTATTTAATTTTAAAACCAAATGGAACTATGTTGCTCCATATAGAGCTTGTTAATCTCTTCAGGTAAAATATGAAAAATGTTTTCCTTCGAGTTTTATTCAGTTTTGGAGCAGTAACTCAAACAAACAAAAGCTCACTTTATTGATGAAATCTTTTACCTTAAAAGTAAGAGTTAAAAACTATTAAAAGTAATTAATAAATTGTGAAGCGTCAAGTTTAGGGTAAACTAAATATTAATGATTTTAGACGCTATCTAATGATATTGCTGGAATCTTTTTTAAAAATTCTAAAACATTTTAAACATTGTAAAGCTGCTTTCTTATGTAATAGCATTTATTTAATTATACCAATAGTTAAAAAAGCTCAGTAGGCAAGATTTTCTAAGTTTTTTAATTTAGGATATTTCTTTGACTAATTGTTTATACCACAAAAAACCGAACTTTGGGTAAGAGGAAACTTACAAATGAGATTTGAAAGCAGCAAACTCAAGATCTTCCGAAATAAAAAAAATTATTTGTCTAAAAGCTTAAGAATTCATATTTTAAAGAATATTTGACAAATAAATGACGCGAAAAAAATACCAAAAAATACAAACTTAGTAAACTGCCCCATCGAAAAGGAAGACCTCATTAAATTTTTGTTAACTACAATATGAAAACAAAAGGAAGCTACATAATTTCATGTCATCCTTGCTCGGAAAGGAGCAATACTCAGTTGCTTTGGGGAGTTTTTTGGATAAAATGACCTTGTTCTACCTATAATTTACCCAAACTTTTAAAGACTTAAATTGTAAAAGCTTTTAGGATTTCACAAGGACCAAAATATTTGAATTTTTAAAATGTTTTTAGTTAAAGATTATTGGGGATATACCATACATTTGTATAGTTTAGAAATAATTCTTATTTTACAACAAATTTAGTTTATCCAAAAATTTTTATGTGCCACATTTTTAAATTAAAATAAAAATTCATAAACTCGTGACACTAAATACAAAAAAAAATACATTAAGGCCGAAATCAATTAGCCCACTACTTAAAAAAAAAAATCGCAAAACTCAACATCACGATTTTAATATAAACTTTTACACATTAAGTTTCATGCCCCAAATGGGTATTATGGTGTCAATATGATCATCATCGTCATTTTTATGTGTCCCATGATGGGTCGCCGTCGCTTAAATAAAATTTAAATTTTTTATTTTTATTTTATTTTTTTTTTTTTTTGGATGTCACCCCACCACTCTTGTTGTCCCTCAATAAAAATTTATATTACGTATACACATTGACCTTTTTGTCATCTCTGGATTGTGGTCGTTTCGTTATATATGTTTTATATAAGCGATTGAACTTACATATATATCTCTTCTTTTACAAATTCGTACGTGATTTATGTTGCAAGGAATTGCTTTTCTTCTTTTGTTAGTATTGTTGTTGTGTGTGCGGACAATAAGAAGGGACCTAGGCTGAAGCATATCACATATGTAATAAATGTAACATCAAATATTTATGTAATCTATAAAATCGCGTGCATTAAGGAGAAAAATTGAGCGTTTTTTTTTTTATTGTTATAACAATGAAATGATATAAAGTATTTTTATTGTTGTTTATGTGTGTTTTGGTGAAGAAAAATTATACTTTTTTTTATGTATTTTAATACCAATTGGGGGTTACGCGTTAACAATTGATGAATATATGTGTAATGTATAACAATATATTAGATTAAAAATTTATATGTGATTTAAGCTCGGGTATACCAAATAAAATATGTTTCGTATACGTTGAAAATCAAATCTCGTGCTCTTGCGTTCATAACCACCACGTACAACAACAATCAACTAATCAAATCAATCACCCTTACACCATAATCATATTAATTTCCTCAACCCTTTTTTGTTTGTTTTAGGATTCATTTTTGTTTTATAAATTTTCAAAAATATATAGAAAATGGGAAAACCATTCAACCCTCACGTCAACATCATCATCATCTTCATAATCATAAAGCGATAAAACAATATATAGAGATAACGCACACATTACAAAGCGATAGATGTTATATGTAAATTGGGTTTAGAAACCTTATTTCATCGTGCGGTTTATGCGAGACTCCACAACCGCAAAAATATGTTCTTAAACACTGGAGCATACAAATACAGATGTAAACATTATATAAAGGGGAGAAGTTGTTTCAAGTGTAAAAATTCTAATAAACTTTTTCCTACTCGCAGTTCGATGACATTTTTTCACGCAATCACAATCAACAAAAAAAAAGAAAATCGAAGCAAAAAAAAATTGTTTTTCATTTATTTTTACCTCCCCCTAATCAATCTTGCGTAAATACTGGTTCATACTCATACCATACTACTTACATCAAATTTCGATAAAATGCAACAAATATACATCAACTCCCTTAATAACAGTAATGAAATAATAATAATAATAATACATAACTGTTTTCACTTGTTCATCGCGCGATGGTGATGATGATGATGATGATGATAAGGGTTGGGGGGAGGAAGAGTAAATATGTATGGGAAATTTTTTTTTACCCATTTTCAATCTGTGTGCCTCGTGTTTAAATAAAAACCACCGATTTTTATTCTTTTCATCACTTTTCAATTTTCTTTTGACAATAATTTTCCAATTTTTTATTTTTTTTCAACTTTTCATCTTTTGTTATAATTTATGTGGGTGTTTTCTGTATATTATGATGTATGAGTGAGTGGGAAATGAGTTTTTAATGAGTATACAGTGTTTAACGTGAAATGAGAACATAATTGTTAGACTCTTATAAAATGGAATAATATACAATATAAAATGGTGGAAAAATCATGAAAATGCATTTTCCGGGTGAAACACCTCTACAATGTATACTCGTATACACATCAATCAGGTCAAGTAGAGATATTTATTTTATATAAAGGATTTCATTTTGACGATATATGAGTATATACCTAATTGGAAATATCCGGCTTGCTCTAATTTTCATAATTCGTTTCCTTGTTCAAAATCGAATTTGTGTAGTACGAGCAGCAACCAGCCAACAAAAAAAAAAGGGAGAAAAATAAAATAAAACCAAAAATTCAATTATTGAAAATTTAATAAAAAATAAAATTTTTCCACCGCACAAAAACAAATAAAATCCACTTTTCTTTCTTTTACTTCATATTACGTACAGACAGACATATTGCCATATCCTATGTTTTTCTCGAATAACGAGACGAAAAACAGCAAGCACACACATATACGTAGATACCAAAAAATAAATAAAATCGATTTCATATTATGATTATGGGTGACAAAATAACACCTGATCCTAATTTTATTTTTTTTTACTATTTCTTCTTCTTGTTTTCTACAGATATTTTCCTATTATTATCATTATTTTTCATCTAGTTTTTCTATCAGTTACCATTACAAAAAAAAAAAAAATATTGTTACATTCGTTTCATAAGCACAAATATTCTATTCCTACTTGCGCTTGTTGTTTACGTATTTACACGGAAAAATTCAATTTTCCTCGATATTTGTTGTTGTTGTTCTATGTTCTAATAATATCAATAAAATATTGAAAAATTTCCTTCATTATCATTACACATTGTTGCTATCTGTAATCAAAAAAAAAAAAAAAATTGTAATTTCTGAATGATTAGTGAATACAAATCGGAAATGTTGTGAGCTTTTTGTTTTTCGTGTAATGTTGGATGCGCATACACAGTTTACTAATATTATACATGATGATATCATTTAATAATTTGCCCGTTTAAACTAAAAAATAAAAAATTTACGTGGGTCTCTTACATACATAGAGGTTTGGTTTGTGCAACAATAAAAATTAAAATTCATTTCACGTTGAAATTATTGTTTTTTTATATTGTATATTCAACTTCCGGTATAAAATGTAATTCAATAAATTTATGTTCACAATCAATCAGTGCCTAATTTCCATATAATCCTACTGGATCATTCGATATTTGATTTAACAGTAAAACCGCGAAATTTTACTATTCATGTACTAACAATTCGCACCTATACCTAGCAGATAAAATCGAATTGATTAAATTTTAACATGAACCTTTTGTTAGAAATGAGTAGGCAGAAAATGTCTTGACTTATGAATTTGTTCAGAGTTGGAAATAACAAAATAAATGAAAATTTTTATGCGTAGGTAGTATACATAATATACCTAGTCCTGAATTTTTAATGAAATTTACGAAAAATCAAAATAAATTAAATTTTATTTTTAGAAATACGCAAGATGTGATTTAAAAGAACTTTTGAAAAGTTAGACAGAACGTGTTATTTTATTTATACTTATGTATATTATATTTTGATTTATATCATTCTGCCACATAAAAAAAAAAATTTTGTCAAAACTATGGAACAATCTGGAGATTTTTGGAAAATTAATTCAAGATTCTTATACATATACAAATTTGTTAAACTTTTTTAAAGTTTAGATTTGAATATTTAAAATAATATTTAAATATACATATACAAAGTACCTAAGATTTTCCATAACGACTTTTGCCACTTAGTGATCGAGAACGCTAAAACAAAATTTTTTTTTAATTAATTTGTTTTGGTAGTTTCAAGCTATCTTACCATAATACTTTGTGTAAAACGTAAACCAAGGCGACTTAAATTGTATAAGACATTTTTGAACTTAAGTCATCTTGAGTATTGAGATGTGGGATAATGGTACTCTTTCTGTTCCTTCTAAATCATAGCTGAAAAAAAGCAAAACGTTAGACTAAATACAAATTTAAAACATTCTGAATTTTAGCAACAATTTTTAAAATTAGAATTTTTTTTGCAAATATTTTTTGTATTTAAGTAGAACAAATTTTGGCAAAGTATTTTTCTCTAAATTAGGAAAGGAAGAAGGGGTAAAATGATGAAGCTAAATATAAATTTAACACATTCTGGGATATACCAACATTTTTTGCAAAACAGAACTTATTCCGCCAATATTTTTTCTATTTAAAAAAAAACTTAATCAAAGTATTTTCTCGAAATCAGTCAATATTTTTTGTATTTAAATTAAACAGACATAAGCAAAGTATTTTTTTCTAAATCAGAATTGGAAAGAAGCAAAATTTTCAAACTAAATACCAATTTTAAACATTCTGAATTTTAACAAAAGTTTTTACAAATAACTTTTTTTGTTAATATTTTTTGTACTTAAATAGAACAAATTCAGGCAAAGAATTTTGCTCTAAATCAGAACTGAAAAGCAGCAGGCTGTTTAGGCTAAATACAAATTTAAACTAATATGAATTTTAGCAAGAATTTTTTAGCCAATATTTTTTGTATTTAAATTTAATAGATCTCGTCAAAATATTTTTCTCTAAATCAGAACTGAAAAGAGGCAATATGTTGAGGCTAAATATAAATTTAACACATTTTCAGTTTTACCACCATTTTTTTAAAAACCACAACTTATTTTGAAAATAATTTTTGTATTTTAATGGAACAGACATCAGCTAAGTATTTTTCTCTAAATCAGAACCGAAAACACGAAAATTGTTAAGACTAAATGCAAATTTTAAATATTCTGCATTTTAGCAACATTGTTTGCGAAATTTTTTTTGCCAATGTTTTTTGTATTTAGATGGAACAGATTTAAGCAAAGTATTTTTCACCAAATCAGAAATGAAAAGCAGCAAAAGTTAAGACTCAACATAAATTTATAACATTCTGAGTTTTACTTAGTAACATTTTTTGTTAAATCAGAACTTATTTTGCCAATATTTTTAAATGGAACAAACTTAGGCAAATTATTTTTCTGTAAATCTGAACTATAAAAAATAAATGGTTCAGGCTACGAACAAACCTAAAACATTCTGAATTTTAGCAATATTTTTTGCAAAATCAGAAGACTGGGCAAATATTATATTCAGGTTAGAATAAAATTTAAATTTTGCTATTTTTTTTTTTAAATATTTGCTTAACACCTTCTTAACAAGTACTGAATTTGCCTGATACAAGCAAATTTTTCCTTTTAGCAAACTAAAGGTTTCTTGGGAAAATGAATGGCTAGTTCTAAAATATCGCTGAATTTCGTGATCGGATCGAGGATCGAATTCGGGATCGGATTTCCATGTCTTCTAATTGTTTTGCCTTTCGAATTTACAGCGTACATCACTTTTCCAAGCTTGCTTGATACTATTCCAGCAATGCTACTTCGATCGTAGATCAAACCTCGTAGTTCTAGAATTTGGCTTTATAAACAATATGGGTAGCAATGTATGTATTGTACATATATCTTCCATGGACAAATTCTGTTCGGGCTTTGTTTCAATATTAATGATTCCTCTTTTCTTTATCTAAAATACATTTCTCGAAACCAATTTCGACTTTTTTTGACTTAGATTTACCATTCGAAGTTCGCTGGAATGGCGTTATTCTTATATACTGAATACCTTTCAACTCGCAAAACTTCTGAAACTCCAACGACGTATACTGTATACCATTATCATATATGATATGGTTACTGAATTAGAAGTATTATTTTTAATCACACAGTATCCAATTCAAACCATAAAACTCTGTTGCATCGTATCGATGATTTTGTTTCGTAATTCTATTCGTACAACTACTCTAATATATACAACGCTTTTGTTATTTATTCAAAATCTTAATGCTTTTCTTCTGTCTGTTCTGTAAAATTCATTGTACTCGCGAGGCGCGGCTATAGCTAAATGGCACAAATATTTGATCAGCAGGAGTTAATTTCTACTCCTTCCAAATGATTTTTAGGAAACTTAATGAATTCATCCACCAAATGATGAACTATAAGTTTTGCCATTTCGGTAACTATCTATACGCTGAGTTGAGACTGTGCTATAATCTGACACCTACCTAAGTGAAAAGCATATAAAACCTTTAGTTAAAAGAGTATCTATGTTGGCCGAGATTTGCTTTCCAATTTTTCTACATAAATTGAACGGTTGGTTTAGTCTAAATATTTTGATAAATTTTGTCGTAGGCAACTCGTAGGGATTGAATTCGCACGCAGATATTTTAATTAATTTCCGGAGGTGACATATTGTACCATCACTTTCGATTCTTTTTCAGTATTGTTTTGTCTCATGTAACAGGAATACAATTGTATCCTATTTTTTGTTTTCATTACGATTTTCACTGCATAACGAAATTTGATATATTTATTCCAAGTTTTTAAAAATTAAAAACATTCACAACACGACTTTAATTTTAAGGTTGACAATTTGACATATTTAATTTCCATTTTTAAGACCTATTATGCAGAAATAAAGGCAACATTAAATATTTTTAGATTTGACTTATGAGCTTAGAAATTAAGAGATTTCTTAAAAATAAATTTTTACTTGTTATTAATTAAAATTAAGACAAATTTAGCTACTTTTTCTAAATTTTAAATAACTATGTAAATCTGAAGAGAATTTGAAGAAGGAGAATCCTGAAATTATTTATCTGTGAAGTCTTTTATTTCATTGCATTAGATAGGTAACGAATTTTCAATAGAACTACATATTTTCAATCGATTTATAAAAAACTGCATTGTTAATGTATGTATAATAAAAATAACCTGTATGAAACGAAAACTACCGAGGCCGGCAAGTGAAGTGTTCGGATCTAAAAACGCGGTAACTTTTTTGTTTATTCTGAATTTTATTAAAATTTATAAGAAATTACATTTTATAACACATAGTTAGTTTTACAATTATTCGAATGACGCATATAACCACCTTCTGCGTTTATTAGCAGGCCCTTTTTAAATGATGAACATGATGCTCGCACGATGTCTTGAATTAAACGGTTACTTACATGAGTTTAACGGTTTTTTAAACTGTCATCATTGTTGTGTCGAAAAAACTTTGAAACATTTTTTTTATAACAATTGTTGATTTTGTCGGGCTTGTGTTTTGCTAAAGCGTCATTTATAATCAATCTTTGACAAACATCATCATTCATTTTCATGTTTGGTGGCAGAAAAATTACCGGTGAACGATCATTTACTGCTATAGCAGCGCAAATCATCACCCCAAGTGATTTTTTTTTTTTTAGCTTCGGTTTGAACGTTTAAGTATGAGGTTTAACTTTGTTTGTTTTTTTAAAGGCTTTTCTTTTACGTATTTTTCATGATTCGCTATTTTTACGACACTACAACCAAAGTGTTTTTTATACTGCCAGTTTCGCAGTTTCGTCAAATCATTTAATGGTACGACAAACAAATTTTTCACTCAAATTCATGGGATATAACTGTTTCCGAATTTTTATGTTTGATTTTCCAATCAAATGAAGTTTAACAAAGGAATTTTGTTTACGTTCTAAAATAATGTTTATGTTCTAAAGTAATATAATTTTTAATATATCAAGCTACATTTACATATGTCAATTTTAAATATTGCCACTGATTAATTTACATTTGACACTGACTTAAATTTTACGAACACTCAAATTGTCGGACCCGGTGACATAATACCGGGAGTTTATTCTACAGATTTTGGCATTTGGCGATATACATAATGTCACAACTAGAAGGACAAACCACCCCATATTAGAGATGATACATTTAAAACAAAACCTAAAATTAAAGTTACGATCCCCTCAATGCAATATACAGTTTCTATTTACTTATGTATATACAAATCATATGCAATTATTCTAAATTTACTGTGCCGGTTTTGATTTTATTATATGTAAATAAAGTTAGTGTACTTTATTTATATTTTTGTATTGATTGAATCATCCCTATTTTATGTTTACTTTTGCTAAAAGCTACCCCGTTATCAAAAGGTATCCCTCTTAATTTTGCGAATCATCTGAAAGCTACAATTTTATTTGATGACATATCGTTACTAACAAAACTTGGTTAAATAAAAGATGCTGTGGATCTGAGCCTAGAAATTTTGCTAGTTAGTTAATTAGAAAATGCAGTAACTAAAAGGTTTTCCGGCAATAAAAAATAATTCCTCTCAATTTTATGGAGGTCGTCAGAGCCGTACAATATCGTTTGATGCCATGTCATTCCCAAAAGTTTTTTTACGTATTTTGAAAATGGCCAAATATCAAATGAAGTAAAGCTAGAAACTATCCCATCTCCAAAAAGTACAACCTGCTTTTGCCGATCGTCATTGACTTACAACTCCGTTTCCCGAATTGTTTCAAACAAAAATGGTTTAAATATAAAATTCTGTGATTTAAAACAAAAAACCCAAAATTCCAAGTATTCAAAGATTAAATGATTTGATTAAAAATTTCGTTTTATGTTTAATGCTCACATTTTCCAAATTTATTTTATTGATCTTCAAATTTTATAAAATGCCGATATGATATTAAGCCTAGGGTCACCAATTTTCATTTTTTAGAAAAACACACTTTTATTCGACAAAAATTTAATAAAAAATAAAAATGATAACATTATATAAATGAAGAGTCTATTCCATTTCATATCCATCAACTATTTCGTCAAACTCAAGGTCAGGACATAATTTTGGTTTTTTCCGTACGGCACCGCTGCAAATCTAAATTATTGTTATTTTAGGATCTGATTTTGCACTCATCAAAAAACGCAATGGGTTGCAAATTAATTAATTTACTGAATGGAATTAAAGAGGTTCATGTTAATGAAATGATAATTCATTTGATACAGCATTCAATTCAATTCAAGAAATAGTTAAAGCCTACAGAGACGAAACGCTCATCCATGTAAATTTGTCTGATTAATTTATCAAACATTGAATTACGATCAAAATTATTGTTCTGCATTGAAATTAACTTTCGAGTTCATTCCACTCGCGCGCGCACACCGTCTAATCATTAAAATTCCCATAGCACAAAACGTAAAAAAAAAAAAAAAACACAATTTTCTCGGTTAAGACACCAACTGGTAATAAGTCTAATTCCCAATATTTTTTAACAAATCAATTTTTTTTTTGGGTTAAACTTAATTTTATAAAAAATAAAAATGTAAAACAAAACAAAATAATTTTATTAAATAATCAACTAATTGAACTCAAAATTACTCCAATGTATTACGTACATACATATACAACAAAATAATATTTGAAGCATAATAAATTGAATTTGATCGATCGAATCGTTCTTGGGTAATTTAATATTGGAGTACACTATATGTATAGTAAATCCCAGTATATAAGGCAAACTTGTACTCAATTAGTAGAGTGCATAAATAACATATTCGCTATCATACTGTGTGTGAAGGTTTGATTTTTTTTTTGTGCTGTACCATACTAGCTCGTCGGTAATTGATATCAGATAACACAACTTTTTATTTTTATTTTTTAATGAAATAACATCGAGATACGAAGACGAAAAATTCTATGGAGTGGAAATCGTTCTAATTATTATAAAATGCAATACAACTTCGATTTACATTTTTTACTTTTTTTTTACTACTATCAGCAAAATCATCATCAGTTTGATCATCAATTATATTGCTCTTGGGTATTTAATGGTATCGGTATGGTACTACAATCTCGATACAGTTTTTTTTCTCTACCATTCCTTCTGTTGTTTTGTATTGTACTTAAAACGAAAAAATTTTGTTTTTTTGCTTATACATTGGAAATTGGTTTAGCACAGGGTTGAAAGGAAATAAAATTTGATTTTGCATCACAATTTCCCTTAGTTTTTCCGGCACACGAACCAAAATAAATTATTTTTTATCACCCTTTTTAATATAATATACATATATATATATATATATATATATATATATATATACATAGGGAACTACATCGATATTGTTAAGTTAAATAAAATATGAAGTAAGTTTATATATAAAACGAACGACAAGTGCGGTACATGAAGATGAAAATATAAAGAAGAAGTAGAAAAATTGCCATAGATACTTGAATTTTATTTAGCTCTGCGTTATATCAAAATATAAAATCGATTGGAAATGAATTTTTATGCTCTTAATATTATTTGCAATGAATTGTTCATGCGGAACAGCAATATACTCATATAATACGAAAAAGGCGAACACGAAGAAGAAGAAGAAGATTTGATGAAATTATCTTAATTTTATGATTTTTCATGGAAATTACTTTTATACTTTCCACTTATTTTCTCACCATCGAATCTCAACAACGAAAAAATAAAAATAAGTAAAATGTCTGCGCTGATATATTGATGAAAATGAAATTACGTGTGTGTTTGGGGGCTGCGGTAAAATATTTTATATGTATATAGGTATATACGGGAAGATAAAGGTAAACTATACAATTTAATACCCAAAAGAGTCCTTAAATTTTCGATACACATTTCGATAAGAATCTTGTACACAAAAAAAAAATCTCCACATTATTATCAGAACAGCCAAGAAAAAAAAAAAAATTCAATTTCCTTAACTCATTCGTTTGTGTGTTATTTTCAGAAGAAGATTCAACAATCAATTCAAAAGATGGATGATGTTTTGTGTGTTTTTATGTCTTTCTGTATAAATTTTTATAAAGAAATTATCATAAAAATAAGATCATAGAACTTAAGAAATCCAAAATATAAAAAATGTTTGTATTCATATTCAAATTAGAAATTTTTTATACAAGAACAGTGATGATGCAGGTGAGGCAGCTTACTTACATATACGAATAATACTTGTTTTGAGAAACCATATTCGTTTTTATAGCTTTTATCGTGATTATTACGTTATTATGATCGGTTAACATCCTTTTTATTTTGTATATATACTCGTAGTATGTAATCTGTGTGTGTGTAATAAAATTGTTTGATGTTTCTTAATTATATAACGCGGACAAAAGCTTCAAGAATATATTTACTGGTACAATGTGATGTGCTATTTAAACTTTTTATAATATGAATAAACAGCATGACGTGGAGCAGTTATTTTACCATTTTGATAAGGTTTTTGAAAGTCAATAAGTGGTCATCATAAAAATAATATTAAAATTAATGTAACGTTGCGAATAATTTTATTATTTGTCTTTTACGAAGCAATTTTAATAAAAGACACAACGTGAAGCTGACAAAATGAATGCTATAATGGTTTAGTTAAATATCCAGTTTAGGTTTATTGATATAAATCTTAGTTTTACAACATAATATACATAATTGGGGGAAAATTATGCTTGCCGAACTATGTGGCTGTGTCAATAATTACGCTCCCCAATCATAAGCGCAGTAATTTTTTTTCTCCTCTAAAATGTTAACAGCCCACTCTTCACCTCATACTATTTACCTTCTATGCGAAACAATGTTCTTGCATCGAGAATTTCCATATTTATTGGCAAAACTGACGGTTATTCCTCGTCCTTTTATGTTGGTGGACCTAGGAAAAAATCAAATAAAACCTATTTTAAACCCTAATTGTACGATTATCTATCCGGTGCTAGATGATTATCTGTTGTGTGCTCTTCGATGCTTGACAAATGTATGTTTTAGTTTTTTAAGGCCCACATGTAAATTTACTAAAATACGCAAGGGCCAAAAATATTAAGACAAGTTTTTATTCGGAGTGCGTTAGTGTTTCATGTCATTCACACTGCCTTTAAATTAAAAAAAAAAAAATCAAACTTAATTTTAAAAGTAAGATTCTTTAAAATATCCTCATTCATTTCCTTCTGTTCCATTAAATATGAGTAATGCTGGGTCCCTTTTAGGCTAATTGTTATTTCGACCCATCACTTTTTTTTTTATTTTAAATATGTTTAGATAAAAAATCAAAATAAAAGTGGAGCTCAGTATTCACAACTAAACAAAATTAGCAAACTTTAATTTTAAATTTTTGTTTAAGTAAAAAAAAAATATTTTTCAATTTTATTTATTTGGAGTTCTTAAAAATTCCAAAATTTACCGATTAAATTTAGAATAACATATGTCATTTCACCGCGGATGCAAAAGTTGCTTTTTTTACTCCCTAAGGCCAAAAAAATGAATTTTGAAATTTTAGAACATTTTAGAAACAACATTTTAGAATCGGAGATTTTGTACTGCAAGATGTTGTAATGTGACAGTTAGTAGCGATCCTAAATTTATATCTTTAACTAACAACATAAATTAGAGAGTTCATGAATGTTCAATTTACGCCTGCTGATATTGGTCTGATTGTTAATTTAATAGATAATTCTTAGTTGCCAGCAATATTTCATTTTCAACAAGTAGTGTTTAGCAGCAGTAAATTGTAAAATAAAAGTTGCATAATTATATTTAATTCGAACGACAAAAAGATGTGTAATAAAAACTCACAAGTACTGAAGAACAAAATATATACTCGTGAAAAATGTTAACATCATTGACTCGGTGTTGGAATTCTTCAATAATATAATCGGTTCTACATAAATTGAACTCGAGTCTCAGCGTAAATAATACATTCATACTATCGAATACCAATTGACATATTAGTATAACACAAACCCACATTTATTTAAAAAAAAATATTCAAAACAGGTAAATTTTACACAGTTGTTGGTCAGAAAAGATCTATTTTTCGGAAGTTTTCTTTCAACAAACTACATTCGTTCAAAAATAAATGAAATTTTCTTATAAAAATTTTCTTTAATAAAATTTTTTTAGGGCAGTTGAATTATTATAACAACAGTACAAGATTTCATCAATTGAAATCGATACGTCAAAAATATTTGATGAAGGAAAATCATGAAAGAAATTTTAGAATTGATTTGTAAATTAACTAACATTTATCAGAACTCGACTACATCTATTGATAAGAATTCCACATTGAACAAAAGGTGATGAATTCTTTGTATGAGCGTAACAGGCGGTATTATAGTAAATAAATTTGATAAGAAATGGCGTTTTTAAAATATTAAATTTTGTTTTTTTATGTATTATACATAATGTGTAAAAGAAACTGTATAAATTACACAGTGTAATTTACTAGCCCAACTATGACAGCACCTCACTTTACATTTCATTTCGTATTGTATTCCTTCTATATATTCTGTTCTTATTTATTTTCCCTCAATTTTAGGTAATGTTTGTATTGTATTGTGTATCGGATCATTATTTCGCTAGTTACGGACTAGCAAAACTGTGCCCTAGGAATATGTTTTCCGTCATCGAAGGTACACTAGTAGCGGCGTATATATTCAAAATATATTCGATATCCCGCAAAATCGGGACTTCTAAGGTTTCAGCTGAATGTTTGCGGAGTCTTTTAGTTGCTCTTCGACTAATACTTACACTTCGAACATTTTGAACGTCATTATCCAGTGAGTATTGAATTTCAAATTCGGCTTGGGTTAATTTTAATATTTTTATTGTTGAAAATGGGACACTTTTATAATCAAAACATGATTTTGAATATTTGCTAAAATTTTTAAAATCCATCGGCTGCATCTGGATTATCACGAGAAGTCGAATTATGCCCATCGGTAAAAAATATTCGTTAATAAACAAATGTTTTTCAATTTGGCTATGATGGGCATTGTCCACTTCTTGTTGTGCCGAGTGACTAGGAAGGTAGTATTTCATGTTGATATATTGTAAATCTGGGTGCGTTTAAAAAAGTGTTGCATTGCCAGTGTCATAATTGAGTTTTTATTTTGCGGAACGCAATAATAACTCCACGTTATCAATTGAGTAATATCATTATACTTGAACACTGTTTCTAAAATTTAATACAAGGCAGATGCGATGTCATTACCACTTCTTCCGCCTGTATACTCGGTCCATATTGCGTAGTACACTTTTTTTTGTGGTCGATAAATGTTATACTTTCAGTTTATAATGATAGAATAATGGGATAATTTCTGATCTAGGACAAGATAACACATTTTCCAAATTGAAAATAAGTCTTGGAATTCCTAATTCTTTATCAATTACTTTATCAATTCTTCATTTTGTTGAATTATTTCGTCTGTCAAGGTTTTTCCTTTTTCTGCCACAGAAACTGCCTCGCATTTTCCACATCTATCGAATTTGTAGCCATGTAGCCCCAATCCAAGAGATTTTTTTGTTTTGACATACTACAATAAAAAATGATTAAAACTTATAAATGCAATATTCTTCTAAAACAAAAGCTATATTTTATCAAATTACACCATACAGATCATAGCGAAGCTTTAACTTTAATAAGCACCTGGTATGCCCATTTCAAAACCAAATAGGCCCAATCCAAGAGATTTTTAATTTTAGCATACCACAATTAAAAATGATTAAAACTAGGTAAATGATATGGACTTCCAACATCCATGTTCCAGTGTGAACTATATGGAGTATAGTTTTTAGTATTGCCTGACTTATTTTTTTTTTTTTTCTGGAATAACCTCACATATAGTAGTATTCAAATCTCGCTGGAATTCTGACAGTTCTCGCGCAGAAAAAACATGGCGGATACACAGTGATGTACTATTTCGGCTTAATTGTTTACATTTTTATGTTGTATTTGTACTTGAGTTTTTAGGTTAGGTTTTTATTTATATCATTTTATTTTATTATTTATATGTTATAACGTTTTGAATCACAAAATGTTTGTATAATTTTATTTTAAAAGAATCGTTTGAAATCGATAATCGAAGAATTAACGCAATTTAACAATTTTTTTACGTTATTGTGGTTTTGATCGATATGACTGGCATTTAGTTATTTATTTTCCTTAGTCCGTCCGAAAATTAAATGTTGACGTTGTTTCCATAGGCGTGCAATATTTTTTTACACCTATTAATTTTCACATGAAATTTGATTGTAATAACGTAAAATCATAAACATTTTGGAAGTTTTGTGTATTAAAACTGAAATATAATACATTTGAATGTTTATTTATTGTTTTATTTAGGTTTACTATCTAAGATAAATGCGACTCATCAAAATGTTTATAAATTTTTTTTCTACAACACTGGAAGCTGCGCAGAACAATTAAAAAAAAAATTTTTTAAGATCTGAATAGGACTATACTTGAGGTTAAAAAATATAATAGTGTTCAACACGAAAACTCTGACTTAAGAACACAATAAATATAAAATAGTTCCAAGCCCTAAACGATAACGAAACGCACATTTAAATAATTTTCAGTGACGAAATGTTGGCGTTCAAGTTCAATATTGCGAATATTCTAATAACAAAAATTGAGGTTAACACACTACAACAAACTTGAAAAATTCACCAAATTCGTTTTAACCTTTGCTTTACCAATACTCATCCGGGTGACAATTTCGATTTTCATTCCTTAATAACCTAGCGGGCTTTTATCGAATCTAAAAATGCGTTAATCTTTCTAAACAAATTTTCAATATGTTTCTGAAAAACTAAAAAAAAATTTTTTTTCGTGCTTCTGTATCTTTTTTTTAGATTTTGTCGTTTTTTCTTCATGGTTTACCAATGGTCACCTGGATGACCACCATGCATTTTTAAGACTCCCTATATTTTAGTTTGAAACCGACAACAACCAAAGGGCCTAAGGATATTTATCACTAGATATACCAAGCATTGATATATACCTATCTCTACCAACCGGTCATATTGACCGGGATGTCTTTTGAAATAAAAGATTTATTATTTAGATTTACTGAGTTCTTGAGAAGCTTATAATTGTGTAATTTGTATAATTTTTATACATTATATGATAAATTTAAGTAATAGTAATTTCATTTTTAGCTTTTATTATAACGCAATTTATACAAACTGAGAGTTTTTTGTACATTTCCCACAAATATATTTTTTGCAACCAACACAAATATTTGTGGTTTTATTTTCGTTGCAAAATCTAATTCGACAGCATTTTTGTGCGGAATTTAGAAAGTTCTTCTGCTAATTGAATTAAAAAGTCCTATCTGGTAATATTGGTTCCCGTGACTTCATTGTACAGACTACAAGCATTAATTCCAGCTATGTCGAGAATATTAAAAAAATTTGTAAAGTCTGTCTCCGAGATCCCGACTCAACAGTGTATTTTTTAGCCATTTGGTCCATTAAATGTGTATAAGTTGGTGCTGTTGTAGAAAGAAATCGTTTCATTAAGCTTTTTTTTCGGTTTTTTTCAATTTTTGGGGAATTATGTTTAGAGCTAAGTAGAAGTGCTTTCTTAGCTGACTAAGCTTTGTATACCGTTAGTGTGCAATTATTAGATATCGACGCTAATTTAATAAAAGGGCCTAAGCGACAAAACGTAAATTGTGAACTAGAAGCGAAATACTGTGAAGGGTATATTTACAACAAAACAGGATCAGCAAATATGTTTTCAAATTATTGAACGTTATAAAGAAGCATTTTGAAACACTATTTTTACTAAAACTAACCCCAATTAAGATTTAAAAGGAAAATATTTATTTTCAATTTTTTTAGATTCTTTGAATTGAGTCACTTGCATTGGAAAGAATGTAGCGAAACCACAAACTTGTGCCGTTCGTCCTATAGAAAAATGGTAGAAACAACGGAACCAATTCGTTTATCTTTTTCCTGTTTACAGTTATCGAAAGAGAAAAGAGCGGAGAAAAATAAACAATTAAAAACGTAATTTCAGAAAAAGTGTCGCTTGAGCCCTTTGATCGAATTAGTGTCGATATGTAAATTAACCTTTAGTCCAGTAAATGAAGTGTGAAAAACAGGCCAACCTGTCAATAATTCCCTACCACTTTCATACGGCCAGTAATAAGAGATAATTACACATCATTTAAAATAAGCCAAATTCTACAGGAAAAAATTTCCCGGGCGGGCCTGAAAATGGCCTCTCAAGACCGGGAAAATGTGTTTTCCGCCAATATCTCCTAAAATATGACCTTAAGAGATTTTTTGGGTAAACAAAAGATGAAGATCATTTCATTCTCTACAAAAATGGTCCGTATCATTTTTTTCGCAACATTCATATTTTTTGCAAAAAACAGAGTTGACAAATTCACAATTTTCATCTTGACAACAAATACAAGTTTTTTACCAAACTTTGAGGTGGGAAGTGTTGGAAATACACTGACCTTAATGTTTTGATCTGTGGAAACCAATTGTAGATGGCGCCACCACATTTCCCCCACTTGTAAAATCCTCGCGACCATAAACGAGAAACGCCGTTAACCATGTATTTTTCAAGAGTTTTTATGCTTATGGACCGTTTTCTCTTCCCAGAGATGAGTGTTTAGGCTATGTATATTAGGAAAAGAGAGCATAAGATTAATTACATCGGGATGGACCTCACAAATTGGCCTGAAACTATCGAAAATCAGTTGTTCCCACGTGGCAGCCCAAGTCTACGAGATTTTTCCTAAGGAAATATAGGAAGTTTATACAGTTTTACATTCCGTTGTAATGCTCATCGTCAATTTATTGCAAATTTTCGGCAATTTTTTCGCAACAATCAATATTGGGGTTTCGGAATAAAGAGTTATACATTTTTTTCAATTTTCTTTATTATTAAAAATATACTAAGATTGTGACATAAGACAGTGCATCACCACTCTCCTTCTTGATCATCAACATTGTCCTCATCAAGTTCGCCCTGTGGGTCTATTTCTCCCTCTATTTCTCCTGGTTTTATTGTTTCGTCTACTTCCACCTCTTCGGGTAACATTACATCTTGGCTATCTTTATAATTCGAACACCGGCGGGACTCACACGAACCACAAATAAGTGAGCATGGTATCCCTGCTTCCTTGCATGAACATATTCCCTTACATTCTTTCTTATACATTGACAAAGTATCATCTTTAATAGTTCCGGAGACGCCGGGTCATTAGTGATCTGTACCGGCATGAGTACATCCCCTACACGTTTCCATCCCCATTTTTCTGGTGACAGTTCGTTTCCAAGCCACTGCTGGACTTGCAGATATACCCGATAAAGTTGTTGCCTTGCAGCTTCAGCTGTGGGTGGCAAGCTTACTAGTGTGCTCGCGGTTTGGGTCCTCTTTGCGGTTAATTGCGTGAAGGTTTGATATATAAGGGTTTTCAGTGTGTTTCTTGTATTTTCACTATAAATCGCCAGAATGACAGTTTGCCCGTTTCCAAATACGTTCTCGTGGGGAAGATTATGTTTTCTAAAACTTTCAATGGCTGCTCCCAGCTCCTTATCCCCGCCCTTCGTTTAATTTTTCTCTAATTTTTCAACTATTGATTTTTTCCCTTTCCTGAAGAAAGCGGAGGTTACATATATCGCTTCCCGAAATCGCATCCAGAAATAAAATATCGTCTCTGATGAAGGGATGCTCAGCCAAGCTCTTGGAGGAAAACATTTGATCTGGCTTGTTTCCCTTTGCAGGCTTCAAGAAATAAATTGTCTGATCTGTTGGGGTCAGGGCTGTTATTACTACTATGACTGGTGGGCCTTCCACAGCATATTTTTGCAACGCCGTTTGTACAATCAATGAGTCCGCATCGTCTACAGCTTGTCTAACGGAAATATGATTCTTTTCAAGAACTCTTTTTAGATGCTGAATGAAGGAAATTTTATTTGTGTCATTCGACAAAAACTTCTCCTTTGAAACTGGTAAAGCCATGTTAGCCTTTTATACTGTCGAAAACCACTGTGACTTCCGAGGAATAATGGTCTTTTAAATATTTAATGTATCTGCCGAAAATCTCAACAAATAATTCCTTGGCGGTCCAGGATACCCGATGTAGTAATATTCCCCAGCCGATAACTTGAATACATTTATTCTTGTCAATATTCTCTGTTTCTTGTGAGAACAGGTTTATTAACGCCGATTTAGCGATTTTCCGCAACATGTTATTGTCAAACATGCTTATTGAAAATGGTGCTAGTTCATACTCGAAATGGTTTTCTAGCTTCGCGGAGCCTGACTCACTGGTCAGGTAAATTCTTTGAAAAATTAACAAGGGATCTATGGTTATAACTTCATCCTGAACTTTTACCGAGGACGTTTTATTTATAAGAGGGATTACGCAATGCTTGCGCTTGAATGAAGTATTATGAAACCTTGCACCTGATTCAGGATGCTATTTGCTCCAACCGCAGAAGCTTCGTGACAATTAACATCCTCCCCACCAACGAGCCCCATGGACAAGGAAATAAGTTCTTCTGTATGTGGAAACGGGTCGTTAATATCAATATGCTACGTCAATTTAGCCAAGTCTTCGTAATCACGCTCTATTATTTCATTAAATTCATTGATATTGAATTCATCTGATATTGAATTCATTAAAAATTCTGATATTCAACTAGTCGTCTATTATTTTCACGATGACCTTCGGTTTGGTAAAGTTTCTCCATGCTTCCAAGGTAATTTCTCATATCTAAAGCTACGAAAAAAGCTACCAAAAGAAAAAGTGCGTTTTTTCCTTGAGCACGCGTTTTCCAATTTTATTGAAAAATCGACGATTTTGTGAAAAAAATAGTAGCACAGCCGGAAACTAGACATTCTCACCTTTCAAATGACATGCCTTGAAGGGCCATTTTAAATATTATTATATATATTAAAGTATAAATTAGTAATGACTCATTGTAGGCAAAATTTTCCAAGACTCCAAAAACAGTGAAAAATTGGAAATTAACAACTAAACTTTTTAATGAAACGCAAGAAAATTAGTTTCTCCAATTTTCTGGGATGACTATGGACCTTTCGAGGATCCATATTCAGGTAAATTCGGAGTAAATAAGTGTACTACAAAAAAAGTACGAGCAAATTCCTGGCGAGGTCAAAATTGCGCCGCAGCAGAAAGTTTGACCCGTTTTTCCAATATGGCCAAACGTGACTCAAGTCACAGGGGATGATAGCGGCCGATTTCTCCTTTCACATGAAATGCATATGTACCCAAGTTATTGGACAATTTGTCCGCTCGCACATGTGTAAATTCACAATGCGTGCTCTCCGATACGCAGTGCAGGAGCTCAAAATTCTGGGTGCGCTTGGGCCCGTTTATCTCGGAAACGGTCATAAGGACCATTTTAGTAGAGAATGAAATGACTTCATCTTTTGTCTGAATAAAAAATCTCTAAATGTCATATTTTAGGAGATATTGGCGGAAAACACATTTTCCCTGTCTTGGGGGACAATTCTCAGGCCCGCCCGGGAAATCTTTTCCTGTAGAATTTGGCTTATTTTAAATTATGTGTAATTATCTCTTATTACTGGCTGTATGAAAGTGGTAGGGAATTATTGACAGGTTGGCCCCTTCATTTACTGGACTACTTGAAAATTTGGACAATTTATTTTTTTTTGTTTGGCAATTTTCGGTAATTCCTTTCTATTTGAACGAATAGCTCCAACTAAAGTCGTATTATTTTCTAAAATTTTTGAAGCCAGTGGTTCTAGGACAACGAACTCACCCAAAGATATTGATGCTGGTTTATTTTCATTTTTGCCTAAGTATGAAAATCCATTTATGATATATTTGCTTGTTAAATCCGTTGCGAACCAAAATTGAATTCCAAATTTACTCAGTTTATTCGATAAGTAAATTTGCACCTGGCTTTAGTTGGAAATAATTGTTCATCAGTAGTAATATTTTGTCCTTGCTCGTAGCAGTTTTAAGAATTTTTGATGAAAAGATTAAAACGTTTGATATCAGGGCAAATTGGTCGCTTTTCAGTCGTTGACTTCGTTTGTTTTTTATATCGAACCGTATAAATTGCAAGATATCCGTGAAATCTTTCCTAGTCATTGTTTTTCAAAAAATTCAGTTCCCCATTTTTTTTGGCCTTAAGTATTAAAATTTTAGATTGTTAGCTTCATAAGCACCATGCCCATATACAATAAAATTGCTAAAAATGAGTTGAATTTTTCTTCTGATAGAAGAACTCTTTTCCAAGAACATTAGAAGCTTCCATTTCTGTGCATTTCCTGATATTTATAATATTTTTATTTATTACGAAAAAAATCGCTGCTAACTTTTCCTTCGATTACATGTCTTTTTGCAAATGATGTAGGGCCATGGATTGCTTTGAAAGTTGTACTTCCTTGTGGTCTTCCACACAATTCCATCAAGAGTTGTTTCTTCTTCTGTATCACTATCATCAAAATATGTTGGAAACCTAATTGTTCTCCTCCGTATTCGAATATTGGAAATATTTTCCATGTCATTACCGATATCTAAGGGCGAAGGCAAAAATTCGTTTTCGAATGTATTCTCTGAAGTATCTAAGAGTCCATCTTCATCATCAATATTTGTATTGTCATTACCAGAAGGGTTTTCATTATTCTAGTAGTTTTTGTTTTTGTGAGCAGCTTGCCATTTTAGAATAAAAATTTATTCCTAGATAAAAAAAGAGATAAAAATGGAGAAGATCCGGGAATAGTGTGAATTTATAAATAAAACTTTACCTTTCACAATATAAAAGACAGTTTGTAATTTCTGCTATTTATCGCAATCATGCCCAATAAAATTGACTGCTAATAAAATAGGCAAATACTTAGCTCATATGTAATCTCAGAAACGGTTTTAGCTACAAAGCCAGCAACATTAGCCAGACAACTAATACAAAATACACGCAAAGAATTACATAAAATCAAAGAGAGCATCTTGTTCTAAAACAAGAGAAAACCCTAAAGGAGGGAGAGAAAATTAGATAATAAGAGAAATTAAGAAGAATTTAGAAGAAACTGGAGAATATATGTATAAAGCCGTTATAATACTCTCTAGAATTATTTGAAAATATTCAAACTAAACTGAAAAATTACAAAATCACCGGTCATTTTCACCGGTTGGTATGTAGGTATACTACATACCTATCTCAGGAAAAATAATGCTAATAAATAGAAATATTTACAATAATTATCGGATATATGTACATAGATAAAAATAATATCTTTCATAATATTATATCAAACATTATGTAGAATTTAAATTAACGGGGAAAATTTAGGAGACAATTTATAAATCGGTCATTTTGACCGGTTGGTATATCTAGTGTTAAAAAGTGTAAACAATAAAAATATATGAATTTAACTGTTTATTTTATGTAATTGATAGGCAAAAAATTAAAAAATGTAATTATTAACTTCTCAAGTTTCGGTCTGAAGCAGATGGCCCCAAATGACAATCTTCACACTTCCTTTGCCTAACACTGTGGTCTACGCATATGGGCTTCTTACATCTGGTACAAGCTTGGAGGGTATTTTTTCTTTGGTTTTTCGAAATGCACATATGGCACTTTCCTTTATTTTTCATGCGGCCAGTGGAATATCATCCGCCTCAAAGTCCTCGTCTTCGAGGTTTCCAGAAATTGGTTCTCCTACTAAAAAATACAAATTTAGATATTTTAGCTTCAAAATAATAAATACACCTACCTAAATTGCATTCTATATTGCTGTTCTGATATGAAATCTTTCAGTTTCAGTAATGTTCGCATTTTTATATCTCAGAAGACGACCTTTTCGTTCATCGTATCCACGCCGCCCTTCGTTTTATTATAATACATAATAATTTTTGGCTTGTTTTGTGCTCTTCACAATCGTCTCACCTTGGTTGACATACCTGACGTTGTTTATCTTACCAGTATATATTTGGCCCTGCAGTGGATAATATGTTGCGGAATCCCAGACCCACCATATTTTTATGCCATATTTGGCAGGCTTAGATGGCATGTATTGGGTGAAGTTGGTACGTCCCCTGCACCCGAACAACTGTTCATTCACTGTAACACACCCAGGGTCGATAATGAGTTCGGAGGTTACAGTTCATCATATCAAAAATGTGGATCTATTGCGTGCTGTGGTTGCTCGGTACAGAGGATAGGCATTATTTATCCATATAGCGCAGAAACTAGCTCTTGATTCGATTTATGGCATCCAGTTACCAGTAAAATTCCAAGGAAAGCTGAAAATTCGTTATCTGTAATTGGTTACCATATGCGAGGTTGTTCATGTGAATTTTGGGCATTCCATTGAGCATATCGGGTTTCTGCTTTCTTGTTCGAATATCGACATATTAAATGTCTCAAAGCCGAACTCATGGTGCAAGTGAATGTATCAATTTTGGACAGATTTTTTGTAATTGGATTTGGTCCCATGAAAGCTGATTCTTGAATTATGTTGCGAGTTGCCTGGCGATTCAAAGGTGGTGGCTGTGTATACCATTTTACACCGTCTTTCGTATCGAAAAATTTATTATCAGAAGGCCCAGTTGGCATTTCATCATAACCTTTATCCTCTTCAGCTTCATCTATTTCTTCGTTGTCTAGATCCTGGTTTATCTCTACTTCAAACACTACAACTTCTGCGTCAGTATTCTCATCTGCCTCATTAGACACGTAATCCTCGTTTATTTCGTCGTCGCCGACAACAAATACTGTCCCTTCATCTGAGTCCGAATGGGCTTTCAATAACACTGCGACAAAAAATTCCCTCTTGACATACGACATCCTAAAACATCAAAAATCCCGTTATATAGTTTCTGTTCTTCATTTTTATTTTACACTCACATTTTGAGAAGAATATCATTATACCAATAGAATTACCGTTTGTTGACAAAATACGAGTGATGAAAAATACGTCAAATCACAAATTTGGTATATGGGACCGGAAGCCGTGTTTAAATTTTTTATTTTGTATGGGTTCAATTGGTAGTAGGTACTAGGTAAAAAAAAATATTTTTGTAGAAAATGATTTTTTTTTTTGTTGTTGTTGTTGTTTAAAATACAGAGTGTTAAATTTGAGAAAAATGATGAACATGATGTTGTGTTTATGGCTATAAAAGGAAAAATAAATATCCGATATTTATGATATAGGGCTTGTTTTAAAGGTAAGTTAATATGGATTAATAAAAAAATATAAAAATGGTAAGTTCTTTAATTTCTTTATTTTCAAATTTCCTTTAATTCTATTGAACATACTAAAAACTTGCGCTAGTAAAATTTTTCGTTTTCGTGCAAAATACGTTTAAGTATGACAATCTACAAATTTATTATATTTTAAACGTATTTTACACGAAAACGAAACGAGATGCTGTCCTGATTTTTTGTTAGCGTGAAGTTTATGACAAATTGACAAAAAACCTTACAACAGCAAAAAAAAGTGTAAAAGCAAATATTACACTTTTAGAACAATCTACTAAGAAGATGATATCAAATATTTTGTCATTTTTTGACAAAATTGTGTAGCTTACACATATTAATTGAAAAAAAGTGTAGGCAGTTGTTTGGCTCCTGAACTCTGAGTATGCCATCGTGTTGTCTATACTTTACTTGATTATTTGTGCTAATCGAAATATTGGCGCGACCCGTCAGACAGTGATTTCTCGATTTTACAAAATTTCACTACCAAAAAAAAGTGTAGCCAGTTGTTTGACGGCCAATGACAGGGCATCGTAGAGATTGCTCCCGAACTCTGAGTATGCCATCGTGTTGTCTATGCTTTACTTGATTATTTGTGCTAATCGAGATATTGGCACGACCCGTCAGACAGTGATTTCTCGATTTTACAAAATTTCACTACCAAAAAAAAGTGTAGCCAGTTGCTTGACGGCCAATGACACGGCATCGTAGAGATGGCTCCCGAACTCTGAGTATGTCATCGTATTGTGAAACACTCCTTATTCATTAAATTTAATTTCTAATAAGCCAATTTCCTCGGTCATTCCACTTTCAAGGTTAATTTATAATAAGTACGACGTGTTTACATAATATTACATTACAAACAATAAGCGCATAATTGTAAATATTTGTCAAGGCCATTTAAAGTTTAAAATCTTCCATAATTTCCGCGATTCTTTAAAATTGTACTTCCGCGTTAAAAATGTTATGTTCCGCGATGATATGTTTCCGCTTAGCTTGTAAGTTTTTCCAGATATATAATGGAAATTCTTACAGGTAAGTGAGATTACATAGATATTGTTTTAAGTTAATGATTTAGCGTATAGTGTTCTATGAAACTTGGTGATATTAAGTTTAAGTTAAGATCTATCAACATTAAATAACAATATTAAAATGAAAATAATCGTGTTGTCTGTAGCTAACTAGTTTAGTTTCTCATCGATATAAATTAATGTCACCGGGTTAATTCGGTTATCGGAGCTCGTTTCCATGATTGATTCTGCTAGATCATCATGAATTTCCCATAATCCGTTTTTCCTTTTGACATACCCAATATAATGTCCTACACCTCCACGAGTTTGTGCATGATGGTAGTGTACAATACCAATAAGTATTAGTTTATTAGACCCAAAAACTAATTCCGATTGAATTTCGTTAATTTTAATGTTATATCTAGTATTTGCGTTAATTGGTTGAATATCGACTATTGCTAATCCATTGCTTGTTCGAAGTTGCAGCTCTTCCGGGTTTTCAATCTCAGATTTACATTTTCTGCAATGTGATGCGTAAAATTTAAAAGACAATTGTAAACTTTTAAGATTATTTACTTTAAAATTTGCATAATCAATAGGAATGTAATAATTGTCCTTTTTATGCGATATTAAACAATGTGGACACTTATAATCTAATTGAATCGTTCGGGTCAAAAAATATTCGATATATTTGGATATATTGCAAACACAGTTAAGTTGAATGTTGCCCGTCGTGTGTGTTACGTTAAAACATTTTAAAATTAAGTCTGTTCGCTTAATATATGTTGAATGATCGGCCCCGCATCTTAAAAACAGTATGATAAATCTGAAATAGTCAGAGTCATTTTCATTTAATTTGGTATTCAAATGCTCATAATCTCTAAATACATTACATATGATTTGTGACAAAGAATCAAAGCCACAAGTAGAGAAGATATTAGTTGTATCATTGCTTTTATTATGGTAGGAAAACCCATTCGATAAAAGTAATTGGTTGGTTGACAGTTCTACACAGGCCACAACTTCTTTCGATTTTTCGAGTTTTTAGAATACCTTTGTACGACCCGTTTACCGATGTGTTTTGATGAATTATACAACCGTATTTTTTTATTCCAATTTTCTGAGTTTCTAGGGTCTTTCGGATCATCTTCAGATTCGGAGGTTTTTAAAAATGCTCTCTTTTGGGACTTTGGCGTAGCTTTAAGAGCATCAGAAACAGCTATCGAATTTACAAGAAGGGCAGTCTTCCGTTTTAATAACGCGACAAATCGGCCAATTCTTAGGTATTTTTTTTCTACGTATAAATGTTTAACGTAGCTGAACCACAACTCAACATTGGAGTTGGACATGCGACCTTCTATATTCAAATATTTTGAGAAGCATGTACCCCAAAGAGTAATGTACGCAAAATATCTTTGCATGGAGAATACCACAAAATCAGGACAATATAAAACATTTTCTGTTAAATCTGATTGCTCATTTTTTATTGTCGTTTGTATATTTTCATATATCAGAAAAAAATGTTGATAGAATAAGCTTTGGGAATATTGTCCTTTGCCATTTTCAGATTTATGTCCCAAAGCCTCACCCGTTTTGAAATTGGATTTATCGGTTTCAGTCGTGGTACTTTCGCAAGAATAAATAAATCGCGTAAGAGCAGTAAACTGACTGTATGCTTGCTTTAGAGTCTCAGTATTGAATTCGTTTGTACATATAATGATGTACAATTCCAATATTTCGATTAGCACAAATAATCAAGTAAAGTGTAGACAACACGGTGGCATACTCAGAGTTCGGGAGCCATCTCTACGATGCCCTGTCATTGGCCGTCAAACAACTGGCTACACTTTTTTTGGTAGTGAAATTTTGTAAAATCGAGAAATCACTGTCTGACGGGTCGCGCCAATATTTCGATTAGCACAAATAATCAAGTAAAGTGTAGACAACACGGTGGCATACTCAGAGTTCGGGAGCCATCTCTACGATGCCCTGTCATTGGCCGTCAAACAACTGGCTAAACTTTTTTTCAATTAATATGTGTAAGCTACACAATTTTGTCAAAAAATGACAAAATATTTGATATCATCTTCTTAGTAGATTGTGCTAAGAGTGTAATACTTGCTTTTACACTTTTTTTGCTGTTGTCAGGTCAATTTGTCATAAACTTCACACCAATCATTTTTTAGGATGCCTAATAGAACTAAATGGGGAAAAAGATAATAAAAAAGAATAAAAATAAAAAAAAAGTAATTTTGAGAAAATTGAAAAAACTCTTTCGGCGGCCATTTTGAAAAATAACAAATTAAAGATAGCACCATTTTTATAATTATTTTATAATCGCTGTTCATGTATCTTTAAAATGAGCCCAATCTTATAATTTTCGAATAATTAGTTTTCTCTCTATAGCAATAAATACAATACCAAGTGCATTGAATTTGTAAATATTTGACACCCTGTACCTTAAAAACAACAACAACAACAAAAATCGTATTCCATAAATTGTTCGTTTTATTCAGTGCTTCACATCCAAAACATAAAAATCTAAAAATTAAAATACATATAACTTCAAAAAAAAATTTGATTTGACGAATTTTTCACTATTGAGAAAAATACGTCAAATTGCATATCTTTATATGTGACTGGAAGTCAAGTTTGAATTTTATAACTTTTATGTTTTGGATGTGAAGTACTGAATAAAACGAACAATTTATGGAATGCGATTTTTGTTGTTGTTGTTTTTAAGGTACAGGGTGTCAAATATTTAATCAAATAATGCATTGAAATTTGTTATTGTATTTATTGCTATAGAAAGAAAACTAATTATTCGAAAATTATAAGATTGGGCTCATTTTAAAGATACATGAACAGCGATTATAAAATAATTATAAAACTGGTGCTATCTTTAATTTGTAATTTTTCAAAATGGCCGCCGAAACAGTTTTTTTCAATTTTCTCAAAATTACTTTTTTTTATTTTTTAGTTCTATTAGACATCCTAAAAAATCAGGACAGCATCTCGTTTCGTTTTCGTGTAAAATACGTTTAAATATAATAAATTTGTAGATTGTCATACTTAAACGTATTTTGCACGAAAACGAAAAATTTTACTAGCGCAAGATTTCAGTATGCTCAATAGAATTAAAGGACGTAAAATTTAAAAAAAAAAAAAAAAAAAAAAAATTTGAAAGATCATTGAGAAAATTCAAAAATAAAATTTTGGCGGGAAATTTAAAAATGAAGAAATTAAAGAACTTACCATTTTTATATTTTTGTATTAATCCGTATGAACTTACCTTTAAAACGAGCCCTATATCATAAATATCGGATATTTATTTTTCATTTTATAGCCATAAACACAACATCATGTTTATCATTTTTCTCAAAATTTGACACCCTGTATTTTAAACAACAACAACAACAACAACAAAAAATCATTTTCTACAAAATGTTTTTTTTAACTAGTACTACCAATTGAAAACATAAAAAGTAAAAAATTTAAACTCGACTTCCAAAAATTTGTGATTTGACGTATTTTTCACCAAGTATATTTTCATAATTCCAAATAATAGTAAATACATACCTGGTTACAGTCGCAACAGATAGATATTTAAACTTGTGTGAACTCATTATATTTTATTCCGCATCCACAACGTTTTAAGACAAAAAATACAAAATTACTGATTTATTTGCATTTAGGTCTAATAATTAATTATCGAACTGTATTCCCATACATAACCGAAGTAGTTTTCGTATTTTTTTACGTTTTTCGTATCACAAATATAAGGTGGTCACCCGGGTAGTTATTGGTAAACGACGTAGTCAAAAACCCCTGGTAAAGCGAAGGTTAAACTCGTCTGTGGTGATGGGCATCGCATAAATCATGTTTCATTTTGAGAATTATTTAAAATAATAATGAAAATTTGCAGGATTTTAGAATTTTTCACAAATTATGAAATTTCCAAATGAACATAGAACAAGAAATAAATTCAAAATTCCATCCAAACTCCACGGAATTGACGATTTAATGAAAATATAAATTTATAGACTTCTGAGTAGAACAGGAATACATCATGAGATCAAATTACGAGTACATAATGTTAAAAGAATTTTTAGAAACTAAATGTTTTAAAATCTCAGAAAGTTAATTATGTTTCATATCAAGGTGGGAAACCTGATGGAAAATGGGAAAACATTGATTAAAAATTCTACCCAGTTTAAAAGCTCCTATAAGCCACAAAATACTTTGAATTTAACCTATATAATTTAAACCTTAAAACCATTAAATGTTGGTACCATCTTCAATTAAAAATTTATAAATTTAGAATCTAGGAATGGAATACTGTATATAGTAAAGCTTATAATCCCCGCATATTATAAATATTCTTTAAATGTCGTAATACCATTAATTTTCTCACGCCTACCCAATAAAAGGTAATTTATTAGGTACAATTCAATTATGCCATCACTTCTACATAATATTTCACCCGCAAAACATACACACTAATTGTCTATAAAATATAAAATAATTTAAAATAAAAATACACACTTTGGAAGCCATAAAATATTTCGAAAATTTATTCAATTTCGGTTGTTGTTGTTGTTGTTAAATTTCCATTAATTATCAAATTTCAACTTTTAAATAGACGAACGAACCAACAAACAAAAAAAATGTATAATAAAAACTGAATTTTAATTAATAATTGTCTTAAGATGTTTTCATTCTGTCTTCTATATAAAGATGTACATACATATTATACGTTTTCTTTAAGAACGCGATGGTGAATGTGGTAATGTTAAAAAATTACCATGTAATTAAGATATATTGTATACTCGAGACTTACTGTACAAAAAGAAATGGATGCTTGTTAAAAATCTATCGCTCTATAATACTTATACTAAACATTAATAATAATTATTGTAAGTGGTTATGGCGGTCGTGCTGGATGGATTATCGACATCGCACACCGATTATGACGATGAAATTGATTACTTAATATTTTTTACACAATTTAATTTATTTTTATTTTTTTCCATCTGCAGACAACACTTGTTCCTTCTCATTACGTTTTTTTGCTTGTGTCTGCATTTTAAACCAAAAACAAACTAAACAAAAAACTACAGTAGTTTAGCATTTCATGATGGTATTTTATATTGTACAGTGTATAAAATATATTCGTATGGTTTGAATAATAAATTTGAAAATAAAGAATAAGAATTGAAAATAGAAAATAATGTATTCCAAACCAAAAAACAAAAAAAAATTAAAATAAAAAATTAAGAAAAGTAGTAGCAACAACAACTATTAAAATATCCCTGAAGTTTTTATTTTTATTTAAAAGACGAACAAATACAATCGTGAGAAATGTTCTCATTTTTTATGGTTAATTCTTTTCAATTTGGTTTGAATAGTTGTTAGTTTTAAAGTTAAATTTTTTTTTGGGCTTTTAATGTACAGTCACCATATCATCATCGTCAGTCATTTGTAACAATGAAATTACAGAAAATAAAATAAACAAAAGAATTGAGTAATTATAAATGTAAAAAAAAATCATTTTTTATGCTCATTCGTCTTAAGTGAGGGGTTGAAATTTAATCATTGTCGTTCCATTCACTCTGAATACATATTATTAGGTATAATACGCTGAAATATAATCTATATGACACACTACACACTAAAGAAGTATGTATATAGTGTATTTTTAGTCAACCAAAAATATGTTACATGCCGCACCAACCTCCTCTCTCAATTACACCTTTTTCTTGTGTAAAAACAGCAACAAAACAAAAAAAAACATTTCTGTCAACCATGAAAGGGAATTATGTTTCCTAAATATATATAATATGTCGTGCACTATACATTTTTTTGTGACCAAAAAAATATATAAACTTTTAGTGTTATAGTTATTATTATTGCTATTATTACCGGGCATTATTGTGATTTAGTGATGAATTTATTGGTTCCACATGAGATCATGTCCAAAGAGAAAATCCTTTTTAGTTATTTTTATTTTTTTTGTTCATCTTCGTCGTGACGATACGATTTATATTTATACTGATTGGTTTAATAGATTTAACCTTATGATTTAGACTTTCATGTTTGTAGTTATTGTCGATGATACATAACATAAAGCATAAAGAAAATTAAAAAAAAAACGAAATTAATGAGGCGAAATAGTTTTTTTTTTGTGCCACTACCACCATTAATTTAGTCTAGTGTTGTCGATAATGGTTTATGGTTTGTCCGGATTAACTTCGCTTTTTTTATGGTAGTTTAATTTACAGACCGCATATTTGAGTGTGATATTTAAATAAATTGTTTAGAGTAATTGGAGCTAATTAGAGCGATACAACCATGAGTTTTTCACAAATTGGCCGTAATTTTAATCACTCAAATAAACTTTATTGGGACTTTAATTGTTTAATGATCAATTAGCCTCTTCATAATGTTACTGAAACCTCAAAATGTATAATTGGAACATTCAATTCTAAAAAGTAAACTTCTTCCTCAAAAAGGCGAATAATTTCACTAAGAAGCTAAATTTCCAAATACTAAATCTGCAGGAAAATACTTAATTTCACAAATATGTTTGAACAATTATGAGACTTCAATTCTAAAATATTTGTTTACATTTTTCAAAAATTTTAATTTTAGTAATAAAAACTGTAACTTGAATTAATTATTAATTCCGATCCTAAAGATTATTAAGTATGAATGTGACGAAAAAAAAATTGTAAGAGAATTTGGATGTGTTAATATAATTCGCTAACACAACCGGCACAGTTCATTCTGTATATATAGAATGAAAATTGTGATACAATCAGTCAGCCTCATCAGTTCGAAATTTTATTAAATGTTTAAAATACTTTTAGAGACTCTAAAATTTGGCTCGTAAAAAAATTGTCCCCCACATGCCAAACAAATTTTGGAGTTCTCAAAAATCACCTCTGTGAAGTGAGCCCGAAAAATTTGCCCGAAAAATGATTATATTTTAAGGGTCCCGGTTAGGGTTTTCAATTTCGGAATTCGGAATTCCGGTATTCTTTTTTCTTGAAAAACTTTTATTCCGCAATTATCGAAATTCTATTTCTCACACTAATTTAAGTAGTTTCAATATAATTTTATGTAATTATAGTATTTCTTGTATGAGAAAACTGTGAAACATCTCTAAAGTGAACACTCAAGAGTCGTAGAAATTTTAGTCACTTTATGGAAGTGGTCAGTTTAATAAAGGCGCCGTCAAACGCAATTTTTGGCTAAGTTGCTTCACTTTGCGATATAAAAATTATTAACAAATATTTCTAATCGATAAGTTCCACCTTATTCTAAGAAAATTTTATTAAAATTGATTTAATTTCATTTAAAAAGCCCCATTTTATGTTTTTCCGGCCGTCTAGCAAAAATCCGTAGTTCGAAATATAAAATTGGAGTTTTTTGAATGAAATTAAATCAATTTTAATAAACTTTTTTACAAATAAGGTCGAACCTATAGATTCGAACTATTTTTTAATAATTTTCATATTGAAAAACAAACAATTTTATCAAAAATTGGATTTGACGGTTTTAAATGCCGGTTTTACGTTTTGCATGGGGAAATGCCTTTAAGGAATAAAGCAGTTCAATAATTTGAAAATTAAAAGTCTCGCCTGATAGAAAAATTTTCTTTAATTGTAACAAATTATTTTGTAGCAAATGTTATAGATAATATTCCAGGGACTGACAAAAATTGGTCAATTTAGAGAGCTGTTCAAAATTAGTTACTTTTGAAAGTTTTACTGTGTTTCCGTTTTGCGTTCATTAGGATATGAGTATGTGACATCTAATAAACGGATTACGAAACAATAAATGCTGGTCCCTAAAAAATGCATTTTATCCATCCCTAAAATACACCTGTCAAATAATGTTGTATTGCTTCTTAGTTTTCAAAACCACCAAAAGGTACTTTTTTCGTAATAAGCACGCAGCGCTGCGCCGTATATACTTAATGGGAAAGATGTTCATTCCAAATTCAGAAAATTTCTCGTCTTTATAATTCTGGTATAAATTTCATGAGAACAATTCAAGCTCCGACGGTGATGATTTATCTGAACAATTCAATAATTTTGGACCTTGGTCCAGAATGCTGATTGCTGGACCGTTGTTTCAACACAAAATTTATGATTTGATTAGTAATTCAAAATCGAGAAAAATAAACAAATCGCAAAAGTGTATCTACAAAATTTCTTAAAATTGTTTTATTGATTTACCTCTAAGAAAATTAGTGCTTGCTTGTCTTTTGAATTAAATTTGTGACAGCAAAGGTTTAAAAGTGAAAAAATATTCAATTTTGTTAGTTGATTGTAGTGTTTCTGCTATGTCAAATTCGCTCGGTTTATAGGCTTCCTGAAAAATATTAAAAACGTTCTTCTTTCACTACGTTTCGCAAAGGACTTTAATTTTGGGTCGATTGAGGTGCTCGAGGCCCAATTCATCATAATATTTATGAAAATTTACCATCAATCAGCATCGAGCCTGAAAGAGTGTATTTAACAGCAGCAAATAGCGCCGCTAAAACTCTAGATGGCCTAAATAACACAAGCCTCGATGCGTTAGATTTAATGAGAAAAAGCTAAAAGCAGGAAAAATTTGATTTTTCAAGCAATTATGCCGTTTTCGATTCACGAAAATAAATCAATCTGTGACGCAATCGATTGAATTTTCTGCTGCCAAGTTGTACGATTCGCCCAATAAAATCAATCCATCGAGCAAAATTTTTAGAACTGTCAGTTTGTTATTATTGTCAATTCAAATCAATAATATTTTCAAGACGTCAAAAACACACACCGGGCACCATAAAAAACCGAGGAATTCAATTTTCTTGGTCGGTTCACGGATTGATTTTTGAAAGAGGTTGTGAAAGCGAATTGAAAACGACCTTAGGTATTAAATAACGAAATAAAAAAATTGATTGTTTCTTGTAAAATTTAGATTTTTAATTTTTAATCAAAGATTATTGAATAAAAAATCAATTCCGGAATTCCGAAATCGGGAGCATTCAAATTTGAAAATTCCGAAATTACATTTTTGCCAAAAAATGGGTGCCCTAGTCCCGGTCGATATGGCATATTTCAATACGGCATATTTTAGAACTGCATATGGAACATTACGGCCTATGGTAAATACGGCATAAAGTACACGCATGTATCAAAATGACATATTTTAAAACTAGTCCATTTCTTAACCGATTAAGGTGAAATTCGGCTCCGATGATTTTACACCTTTTATTCTAAATTGAATAAAGTTCAGAATCAAACTTCATTCTTTCTTGTGAATTTATAGAATTCCATTTCCATCGTGTATGTTGAATTACATCATATTCGGTTAATAAATAGCCAAGTTTCATTCTAATTGGCGGCATTGGCCATATTTCAGAACCTTGTCTAAAATTCATTTTAGCATTCCATTTTCCTTGTACTTGACAAATTTCATCTTAATCGGCTTACAAATAGCCAAGTTTTAGAATATCCCATATTGCACCATATGCCATACTGAAATATGCCATAGTGTACCATATTCCGTAGTGTCCATATATCATGTGTAGCATTATCCGTAAATTAAACTAAAAACTAAACGTAGACCATAGTCCATTCTTGACTTCTGCAAATATTGAAGACATTCTCTTGGAGCTAAGAGGGATGAAAATCACCCAAAGTTAATAGGTACGGCTAACCTAAATATTTGATTTCAAATGAAAGTTAGCCGAAAATTGAGGTGATTTTCGTCATAGCTAACTCTCTTAGCTCCAAGAGAATATCTCTTATATTTGCTTAAGTCAAAAATGAACCATGGTCTAAGTTTTAAATCCGGACAAGTTATAGTAAATTTAAATATACGTTAGCCGTTCAAATTAAACTTGGGGCGATTTTCGTCATTTCAACCCTCTTAGCTCCAAGAGAATTTCTCCAATATTTGCATCAGTCAAGAATGGACCATGGTCTACATTTCGATCTTAGTTTTATTTTCGAACCTTAAGTCATGCTATATATGCATTACCAGGCACCGTTTGGTATGGAATTTCTAGGTAATGGAGAGAACTATCTTATAACGAACTATAAAAAAAAATGTATTTGCGGTATGTAGGTTATAGTGATCTAAATGATAATTCATTACTTGACCACAACTTCAGACAACTATATTTAACAAAGAGCTAACAAAATTTATTTTAAAGTTCCTCATAAGGAAGGTCAGTTATCATGATTTAGGACGACCATAACCGAAAAAAAACAATTTTCTGATTGTTATAAAAAATTCAGGCAATAGAATTTTTCTTCGAAGTGATTAAAAATATCGTGACGGATTTTTATTATGATGGTACTAAAAAATGTCGTGACAGAAATATTTTTTTTCGGGATGACATCACATAATATCGTTCAACATAAACATTATTTTCAGGATGGCACCAATAAATGTCGTGATATAATTATTTTAGTGTTGCCATGTTTTTTTTTCTTGATATTTTTTAGGCTAACTAAACATACATTCAAAAATCGACCTTTTAAGTATTTATTCTTAAAAAAATTAGTAACGATGTTTTTACAACTTTTATAAAGCCTAAATAACGAAAAGCTGGGTAAATAGGAAACGAAGAAATCAATTTGGGCTTACCTGCAACCACATTTGGAATTACTGTCAAGTATTTTGGACAAATATGTAGAGCTTGAAAGAAAGTTACGAGATGGTTCACAAATTTTAAACTTTTACAACCATTTTGCTAGATACCGATATATTTAAAAAAAAATGCAAGTTTATTGATGTTTTATTTTTAAACGTGCAAGAAGCTTGTTTGCGATGGTATTAGCTACAAAAAAGGGCTTCCAATGGGATTGTTACACTTTTAGAATGAAAGAAATTGATTCACATCGATTAAAATATTAGAAGTTTTAAACGATACGCCGATATATGATGTTAAATCTCATATGAAGTGATTTGAAACTGGAAATTCGTAAAAAGTCCTAAAAATAAAAATCGTTATAATTGCTTTACTTAAACCTAATTGATCATTTAGTTGACGATTCTGGATCATCGTGTAATCGATTTTTGTATGCCATTTTAAAATTGCTGAATTAATAGATTTTTGCTCAAAATATCATTGTACGTTTGTATTTTTCATGTGATTATTCTGAAAAGAATTAGGAAAATATTAGGCAAAGGCAATTATTGTCTCAGGCTAAAATATCTTCCTATATAATTTTGTAATTAACGGCCAAATTAACCAACTAGTTACGAGCACTGCTCTAGAGTCTTCAAATTTATATTTTAAATATTTAAATTGTTATTTCCACAAAAAATTTTACCTAATTTTACTCAGGATAGAACTTAAACTGTCCAATTAAAAAAAGGCCTTTGAAATTTGAGTCAGTTAGTTGTTTTTATTTTTAAAACTTGCGAATTGAGCAAAATGACAGAATTCTACCACCTCGCATCTCTTGGTGATCACTTTTATCTGTTGTGAATGAGCATATCCTCAAAACTGAGAGTGGAAGCATGAGGGTGGTATTTAATATAAAATGTTTGCAAATTCATAATAAAATAAATAAAGAACAAAGTTTTGAATAACTGAAGAGGCGCTTTTTGCGAATATATTTCTAAAGTCTTTAGCTAACTTCTTCTCCAATTTCTCTAAATTATCATTTTAATAACTAATTTCTAAAAATTCTACTAATTTAATACCTAAATTCGCCAAAGAATTTTATTTAAACCCCCATTTCCACAAAATGGCCGAATAGGGTAATTTCAATTCTGAAAATGTTGATCATCTTTAACTATAAAATTCTAAACATAAATTCCATAAAATTTGAATCAAATTTTAATTTTCAACATTTTATTAAACATTTATAAGTTTGAACATTTTTCGTGATATTAGATAAGTGATGAGTTCATGATCATTTCGGACTCAGTTTTGCAGAAATTGACAAAAATTTGCATCAACATTGAGAATAAGAGTACGAACTTACGAGTATTTGGTAAATTTTAAAATTTTGAAATGGATTAATTTTTGGTTAAATGAAATATTTCCTTAAATATCTTCGAAAAATGACCAAATGCTGATCATTACTTCTGTGAACAATTTTATATTCAAAATTTGCAAGATTCCTGCCAATGGTTTTAGACATTCAATGAAAAAAACTTTCTCTTACTGAAAAAATAGAGAATTATACATATATTAAGACAAGACTAAAGCTAGAAGGATCGGCCAAATGACCGTTTTTAAAATTTCGATTAGAATTTTTTTTATATAAGGTAACTGGTGGTGCTTCTTTATATAAACTTCACGACTTTTCCTATATACGTACAATACATTTTTCAATATTCACTTCTATTTTTATTATTTGTTGGGAATAGGTAGGAATAGGTATATATAAAGTGACGGTGGGTTTAAACTTAATAAAATACTCAATTCTATAAAAGTTCCTAATTTCCCTACGAAGAAGCCATCTATGCTAAATCAGCAAGTTAGAATTTTTTATATTCTCAATTTAACAACTTCTTCTACATATTACGTCTCGAAATTTTCATTATAATATACAAAACTTAATTTTCAAAATTGCGATAATTTAAAATGTAGCAAATTGAAGTGACCAATTGTTCATAAGTTAGACTAATCCAATAAAAATTTCCGTATTAGAAGATATAAATTTAAAAATTAAGTTAAATTAACAATTTTGGCCGCATTTATAAACTTACAAATTTTAAGCAATTAAATATTAAAATATTTTCAAAATATTCCTTAAATTTAATTAATAAAAATTAAATATTATTATATTCTTCGTAAACTTTTTAATCGTGAAGTTTATTAATCCGATAAATTCACGAAAAAATCTTAAACTTAGATTATGCTGAAATTTGAAAAAATAGAATTTAAATTTTAAAACTTTAATTTTTTTTTTTTGTTAAAAGCTTTGGAACTTTATCATTTGTTCGTTTAATAAACTTTAGGAAATATCTCAATAATCCTTCTGACCTATTGTAAAATAAAATTGGCCAATTAGATTTTTCAGTATTCTTAAAATCTCGTAAAAAATTGCCAACCAATAACTAATTTTAAGCTAGAAAACAGCTTTTTGGAAATTCATTAATTTTGCATTTATTTACTCTCAAGTTTAAGTGACTTAAATCGATTTAGGTCAAAACTGATTTTAGTCCACAATTGACACTATATTTCAATTATTTAAATTTTACGCCGACTCCGATTTGTGTCAATCTTCAATAAAAATGTGCAAACTAGATGCAATTATTGAGATATCTCTTGTAACTGGCGATAAACCTCGTTAAAAGAATATTAAACTAACTTTACTGAAAAATTAACAAATTTGAAATAAGTCACTTTTCCTTGAGAGTAAAGATTTTGTCGATCGAAATTGAAAAATGTAAGATGTTTGTAAATTCATAATACTTACCTTTAAACCATAAAGTTTTAAGATATTTCGAAAATATTAAGGAATGAAAAAAATCTTTAATTTGAGCATTTATTTGAATATTTACTTGCAACAAATGCAAGTAAAATTTTGCAACTCATAATTTCAAATGAAGCATTTTCTTAAGTTAAATTATCAGGTCGGTTCCTACAAAATTTTCGAAATTCTAAAATTATCCAAAAGTTGGCTTATTTTTGTCCAAGCGTGGCGACTATAATTATTGGCAAACTTGATAAATTTTTCAGTTTTAATTTGGGGTAGTTTCATCAGAGGAAATGTTTTCAACACATTTTTATGGTTTTCTTAATCAATGATTATTTAGTTTTCCATTGTGCCTATAGCTGGGTAATTTTATTAGATTGCTGCTCAAGATCGCGATAAATATAGGGAAAAACACTGGGAAATTGTTGCTGGTTTCTTTAGTACATAATTTTATACCTCAATAATTGTCAATAATTTGAAAATCAATTTTTGTTGGAATCTATTACAAATATGGAGTCCAAGGTTTGGAAAGAATTTTTCATTATGAAATATGCTGACATCATTGCTTTATCAACGAAAGAGTTGAAGTCGTCCACACTCAATGCTTGCCTTATGGCCTGGCAATGCGTTATGGTTAGGACGGTGTTTTGGTGGAACATAATCACCGTGTTATACGAGTAACGGGTTATCTGTACTGTATTTACAAATTATTTTCATTGTAAATACATTTCCTTTGTATTCCATTGTATTGTATTTTGTATGTATATCTTCTTCTCTTTTACAATCTTTAAAATAATGAATTTTGTCAAGATTTTTTGACATTTGGAAAATAAATAGAAATAAACTACTAGATGTGTACTAAAAAAATTTCCCTCGTCCATCAGTTCACAATTTATTTTCAAATTTCAGGAACTCTGTTGTGTCCTACATAAAACAAAAGAATTGTTGCGAACTCGTAAACATAAATTTTATTAAAAATGATGATTAAAGTCAATGAATTACTTTATGTAGTTTAACATTAAATCAATCACATTTAATGATTTAATGTTCAATTAATTTCAATTTTACTGGAAAAAACTAATAATACTGAAAATTTTCAAGTATATGGGCCCTCACTAAAACGGTAATTAGACACCTGTTTTTGTATAATTTATGGCCTATTTAGAGTAAAAATTGTGCTACAACTCGAAGTTCCCCGTAGTTCAATTTCCAATCAAAATATTTCAGGTAAACATAAAATGCAATAAATAGTCCTGATATTTAAAGTATCACATTGCCATGAAATTTTCACAATATCTTGAGCGTTCAGAACTCATTGAGCTGATTTTACTCATCGGGCTGATTTTACTCAACATGTTTGCTAACAGTTGACCAGTGGCGTAACTACAAATTTCGGGCCTCCCGCAAATTTTTTTTTGGGCCCCCTACAAATGCTTATCGTACTATGAACAAGTAAAGCTTGAAGTGAAAAACTTATTTCTTCCTATTGTTTAGTCTCGCATTAATTAAAAGTATCTGATTTCAAGGGTAGATGACACTACACGTCTTGCAACTCAATGATCTGACGATTTCTAAATATATCGATAAAGCATCACAAATCTCGAATATAATTTGAAACAGATCAAGAATTTCGAAATAATTTCAAAAATGTCAAATTTTTAATGTATCTTGAATATTCTTGAAAGTTCTCAAATATCGAATTATCTGTAAGTTTTGTTAAAAAATGGTATAAGCATAAAATATGTATCTGCAAAAATTGTCAATTAGTTTTAAGTTTGATAATTAATTTAAATAAGATTGAGTTTTAACTTAACTTTTACTTTTAGGTTTTTGCTAAAATGTTTTATGTACGAGTATATGCAAAAATCAAGAACTTTTAATTTTATAAGCTTCCAATTAGCAAAGCTTTTTTAACCAAACCATTTTACTCAGAAGTATGATTTTAGTAGCAGAATTTTGGCTGAAATTTAGAATATTTCATCTTAAAGTTAATCAACAATCATCAAGAGCTTTTAGTTTTAAAAGGTTCTCAAACTAAACCATTTTACTACGAAACTTGATATTATAAAGGAAGGTGGTATTTTCAGATAAATTTAGAATATTTGTTTTCAATGAGCTTTAAGGTTGATAATTAGTTTATACCTTTCGGATTTGAACTTAATATTTTGGAGAATTATCATAATTTGAAGATTTTGTTAAAATGTTTTATTTCGTATTTGCAAAAAATGTCGAACTTTTAGTTTTAGGAGCTTTCACGTATCGAAGCTTTTTAACCCAAATCATTTACTTTTTATTCTGAAATTCGATAGATTAAAAGAAGGGGGATTTTGGAATGCATTTAGAATATTTGTTTTCAATAAGCTTTAAGCTTGCCAATTAATTTATAATTTTTGGGTTTGAACTTAACATGTTTGAGCTTTTTAATATTTTTTGGTTTTTAATAAAATGTGTTATGAGCATAAATTAAGTACATATGCAAGAGCTTTAGTTTTTATAGCTTTCACTTATTGAATCATTTAAACAAATCATTTTACTTCGAAATTTAATAAAACAAGGGATGTCGGATTTTAGGAGGGATTTAGTATATTCGTGCTCATTATAAATTATTAAGAGCTTTTAGTTTTAAGAGCTTTTCAAACCAAACTATTTGACTTTTAAATTTGATATTATAAAGGAAGGTTGTATTTTGGGATTAATTTGTTTTTTGTTTTCAATGAGCTTTAAGCTTGATATTTTATTTATACTTTCTCGGTAATTTTCGTGCATTTCCATAATTTCTGTCTTTCGTTAAAATGTTTTAAGAGTTTTCACGTATCGAAGCTTTTCAACTCAAATCGTTTTACTCAGAAATTTAATATTAGAAAGGGTATTTTTTTGAAAAAAATTCTCAATGTAAATATCCTTCATCCAAAATGTGTTTCCATTTTCGAGCGCTCCGTGTGTAGGAAAATCAATTGGTTTACTCAGATTTAATTTGGTGGACATATACGGGCCATCATTCAAAAGTAGATGAAACAGAACATGATTCATTTGAATGGCATCAAGTAAAACAAAACATCTTGCAAATATAATATGACGAGTTCTAAATATATCAATAATGCATCACAATTTTCTAATATAATTTGAAAAATATCTTCCGAAATAATCTCAAAAATGTCGAATTTTTAATGTATCTTGAATATTTTTGAAAGTTCTCAAATATCAAATTATCCATTGTTATGTAAAACCCAAGGAAATTCTATACGTGCTAATCACCGCAGTGTACCCAACCTACAGTAAATCGGAGAAATATCGAAATTTTGGCATAATCTCAAAAAATCTTTTAAATATCATTCTGCAAGTTCTTACAACTCAAAGCTAAACACAGAACAATTCTTTACAAAATTCGAATAATTTGGAAAATTTTTAAAAATCTTGAATAGCCCTAGGAATGTTGAAAAACTTAAAAAAATCTAAAATAAACCTCGGAACAATTTCGATTACCTCAGAAAAATTCGAAAAACCTCTATATTATGTGAATGTCGGTTGATTTCGAAATATTTCAATAACACAGAAAATTCTGGATATTAACGAATAGTATCTTCTTCTTCTTCTTCCGCTGGCGCTACATCCCATGAAGGGATTTGGCCGCCTCAACGATGCTCCTCCAAATAATCCGATCCGCCACAAGAGAATGCCAGACACGGTGACCGAGTGTGTATAGGTCCCTCTCAACGTCGTCCATCCATCGGGTAGGTGGTCTCCCACGAGGTCCTACTTTCGCTGGTGCCGACTCCAAGGCCTGTTTAGTGGTCCGATTTTGTGAACGTAGTACGTGCCCAAACGAATAGTATCGGAAGGACTGTAAAAATCTAGAAAGCCTTCGAAAATTTTGAAAAATTCTGAAAATTCGTGTAAATTTGGAATTAGTTGTCAAGTAATTTATATAATATTACTAATACTACTAAACAAGTGAAGGCTATAAGTTCAAAAAAACGATATGCAATAAGAATAGAACCCTTGGATCTTATCGGGTAATTTTTTAAATATCGAACAATGGTATTATTCGAATAGGCTCTAAAATTATCGAATAACCTGTCTGTTAACATAACACTGAATCACTAATTAAGTCTCAAATATCACGCATCGTGAAGCGAGAATTTTAAAAACCAGAACTCCACCAAAAACAACCAAAATAAAACACCATCACTAGTTGCAAAATTAAGATGGCATTTGCATTTTCCTTATATTTAAATTAGTTTTTCAAAATAAACCGGTACATTTAGTTTTTATTTACGACTTACTAGTAATCAAAAGATTCGCTAAATAAGAAACTATAAGTCGAACGAACGCTAATTGATTATAGAGATTGACCGGTTTGGCTCAAGTGAGGAAAACGAAAAATTTATTTTCAGATGCGGTTATGTATTTTTCTAGTTTCTTTCTGAGTTTTATGAACATCATAATGATACATCGCAAGCTGCTAACACCAGAAGTTTACAACATAAGCACCCTTTTTCAAATCAAATTCAAAGGAATTTTTACTTTTATGGAGTCAGAACCGAGAAAAGTTATTCAGCCTTAAGAAAATATTTAATAGCAACAGAAACAATTTCTTCTTTTCCTAAAAATTCCTAGAAATGGGCCGATCTGCAAATTTGAAAAGGTAAGCTAAATCTGAGCTATCTAATCTTAAATTTGAACTAATAAATGAAATCTCGTGGGCCCCAACAGCCGTTGGCCCCTCGCGTCTACGGGTGCTGCGGGTACCTAGTTACGCCACTGCAGTTGACAGATCTAAATGCACCCATTCGATTGTTTTCTTAAATATTATTTTTATCCAAATTAATTGTCCCCCAACTGAAGCCCAATTACCCCATAATTGCACCAATTATCCCAATTAATCCTATCCCAATTTCCCCCTAATTACTATCTCCGTTTTCTTAAATATATCATGTTTTCTTATCGATTTCTTGTTATAATATTAAACGTTCATTTATTCATATTAAGCTCATACAGTCTACAGCTCGAGCTAATACAGCATACAGCTCATAAATCATACAGCTCAAATACATCATACAGAGCATTCATCTCAACTACAGATGAGGAACCGATCATACGGACGAAAATACGCTGTAATAGAAAAAAATTGTGTTGTCTTGTGATTAACAACTGTCAAAAAAAAAAACTAACAAATTTGCTAATTATCGACTACTTATGTGTCTGGAATCGGGTCGAGCTCAATATACCTTTCCTTTCCTGCGATCTTGTTATTCGTAAAAAGGGTGTACGGTGGATCCGGCATATCCAGGAAACTTGCCTAAGACTTACTAATAATAGATTAATTGGTACTAATGATCCCTAGTTATCCCAATTAATTGCCACCATCCCCTAGTACTTATTCTAATCGTATGGTTATCGGGGAAACTTACAAAAATATTATTGGTAATTGTGCTTTAATTTTATTATTAAGTGCATTTAAAATTAAATTCTCTTATACATTCATCGCACTTTATACCAAAGCTCTCCGATAAGCTTTTAGAAAACGCAAAGTGCAAATATTTACTGCAGGAGAACTATCATCAATATTAAAAATTGTTTCAATGGAAACTATATTCCGAACGCAATGGTAAGGGGATGAGTATAATATATCACTGCACGCAATGCTCCGTTAGTTAAATAATTACTAGTGTATGGATTATTAAAACTTGCAAGTTGATTAAATTAAGTTGTTGAAAATAATGGTTCTGCATCAGTTTGCTTGGATTAGTTGTAAAACTATGTTTATTCAGTTTAATCGCATATTTTACTTTGCGATATAAAACGTATAATTATACAGTTGGTCAACTTTCGATGAAAACACTAATACGAATTCCACCATTCACAATTTTCCCAAAAATCTGTAGCTTTTTGTCACCGTGCTTGAGGATGCTTCGAACAGTATTACTATAAGATTCTAGGAATTCTTGAAATAAAATATAATGTGTACTCTAAACCCGGTTAACTATCCGGTTAATATCTACCCTTCTGATGCCGAAAAGTAAAACATTAGGTTAAGTTAGCCTTTGCAATCAGTTAGCTAGAACATTTTCTTATTGGAGTCCAAAGGAAACTTACTCACAGTTTCATTGGGATGAAAAATTCGAGTAGGCTCATTCAATACTTCAAGATAATCATTTCCGGCTAAGAGCCTTCTATGATATCAACCCAATAGCATATGTCAGATAACGTGGCTGTGGAATTTGGCACCAAAACGGCATTTTTTGTCCAAAGGCACAGGTCCAATTCACAATTTATTTTGTGTATACTGACTTATTTGAAATTCTACAATAAATCGCCTTGCAAGCCAAATTATTGTAGGCATTTTTGACTTATTTGGGAGAGCTTTTACAAAAATGATAACAACAATGCAAAACTGTTTTCTCATTTAAATTCTAACCAATAAATCGATTATTAGTTGTAAAATTTATTGTAATAAGAGTGACAATGTAATTTAAGCAAGGAAATAAAAAAAATGTTAACGTCATATTTGATCACTATTGGGTTTTGTTTGATGATCCCAAATCAATCAATTTTACTTCTGTGAAACCAGAAAGTTGAGCAGAACGAAACAGCCGATTTTCTAAAGTTTGCTGTGCTTTAAAAACATTGTGAAGATGTTTCAGGTCTATCTGTTAACTGATGGACCTTAGGTCTATCTGTCGACTGGTCTAACTATTAGTTGAGCTGATCCCTTCAAAGGTAACATTTTTGATGTACCGGAAGAACTTAAAATTGCGGCATTCATTATTCACTTCATTTCGACATTCGGATGCCAAAAATGTCCTATTCCTCAGGACAGGGGGAAACAATTTCACTTATAAACCGCAGGGTAATATCGTTGCAGGTAAATGTGTTTTGGGGTAATAACCAAGAAAATTCTGAGACTCTTTATTTCATTTTAATATTTTTTTTTTGACTCCTAAAATTCCCCTCAAGTGTACCGTAAAGTTGAAATAAGTCTCGTTTTGAATTGGACCAAAGGATGACTTATTCCAGGCCGCCACTTTAAATAAGCCTAATAAACCGACTTACTTGAAATAGTCGCGAATTGGACCTCAGCCTAAGTAATACCGGCGACAGCTGTTTTTATAACCACAAAGGGATATTTCCAGCTAAATAAAGGGATGAGGTTTGTTAGTTTTTCAACAATCTGTTAAAATTATTGCTAGGCTTGGGCGCACTTTATAAAATACGGTCCGATGTACGTTTTATGATATTCCTTGTTTTGGTATATTATTAAATTCTAGAACGACTTGTTGGCCCCTCGTAAATATATAACAATTGAACTATGCCTATAATTGTAGTTTATATAAACTAGCTATTGGAATCTTAGTGCCAATAATTAAGGTTCATATACGGAATAAGCAACCGTTTTAGAAAATCGAAGTGTATGGTTAAGCAAATTTGTTTACTCATGTTTCAAAAGCAGTTCCTTTTTAACGAGAGAACAGTGGTTTAAGATGGATCATGAAAAAGCTCGATGTCATTAAATTTTTAAAATTCCCAAAATGTTCCAATTGATTTTATTTACAATTTTGTTTTAAATTAATTTTAATTAACGCTTTGATGTGATAGCTGAAATTGATGGATTATGAAAATCTTAAAATTTAATTGTAACTTTGAATTAAAATTGAACTTTATAGCTTCCTTATTAAATTCCATGAAATGTTGGTACGTGTATACATTTAAAATTTTACTGAGCTTTAAGCTCGCCATTTAAGAATTTAAAATTTAAAAGTTTTTTGTTTAATATATAGTTTTGACTACTGTTTCTGTTTGAATTTTTCTAATTAACGAATTCATTCAAATTTTTAATTTCGGGTTCTGAAAGAGATTTTTCTTTTAAAATACTGAACAAATCCTGATCAAAAAAAATCAGAATGAAATTGAAAGTGGCATATTCCTCGAAAAAAAATTTTTTTAAGACAGTTTACCGTGAGAAAATCAAATTTGAAAGTAGCTTTTTAACACTTAAAGAAGAGATTGGAACCAAACACTATTTTTCATTTTACTAACGAGTATCTGTGACATCGATCATAAATAAAACAAATCATTGTCGTGAGAATAACCAGTGTACAATAAAAAAATGTATCGCGATCATAAAATATAATTACTTATATGTCAATTATACGTTTGCGTTTTATATGCATTACTAATTATTCGCATTGATTGCAGTACGTACAGACATACATATAAATAAATAAATATATATGTATATATATAATCTTATATACACGATACGCGATGATTATAATGATGATCACCTGAATATAAAAAAAAAAATCAACAATTTACAAAAATCGGATCGTTAAAGAAACCTGTTCTCTGTTTTACTTGTCTTCAGCTATACATACGTCTTACTTACAACTTTTTTTAGTTTATTAATTTAAAAGGTATAGAATCTATATATAAAAAATAAAATAAAACAAGACTAACGTCCGGTGTGCTTGGAATCATGGTGATGTCGATTTTTTTTATATGTTTTCATTCTTAAGTCCTTCCTTTAACTAACTTCGTATTATGTATATATACGACGATGTACATGTAATAGAGAAGTAAAATGTTATTAAAAATTCAATATAATATAGTAAATATGGTGACAGTGACCTCTTTTTACGTTGGTTTAACTTTAAACGATTTTTTTTGTACAAACAGGAAATGAAAATCGTTACAAAGTAATGTAGAGTCTTGTTGATTTTTTTTTTGTTTTTTTTAGGGATCGAAGTTATAAAACTTCCGTCTTTAGATAATTTTTTTTTTTGTAAACCACAAATTTGTCATTCCGCCGCTATTATTCAGGCGTTAGACAGACATTAATGCATGTGCTTTCGATTTCATAAAATAATACACAATAATGTTTATTACGATTTGGTTGAAATTGAAAGTGTGAAATTTTAAATTAAAATACAAGTATTTTAAAAAGTGTGAATTTACAGTTTTTTTGTTTTCTTGAGCGCTTTGTCTAATTTTTGTCTAACATTTAATTGGAATTAAATTAAGGTTGATCGCTGATTATGTTATTGTGTTTTTGCGGTGATGTAGGTCTTGATACGGATCAATAAACTTTTGGATAGGCGGTGACATTTTATAGAGACAAATTTATATTTATATTGGATTCGTTAAATTTTTTTTATAGTGTGCTTGATTGATACAGCTCTTAAATTCGCCGTAAATAATTTTTTTTTTTTTTGGAAAGAATAATATTTGCAGCGGTAAAATAGAAAGAAAATTAATACAAAGCTATCACTCCTACAGTTCGTTGGATTTATCACTAGTATATTTCAAAAAAATTAAATTAATAATTTTGCAGGTTTAAATATCCTGGACAAATTTTTAGATTCGATTTAAAATGTTAATGGAAAATGTTTGTTCTCTGGAAACTTGAAAGTTGAAGTTTTCCAAAAATTTTGAAATTTTAATAAATTTGCAAATGTCCACAATCTTAAGAAGCAAAATACCAATTTTTCCGCTTAATCTGAATGTTTAAAAAATTTTGAAAGGGCTACCCTGGAATTATTCAAACTATTTATTTTTTTCCTATTAGTCTAATTCAGCAGAATCCATAAAATGATCAAAATCTGACCATTTTATACTGCTTTATTAGGAATAGGTTCAACAATATTTTCGAAATAAGAATATTAAACAAGTTGCAATCTGAATTCTACCATTAATTGATTGATTGTATGTTAATAATTACAGAAATTGACCTTGCTCTAGACACCTAAGTAGTCGATAGTATGTTTTTCGTTAGTTTTTTCTTTCTTTTTTTTCACTATTTTATCCACCGGCGGTTGAGGAGGGGCGAGATTTCATTTCACCTTCATTACGTTCCCATTTGGTCCGCAATCTGACTTTCTACCATTAATAACTCAAAAATAATTGTAAAAGATATTTAAAAATATTCTTCAATATTTTGCAAAATACTGAAGGTTTAGCAAATCGAAAGTTAAAATCTGAATTGTTAATCTAATTTTTTAATAATCTTTGAAAATAAAAAAATTTTCGAATTTTAATTCAAATTTGAAGTTTAAATTCATTTGAAAATTATTATTAAGTTTTTAAAATAAATTCGAATTTTAATTAATTTCTGAAATTTAATTATTTTCAAAAATTGTCTTAAAAAATTAATTTCTAACAAATTTTAAAACGTCAAAGTTTGTCCAATAATTGAAATGAATTATGAATTTAAAATTTTAAAGATTCAAAATATTTCTCTAAATTCTGATTAAATCAAATTTTTAGTATGCCCAATTTAGAGTGTTTTAATGTCCAAAATTTGAAATCTAATTTAGAAGAATCTTTAAAATTCAAAAATTGTATTTAATAAGTTTGGAGACCAATTGTTGTAAAAATCTTGCATTTATATAAAGTTATTTTGCCAATAATTAGAGATTACACAAATTAATTAATTAATTCAAATTTTAATCAAATTGGTAAAATTATTGTTAAAAATACCGATAAAACCTGTAAAATTTGAATAAATATTTTTGGCATTTGACAAAATATTTAATGTTTGTGTTACTGTGATGATGGTCTTGAGATTTACAAAATGGGTAATTTTTGATAATTTGTTAAGAATAGATTTTCAGTTCAATTCTAAAATATGTCACCCTTATGTTACTGTTGAATTCTGAATAGTAAATGGTTTTCCTAATTCTTAAGTTTTTGAAAAAAATGTTCAATTCAAAAATGGTTTAAAAATAAGATCCTCATGTTTTTAACACATAATTCTGCATATTTAAGACATTTTGAATTCTGATGCTTTACAATTACTTAAAACTTTCGAAATTTTGTATTACAAAGCTCATTTATATTTTTCGCATCACTTGTCTCTTCTTCTCCTTTTTTAATTTTTTTTTTTGTTGTTCATTTAAATTAATTGTGGATTAAATTCTGTAATTTGATAAGATGTCAAATCAATATTTAATTTTTTGAGTGCACCTAGTACTGATTAGTAGTAAACTATTTAAAGTTTAAAATTAGATGTTTAACGTTAAAATATGCATACCCCATCGTGTTTAAAGAGGTAATATTTAAGGTAAAAATTAATTTTAGGCCTAATTTTAAAGAAGCAAATTATTACCTTACTGAAGATAGCAGAAAAATTTCAGCCAAAGAAAATATCTGCATTACCGGCATATTTTTATGTACTAGGTATTTCTTGAATAAATTCATCTAATACAAATAACTAGAAAGAATTATTTTTGTTTTGATTGACAGTTAAATATTTCTAAATATGTTCTAAATTTTAGAAATAAAGTAATAATTATGCAATACATATTTAAAAATGTCCAGGCATATTCAATAATTCAAGTCACACTGTAACTTATCATTTGCCTTGTTTGCGGGCTATGAATTTGAATTAAGGCTTTATTAGAGAATCAACGCACAAAACTGTAAGACATCCTTTATGTGAAATTAGGATGAAATTAATTAAAAACCTCATCCATCTCCTTTACTTGTAAAATTACCATCTACATACATATGATACTTTGATCGAACAACACAAGCGACTTTTTGAAAATAATACCTTCCTTTTTTTAGAAGGTATCTAAATGATTAGGAAAACTGAAATATAAATTTTTGTTTAATTTCGCTCATTAATTATTTAATTACAGGAAAAAAACTATTTTTTTGGGGCTTATGTATTTTGGGATTTTATATTGTCGCTTATGCTAAGGCGTTTATGCGAATTAACTTTTATTAAATTTCAATTATTATCGTTTGGGGAAGCTATATGATTTTTGATTTTCAAAATAAATAAAAATTTGGCATTTGGATTTTATTCTAAACTAATAGAACAAATTAATGTATTTCAATTAAAAATTGCACATTTCAAAAAATTATTAAATTAAAATAAAAATAGATTAATTTATCTGAACTAAAAAATAAAAATAAATATTTCACTTTGAAATTCCGAATTTTATTTTTACTTTTAATTTAATCACAGATATTTCTAAGTCTTTCAGGTTTCATATTCTAAGTTTTCCTCTTCATCAGTTTCATCTAATTCCTCGCGTATAGATGAATTTGTAAGCAGATTTTTAAAATCTTTGTGTTACATATACATCATATTCAAGTCTTTGTATTTTTTTTTTTTTTTTTTGTTAATGGGAAGTTCTGAATTAGGTATACACGTTCTTTGGGAACTCATTTCTGAATGACATTTCAACTTTAACGTTATTTTCAGTATAGGTATCTACCGTCATTTTGGAGTTTGCACTAATGACACCCATTCTTGAAAATTGTTAAATTGGCGTTAAATATAATCTGGCGTTTCGTGTCATATCCGGATATTCCTTATAGGGCCAAATAGTTTTGTTTTTTAAGTGATTCTCTATTACAGCACTAATAAGAAACGTTACAGGAACTTCCTTCACATATTTGGAAAATGTTACAAAATGTTGAGCCATTGCCAACGTAAAGCGGTTTTATTTTGTCCAGCACAATTATCACAATATAGTGAAACAGTTTTCGCTGTTTGCCGATTTTCTAACGACATTAGCAAATTAAACCGGTTGCTGCAAATTTCATTGGTACCTCACTTGCCTTGATGCTCTCCCCATAAATAGTAGTTTCCAATTCTTGCCGATGATTCATAAATAGTAAAATTATAGACCGACAATTTTCTGTAGTATCCCAGCAACATACTATTTCCTATCGGAACATTTAAAACTTTCTGTATATCAACGAACGATTGTTCTTGTAAGAACGCTTTCTTAAGGCCATCCTTAAGGCCCATCCTAATAATTTTATTTATACCATTCGCATTTCTCACATTTGTCTGTTTTTGGTTTGTGAATCCCAATATTGTAGTTTTTTTTAATAGAATGCGAAACATGCCGTATCCTAAAAAGATTCGCTTTGGTTCGATTTCTTTTTGCTAATACATGCGATTCAAATTTGCAAACGTTCCAATATCAGGTTGCAAATACTTTTTAGTCGATGATCCTCTACAATAATGAAACGGAACGGCAGGTAGACTGGATATGAATTGATCGAAGCGAAGTTCATCTTCCTGTGTAGTGCTCCGATATTATCTAACACTTTTTGGATTCTGTATAAATATTTCAATATCTTTGAAGTTTTTTATAACACTTTTAATACGTGATGATGTAATGTTGAGTATACTAGTTCAAAATTGTTTGCACAATGGTATTTTCATTTTTTCAATTGGATATGTTACAGTATATATGTATGTTTATCTTATGCTTTATGTACTTTTGCTCAATACAGTTATTCCGTTACTTTCTTTTCTTTTTGGTTCGAAATTTTCTAATACTCGTCAAATAAAAGCTGTCTTCTTTCATTCGAGATATTCTTACACTCATTACAACAGCTGACTCGTAGTGTACAAGGAGTTTGCTTAATCTTTTTTTTTTGATACCAAGTTTCCCTTTTTGGTAAAGTAGTCTTCACCTGGGGTACGATTCTGGTTCGATGATATGATAATGAAAAAACAAAAATATCATCGGATTTTTTATTTGCTTTTATCATTGTATTTTATCATAGTAGATTTCACCATAATAAAAAGCGATTCTGGTTCGATGATAATTAGAAATTATATCATTATCATCGATGAAATACAAATAGCGATTCCGATTTGACGATGTATGATAAACTTATGTCAAAATTGGTGAAAAAAATGAATATTTTTTCATTTTATTTCTGTCGCTTTATGGCCGATGATAAAAATTATTTTCTTCGCCTATTCGTATTTTTAGTAGCGCGTGGTTAGATTAATTGATTAACAAATATACAATTTATACTACCTACAACATTGGAAAAGTAAAAATAATTTTCTAAGAAAATAATATTTAATATCATAGTTTTACTGATTTATTAAAAATTAAAAACAATAATTAATGGAAAAGGAAGATTTAACTTTGAAATATTCTGGAAAATGGAGATTTTGATTCTAATTTTAAATCTAAATGTCCATTTTCCAGAATATTTGTAAAATAGATCTTAATTTTAAAGAAGATTGAACTGTTTTAAATAATTTTTGGGGTATTATTTCTTATCCGATATAACGACTATGATGAAAATATAAATATTTCCGATTTGAAAACCAATATGAATATTTATGATTGTAAAGAGAGAAACTCTCTTGACAAAATGTTAATGCGCAGTGCGCATACTCAAACCCAGTTTTTTTGAAAACGAAACCAATTAACCAATATTTACTATCATCAAGAGAGGAAACTCTCTTTGAAGAATAATAATTTTATCATTTTTTATTATCATCGAACCAGAATCGCTTTTGATATGTTGATGATCAAATAGAATAAAAAGATAAAAAGCAAAGGCGAAAGCAAAAAGACAAAAACAATTGATAAATTCGATGATATTTTTGTTTTTTCATTATCATATCATCGAACCGGAATCGCACCCCTGAAACACGTTTGGCAGTATTTGGGTTTTTGAATTTTTTTTTGGTTCTTACAGATTGTTTCGGTATAATCGGGCCTATTTTCAATAACATTAGTCTAACATCTGGTTGAAATTTCCTGATAAAGTTGTTAACGTGCTGTTAACGTTTTTTAAGTCTTATGTCGGTTATTTGTACGTACATTAAGATGATTTTGTGATCGATAAATTTACTTATATTTTTCAGGCTATAGTAAACCATAAAATACCGGTTCAGCCTTCGTGGTGAAATTTTAAGGACCACCCAATGCTTTCCAAAACACTGTATTTTGGTTTTACTTGAGGAAAGTAAAGTCTAAAAAAATACTGTACAGTCTCTAGTCCCACATCGGTTATTTTCCAATACCAAATTCCCAAAACAAAATGGCAATGACCATGCGGCTTCGACTTGGTACGCATTACAAAAATGATAAAAATCAGAGGGACATCGCGAAAATTGTTAGCAAAACTCGCACAATACTTCAAAATATCATTGGCAAATACACAAGTAAGAAAAGAAATATTAGTAATATGCTAAAAATAAGTCCCAAAAAGCTATTTTCTTGGACGTTGGTGTGCAAACAAATCGAAGAATAACCCAAAACCGAGCGCACCGAAACTTCGAAATAGGCGGAGCAACATATAACAATTATGTGCAATGCTGAAAATGTTTGAAGAGTCTTACGCAGAAGTGGTTTACATGATAGAATTGTTAGGAAGAAGCCTTTCGTTAGTTAAACATTTATTTTGGGTCTAATGGCAGGATAAACGTTAAGCAAAAATCAAACCAAGAAATGAATCCACACTGTTTCAAAAATTCAAAACGAAATCAGTATCGCCATCTAACACTTCCCCGATGAACTTCATATGTAAGTATTATAGTGAGAGTAATATAGACTGAATATATTTATTATTTTTATTTAAAATTAATTAACCGCCACTGTTTCTTCGCGCAAATTTAGTCACTAGAATTGATTCGAACAGATGAAACGTTGCCTTGCTGCAGTGCTCTCAAGCATTGTAAATCGTTAACTTGCAGTTCTAATTTTAATTGTAATTTATGTGGAGATCAATTATTTGAATTTAAAATAGTTTATCTGCCACAGCCCACAAATTCCTTAAGCACAAATTAACACCACAATTGCTACGATCTGATGAGGCATTCTCTCGCTATAGTGCTCTCAAGCTCTATAAATCGCTATTTTGTAGTTTGTAATTTTAATTAAAATTTATGTGGAGATTAGTTATTTTAATTTCAAATAAATTAACCACCACTGTTTCTTTACACAAAAATTGACACCATCGGATCTCTGATTGGATAAGCCATTCTCTCGCTATAGTGGTTCAAGCATTTAAATTGCTCGAAATGAGGGGTGCGCTGCGCGGCTTTCCTCGCCGCGAGATGACATTGACATCATTGCGATAATATTATGGATGAGGCATGAAACCTAAGGACCAACGTAAGCAATCATATAATGAAATTAAAGGTAATGCTTTTAGTCGATGAGCAATTGCCCACGACCAAGGGCAAAATTTCGAATTAATCATTTTCTGATCATGCGGTCTTGCACCACATGTTCAGTATTAACGTTATCTTCTATTTTGCTACTAGCAGTTTGCGCATAATTATTGTGATATTCATAAAAATCAGGAAGAAATTGTTGAATATTTCTTCCTATAGAAAACACCTAACCTAGGCTGAGCACAATTTTTGGTTTGTGTTTTTTTGGTTTGTTGTCGTCGCTTCTTGATTTCATATCCCTTTCTCTCGGATTTCATCTTTTGATCACTTTATGATCACTTACATCACAGTATTTTTGAGATTGTCGAATATATTTGATTGTTCGAAGTTACTCGAGAATCTTGCATGTCGTTTTGTTGAGCTTAGCCTCAACATGCTTGGTAGTATTATTCTAGTCGTGTTCGTGGGTTTTCTACAACAGGCTTTCCGAAATTATTCATTAATATCCAGATTTTTTAATATATTGAAATTGTTCTTGGATTATCGAGCTTATCCCGCGGCTTATTCTAGATTTCTTAAGTTTCTCGGCAATTTTAGGATAATTACGGATAATTGGATATTTAAGAAATTTCCAGAATATTTGAAATACTTTGAAAATTCGATTTGAGATTTTTTGTTTCATTTCAAATTTAAGTATCACATTTCTTTTATATAAACAAATAATTGGTTTGCGGCATAAAATTGGGTATTTCTCATTTATTCGTAACATTTTGATTAATTTTAATTACTTACCGTTAAAGGAACTATCTTTCGATGCATCAGTTGTAATTTTTTTTATAATTTATCCAGATTTGGCATGATACATCGAATTCTGATATGAGATATCGAATTCTGACATCTTAAGTTCAAATTCGGATATGATTTATCTAACGACTTATCTAACTATGAAATGTCCTGTTATAGAATTCTGTCATAAAAATACAAATTCTGGAATACATATGAAAATCAGACAAGATATAGCGAATTTTGACATCAATAACTCAAATTATGATATCACAAAATTAATTTCTGCCACGACTTATTCTGATATGATTATCGAAGAAATTTATCGAATTCTGACATATGATATGAAATTCTTTGATATATTACTTGAAAACTTCAGAATTCGATATATCATCTCAAAATTCGACATGTTATGTAAGAATTCGATATATCGTACCAAAATTCAATAAATTGTGCTGAGTTCTGGGATGATATATCTAATTCTGATATGATATTTCGAATTTTGAAGTCATGAGATGATATATCAAATTCTGATAAGAGCTTTCGAATTCTGACAAGACATGTCGAATTTTGACCGACATATTTGAATACAGAAAAGTTAAAATATCGATGTGACATATAAAATTTGATTTGTGACATCGAATTCTGACATAACATATCGAATTTTGAGATGATTTATGAAATTCTGAAGGCTTCAGATTTATCAAATTGTGACAACCTTTCTAATTTGGACATAAATATCTCAAATTCTGGCTTGGCACATCGAATTCTGTCATCATTTATCTAATTTTGACATAAGATATATCGAATTTAGACAGCATTAACTCTAATTTTGACAGGAGAAATCGAATTCTGACTTTACATATATAAATTCGTGTTGTGATATGACATATCGAATTCTGACTTGATATCATGATATATCGAATTTTGACATTTAATATTTTATTTCTGAGATGACGTATCGAATTCTGACATAAAGTAACGAACTCTGGCATAATTTATCGGATTCTGGCATAATATCTCGAATATGTGATATATAGAATTATGACATTATAAATATCAATTCTGATATTGCTTATCTAATTCTGAAATAAATTATGAATTCTACATGATAATTCAATAAAAATTCAAATTCTGATAACGAGATATCGAATTTTGACATCACAAATTAAAATTTTGATAAGACATATCGAATACTGATATGAAGTATCGACATGATGTATCGAATTCTGACATTACAATTTCAAACTCTGAAATTTCATATCGAAATCTGGCATGATACATCGAATTGTGACATGATGTACAGAATTCTTATATCAAAAACTCAAATTCGGACATGACATATCAAATTAATTTATCAGATTCTGGCATAATATCTCAAATATGTGATATGTCGATTTCTGGCATGACATATCGCATTCTTGCATAATATATAGAATTATGACATTTTAAATACCAATTCTGATATTGCATATCTAATTCTGACGTAAAGTATAGAATTTTACATGATAACTCATTAAAAATTCAAATTCTGATAATGAGATATCGAATTTAGCCATCACAGATTAACATTTTGATAATGCTGATATCAAGGTCGATATGATGCATCGAATCCTGACATAACAATTTCAAACTCTAACATTTCATATCGAATTCTGGCATGATACATCGAATTCTGACATCAAAAACTCAAATTCGGATGGACGGATGTTATATCAAACTCAGACAAAATATGTATATCTAGTTCTGATATCATAAATACAAATTCTGATATTGCAAATCTTATTCTTACATCATTTATTGGATTCTGACATGATAATTCGAATTCTGGCATCATAAATGCAAATTCTACTATTTTATATCTAATTCAAACATGAAGTATCTAATCCTGACTTGAGATATCAAATTTTGATTCTATTTCTGGCATGGTATAATACTTCGAACTATTTTATATCGATTTCTGACATCTTAGGTAATCATAGCTCTATTTTGATTTCATAAAAAGCCTTCACTTTTAATTTGTTTGAAGATTTGTCGTAAAGGTCGCTAGGTTGCGTTGGTTAGTTTTAACGAATAGTAGAATTTTTTAATATTATCAAACAGATAGGGTATTGCGATATGATATTATGTAAAAAAAAGAATTTTAAATGTAGAAAACTAAAAACTATCTGTAATCTCTATAAAACGTAATTTACGTTTTAATAAAGTACCTTGTATTTTAAATTTTCAGTTAATTAATTATTAGAATGTTTTATTTTTAAAATGTAAACTTGATATAATTTACCTAGATTCTTACATTTATTACTTGTAAAATGTAAAAACTGTTTTTTTACACGAATATGCCCAACTGTTTCTGCAGAGTTTTAGGCGTTTGAAAGTTCTGTTTTTGGAATTTGAATATTTTTTAACACATTCAAAATTCAAAACAAACATAAACTTTTAAAGATTAAAATTTGCGCAATTTCTTAAATTCTACACTCAAAATTGTGAAACAGCCATATTCAAAATTTCGGTTGACTGTAACCTGCCATATGTCATATTAGCGGGCTATGAATTTGGATGTATTCTTAATCCGAGAAACAACACACAAATGTAATATTTTATTTGGGTTCAGGGTCAAATTAATTAAATACTTTATACCTGTGAAATGACCAAATTTAATATAAATACATATGTCGGTAATGCAGAATATTTTTTACTACTCAATTTTTCTGCGATAGTAAAATACAATGATATTACGGATATTTGTTTTCCTGAAATTTTCTGCTATATAGCTTTAGTAGCAGCAAATCATTGTCGAAATGAGGGGTTTCTTTGAGTTTTGATTTAGTGAATATAATTCGCTAAGTCAGTACGTTCTTGTCTCATACGTAATGTATGAAGTTAGAATTGTATTTTGTAGTTTGTAGAGAAAACTCATGGAAAGTTTTAATTTTTTGGAGTCGATACACTTTGTATGACTCTCGGGTTAAAGTACGGGGGGATTTTGATATTTCTAAATATTTGGAAGATATATTATTATAAATGATTGGCCTCTTCATTTTTTCTGATTAACAAGTCGAAAAATTTTGTAAATGCCATTATTGTTAATATATTTTGTCTATAAAAAGCCTAAAGAATCTTATTCAAATTATTTTCGTTTATAAATTCTTACCGAGCACCCCTCCTATCAGACCGATTCATCATATTTACAAAAAATATGATTGTCTAGGAATAATATATTATCCTACAAAAGGTATCAATAAGACACCGGAAGGATATAAAACACAAAATTCCTATTTACTAAAAATTGTCCATGGAGGTACGGAAGCCCCGTGTGCATACATCGGGAAATGATATCAAATATCGCTATAAACATCACAACTATTAAACAGTGAGACTCATTAACAAATATTTTACCATTCATCCAAGCATTTTTCATATACATATTTATGATATTTTGTATAAAATTCGAAATATTGCTTCATAAATGACGATGTCTTTAAACATTTTATGGTTTCTCTCATGTGATACTTTACGTTTATTATCAACATCATCATCATCATCATCAAGAACAAAACATCACATGAATGCATCTTTATCTTTTCATCTAATCTCCCATCAAAGATTAATTTTTTTTAATTTTAGTAAATTATTTGTGTTCTGTTATATTTTAGTTAGTTATGATAGGAGATATGGAATACGGCATAATATGAACTCACTCGGATTCATATATACATAACTACTCTAAAAATATTTTGTATTATTAGAATGACCCCATACCGACTCGACTGACTGAATATTTTTAATTTAGTTTTTATTATTTCTTGTGCTCAGATGTCATAAAATATATTATCATCTTAAATTACAAGATACATTTCTTATAAAATGCACTAAAAAATCATAACGTAATTTTCATTTTTTTTTTTTGTGTTAATTTTATTAACGAATGATCTATCATAAAATATATAAGTTTATCTAACTCGTATAATGAAATGATGGGTGCAAATGTCGGTTTGATGGGATATACTATATACAATCATATTATTATTATGGATATGAACGAACGAATGAAATGTGATTTGATTATCATTTAAAAATTGGAGTGACATCTGGGGAGTTTAAATAAAATATTGAATAAATTTTTTTTTTTTTAATAGATTTGAAATTTTATTTAATACGGTGTGATGCACGATTATTATTACCTGAGGGAGGTAAAATATTGAGTTCATAAAAATTTTTAGTAATGTCGACGACAGAAGAAATTTTTTTATTTTATTTGTATATTGTAATTTAATATGCGAATTATACAGTATATTGATGATGTCACATTTGTGATATGATGATGAGTTTATTGAACGAATATATAAATATTAAGCAGTTGCAAACGCACAGATTCGTTTATAAAATAGTGTCCTTCACCAAATTAAGATCAAGATCTTAAAATTACTTTAATTTCTAAATAACCAAATAGATCGATACGATAAAATCGACACATCAAGATCAACCGTATTTGAAAGATCACGATCGATATCGATATTTCAAAATTCATCGATGAAATTGTTGATGATTAATTTGTTTTAAAGACATGATCATCAATCATTAAAATTTATGATGTCAGTCTAAGTAGCAAACTTAACATAATTTAAAATTAAATCAAGTATGCCTGCACGCCGATTCAACAAACTAACTTCACATGTCACCGCACACAGATTAATGGCTTGTCAACGATAAATTACAAGCCCTTTCCGGTCTGCTGGAGAAAAGATATACTTTGTCGTAAATATCACATCACAAAACCAAAATATAAAAATAAAACACTTCACCGAAGGCGTTCGATGATCCACAACGACAAATTAATTAATTAATTATTTTATTGTTTTCTCTGTATACATAATATAAGATAAGAAACATATACAGTATAAGCTGAGTGGATTCAAAGTGACCGGAATCTTATCATTTATCTTCTTATGCCATATTTTTTTTTTTGAATACATTTAATTGACGAGATCATTTTTTTCACTTCTCTTATTAAGAGAACATTTTATTTCTTATTTATATGCAAGTAGTTTTTAAATTAAAATAAGCATGCCGCTTTTTTTTTAGTACCCCAATAAGAACAGATCTACTGCAATAAATTCATTCAATAAAAATACGAAACAATCAACACTTAGTCTAATAAATAGAAAATGTCTATAGTAACGCGTGCATCTTCATTATAGTTGATCGTTAAATTGTTAAAGAAGACGATGAAAGAAGTGGTTAATTTGTTGATGATCCTGACTTTTATGAAATAACAAATATTTTTTTGTGAATGAAATCTCGTTATAAACAAATTGACAGTAGTAGTAAAATTTATAGATATAAAAAATTCAAGGTGATCATATTGTGTCGTTTCATTATAAGTCGAGAGAATACAAAAAAAAAACTCAACATGAGTAGGAGGTATTAGTGGTTTTTTTGTGCTTGAATTTTTTGTTTATAATAATAGAGTTGTATGTGAAATATATACGATACAATTTTAAGATTTAGAAAGCTTATTTAAGTAATTACGTAATAGAGTTTTGATACAAAAAAAAAATAAAAAATACGATCACCTGTAACCAAAATGTATTTGTATAGAGATCGATACGATTGTCCGCGGTGGGTTAAATTTTTGATTTATTGATTTCGATGGACAGGAAATTAAATCGTTTTACTAACTGTTTATGTTGTGAAACTTTCGAAAAACTAAATTATTTAAATTCGATTTTAATTGAAAAATAATTAATTGAATTGGCCGACATAAGTGACGGTTTGTTTTTAATGTACTAATGGAGGTGTCATTGTATTTTGAAAGCTTTACTGTTTCTTACGGTTTGCCAAAATATGTATATAGAAGTCTATTAAAATTGTATAAATAATTAGATGTTTTAATGTCACACTATATTAATTTAAATTTAGATTTTTGATCGATGTCCTTGTTAGATTTGAACTCAAAATTCATATTAACCGAACTTGAATATCAATTATCATTTTTTGAGAGTACTTTTACTTTATTCGATGTACCAATTAACAAAAATAAACAAAGGTTATAAATTTCTGGAATTCATTATAAGCAATAATAAATTCACTCAAAATTCGGAATAACCAAATAATTTATAATTAACATCTTCACTTTTACGGATTAAAATTTGTTCAGTTATCAGTAGCAAAGCATCATAATAAGGTGTCAAAATTTTTAGAAAAAAAATCGTATTAAAGAATAAATACATATTAAGCGATAATTAAATACTTAAACCTTAAAAGTGCCGGAACATCACAAATGTTATTTTATAATCATTCCTGGTGGTTTTCGATAAATAATTTAATGAAGTGCAATTGAAAAGTTCACTCAAAATTCAAATTAGAAGTTGTTTGACCCAATTTTATTATTGGATTATATCATTCAACATTTTAATTAAAGACTACGTAATTGATTCATGTGAAATTTTCATCAAATATTATTATAAAGTTCATATTTACTAAAATTATTAATAATAACAATTAATAAATGCCTAAGCCGATGTTTTCGAGCATTGCAAGTTCCACTCAAATGCTGGTTCCACAAAAAAATATTAAATGTTTCCAACAATTAACATAATTGTTAAAATCATGAATGTTTAAATAAATTTGGAACTAAATTTTAAAAGTCAGTTAAAATCCCACTCAAAAAGTATATCTTGGCTATTGTATACAATAATATTCTGAATAAATCAATCAAACTACTCCCTTAAAAATTTTGGAACAAAACCAAAATGATTTAAACTGCTTAATAACCGGTAAATTTGAAGATGTTTTAATAACCTCAACCTGAAAAGTACACTGACATTGTTGCAAACCATATGGCTCGTATTCCTATTCGTTTCATATTTAAACTAATGGACAAATTTAGACAAAACAATAGATACCACCTTAATTATTAATTGAATCTCTTCTAGAAGTCAGTATTTCTGCCTCGATAGCCAATATTTTGAATTGCGATAATCCTCTTGGTGATATTTTCACTTTTTTTTCTATTTCGACCATATTTGAATCATTATCACACACTGGAATGGGATTGATTGCTTTCACAATTAATCGCTTATATTTGTGTTTTATTATAACAGCTTGGTGAATTCCTTGCACCAAATAAAACATTGCCTAACTAAATATTTTAAAATCTCCTAGTTCACGCAATCTACTTTTCTCAACAAATTCTTGTTAAACCATTTCATAAAAAATTACGCAACCCTGCTGATTGTACCAAAAGGTAATGGTACAAAAAGATGCAATAACAACAATATTCTCAAATGGTTGGTTGGTTCCACGATCAAAAAATAAAACCACTTGAGTATTTGGTTGGTTATAAATTATAAATATAATAGCTTTTATTTATTTATTTAATTGTTATTCCGATGTTTACACTTTGATGGTTGATTTTAAAGAGAGATATAAAATGGTAATTTTACAATGACTTACAAAATTTCTAGTTTCTACAGTTTATACCAGATGGAGAAATTGTACTTAAACTATAAAGCAATGAACGCAGTCGTTCTTATTTTAAAATTAATCCAAACGACATTATAGAAACATTTATAAGGCTTTGGCCGTTCAAATTATAAAATTACATTTGTAAGGTTTTGACTCAAAAATTAGTGCATACAAAAAAGATAAATAACAATTTCATTATTAAATTTAAATATTAATTAATTCTAAAATTTTAATTATTTCAATTCATTCATCATTTCAAGATTTCATTTGCAAAATATTAATGAATGAGAAGCTAAGTATTGATTTGTTACATAAAGTAAAATGAATTTATAATGATAAATGTTTTTATATGATTTTAGGTTTATGCATTGACTGTAACAATTAAAATGAAATTTTGTTGGTAATTTGAATTCAAAATTTGAAAGTTAAGTTAATTCTAATAAATTGTACATAATAATTCTAATTAATAACTTGTTTTAGGTGATTAATACTAGTGTATTCAACACCTGCATAATAACCGACTTACTGAAGTTATTTTCTAAATGGATTGAACGGTAGGAACGGTAATAGATTTAATGGTTTAAAAGTTATAAAACAGGGACTTAAGTGACACATTAAAAAATCGAGGTCTAAATCCAAAGGCACTAATGTAAGGCAATATGGAAGTGGAAATTTTACTGAATGTATCGGGCTGCAAATATTAGTCGGTCTGATAGGGATAACATCGAAAATATTCCTAAAGATTTTGTGAAGCAAGAATACTCTACCGCTTTTATTAATGGACAAAATCAAATATTGCTTAGTGCGTTATCCTATATTCTGCCCTCCCTCAACACCATTAACCTGCCTGGATTAGCCTACTTTCGCGATAAAAAGCCTTCAGACTTTTATTTCACTCTTTTGTAAGTCATTTCGGATGTTTTGTCTCCTGAAATACGAAATCGTCTTTTTCTGTTCGATGGTCTTACAAAAGCATTGACATTTGATCCACTTAATCTTCAATTTATGTTTGGTCTAAATTTGAGTAAAATTAATAAAATCGTTATATAAGCCAAGAACAAATTGCAATATTCTAGGACCGATACACAGTTCAAATGGGATAGCTTGGATTCATGCAACTTATCAATTTGCTCCTCAATAATTCGGAGAGGTTACCAATTTTATCATAACATTTCGTTTAATTTTCTTTAACCTATGCAAATCTCCAAAACTAATCGTTTAGTATAAACTGATAAAATATGCTGAATATTTGTGAGTACTGGTGATGGAAAACAGATTGTGGATTATGATTAGCTAACCAACGGTAGGAAGATCTTCAGAGAGTCGTGAAATAGGGACACAACCCATTAGTGATGAGACCAAATTTTTCATGTGTCTGTGCAAAAGGGAAGGTTCTTGCTCCTAAACGTTTACGAGACTGATCGGGGCCAAGCAAAGGAAAACTTGACTATCATGTTTAGTTTCTCGGCGTCTGGGTTTACTAATACTACCTCTAAACGTTTATCCATACAAACGTCGTGACATTAAAAGTACAATTCGCGATAGTTCCATATGTTGATGGACATAGAATGCGACTAACCAATCTATCAACTTTTCAAATTTGAAAACTTGAAAATTATCTTAATGTGTTTATGCCCAAATCGGGCTGGCAAAAACAGTTTTGAATTGGAGAAAACAAAACTTTGATAAAAAGCTAACAAAATGTTGTTTTGCTCCAATTTTAAAAACGGTCTTCGATAACAGTTGATTGAAACGGAGGCAACTAACTACACGTTCTTAAATTATTTGTTGATGATTACGAAAGCGTTAGTGACATCTATTTTTAGGATGCTGGATACATCAATGTTAACAAACCTGAAGTGTCTTACAAATCGTGTAATTTTAGAAGCCATCATCTCAATTGTGCTGGATAAAATGTTGAGAAGAGTTTAATTCAAACAAATTTAAAGACTTAAATCATATTATGTACTAATCATTTACGAACTTTAGATTTTATTGATCAATTTTATTCTAATTTGTTTATAACAACCTTTATACAAAATGGTTTTAATATGAAAAGTAGAAAGTTTGTTACTGGAAAAAAATACTTTTTTCGGGTTTATTTAACCGATTAAACAATATTCCATCGGTAAACTAATAAATTCGCTTAACGCGGCTCATTACTGGATGTTGTTCAATTAAAGAAAAATAATCTCGTTGTAATAATGCATTAATTACTGGACGGCTTATTACTGGACGGTTTACCCTATATAAAATAAAGAATTAGTGTCTGTTGCAAAATCTAGTAAAATTCAATTGTTTCATAAACATGATAATTTAACAGAACTTCACATATTAAAATTTAACTTATCATAGTTTAATTTTGGGTGAGGATTATTGTCTCATATTCTCATTATATCAGTGGTGCTCAAGCCAAATTAGTATTTATAATAAAATTTAAAAATCGTCGTATTTTAACTAACGCGATATTTTTGCTTCATCCATATGTTAAGCAAACATTTCTTCGTGTTTGTTTAAATTTTGATGGGGAAAAGAGGTGCGAACGTGGCTCTGCAATTACTTTTTAGTTCTGATTTTCTATTAACACCAGATACATTTTGTATCACGCTGATGTTAACCCACGAAATATTCAAATTGAGAAGTTTGTATAAAATAGTGCAAATCAATACTTGGAAACAAGTTAATATGCTCCTTCAACGACTACTCTGTTTTAATCTGACTGTTAGAAATTTTCCTGATATATTTCTCACACGTGTCAGGAGTTAAAAAAATCGATTTACAATTTTAAAAACATTGTAGCAATCAGCTGCCTATTTATTCCTTTAAAGATGAAAACAAATAAACATAAAAATTTGAACTGCTAAAATGCTAACGTTACCAATAGCATCCAAAAACATCGTTTCAGACTCTTTTCTTAATTTCGGTATCACATATTCATCCCTGGTTTCGCTAGCCACAGTAATTAATGTTTTCCTCTCGCTCATGAGTTTTATGCTGTGTGCCTCACGTATATTTTTTCGACTAAGGCCGTGTGACATTCGGTTAAAAAGTTAAATATTTTAACTATGGTAAAAATAATAAAACTTACCTCACTTTTTAATCGTTTTGCTGTGCCAATTGAAAGCAGTTAAAATTTTTGACGTTTCGTCATTTGTGGTTGTGAAAATAAAATAATAAGGAATTAAATAATAAATTAATCATTAAAGTAATAATTAAATTAATAATCGGTGGCGTGTATCTTATATAATATCTGCATTATGAAAGAAGATTTTAACGTTAGCATGTTGGAGACTCACTATTAGGGCGGTTAGTTGCAAAAAATATTTAACGAGATTTTTTAATTTCAAAAATATTTGTCTTTATTTTGTAAAATTATAAATAATAAAAAATTTAAAGTAATAAGCTAAAATTGTTGTATTTAATTCATTGGCGTTGTTCTGAAGCCGATTATGAAGAGTATTCTGACTCGGAAGTCAGTAAAGCACTCACATCTATATTGGGAAATTCCTGTAGCACCAAATAAATATAAACAAAACAAAACAAAAAGCAAAACAAAGAACAACAAATTGTAAGTGGTCCTAGAGAAGTTAAAATATTTGTAGTGAATAAAAATTAAAATTTTTAACTTTTTAATTTTTCATGCGCTTTTCATTTCGTTTGGCACACACTAAATATCTTACTAAACTAAATAATGCTAGATTATGCTATTAACCACCAGAAGGTTAACGAAAAGTTCCCTCGCGAGGATGCTTTTCGTTTTAGTTGTCATTTTTTATTAAGTGTTTGGATTATACAGTTTATTTCAAAAATTTCTGCCACAAGTTTGGAAATTCGTGCCCTCAACACTTTTTGTCAAAAATAATTCATTTTCGATTGTGAGTATGATCTTTCTAAATCGAATTTTACTTATAGGGTTTTCGGATTAAACGAACGCATTTTAAACCAGAATTAAAAGAAACATTTCCCAAATTCAATGAAAACTTGTATACGGAATGAATGAAATCTTTTCCAAAATAAATAAATTTAAAGTCAATAAATATGTACCTAAATCCCTAAAAATGTTAATTTTTTATTTGTTAAACAAAACACTCATTTAAATTCATTAAAACTAGCATGAAATTGAAGTAGTCTATGTAGCTGGGACTGTGCCAACCATATTTTTGATCACGCTCTCTAAATTAGATTCTCGTATAATTCTTAGTAAATTCATTTCCTTGGTTAATTTCCTATTCTCTTTCAGAGAAGGTTTTTTCTTTCCTACTTAATATCAGTTAATACGGACGGAAAAATATTACACGGTTTTGCACTGCTTAGATCGAGTCTTCTGAATCAGTATTTTGAATGTATAGAGCTCATAAATAAAATTATAACGGATTACACCTGAACAATAACACTACCTTAAGCCCTCATCATTTTTGCAGCGAATCTTAAAATATTCTGATATGTTGTCTTCGACCCGCTTCAACATTTTTATTATCAATTCCCCTATCGAGAAGATTGTAAACGCGTACTCATAAAAACTAATATGAATTGAAATTTTTATTCAGGTTAGTTTTGGTTCGAGTGATTATTTTGAAAGCAGCAAAAAATCATAAAAGGTTTCTTCGTTCCTTCTGTCTGCTTTTACAGATTAAATTAAATTAATTTTTCCAATGAGAGCCTTTACTCTTTGACTTTTTTCGACAAATAAATTAAACTATTTTTATAAATTAAAATAACAATTTGCCAATTTAAATTAAACTTTACAAATATACGATCATAAATCAAAGCTATAAATCCGAGAGAACTGAAACAGTCACAGCTACAGATTGGTCAAATTTCGTCTTAGACACCAAGACACTCCCCCATTTATTTTAAAACGCATTTATTGGTTTTAAATATTTCTGAAAAGGTTTCATTTAATTCGAAAAAGCTACACCTGAAATGAAATTAATTAGCATTCAGTAAATTTGTAACGAAAGGGGGTTTTCCATTTTATACCGATAATTTCGTCGCCGGTACTTCGACAATAACGATAATATCGGTCTACGCTTTTCAATTGAAACGTCTTAACCGATATCGGTTGTACTATCATGTCGTTTGTAAATAAATTATTCATCTTGCACTTATTTTAAAACTGTTTTCACAGAATGTTAATTAATAATCGAACCGACACAACAGGGGAATGATCTAACGGAAAATCGCCTAAGGGTAAAATAAACCGCCTCAATTTTTACTAACGGTCTTAGATACGTTTTTCACGGTGTATATTAACCATTTTTACCCTCTTTCTTGGGTTAAAAATCAATATTGTTGTTACAACCGCGATTCCCACTTTGTGGGCCGAACCGTTTGGGCCGAACAGAAATTTTTAATTTGTTTGCTTTAGCAAAATAATCCGTTTCCATTTTTGGGCGAACCCATCTATGTCGTTGAAAATCTTAAGATTTTCTTATACCGATAATAAATTAATTTAATATTTTGTAGACAATTTTATGTACGAAATATTGAGAAATTCCAAAAGACACAAATTAACATTGCAAATTAACCAAAACGCAAGCCAAAACGAAAAGTATTTACACGAAATTTCAAACAGTAAGCCTGGGTATTTCCGTCAAAAAATAATAACTTTCGGTGGACGTTCCAAAAGTCGCTGTTTTTGGTGGATTCAGCGAGAAAAATTTGCCAGCTCGTGATCACGAATTGTTGAAATTTCGTCATCTTTTTACCACCTCCAATTTTTTTTTTTACTTTTTTAAAAGAGCACAAATAAAAAAAAGGAAAACAAAAATTGGAGGGGGTAAAAAGATGACGAAATTTCAACAATTCGTGATCACGAACTAGCAAATTTTTTTCGCTGAATCCATCATTAGAATAATGAAAAGCCAGGCACAGCTTGCATTATTGATGCTTCTGCCATCAATGAATAACTGGGATGAACTAGTCAATAATTTCGAAAAGTAAATGATTTAGTTTAAAAAATCGACGAGGCACACAACATTAATAATTTTGCTCTTTCGTTATGCGGTGAGATTAGTTTTTCAGCCTTTCACCCAAAACTTTTGTGTTCAATCGCCGAGTTATAAGTCAGTTAAACTAAGACAAATGTACAAGACAGTTTGGAAAAAGAAAGAATTGAAATTTTGATAGAAAGATGATAAATTAAAAATAAACTAAGATAATTTGATTTGTCATAGTATTTATTAATACCATACAAATTTGACTGACCTGCCACATATTTATCTCTTATATTATCAAACCGTCAGTTTCAACAACCACCAAACATATAATTCTTGTAATTTTTTCGGAAAGAGTTTCTTCATGACTTTATTTGCTAGAAATAGCTTTTCATCAACTTTTTTCAATCATATTATCTACTAGCACAATACCATCAGACACAATATGGAAGTATGACTTGTGATGTTCCTTGACACGAGTATATTCGATTTTACAAAAAAAAAAACGAACCACCAATCGTGAAATAAGTGAGTGTCTGATCAAAAGTAGCTATTTACATTTTCCAACATGTAATTATTTTTTTTCTATAATTTTTTTTTCGATATCAGAATGGACCAAAAGTGGCTATTTCTCTATCAAAATGTTCATAAATTCAGAAACAGTCGAACATAAGCTATTTGCTACAAAAAAGTAATCCTTAAATGTGCGTTTAAAACATTTAGATCAAAACAAAATATTTTTCGACTAACGTAAATAGCCACTTTTGATCAGACACTCCTCAAGTTTTCACCTAGTTGTTTATACTTTCTACGAAATGTAGGCCCCCCTTTAGATTTACATCCACTAGTAATTCTATTCTTCACTTTCTGAGTCAAACCTTTGAAAATTGGTAAACGATTTTTTCCAAAAAAAAGCCGAAGCTGTATTACAATTTTGTATTGGAAAGAACTTTAACAGATTTTGATAAAATTTTTATAAGGTGTTTTATAAATTTATTGGGCATCATTTCAGGTAGATGCTCGAAAGCCTAACAAGTAAGAAACTTTTGTATGGCAAAATAAAATAGTTGGAATTAATTTTTCTACTTTAGTATTCATACTACATTCATACATTTTACTCTGCAATCGGATTAAAAAATGGTTTGTTTGCTAGCAGAACGAGGTTATCACTCTTTATCAGATTGACACAGTCCATTTAGCATTTTCTACTGAATTATCCCCATGTTAGTGAGTTTAAACGGCAGGACTTGTAGTTACAAGTAGATTCTATAAATATTAAACAAAATCTTCTAAACTCAACCAATTCATTACTAAACCATTTTATAAAATACAAATGACTAAAACTGCGTAATAATCGGATTTTTGAATCCATTTTCTAACCGGATGGAGCAAATTTGATGATTGAAAAATTAAGAAATAGCGGCTTTGGTGACACACATTTTACATTACAAAAAGCGTAAACTAAATCCACACATAAATAACTAATCAGCGTTATAATAAAAAAAATGAAAAAACAATGTTCACTTCCTCTATCTAATGTCCAAAAAAACCTATTAATTTACCAAATTTTATTACCTTTGAGTGTAATGTCTAAATTCACCTTCATTTTAGGGTCGATTTGTTATTTCAAATCTCGCGCCCATATCGGAAACACAAATTAAATGTTACATTGTATTTCCTATATAAGAATACAATAATCACCTTAAATTAACACTAATTTCTTCCTGCAATCTATGTGTACGATCATCAATATGTTATGTTATTAAAGACGGGAGTCGAGCAAAGAACTGTGTGCGTTTTTTTTTTTTTTTGCTTTTTTCACATAATAATAATAAAAAATGGTGAAATGTGAATTTATTTTCATCAAAATCATTATCATAATGTAGTAATCATGAATTTAAAGTTATATACCTTTCTATGTCTATAGTATATCAACCAAGTGTTATTACTCGTTCGCGTCTTGAATAATATCTAAGTAGGTATAAGTTTGTATATATATGTAAATCCTCCACGCCATCTACAAGAAGAAGATAAACTCGTATTCACGTTATGATTGCAGAGCAAAAATTGTAATTTGACGTGAGACCGGAAATCAATTGTTTAAATAAAACAACAATTAAATAACAAGAAACAACTGGAGAAAAAAAAAAAGTTTAATTATTTTGTGAAAAAAACGATGATGATTCATTTTTATGCTGAATGGTTTATTAATGATTTAATTTTTTTTTTCACCATTTCTGGTTGTTAGGTTGCGCGCGCATAAATTTGGACATGCGGAACATAATTTAGTGTTTGGCCAATTAATTAAAGATGGTCGATTTTAGAATATTTAACGAACCATTAAAATGGTTTGAAATCATAAAAGGTGCGCACCTTTATAGTAATATTTCCAAATCAATATTATATTATGTACGTACGTATATAAACTAGTGGTGGGTCAACCACCTTCATTGTATCGTATATAAATATATACGTTACAACAAAAATTCATTGAATTGTCATAAAAAATTAATTTCAACAAGAAAATGTAAATAAATCGCGATTTGTATTTATAGTTTTGTGTATAGAGTGAGAGCAGCAATCAATTATTAAAACACAGCCAAACGGAGATTTTAAAATTTTCGACAAAAATAAAACATAAAATCGATTTTGGCTGTAAGGGTCGCCCACATGGCTAAGAGTATAATTTTTGTTTGTTTGTTGTTTATGCAATTACGTCAGCTTTTGGGTATCGAACACAATACGACACGAGCATAGATTTAAAAAAAAAAAATCAAAACATTACGTAGTTTTTTTTTTTTGGTTTCTAAAGTCTCTCAATTTAGGTTTTAATCGTGTGGGCTAAGCAAAGCGAGACACTCAATGCAACCGGTATAAATTATAAACACATTTACAACGATACAAAAATACGCCTTCTTAGTGCTTGTGGTTAAGTGCATACCTTATAGTTAGGTAACTAACAAAAACTTTTACAAGACTTGAAAAATGTCTATTAATTAAAAACTGATTAGCCAGAGTTTTGTTACAGATTTAGTTTAGTTTTTTAAACATAGTGATAATCTTAAATTGGAATCGAGATATATGTATATATATCATCACAATCAGATTATGTGTCTATATATACATACATATATATTTATATATGTATCTGTATTCTGGAAAATTAGAATACGTTACCAACAAATGTAACCAAAACAAGTTGGTTTAGTTTTTTTTTTATGTTGTTGTTTTAGGAAATTTAAGTATTAGAGAAGTCAAAAAGTCTGTTAAATAATCATTTGGTATCATATCAAATTCGTTTGGTGTATGTATAAAAAAACCCACGCGATGGTTTTTGGAGTCTTTGTTGTGTGTTGTCATATAGTTTTATGGGTACATTATGTACAACCGCACTGTGTTTACGTGTATAGAAGAAAGAAATTAATAACATGCATATTTAATTCTATATTTTTTGTATTTCAAAACATAAAATATGTATTATGTTCTGTTGTATTTATAGGTATATCAATTTTGAGCGCCTTTTTTAATATTATTAAAATGTTTTATATGATGGATGCAAGTTGTGTGTTTATATCATAATTATTTATGTACCGTTCTATTTTTATAAGCCATAAAATGATTTAGATTCTACAAAATGATACCTAGTAAATTATCTGGAAGATTAGACAACTATATTTAGAAAATTTACTTGTCATCTATCTAGATGAGTTATGACATAACAAATATTAACCAGAAATCTTTCAAATGATGTTTTTTTTTTAATGTCAAATCATTGTTTAATTGATCATAAATTAATTATTAATTTTGCCCCAAAAGTACCCAACTGGAATTTAATGATAGGTTTAGTGTAAATATTTTAAGAGGCCATCAAAAATCAAATCCAACAATTTTATTAATTTTCCAAACTACTTCGAATATCGAAAGCTTGATTTCATGCGGCAAACACATTGGAACGCTTTATTATTTGATAGAATTTCAATTTTTAATCAAAATTTTTCAAAGCCGATTGTTCAGAATATGTCGATTAGAATAACATACATTGAATATATAATTTCAGAATTCGAGTATAATGTCGTAATACTGAATTAAAATTTGAAAGTTGTTACATTTCCAAATTTAAACAGTTTTTTCAAAATGGTTTATGCAGAATCGAAGAAATCAATAAGTCGTTGTAAATTTTTATTGAATTGGGATTAAATATCAGAATTTCATTTTCGCAGTTACGAAATTTATTTTGCGATTAAATCAAATGTTTGTTGCACTTTGAAATAACCACGAAATTCAAAATGATGGAGTTTCACAAAGCCATACAGTTTTATAGAAAACAGCGGAGAAAGTTTATCATCATTAGAAAAGTTTATTTCTTTACTAAAAACCCGAATTTGGGGGGCAATTAAGTAAGATAACTAAACGGGGCTTTTGGATTAAATTAAATTTCATTAAAATCAGTTAATTAATTATAAGTAGACAACTCTGAATTAAAAAATCGATAAGTATGATTAACTAGATAAATTGACAAATATAGAGCGTGTTAAAAATACACATTAAAACTACATCGCATGTAGCTTTTAAGAATGTTTCTTCACCAAATGTGCATTTTCCATTTCGAATACACCCCTAATTTTGAATAGTACCAAAACACCAAAAAGGAAGCACTCGCGGCTTTGAAAATATTTCCTGTACATTAAGCTTGTCTTATCAGATGTCTCTTTAATTACTTAAAGATAATTTGGAATTACAATTTGAAATGTTCAAAATTTCAATGAGCTCCAAATTTTTTTTTGCTCAGAGGTTGGAGCTAATTAGGTTGGAATAAAGACTACAGATTTTAATGTTTAACCGTTTAAGCATAGCAAACGTATTTATTTGGGATTGTTTTAAATCAACCCTACAAATAACCACCGTTTTACCTTCTTGGAACCATAAAGTATTTTACATGCAGTTAAGTTTAAGACTTGGAAGTAGTTAGCTCGGTTAGCAATCTCTAGTTAAATAATATTTCCTCGCTTGCGTCTGTTATTAAATTACGATTTATTTCATAATACAAATTAAACGCAACCTAATTTAATTTCTCTTTTTACATAAATATTTTATCTGGAGGGCTAAATAATTAACTGCCCAATTTCGTCGAGCTAAATATTTAGCTTAAGGCTAAATATTTCTATGTAAAAAAAATATAATCACTTGCAAAGAATTTATGTTATGAAATAAAATGTAATTTTATAAAAGAAGAAAGAGAGGAAATATTATTTAACTAGAGATTGGATATTTTTTGTGAAACCGGGCATCAGTCAATTATTACGAAAATTTATTTGACCAAAGATTTATTTAACTATGATTTTTAAATAATCTGAAAATTACTTTCAGAATTTTAAGAACACTTTAATATTTTTTGTGAAATGTAATGTTTTTAAAAATGTTTAATTAATTTTACAAATGTTAAGGCCTTAAATTTCGAGATAAACTAAATTTTAAGAACTTTAAAAAGTTTAGCTACTTTACATAATTTTATTTAAACTTTCCGAATTACATTTTTTATAATTTTTTAATATTCTAAGACATTCATAATTTATAAGAATTTCGAAAATTATTTTTAGTTACAATAAATTTAAAATTTGAGATATTTCAGTATATAAATAATTTTAAAGAAATCATCAAATTTTTTGGTAATTTGTAGTTTAATAAAATTTTTTAATTTTTTTTTTTTTTTTTCTATCTCTGCAATCTTTTTTGGAGCTCAAGGCACCCCAACTCTTTCGCAGTTTCCTTTTCACGTCCTACCTTAACGCCGTTGCCAGCCAACTCGAGGACGTACGGCTATAGACCCGCTTTTGTTTAAACCACCTGCACATTGCATTGCTTCATGCCAGCCTATAGTACTGACATGAAAGGTGGGTCGGCCCATGGATTCCGCACTCTCAACAGGGGGTCATAAATGTGTTCATCGTCATCACCGATCGTAGTCAGATGATGAAAAATCCCTTTTGCATCCCGCCCCAAAAAAAAAATATTTTTACCATTCATTCTTTTGCAACATATTTATTGATATTTTGAAAATATACAAAATAATATTTGAAAAAAACGAAAATTAAATCTCTATCTATATCTATGTAATATTATAAAGTAATTAGTTTGTATTTAAGTGAGCACAAATTTCAAAAACCACTGGACCAATTTTCACCAAATTTTCACTCTTGCCTTTCCGGTAGTTCAACTAATATAACAATAAAAACCCGATTTCTTTATTTTAACTCTATTGTTCCTTATATTAATCTTAAAGGACTATTCACAACATCAAGCGCGAAATCCAAAGCAAGTAGACGTTTTTTTTTAAATTATGATATTAAAATTAATTATATATAAAATTTTTTGCCTATTTATGGTTTGTTCAATCAAATTAAATTTAATTAAACCCGAAAATTACTTCAAAAAAATAAATTTGCTCGTAATACAAATTTTACATAGGAATTTCGTTTTTATCTAACTTTGAAGTAATTTTCGGATTTAATTAAATGAAAATATTATAAATAGGCAGAAATTTTATATAAAAATGATTTTATGTAGACGTGCTTGATGTGGAATATTGTGGATATCTCCTATAATTCTAAACAAACCATTTACTGAGTGAGTGCCGACTTCTAAGTTGTGGTCAATTTATCAACTGAATACCTATAGCTGATTTACATTCAACGACATTCCCCTTCCGCAAAAACGTTGAAACACAATACAGAAGAAACTGCAAAGGCAAAATGAGAAAAAATAAGCATCTGCTTCAAAAAGTATAGGAATATACAAGAGAATTTATATGGAGCGTTTCTTGGATGGTAATTTTTTTCTAGCGAAACCCAACATATTCCAATTTTTGAAACTACGCTGATCGTCGCATTTCTATATATACGTATGATCAAAAAGTACCGGGAATTTGTAATTTAAATGAACCGCTCTCGACCGATTCGCATATTTTTTTTTTTTTAAGTTGGTAGATCCTATACTGATATCTGTGTGTAACTTGAGTGGGATCAGATGATTAGTGTTTGTTTGTCAGCTGTTCATAATAAACAAGTTTTTGTGTTTTGTCGCATTTTAACATGAACAATTTTATTGAGCAAAGATTTTGCTTGAAATTTTGTGTTTTGAACGGAATTTCTTGTGCTGAATCGTTGAAAATGTTGCAGAAAGCCTTTGGGGACTCTGCTCTATCAAAAACCAGAGCATATGAATGGTATAAAGTGTTTAAAAATGGTCGTGAAGTGGTTGAAGACTTGCCTCGTTCTGGACGCCCTTCCACATCGAATACCGATAAAAACGTTGAAATTGTGAAGAAAACTGTGCTTGAAAATCGTCATGTGAGTATTAGAGAGATTGCTAGTGATCTTAACATCTCATACGGAACCGTTCAGCACATTGTTGTAGATATTTTGGGCATGCCACGCGACCACGATAATGCGCCGTCACACAAAGCGCGTATTGTGACAGATTTTTTGACCAAACACAGCGTAAATATCCTTGAGCAGGCACCGTATTCACCCGATATGGCTCCGTGCGACTTTTTTCTCTTCCCTCGACTTAAATTACCACTTCGTGGAAAAAGATTTGAATCTCTGGAAGCCATAAAACGAAATGCGACGAAGGAGCTGAAGGACATCCCAGTTTCGGCTTACCGAAAATGCATGGATGATTGGGTTAAGCGTTGGCACATGTGTGTTGCTTCAGATGGATGTTATTTTGAAGGAGATAAAATATATTTGCCCGAAAATTAACACAAACTTGTTTTATTTACAAATTCCCGGTACTTTTTGATCATACTGTATGTACCTACTTATATTTCGTTATGTCTGCTTGAAAAGTCAATTGAATCTCGAGAAACAAACCCAAAAATCGTTGTCTGTTTTTTTCTGCAGATGTCGAGTTTCACCTTCCTGTCAACACGACACACCTGGGTGTGTATTTGATTTTTTGTATCTGATCGAAGTTTTTTTCTAATAAAGTTAAATGAAATTTTCATGATGATATAGTTTCTCTATTTAATGTTTATCCGTCTTTGATGAAACACTCTTGATTAAATTCATACACATCAGGGGTTGAACGTGTTGGTAAAAGTGGTTTTATTCTCGTGTTGACACGAAGGTTCATATTTTTTCTGTAAAATCGGCGTTGAGTGAATAAATAACTCAAGAAAACCAATCATTTGTTTTGATTTAAGACAATTTTTATTTAAATTTATTTTTTATGTTTAAAGAAAACAAATTTTTGATTTGTAAAAATCAGTCTTTATTCACAAAATCAGAATTCAACCTTTTAAAACTGAACCCTTTACCTCTTAAGAAAACGAAAAAAAGTAAAAATATCTTTTGTTACTTTTAGTGACATCTATCGGTGAAATATGTAAGTAGTAAATTCATCAAAAAATTAAAAAAAGTCCTTTCAAGCTCAATTTAGTCTCCAGTGCTCAACATTTTAGTACTTTGGAATTTATGTCAATTTCATCCCTGATTACTACGCATTTTATTTTACCTGTTAACGCCTAAATATCATACCTGTTGGAATTTTTAATCTCTTTAATTCATTTTAAAGCCATCTTATGTTCAATGGCGAACACAAAAGTAGCAAATACATAAAACGATTTTACGATTTTTTTCCTTTTTTATCATAGTAAAAAAAAAAATTTTTGATACGAAAGTGGCAAGGGCGATAGACAGTTATACCACAGATTAATAAACAACCAGAGCCGACATTACGTGGACCAAGAAATTGTTGCGCTTACCTTATATTTTACATATTAATTTTAAATTTTTAGCCACGATAATTTAATACCGAAAATCTTACCTTCTATTGACGATTGTAAAAGTAAAGAAAGCGCCTCTCGAGGGAAATAGTTAAAATGATGCACCTGATAAAATGACATTTGTTACAAATGAAATGAAAGAAAATTTAGCAATGCGATAATTAAAAATTGTTTTTATAGTCCAAAATTGGAATTATTTACAATTATTAGCAATCCCGTAAGTAAAAATTGAGTTTACGGATCAAAATTGGAATTATTTACAACAATTTCGAACGTCAAATTATCAGGTAGCTCAGTTTAAAATTGTTCCACTAGGTGGAATCCGTGATGCTCCAATCGTCAATAAACCAAGGTCAAAAAAATTAGTCCATTTTTCTCCATATAAAAACCGCGTTATGTCGCTTCTGGGTACTCTGTGGTTATACATTGAAGGTTAGTACAAAATTTGAAGTAAATCGGTTAAATAGAACTTCAGATATCATGTCAATCGTGTTGGGAAAAATAGTTTTGAGAAAAATACGTTTAAAGTTTTGAATAAACGTTACAAAGAGTCGCAGCAATCAAAGTTTAAATTACTAACTCCGTAAACTATTGGATTTTTAATATTTTCTCTCGACGATATATTCTTAAAGGTCTAAACTTTAAAAATATGCAAAAAAAATAAGTTTGTTGAATATTCTAGACAAGAATACCCCCTAACTAATAAATTTTTGTTGTTTTTAATTTTGTTTCTAAAATTTAAATTTTTAGAAGAATTTTAATAGACCAAGAAATTTAACATTTATAATAGTTCTAAGAATTTTGAAATACCATTAATCAAAAATCTTGTAAATTAAAAAAATTAAGATTAGTTAAATTTTTTATATTAATTTTAGGACTCCAAGAATTCCAAAAAAATTAGCTTTGTACGGAACGTAAAAAATTGACATTTTTAAAAAAATCAATCAGAATTAATAAAATTGTAAAACAAAATTTGATCTAAAAAACCAACAATTAAAGATTAAAATAAATAAAGCTTAACAAAAAACAAATTAAAAATTTGTGTATTTTCCAAAAATTTTTACTTTTAATAATTTTCAGAATTTTAATTTCTTTGAAGCCGCATACTACAAAAAACTTCAGTAACTTTTTTGGTAATTTCGCAACAGAAGAACTTGTCGAAAATAAACTTTTCTCAACTTTTCGGTAATTTGTTTCCCCTCCATACCAACTTAAAAAAAACATAATTCTTTTTTTCATACGAGAAAAAAAATTATGTTTTTTAAGTTGGTATGGAGGGGAAAAAAATTTACAAATTATATGAGACAATTTTATGTCCGTCAAGTTCTTCTGTTGCGAAATTACCATAAAAGTTACTGAATTTTTTTTGTAGTATGCGGCTTGAGAATTTGTACATTTTAAAAAATATATTTTTTAAGACTTTTAAAAATGATACACAATTTAAAAATCTAAGAATAGAATTTTATGAATATTAAGGGTTTTGAAATTGCATTTAATTGAATGAGGGGTTAATTTTTGAAAGAGTTTGGAAACTGTAACAATTTTAATACTTGACTAATTTTTAAAAAAAATACAAATATTTTGAATTAGAAGGATTTAAGGAATTTTAGAAAATTTAATTTTTAAAAAATAAACGATTTCAAAACTTAAATATTTTCTCAAGAAATTTAGAAGATTTAAAAACAAATTTGTATAATTTTCACAAATGTTTATTTTTAATAATTTCCAGAATTTCAGTTTCCTTGAAAATTTGAACTTTTTTAAAACTAAATTTTTTTTAAGAATAACACGTTATTCCTACATGTTATTTAACATTAAAAATTTGAAAAGCCTTAGAATAGAAGGAATTTTATGAAATTTAAGGATATGTAGATTGTATATAATTAAATGAGATTTACAATTTCTTAAAAATTTTGGAAATTGTAACAATGTTAATACGTTTAACTAATTTTTCTAAAAATTACAAAAAAAATTCAAATTTTAAATAGTTACAATTTGCCAAATTTCGAGGAATTAAAGAATTTTAGAAAATTTAATTGTATATGATTTTAATCTATTCCGAAGATTTTAAGAGAATTTTATCCAGTTTCGAACTGATGAGCTTTGGTTTATGAAAAAAACCAATCTTGGAATGGAAACTGGATTAAACTCTCTTACAATCTTCGGAACATGTTAAAATCATATACATTAAAATTAAAAACCATAGAACCTGCCTAACATTCGGTTTCGTTGAATGATTGTTCGTAAATACTAATTTACTTCTACATGTCAATTTGTAAAACACATTAAAAATAGTCTAAGGACCAGTTGCATATTAGAAATTACAACAATCAATAAAATACATTCAAAATTAAAGTTGAATTTTAGAAAATTTAATCGATAAACAAATACATCAATAAATTTTTTTGGCTTATCGTTATATATAACTTTTTTTTTTTATATTCCGTACCAGTTCCATATCCAATGGTTGTAACCAAATTCCCGCTTTACAAAATTATGCATAAATCGAAATTCCTTTTGGTTCTATTGGGAAATTTTGCAAATCGAAGGATGGGATTAGTGACATGTACACATTGGTGTAAATGATTTTAGGACTTAAATACCTACATGAAATTTACAAGATTCAGAAACAAAGAATTTTAAGAAACAAACATTTTAATACAATAAAAAAAATATTCTGAAAGATGTAATTGTTTTAAGAATTTTAGTAATTAAAGGCTTTCATATATGGAATGCAATATTTGGACTAAATCAGTTTACCGGGTTTTCGGTAAATATTTTAATTTTAACTTTCTTTTTAAATTTCAACTTTGTTCATAAATCCATTTTATTACATGATTCATTCATCTCCTTGGTTTTCTAATTAAAAATAATAAAATAAATTAATTTAATTAAAAAATTATACCCAAATTGAATTTGAATTCTTATTTGAAGTTGCCATAGAACTATTCGAATATTATATACATCGCATATGAATAATTTTCATTATTAAAATACATTCGTAAGAAGAGAGCATAGAGACTTCGTGTACTTCAGCATCGGAAAAATCCTTTCTTAGTCCACGCTTATTGGATGAATTGTTTTAAGTTAATTACGACATAATTAGCAATAATTTTAAATAATATTTCGTGTAATCTTCAGAAGCATGCTGTTCTAAGGCCATTTTAATATTTTTTGCAAATAACACCAAGAAGCGTTTTATTAGAGTATACGAAATTTATTTACCTGTTTCAAAGCAAAATTCAATTAAGCAAACTTTGCGATTCTATGACAAACAACAATTTAGAAACGAAATTTATAACACCGATTTTGCCAGTCGATAGGATATCGAAGCGAAAACGACATTTATAATATTGGCCAACGTAGAGTTACGAACTTGCGCCCGGTCACCATGGATTGATGAGATAATTGATTTTTTCATAATCGTAGACTAATCAGCATGAAACATGGCCATTAATTATCTTGCAATTTATCAACTTCAAACATTAATTAAACTGTATTTTAATATTAATTGTTGGTTGTGGTCTCCATCACCATCATCTCTTAGAAAGTGGTTAAGAAAGTGAAACTATGGCCAGTTAAGCCACATGAAACGCAAGTGTGCTAAATTATGAGTAACCCAAGTATTTTTACATTCGAAAATTTTTGTATTTTTCTGACATTTAGCCGATTTGATCACCAGTAAGGTTATGTTTTCGACAAATCTATAGGCGGAGCTTAAAAGTTACATTTTGGCGGCAGAATTCCACATTTGATTAAATAAATAGAACAAGAATATTATATTTGTCATTAAAACCATTTTATTAGCATTTAGCGTAATTTATACAATAATACGATCGCGTCTACAAATTGATCGCTCAAAATTTCTTGGTTTGCCTCCTTTCAAAGAATTTAAATCCTGATGATTAAGAGAATTACCTTTTATGAAAATGATTTAAATGGGTAGGTATCAGCAGGTATTGCAGGTATCTTTCGCTTTTAGAAAAACCTGAAAACAAATATTTATTGCATTTTGCATATAACCAAATATATTAACCATATTTGACCTGATTCAACTTTTGAAAAATATTTAGCCGAAATCCAACACTACAACTCAAAATCTCAAATACAGAAAACAAATATTTTAATTTAATGAAATCGCGTACAGCACAAAAAATCGTTAAGAACGTAATGCAGTTTACCACTATTTTAGTATGTACGTAATACTAGAAAAAATTACAACAACTGAAATGACGTCTCTCACAGAAATAAAAAAAAAATAGGTTTGCACTCCAACGCTACATGTGTTGAAAGTTGGAAACCAAATTTCATCGTTTTCCGATTTTTTGTACCAATATTCGGAAAATCGATTTAAGTTTTCAGTTTTTTATACTTGGGGAAAAGTAAGAATTTACCGGTAAATAAAATGCAATTACCGGCAGTTCGGTAAACATTTTTCAGGCGGTTACCGGTATTGTATTCCCTACGTTTCAAAGTATTCGTAAATTAAAGAATTTCTGTATTAAATATTTAAAAAAATGTAATCCATTCGGTTTAAATACATTACAAAATCTATTTTGTTAAAAATGTATGTTTTTTAAAAAAAACATAAAAATTTATGATAATTAAAACATAATATTTAAGCTAAAAAACCAAATTATTTAATTAAAATAAATAAAGCTTAACAAAAAAAAAATTAATTTTTCTAATGTCCACAAACTTTTATTATTAATAATTTTAAGAATTTCAATTTCCTTGAGAATTTGAACATTTTAAAAAATATATTTTTTAAGAATAACAAACATTTTTAGATTTTTTTGAATTTTTAGAAATGTCAAAAAAATTAAAAAATCGAATATAAAGAATTTTATAAATTTTAACGATTTGAAAATTGAATGATAGAATGATTTTAAAGATTTACAATTATTTAAAGAATTTGGAGGTTGTAACAATTTTGAATACTTTAATGAATTTTTCAACAAAACAAAATTAAAAAAAAAATAAATATTTTTAATGAAAAGAAATTAAATTTAAGAACTTAAATTCTTTCCCAACAAATTTAGGAGATTTAGAATGAAGAATTTTAAGTTTGGCAAAATTGTGGTATGGTTCCAATATAAAAATTTTCCTTTCCCAGAATTTGTATCACAATTTTTTGTCAAAAGTGGATTATTATTATTTTAAAGTAGCTTTATGAATTGGGAAATTCAATGAATTTAATGAAATATAAAATATATACTAGCCGCATTTCTTGACGCACAGCCATCCGGATCATATAAAAGTTTACATTGAAAGCAAAAACTGAAATTGAACATTTTTTTATTTTTGGACCAAAATATGATTGTGCCATCAAATATGATTTGTTCTCCGGATCAGATCAAATGTAAAGAAATATCATTTGATCATACTGAATGTCGTGACATACATTTTGATTTATCATTTCACAATTCTAGCTGTAATCACTTATTCTGTTCTCAGCTTCGTTTTAACCTTCATCCGTCCCTAAAAAAAAGTAACACTAAAGTTCCTTTGGTCAAAAATGACCAAAATAAATTCAACAGCAAATTTACGCTAAGCAGTACGATGTAAATTTTTGTTTCCAAATTTAATTATTAAAACCAAAGATAACACAGTAATTTAAAACAATTTCAATGTTTATTTATTAAGAAAAATTCATATTTTATTTCGTACACTGATGGCACACATTCTTAGTATGAGCTATGCAAATGAATTTCTTACATATGTGCCTGTTGTTCGAATTTTGTCAGAAACTGCAGCAGCCTCTTTTTTGTGCTCCTGCTAATTCTGTAGATTATGACGGGGTTGAAAATTTTGCAACGTTTGATGTCAAATTTTCTACAGATTGCGACAATATGTAGACCGTGAGAGATAAACCCTTCTAGACCAACGTGGCTTAATCAACGACTCACCCAGTGTTACAATAAATAGTTGGCTTTTATAATACTTATTTCTACTCCATTCTGGCAAACACTAGTGAATAGCACGAGCGCATTTATTACTGATCCAATATGTTAGTGAACACTCCTACTGGCTATCTATTTGTTTTACATGTACAAGTATAGCAAGCAATCGTTTTATCGACCATGTTGACACCGCCTTTCGTTTTATTGCAGTTCAATAAAATATTGTTTTTTTTCGGTATCTCTTCAAAAGTATCTCTTCAAAAGTACAGAAATGTTTTTGGGATGTATGATAGTAAGATTGTATCCTTAGTAAAAGCGAAAGTAGAGGAATACAAAAGCTTGTCTCTGATTTCTAAAATAATCGGTGCTATTGATGTTTTTTTCTTTCGAATTGTTCTAATCATGGTCATGTGGCATTTTAGTAGCATTTGCCCAGTTCGTAGGATGTAAACAAGTTATCAAATGTAACGTTTCTCTCTTTTATAAGCTGCGTGATAGACAAACCAAAGATGACAAGTAAACCCTGATTTCTCTCAGGTGCTGTACCTGTCTCCTTTCCTATGTACGGCTGTACGTTTCAAACGTAAGAGCTTTCACTACCGCAGAGCAGCCAAAACATAATCCCATACTTGGCGATTCCTAAAACATAATACCATTCGGTATATATTGTCGAAAAGGGCAACGTGCACGAAATCCAACCAACTGCTATGGTAATATATCCACCCACTTTGTTCGTTTTTCTCCAATTGGTGCTAACTTATTAATGCATTTACGACTAGCTCGTGTGCTACAATCATCAAATCTCATGACATGACTCTTGAAATTACTTTGAACCGTTTTAGAAGTATTACTTTCCCAAGAATCTACATGAAGTTCACATAATCCGAAATTTCAGAACATGTATCATCAGGTGAAAATGATGTGCCCTCCCTCACCTAATTCTTCTTCAGTTGCCGATGACATCTTTGGAAAATATTATGTATTATGTATATGTACAAAATGATTTTAGTTTACCATTAGACGAAAATTGGAATAGCAAATAATGTGAAATGCATCTATTGGTCATTTTTGACCACAAGATCTTTAGTGTTACTTATTTCGTAGCAGGGTAACGGTTAATCAGAAAATTCCAATTCTTTGAGTAAATCATAACTAATACATATAAATTAAAGTCACAAAGGAAAACATGTTTAAAGGTTTAATTTAACAAGATATTTGAAAAATAATATTCGATTTGGTCAAAAATGACGCGAGGGACGGATGAAGGTTAAGATTGAGCAGGTAACAAGTTTCAAATATATGGGAATTATATTTGATTCTAGATTAAATTGGAAAGAGCATAATAAAGATTTAAAATTTTACTGTTGGTTGTTCACTAAGTAGTTATTTTTATTTAAAAGTTTATGTCGTCCTGAACTGTTATGTATTATTTATTTCGCTCTTGGTGCTTCAAAGCTTTAATATGGTTTATCATGTTGGGGTGGTGCTTACTTATCTAATATTAAACTTATTATGATTTTGCAAAGTATATGGTTCGAATTTTATGTAATAATCCTAAACTAACCCATTCGTGGCCGTTATTTATTAATAAACAAATTTTACCAGTGCGGTATCTTTACGTTTATAAAGTACTACGCCTATTTTATTTCAAAAGTGGTAATCGGAATATTCGTGGTGTTATGGATTCCCACCAAATTAGAGCTAATGCTCTATATCTTGTGAATGTTCCCAAATATAATACCACTTGCATGTTTCGAACATTTACAGTATTGGCCCCAACATTGTTCAATAAACTTCCCATTTCAATAAAAAAATGTTATAATTTTAAATTCCTCAGAGAACTTTAGAAAATATTGAAAAATTTTCAATTACACTCAGACTATTGTGTTGTGTTGTGTTGTGTTGTGTTGTGTTGTGATGAGCCTGAGGCATCACTTCAAACTTAAACCTCTATTTGTGTTTTATAATGAGCTGTTTGCATAGCCTTATGTTTGTTTTCTATTTTTTCAATTTGTTTATTATTATTTTTAAGTCATAATTTTAATTGATGGATGTAAATAAAAATGCAGCTATTTTTCCAAAAATTATACGGTTCTTGCGAAATATTATTTAACTAGCTTTTTCTCTTTATATGTGTGACTACAATTTTTGCAATGGTAAATATGTTAGTGGAAATAGAAGGCTATATAAAAATTTAAATTTTTGTAAAGGTTAGTGATTGTTTACAAATGAGCCGCATATTTTGAAATCAAGCTACCTGTTATGAAATAAATAAAATATTTACGAACAATTTCAATCGATAGTATTCCTTTGTCTAGGTTGCTCATTTTATTTTGCCGACAGGCTGTTTTCCAAACGAGACTTATTTGAATACTTGTTTGTGAAGCCTAACTTATTACAAAAGAAATTAATTGGATAAGTTAGGTTCCACGAATAAGTATTCGTTTGGAAAACAGCCTTAAACAATTTTTAGTAATTATAATTGTGTTGTTTGCAAAAACAAACAACGGTTAGAAAAAAAAAGTAAAATTTGAAATTAAAATTTGCTTACAGTGTTTCAAGAATTTAAATATTTTAAGAATTTGTTTTTTTATAGAACCTCAAAATTAAAATTTTTTAAACTTGTATATTTTATTGTATTATTTTATAAATTTCAATTTTTAATTTATATACAATATTTCAAATTTAAATTATTATTATTACATATTTAAATTTTGAGATTTGTCAGACATTTATACTTTTAAAGAATTTAAAATATCTTAAAATAGAAATAATTGTAAAATTTTAAGAATTTCAAGAAATTTAATTGTGTCAAGAATTTTTAACAATTTGGTGGTCCAATCACTTAGCATTGACTAATTAAGCCAAAGCATAGATTTATAAAAACTACACTAAATTTAAATATTTAAAATAATTTTCTGCCTACTTCCAGAATTTTGACAAATTAGAGAATTTTGAAGATTATTTATTTATTTTTTATTTATATATATATGTAAATGTAATAAGTTTACTCAGAAAACTTTTTCCATTAGGAATACAAAAAAAGTGTTTTTAAATGCTAAAATGCCACCCAATTACTTAACTAATTACCATCACCACTAATTAACATGACCATGAACCCAATAAGTAAAAAAGACTTCTACATCAATGCTGACTAAGGAATTAAGATATATGTATATATAGTATCAAAACAAATTGACTACAAGTAAACCGTTAAAGAGTATAATTAAAATGTTGAAAGTATTTATTTCTAAAAATGGCCGGGGAACTAAATCTTCTAATATTAATGTCCAAATTGTTCCTAATGCTTATCCCTCTAACAAAGAAAGACGAATTCATCAATTTACATTTAATTCTGGCTGGCTTCAAAACTTGTCAAAAATATATTTCGGTTGTTGGTGTCTTAAAAGCTTTTAAGAGAGCAACCGAATAGTAAGTTGGAATAACAAGAGATATGGTCATATTTTCTAAGTCTGAAGACATACCTGATACAACTATTAAAGAGCATTTGTAACTCGGAGAAGTATTTCTTTTGAAGATCAAAAAAGATCACATCACCATAAAGAAAATGAGGAAGTACAAACGATTTGACCAATCTAAGTCTGAGTTCATTAGAAAAGAATTTAGTCGTAGCCTAGAACATTCTAAGTAAAAATATTATCCTCCTATTAACTCCTTCGATGTGCGAGTTCCAACATAGAGTTCGATCAAAAGTTAAACCAAGATTGTTAACAGTATCAGAGAAATTAATGCTGGCTCCGTTGACAGAAATTTTCGGTAAATCGTCGACGCATCGAAAGTGGGACGATATTAAAATAGATTGAGTCTTCTCACTATTAATACCCAGACGATTTTTCACGGACCATTCCACAATTAGGCCTATATCCAAATTGAGTTTATTAATACTGTTCACAATATCCGTAGGATTAAAGAATCTATAAATTTGAACATCGTTAGCAAATAAATGATATTTACGATGTGTATTCATCACTTTCGTCAAATCATTAATATACATGATAAATAAAAAACGCCTAAAATTGAACCTTGGGGAACACCAGAATAAGTGTTATTAGAACCGGATATGGAATTGCGCCTGGTGACAATCTGTGAGCGATTAGATAAGTATAAATGAACCAATTGACTCGCAGTGGAAGAAAACTTGAAATGTTCTTTGAGTTTATAAATCAGCTGATGATAATCCGATCAATACCAAAGTACAAACCTCCCTGCTATCAACTGCCATCCGAATATCATCGCTGATTTGGAGCAAAGCAGTTGTTGTGCTGGGGTTAAGGCCCGTTGCACATTTCAGCTAAGCTAAGCGAGAAATGTAGTTTTCGTTAGTTTAGTTAGCTCGCCTAGCTCATCCCTTTGCGCTTTCCAGCTGATAACTAGCCATATACACACATACTTTGTTGATTTTATATCTTCTCATTAAATTTTTTTATTTTCGTCAGGCGGATAAGAATTTAGGTCACATCGCTTAGCTTAGCTTAGCTGAAATGTACAACGGGCCTAAATCTATAAGCTGACTGGAATTCAGATAGAAGGCTTTTGGAATTCAGGTATTCAACTATTTGTGTTTGAAAGACTTGTTCAAATTCATTGGATAGCCCAGGCAGCAAACTAATAGGGCGAAAGTCTGATAAATTAGTACATTTTTGTTCTATTGGAATAGGTATTATTTTAGAATGTTTCCAAATCAAAGGAAATGTGGAAGTCATAACGAAACTATTATACCCGTGCAAGAGATAGCATTCAATATAGGGAAATATCATTTTAACGAACTTAATTTCGTCATTCTTTGCGAGGCTTTGACTTTCGCGTCAACATGACGCTAAAAATTTTATTTTTTTATTTTTTTAATTTTTTAATTTTTTGAATTTTAATTTGTATACTATGAGAATATAATCTTGTATTGAAATCCGTGATGTGAATGTTGAGCTAAATAAAATGGCGAGGGGTATGAAAAAAACCAGGAAAGACTTGTCCAAATCAGGGTGTCTTTTTTATTGGTGACTGCTTTGAATTGAAGCAGAGCAAATCAAATACGACGTACGAAGGGAAATCAAGTATTAAAAAAGAGTATGCAATGTTATGGATGAGCCCACCAAATTAGAAGTAATCTTGGCCGAAATATTGTAACGCCCCTTCTTGAATTCATACATTATTATGAATGAGCTCCTACATGCTCAAAATAATGTGTTTATGATGGAGTGGTTGTGCGAGTACATGTTACTAATAACACCACTGTTTTAAAATAAATAAATAAAAATAAATTAATTGGTATTCCATCAGTACCCGTTGCATCTGATTTAACCGATTCTAGAGCTTCACGGAAAAAAATAAACTGGTCCTCAGCTTAGAAAACGGACTTTTAATTTAAGAAAATATACTTTTTCTTGATTTAAAAGTTAATTTTCTTATTTCTTTCGAGTTTTTCTTCATGTAAAAATTGTATTTTTTGAAATGAAGAAAAACTCGAAAGAAATAAGAAAATTAACTTTTAAATCAAGAAAAAGTACATTTTCTTGAATTAAAAGTCCGGTTTCTTAGCTGAGTACCAGTTTATTTTTTTCCGTGTTGGTGCAGATCAACTATGTCAATGTTCTTAAAGCTGAAGTCGCCTTCAAAAAGTGGACTCTGCGTTGAACAATCCACAACACCTACCCCTGAAGAGTGGGAACTGAAATAATTGTTTAAGTCATCAACAGAAAACGGACAGTCGTTAAAATTATCAGGATCATTAAAGGAGTTAATCGATTTTAAATTTTTCCAAAAAATTTTAGAAGGTAATGACGGATTCAAGACGTTTGAATAATATTTCAGTTTGGCTTTAGATTTTACTACGTTAATTTTATTAATTTATTTTAATCTATTGTCTCTAGTGCGTTTCCAACGTTGAAAAATGAAATTCCTAAGTTTAATCATATTTATAATTTCAACATTGAGCCACGGAGGCTTGGAAGGTTTAAGACTTAGACTTTTAAGTGGAACATGTTGTACAAATAAGTGTAATATATAGAGCATAAATATTGAATTTTTTCATCAGATTGTATAATTGAAAATTAATAACTTAAAGCAATTTGGGATTTTAAATTTAAAGGCTTTTAAAAATTTTACAATTCAAACTTAAGGCAATCAAAAATTTACATAATTCAAGGTATTTTGAGGAAATTTGAATATTTCAAAAATTTACCAAGACCAATAAAAATTTGGAGAATTTTTTCTTTAAAGGCCGTTAAGATCTTAAAAAATTGAAGAATTACAAAAAATTTTAAAAATTTAGGATTTTTAACATTTTCATAAATATCCTTAAAATTTCTACTGGTACATTTCAAGGTTATGTAATTTTTTTTAATAAAATAATAAACCAATTTAGACTCATTCCAATAAACAAAAATATGTATTACAATCTCCCAGAATTCTGCCGCTTGCCATTTTCACTATAATGGTCCGCCCCCTCTAGAGTATAACTCACGAATATAAAAAAAAAAAATCATTATATCATTGATCTGGAAAGCTGTAGGTATTTGCTTAGGGACATATTTACCCTTTAATAAACTTTAGGATGTCGATAAAATCTGAACTTACAAAGAGCCGCATTTTAATTAATTTCCGGAAATAAAATATCAAATTCTATGTATTGTAGTCTAGCACAAATTACTAAATGAGTTCAACATTTGAGACGTATCTTTAAAATCTGAAAATTGTTTATGAAGCAGGTAGTTAAAATGAATGAAATTTAAATTTTGAATACATCGATATACGTGTATTGGATTCCAAGGGCAAGTTTATGAATTCCTGAGAAATTGAAATTGTAATGAAATTTCTAATGCTCTTTAGAAATCAAACAAGTTATAATGTTAAAGCTTCGTTCGTATTGCAACATTTTCAAATTTTTTTTCTAAATATCAGACTGAGGCTAAAATCATTGTTATCATCTAAAAAGCCTTTTGAATTTGGTGACGAGACAGTTTGTTGTAGTCAAATAATCAAAACCAAGAATTTTGCTATTTTGCAAATGTGTGCTTCTTGAAACCCTTAATACATTTTCTGCCCCCTTTTTCACCAATATTTGAAAATTTCAGATGACCCGGGTTTGAAGGAAACGAAGATATTGGTAGAGTTAAAAAGTAATTTTTTTATTGTAAATTTCCGTATAATAGAAAATTTAGGAGATTTTTAAAAGAAGTTTAGTTATTTATATAAACAATTGATAAAAATATGCCAAAACTTAGGCTGAAACCAATAGTCTCTTCTCTGTGATAGATTAATGAAAATAGTTAATAAATGGACACACCAAATATAAGTTTCGGTCATTGCACCTAAGCAGATTGTTAATTAATTTGACATGCTTTTACCATTTTGGATGCATCGACTAAAATTTAAAAAATTAAACTACATAATCTGCCCACCTATATGGTAACCTATTGCAGACTTACCCTGGCATTAACAATAAATAAACATTTCTTTTCAGATTCAGTTACAAAATGACGCATGTTATGCACTTCACCGCGTACACAAAATAAAATTTAAATGTGACTCATAAACGTCATAATATGACTCAAGCAGCCGAATCGAATACAATACTTTAATAGTTTCAACACTTTATAACCCGTGTATACGGGATGTCTAGTAATAATATTTATTGTCATTCGCCAAAAAAAAAAAAAAATTAAAATGCTTTAAAGTCGCATCAATCAAAGTAAAATAAAAAATTCATTTTTTTTATCAAATTTGTAAAATCTTCCCACGTCTTTAAGAAAACAACAATACCACTTATCTGAAGCTCTCATCAAATACACAAAAAAAAACATAAAATTGTAAAAATAATCGAAGTGGAACATTTTGATGTGTATGTATGTATATGTACACATGTAGAACACACATACATGTAATAAATAATTAACTTATGCTAATTTTTGTGTACGACATACTATATAGAGTACATTTTTCATCCGCCAAATGAGATGAAAGCACACACAAACACACGCAAATATATACTGGCAGGAAAAACATTGAAATCTAAAGATTTTCTCACAGCCATGAACATATGTGTGATTATATTACGTATGTAAGAAGCACAGCAAAATGAAAATTTGGTCTCAAGAAGTTTTGAATGAAATAATATATGTGTGGAATGGATATAAGACGACTGTTAATTGAGCTCAATATTTTTTTTCCCTATTGTTCTGCCATTACGTAAATACATTATATTCCCTTATCATCCGATACACAGAAGCTATATAGCAAAATTGTAAAAAGTAATTAAAACGAGAGTATATAACAATTGAATGGGCGGAGATTTTGTTCCATTTCTAAGTTTTCTTAAAATAATGGAACTAATCGTGTTGTTGTTGTTGTCGTATGCATTTTTTTATACGAAAGAAGTTGGATAATGAAAATCAATTATCGCATCAATAATTTGCTCAACACTTTATCTTTATTCCGTTTTTTGTGTCACACGATGAAGCCAATAAAAATAAAACGAAAAAACTGCTTTACAAACACACACACACAGTCATTATCGATATGTTATAATAGGTATATCAGAATTTTCTTAATCCTATGCTCTTATCGGTTTCTTTAATAATTATTCGACCACATTCTCACGGATCACATAACAAGAACCGCAATCAACTTGTTTTTTTCTGTATAGTTTTTTGCGAACAATACGAAAAGATTCTATTGATTTTTTTTTATATCCATTCCCATCGATACCATATGCTCGCTCGTTTACCAAGATTTTATTCTTCCAGTTTATTTTTGGTAAATAAAAGAAATGAGATAAGCTAACTATTGATATACATATAATAAGAAAACCACCTGTCGTATTTTTATATGTATATACAAATACTGATTTAATAATAAGACCGATAACAACAACAAATGTGATAACTTATTAATTCTAAATTTATATACATATGTATGAAGAGTATGTGCAAAGACTCAAACAACAAAATGTGTTTCGGTTAGCAATAATTTGGTCTGCTTAATTAAATTAATTACGGCTTAAGACAAAAACCAAAACCCTTATTCCAAACATCTGACAAGACAATAAATTTCTTATTAGCTACTCGTCTCATTTCTTTAAAGTTCTAAGAATTTATTTTTTTTAATTGACAAATAAAATATATATTTTTATTAACGCATTAATTAGATGGAAAGTGAGAGAAGGATACGAGGACGCATGAGGGTTAAATTCACATTGTATTTTAATGCAAAATTTATTTTCTTTGTTGCCGCGCGCGCGCATATTCTTATAATAAATTTGATTGGGTTAAGGCGAATTGGTCGTTAGATTGATATTTTATTTTCGTGTTGCTTTTAGAATTTATTTTGCAATTTAATTGGTGTCAGCTTCATTCGTATTTATGCTTTAGTGCAGACGCCTAAAATTTTTTTAAGATTTTATATTTTTTGTTTACTAAATCATTAATTTTCTTTCTTATTACAGGTGAGTCTCGCAATTTGTATTACAACAAAAATTAAAAACCGTAAGTAGGACAATTAAATTTATTAGTGAGTTTTACACTTTTATGGTCTGCAGATTTTGAGTGTAGGGGGTTTATTATTAAGTATGCTTCAAACATACTATAATGTTGATTGTCAGTTTTACCTTTCTTCGTGTAAAGTTAAAGAAAGTTTAAGAAAGTTATTAAGGATATTTAACTGTTTATGAAATTCAAAAAAAATGTATCAGGCATTTGCAAATGAAGTGTTCCACTTCAAATAAATTATGAATTTTTAGTTATCCAATCATTATTGCTTCGAATTATCGTAGCGTATCCATTTTTCAACACTCGTCACGATACGATGCAAAAAACTTCGACGTCCCTCAGCTTCCCTTCTTGTGAATCATTACAATGGGTTTTAAACGTCTGGAAATCTTTGATCGATTTTGCAAGTTCTTTTTCCGTTTGAGTCAGATCTTCATCGAGTAAAGCTTACAATTCTTCATTTTCATACATTTTTGGCTGGCCTCCTCGTTCCTTATCTTTTGTACCAAAATTTCCTCTTTTATAGCGTCGATAGTAGTACTCACGATGAAACATAATCACCATAAACTTCTAACAGCATTCATTGACTATCAGCAGCATTTTTTTTTCTTTAAATTGCGTTTTGTTGGCGCAAAATTCAACGATAAAAAAAATCATGTCTTTGACACTTCGCCAAAATAACACACACTGAAATGTGAAAACTAAAGTCACGTCATGATGCCTTAACATAACGTAGCAATGGTATTATCCGATGCGATATAGTGTAAGTTAGCCCATCTCTTGAAAATGCCTTAAAATTATTGCGCGCTTCTAATAACTGAATGCAAATCTGAACTAATTTTGAAAATCTTAAATCATCTGAAATTTTACATAATCCAATCTCGAATAAGTCTCAAAAAACTTGAAGGTTTCTCGAATTTCTCAAAAATATCAAATTGTCCATAAATTTGTAAAACCTAAGAAACTTCGCGCTAATTATCGCCACATAAAACTTGAATAAACTGGATGTTCTCGAATAATTTCAAATACCCTAGGAAATATCGAAAAACCCGGAATATTGAAAATTTCGAATAATCTTGAAAAATGTTTAAATCGATTAAATTCACAATTCAGATTTATGTATATGTGTGGTGAAGATCATACAACTCAAAGCTAAACTCAAAATATTAGCAAAATTCATTTTAAATAAAGACGAATAATTTCGATTGACCCCGGAAAAACTCGAATAATTTCAGAATGAAATTCGAATGATCTTGAACAATTTCAATAATTTTGAAAATGCTGTGCAAGCTCAACCATAAGACATGCAATACCCGAATAATATTCCAAATCTCAAATGATTTCGCATAAATTCTTCTGCTCTAAGATTCTCAAATGTTATCCAGCAATCGAATACACTCAACAATCTCAAACATACTCAAATAATAATAATAATCTGGAAATATGCCGCAACTCAGTCCCATACTAAACTCAAACACACGTTCTGGTCGTAACATGATACTTGTGAGTTGTGATTATCACCTACGTATTAAATGTATCTTAGTACTAAAGTAAAACCAAAAAATCTATGGCTTTAGAGGCCGAAATCAACTCTTATCTACGATACCTTTCGAACCATACTTATAATGTGTTGGTGTGAACTTTGCCCAACATCTTCAAATTAAATTTTTGGGTAACGCCGAGAATTGAACTCGATACCATCTATATGATACCATCTATTTGAAAACCGAAACTCTCAAGTCTCATTTTACGGCCAAAATTCGTGCGGACGAGAAATCGAAAAGCAATAACTGTTATTTTTAATAATAACCAATGGTTGTGCACGGGAAAGTATTGAAAATACACAAACTTTCTACAGAACTCGTTGATCAATGATATCCAATTGGTTAAAATTAAAACTTGCTATAGCTAATTATCAGAATCAAACGGTTTACTGATTTTCTGATTTTTTCTAATTTAAGTTACCTGAACATTTTAGGCAAGGATCATCAGGGTTTATAAAGGAAATAAATCGGTCAGAATGTATAGATTTTTTTTACATTAATGCCTAAAATCAATTTTTTTGATTAAATTCTCGACTTTACTAAATAGTTGGTAAGTATGTACATACCAGTCATTCCGACATATCAAAACAACCCGACATACTCTATGAAATTTAGATTATGTGCAACCAACATTCAGCACAGTGAACACCTCAAAATATCGGATTTGCTCCAGAGGGGTGAAATGATCCTCGGTAGGAAATGCAATCCCATAATCAATATATAAGGCAATACCATAATCCCGGTATTCGGTATTGACAAAAAATCAGGGATTTGGGTATTTTGGGATTGACAAAGAGACCGGGATCCCGAGATTTGATAAAACTACTGGATCCCGGGATTGCATTCCCTAATCCTCGGATTGCATATTTTTGAATTTATTTATTACTTTTCCACAAAAGGTTGGTAATTTACTTAAACTCAACTATTATTGGCGTCATGGCCAGAAAAGTCTGATCTACGTTTTTAAAGACTATGGTGTAACGAATTTTAACATTGTATACCGTTTAGTTTGTTCAGCTATCACTGTAGATGATGGTGGCTCCTCTTCTTGAAAAAAGCCCTCGCGTAATTTAGAATAACAAAAAAAACTGTAATATTATTGTTATTAGTGCCAAAGATAGAAGACTCATTGGTGATGTGAAGAAAAAGTAAAAGATTTAACTAAATTTTTCCAAGAATTTCACTAGTAAATATCTTTAAGTTTATTTGTTTAACAATACAATGGGATGAATTAAAAAAAAAATCCAAAATGCTTTAACTTGAATTTTTCAAGTTTTTTACTTGATAACTCTGATCAATGTCTTCAGTATTTACTTGTTGGTTAAGGAAACATTTAGGGTCAAAGTATAATGCTTATCTTGCCAAATGTACCAGACATTTACTTTTTCTATTCAACTTTACTCAAAACTAATTACAAAAATCATGTAATGTGTTTGGGAAGTTTAATTATTTTTAACGATACGTGCTGCCATCTTTGAAATATTTTCCTTTTCTTACTAAGACATCTTAATTCACTTTATTTGACATTTCACCGCAAGGAAAGGTTGACGATTCAACAAAGTTTACAAATTATAAAAATTAGACATTTTTGACCAACCGAACCTTCTAATCTATTTTACATTAAATGTTGATAAATTTAAACTGATTTTACTCTAGACGGTTGAGTGGAAAGAACTTTACCACCAGAAGAGAACGTAGAAGCTAATCAAGTGTGTTAGAGAAGAACCAAAATTGACAATTTTGCGACAGTCTTAAGAATTAAAAGTTTCCTGGATAATACGGTAACTACTGGTAAATACTGGCAGATCAGCAATAATTAAAGCGATCCTTTACTTCTATTAGGGCCGATTGTATGAATACCGCTAAATAAAAAAAATCCGAGAGTAATGATTAATCACTACTCAAGGATTTTATTTTTCGTCGATTGTATGAACGATGCTAAATAAAAATCTATCCTCTCTTTTATTACAGTTTTATACCAGTTTTTTGTATATTGTATGACTGGCAATACTTTTTTTATGACGTGTTGATGTTTATTAAATTTTTTTTTTGTTTATTTAGAGGAAATAAAATTTCAATTTTCCAATTTGACATTTTCTTTCTTGTGGAGTCCATTTTTAATAATTACGTTCATTTATAAAAATGGCTCGTTTGTATGATACACCACATTTGAAATGTCAGAGAAACAAAAACAAATTTTTTTAGTCTCTGATTCAGTCACCAAAAAGAGAGGATAAAACGGATGGTAAAAAAATCATCATCGATTAATTTTCTGATTTAGCATCGTTCATACAATGCAAACTACGCTAAATCAGAGGATTAATCATTTATCCTCGTTCATACAATCGGGCCTTAGTGCATGTGTAAATCTGGTACGCCTCTTCAGTCAAGATCGCACACTAACTACCTGATTAATGCATTTTTTTATTTTCAAAACAATTGGCCAGACAGGGTTCGTAAATGCAATTATCGTATAATGGGTTAATTTGATAAATTTTGAATTATTCAAACCCGGCTAATTTAATAAAATTGACTGGTTTTAAAAATTTCAAACAAAATTTTATTTCCATATTAATTCATATTGGAATTCTTATCGATACATTAGACAAAATGGTATTACAATAGACAAATGTCCAAAAACACCAAACTACGCCATTAATCGAAAAAGGTTCCTTGAATGCTCATGTAATTTAGTTTATCTATAAGGTCACATTACGTAATTAAAATGGATTTTAAGATTTTAGATGCCACGAAAAAGAGGACTGCTTATTTTACCACTGGATACTTTAGAATTCCTGAAGCGCTATTTTCAGAGATAAAATAAATTAGAGTTCCATCGTTGTTAAAGTGTTAAGATCCAGGAGGAAAATGACTTTTAAACTACCACCTCAACAAATTTACGGAGTATCACATATATTTTAGCAGGATTTCGCTAACAGAAGCGACAGCACTTGTGTGTACTTGGTCAGTTTTTGTTACGCTTTCGTAATATCTCGCAAGTCGTTTAAAAATTGGTTGATAAAATCACTTAGAAACTTATCCCACTCAGTTTTCTTCGCACTCTGCTACAAATTTTTGGTTTTATGAGATCGTGAATATTTTTGACTTTCAAGGCACACATCATATATTAGTCTAAGTAATATGCCTACCCATGGCATGGGTAGGCATATTACTTAGGCTAATATATGATGTGGGCAGGTGATTTCCTGTAGAACAGTGTTGTAGAACAACATTGATGTCACGATGTTTTTCATAAAATGCAAACTAACGTAAGTTGTTTGCGATAACGTGCCTGCAACTGCACCGCACCCCCCTTAAAGGGTTCAAAATGCCAAATAAAAAAACTTCTTACCAATTTATTACTATTAGAAGCCCGATTTTTGTCGAATTCGGCTGGAATATTATTACTGTATTAGTTTTAAATTTCTGAAATATTTCCATGTCACCAATACTGGAGAACTTCACAGGATGTCCATTTTTCGATGCGCTTGGCCAAATACCAATTACGGAGGCTGAGCTGACATTGTTGTGATGCATTTTAAAAATTAATTAAGTTTGGTTAATTTCAAAAATGTTGTGTCGTATATTCGTATATCCTAGAGATTTTCATTAGTTTTTCCTTACATTACTGAAATAACTGGAAATCTCGAAATGCTCCTGTTCAAATGCAATATTATCTTGATTAAGTTTGATAATGTGGGGGATTTAACCATGACCATCATATGTGGATGTTACAATATCTCTGGAACTTGACCTAAACTCTTTAGACGATCTTTTTTAGCAAAATCTAACTTATTTACCGCATCAAATCTACCGTTTATTTTAATCAAGCCTAAATTAAATCTTTTAGTTCACGTTCAAACGGTCACATTTATAAATAGTCTTATTTTATCCCTCATCAATTAAAAGTTGAATTTTCTTTATCGTCGTTAGTTTTGTTTATTCAAAAAAATTATAAAACCATTTTCGTTACGATCGGCACATATGTTGGCTAAAAACCAGAAACACAATTATCAAAGTGCGGGACAAATTAAAATTAAAATTTATAAAATGTATATCGAATTTTACTTTTTTTCGTAAAGTTCTTAATATTTACGATAATGGAAATTGCTTCGCCAACCTTTAAGACACAGATCAAACGAATCGTATCGCTCATATCGCTTGTACTGATATTTCTAATCTGACTTTCTAATATTTCTTTCTTCTTAATGCTTTGTAAATGCTTCGTGAACCTTGCAGACACAGATCAAAGGAATTGTATCGCTCGTATCGCTTCTACTGATAGATGTACCATAAATGTGTGTCGACCTTTCAATTCATTCGGCCTTTCGACCCATTCGGCTTTTCGACATTCCGCCTTTCGACACATTCAGCCATTCGAAATTAGGCCTCTCGACATTCGGCCTTCCGACCTATTCGGCCTTCGACGTTCGGCCTTTCGACATTTGACCTTCCGACATTCGGCCTCTCAACATCGTACGAAATGAAATACCGTCTTTTGCAGCATATTTAGACAAGAATTCTCCGGGAAATTCCGAAGATTTCACTTTCTCCGATTGTTTCTAGAAAATATTGTGATCCAAATTGGCAAATTCACGTACAAATTTAGGGCGCCAATAAAAAATAATTTTGGCCTTATTTCCTGTAGTGTCATTTCAGGGCCCCGACATTAGGCCCGCTTCAATGTAATCTTTTATTTGTATTTTTTACTTTTCCCACTATAACGAAGTTATTAAGTAATGTAATCGCGAAAAAATGTTTTTCCATATTTTCACATTTCTCGAAGAATTAGCTTACCAGGACCCCAAAACATTGATTAGAAAAATGTAGGGCCGTCCTTCCAGTCACTCATTTTTATTATTTTTGTTTTGCCTCCCATTCTCATAAATATTTAAAGTTTTGGTCGAAATTTTGTACAAAGATAGATTTTAGTAATAAACAGTTTGTGTTATTTTTAGCTCTATTCGAGTGTAAAATCGAGGGGGGTTGCAATGGAAGAGAAAACTACCAAACAGATTTTCTCAAAAACGGGACCGACGATTTTTTTTGTTATATTGATGATAAATTTGATAATCCATCATCTACCTTAAGTTCACAAAATTTGAAATCGATTGAAACATAGCGTGGGCGTCATTTTAACAAAAAGGAATAATATAAATCTCTTGATCTATTTTCCAAGGTGATGTGGAACCTTTTGGAGAAATATTTTTCTACGATTAAAACACCTTCAAAATTCCAACAATTGTTCCCTGGGTGTCTTTAATAGATTACCGTGCAATATGGATTTAAATTTCTAAATTTACATAAAACACTTTGCTGGTGGCAAATAATTTCGTCAACATTTCAAAATAAATTATATCAAGTAAGCTTTTCAATATAGCAAGACATTACCATTTCTATGACAATTATATTTCTGACATTAAAGGCCGGTATTCATGTACAATTAAACTACTTGTGTGACGTCAGAACATTGCAAAATATTCTTAAATTGTATTCAAGATTTTTGAATTTTATTGTGCAATATTGACGTCACACAATTATATTTCGCAATTTAATTGTATGTCAATATCGGCCTTAACATTTCTGTGACGTTTTATTGACATTTTATGACAGTTTAATAATTGAAATTTCACCGACATTTCAGAATTAAATTTAAATTTATTAAAATCTGACGCTTGAAATGTTTAAAAAATTCGGAACAACTATATATTTTTTATTTCTGGAATTTTTCAGATTTCAAATATAATCTTTGTAAATAGAAATATTTTAAATTCAAACATAGAATTTTTTGTAAATCGTAAAACTAATGGCAAATTTAACTGCTATGGAAATTTTCAAAAAATTTTAAAATTTCTCAACTTTAAAATTTTTAATAGACAAAATTGTCTGCGTTTACTTTACTAGTTCCTGTAATAATTCCAATCATTTGAATAAATTTAAGATTTCTAAAGTCCGATTTAGATGCACCAACATTTTTTTTCAACAATTTTTTTGTTGCCACTTAGAGCTACACGCAACACAAAAAAATGTACACGCGATAAAAAGAGGAAAGTATTAAACAACAATGGCGTCGTGCCATAATTTTTTAGTGGTATAAAACCGACAATATAATTTTTGAAAAGTACGGCGCGGCGCTGACAGTAGTTTATTTGTCAAAATTATGACTTTTTCGGGTAAAATGAAAAAATTTCGAACGTAAATTTTATTTTATTATTAAATTTTTTTTAAAATATAATAAAGCGCTATAAAAATTTCACAAATCGCCATATTTATTGTGTTTGTTGCTATAAAATATCAAAAATATTCTCGGGTCAAAAGTATAATGTACTAATATCGTCATTTTTTGTTGGGAAAAAAATGTTGGTACGTCTAATTCGGACATAAATCAAATATGTATAACACAACAGTTCTAGTGAATGTTGGAAATCAAAAATTTTTTATTTAAAAAAAAAATCAAATTTCTCAAAAGGTTTGATAAAATTGTTAAATGTAAAAGTTAAACGAAAATGAATTTAAAAAGTTACAGAAAATGTAAATTTCTAAAATTTACATCTAAAATTTGAAATATCTAGTGATTCTTTGGTAGGTTCGTTGCAAATTCTGAAGCTTTTGAAGCTTTATAAAATCGTAAAATAGTTTTCGTTTTAAACTTTAGAAAATTGACAAAATATTCTTGTTTATTACCATTTTAATAATTTAGTAAAAATAAATTCAAAATATTTCTAAATTTGAATTTCAAAGTAACTATTGAAATGGTTTTAATTTGTTATTTTGTAAATTTTTTTAAAATTTTAAAAATTTAACGTATGTTACATACATATGTATGTATATACCAATCCTCAAAATTTGTATCGAAATTTAAAATTTTGATTATTTTATACCTTTTTCAAGACAAATTAAACATTTTTCAAATCTATTTACTCCAATTATCAAATCAAATTAAATTATTTTTTTTGTAAAATATACAATAAAATGTGGATGCATCATGCATGCATACAATAAAATTTAGCAAAATGCAATTTACTGATTAATTAATAATTAGGCTTAGGATTCTTAGGTAATATAATATTTTTTTTGGAAAATCCAAACCAAAAATTTGTTGGAAATTTATTCAATTTATATAGAACAAATAAAGGCAAATGAGCCAGCCCTATATGTTACCACATATATTTAAATATTTTCGCATAATCACATATTTTGTACATATTTCAATTTATTTTGTATTTTAGCAAATATTTTATGAGTTTTTCCAAATATTCTTGATTTGTGTTTAAGGAATCCGTAGTTCGACTTAATTAGCTTAAAATTTGATAATGCTGACATTTAAGCCAATAAAACATATTTTAGAAGCTTAAAAGTTTTACCTAAAAAGTTTTGCCTAAACTACGTACATAAGTTAGAACAATAAATTAAGAAAAGCTAAAAGTAGAATTAAAATAGCTCAATAGTTTACTATACATTCTTGGACGATCCGGAGTTCTTCTAGAAAAGCGAATTTTGTGATTGCTGTCCTTATTCGTCGGCCCACTAGTAAGAGGATTGCTGAATGTTTTATTGAAAGTGTCTATTACGGCTAAAAATTAATGAAAATTTAGTTTTTGTCCTTTATTCCAAGGAATTGTTCAAAGTTTCATTAAAATATTCGCGGTTCAAAGGAAAGTATATCGCTTGAATTTGTTAAAACATGTATTTTAGACCTATTTAAGCGATTAAGCTTGACCTGACTTGTCGTACGGCGAATGTAAAAGTAGCTTTTATTATTGAGTGTTATTTTTAAAATATTTTATACTGTAATTTTACCAGTATATTTCCAATGCTCTTGAACCATAAAAAAATTAATCGGGCTGGCCGATAGATCAATTTTAATCGCTGAAATAGGTGTAAAATACATGTTTAGAAAATTCTAGCGGTATGTATACTTCATTTTGAGCTGGCCCGGAGTTGCCAAACAATTATGATCCCATTCTTAAGGTCAAAAAATTAACTTTTAACTAATTAACTTGTAACTAATTTAACAAAACATTCACTAGTTCTTAGACTATCTACATTACGTCCAGTGAGACATTTATCTGATTAACCCAAATTTTTTTAAAATGAAATGTACATTGACATGATATGAAAACATAGAAAATGTAATTCCACCCCATTTTAATAGCATGAATTGTGTTAACCCTCAAGTTGTACTTCAGAGGTAGGACCGTTTACGTGTCCAAATTTTTAAGTGATTGCAGATTTGAACCATTTTTGGAACCTCCTCAGCCTTCTATAATAAAGTGGAGTTACTTTGTCCCACTCTGCAGCCAAAATAGTAGACATTTTTTTTTAACCTTCACTTCGTGTAGTGGGGTCTACATGACCCCAGAGCTGTTTGAAGCTGAATAAAAAATTATTTATCAAATATTTAGATAATTCCTTTTAGATATGCCTAAACAGACATCAATTAAATAGATTTAGAAGAAAAATTCATCAAAATCGGTTAATTTTAGGGTATTTTACATCAAATAAATGAAATTAGTCTGATAACCGTGTCATTTTGACCCCTTATACAATTTAATGCATTTTCTATTTAGAAATCAATTTTTAATCAAAAATTTATTTTCATAGCAATAATAGAAGAATAGAAGAAAAGATTTATAGAAGATTTATAGAAGATTTACATTGAATCGGGCCCAATATTACGTAACAAAAACGAAGTGCTTTATGAACAAAAACGGTTATTGATGCTATGATTTTTTTTTCTTGTATTTTGTTTTTTGTTTTTTCTTTTGTTAGTTTGTTTTCATATAAATCCTATGGAAAAAATGGGGTCAATCTGACCCCACTACACGATTAGTGTGACTTTTAGTATTGCACGGAGTAAAGGTTAATGAGTTAATTGCAATCCTCTTGTGATAAGTTCTAATCTTGGCTTTCTTTTCAAAATTTGATCAAAAATTTTTCATTTTAGTCATTACTTTTACCACATAATTTACAATTTTAGTTATACATATTTTAGGTACATATTTTTGATTTTTTAGAACCGAAAAATCCTAAGCCTATTAATAATTAACAAAATTAATAAATTTTATTGTATGCATCAGTTTTTATTGAACATTTTGCAAACAAAAAAAATTAATTTAACTTGACTAGAAAATTGTTTTAAATTTATTTGAAAAAAGTTAAATTTGTTTTGAAAAATTGTTAATTTGGTTTGAGAAATGTTTAACTTGACTTAAAAAATATTATAATGGGTTGCATTTAAAACGCGAGATTTTAAAACGCGGTATTTCAAAACGAGATACGGTACAAAACGCGATATGGTACAAAACGCGGTATTTCAAAACGCGATTTCCTAGTTCTGATCGTACAGGTCCAATTTCATCATAATGGTGAAGAAATAGAAATGGCGGCAAATTATCAATTGCCCATGGGCGGCAAATCCTTAAATCCGGCCTTGAATGGTTTATCATCCTTGTCCTGATGGATTATTTTTATCTGCAATTATTTTCCGCAATTTTCTACTTTGCATTTCGCTGCTGTAGATCCCCTTTTAAGGAAAAAGTTATACATTTTTATCTTCTTTGGGGTTATTATATTACTATTGAATCTTTAAATAACGGTTACTACTTAATCTTAAATAATTAAAAATAAATTCAATATACTATTTCTGGAAATTGTGATTCGATCAATTCGAAACGAAAAATTGTATTTAAAATTGCAAAAACATAACCTGAAGCTGGTGTTTGTGGCGGATGTTTGTAATCACAACTCAGAATAAAAAATTAAAAATAATAAATGGTTACTGTAAGTCAGCTCTTTTCAACAAATGTTTCAATTAAACATTAAAAATGTTGCAAATTAATCAAAATAACTGCCAGCCGCACTAAATTAGAAATAGCTGAAACGAATGAACGCTGGTGGATGTCAAAAAACACATAAAAGAAACTGGTATAAAAATGTACACTGTTAAAATGGAAAAAACGTTTTTGTCCACGACTAACGTATAATATGTTCATTATACGTTTGTTTCATTACTTATAATGATATCCATTATTCACTGCTAGTTTATCTAGTAGTCTCTGCTTTCATTATTCAATATTTCCAAGTAAATTATTTGATTTTTGAAATTTTATCTAGTAGTCTCTTGCCATTTTCATTATTATTAAACTGTGACGTCAAAATGTCGTCGAAAATTATTTGAAGAGTATTTAAAGGATTTGATTATAAAACATAATAATATTTGTCAGTCGTGGACAAAGTATCGTATTCTACTCGCATATAATGGCTGTTATTCACTCAGATGATTTACGACACTCGCCTATCGGCTCGTGTCGGCAAACTTCATCTTCGGGAATAACAGCTATCATTATATGCTCGTTGAATAATATACTATTTTTATTACTCGTATACTCGGCAATATACTTTCGTTTCGAGTATTCGAGTAGTTAATTACTTGACAAAATCTGCCGAGTACCGAGTAGACGGTTACTCGATTTTACGCCCTATCTGGTAACCGACTTGACTTACAATCAATTGTTATTGCCACAGAGACTAGTATTCACACAAGCTATTGCAAAATGGGGACAAATCCTGCGGATATCTTTGGTATCTGCGATCCGCTGCTTCTAAATTCATTATACGATTTCGTCGTTTCTAAATTTTGACAAACTAAGTAAAGTTTTTATTGTCCATGCATTTGGCCAAACCATTAGAAAATATGGGCCTGGGTATCTCTAGATTCGACTGTAAAAATGATTTTATTCAAAGAAAAGTCAACAGCAAATGGTTCTATTTCATCGTAAAGACTTGTCTAAAGTGGTTGCCTTTTTCAAAATATTTCTCTTTGAATTGGAAAAACTTCAATACGGTGAACCTAAATATTTCATGCATATAACGTTTGAACATCACCAACTTTTAGAGTGAACAACAAATAGTCTTTGATGAAGGATATCCTCACCTAAGTATCCGTATAAGCCGATCGAGCAGAACATCTCTGTGAATTGGCCTTGCCTTACCAACCGAGAATTAAAAGCTTTTGGTTATTGTGTCTGAAATTGGAGAAAATGTGTTTGAGATATAGCTTTTAGTGACACACAGGTTTAAGAAAACAGACTCCTTAAGCTAACTAATATGCCATTAGTAAGCTTAAGGAGTATGCTTTCTATAACCTGTGTGTTCGCTGAAACGCAAAGCTTATATTTGAATGAAACTCAGTGATCGAATAAAACAAACATCGAAATACTAAAAATCTCGATTTAAGAAAATCGAAAAAAATGAACTCGAGGACAAAAATATCGTTTTTCCGATTTGATAAAATATCGAATTCGAGATTTTGATAATAGGTTTAATAGAAAGGAATCTCAATTAATTAAAATATATTAACTAAATTTAAAATTTTATTAATTATCATATATTTCAACAATACATAAGTAAATATTTAATACAATACATAAGTAAATATTTAAGTTTAATGTTAAAGCTAAACCTTTCAAAAAATTTAAAGGGTTTAATGAAAGCTAGTTTCTAAAATATGTTTTATATTATAATTTTTCGAAATCAGTTCTCGGTTTAATTTTTTGGTATTACTGGCAAAGATTTTTTCTATCATGGTCATACTATTAACATATTCCACTTGGAAATCTTTAATTAATTAATAAATGCCAACGCATGATCTACCTACAATAATTTTAAGACGTCTATGCCATGCCTCAACGTTATTTTGTGTTCGCGGCATATGATCTGTTAAAATTTCGTTAATGGACCATAATAAATGCGGAAATCTATTTTATTTTCAAACCAAGGCAAAATTTTACGTATGTTCTTATTCTTTCATAAATTAGGATTTATGGTTTCGTAAACTTAACTATTTCAGTATCTGTTGTATATCCTCCGAAACAAAATTTGTTCAAAATGAAAATAACATGCTTTGTGGAGTGCGCTTGGAAAGTAATATTTTGGCGCATTGATCATTGCAATGTCGAAATCGGTCATCATATACTTTGGTTTTAGTTCAATGTTATTTCAGCAAGCTATATGCAGGATTTCATAAAAAACTTCGTTGTAACATTCTTGCTATTTGGCACTCGTAAGGCCAAATAATAATGGCAATTTTCATTATGCTAGGAACCACATTAAATGTTCCATCCACAAGGCAAATTTTTATTTCTCATAAGTAGATGCTTTTGATTGTACCCATTAGAATAATTTTTTTTCAGTGCTTCTTTTTTGGAAGATAAACCCTACAATTAAACCGTCATTGATAATTTGCGATGGCGGTCGTATTGAGTCATATGCCAGCTGTTTAATAAACTCGTAGGTTTTTAGTGCCTCGATACGACTAGCGATAGGTTCATGATTGTGCTCTTGTGACAATTTTGTGATTGTCTGTTTACCATAATCTAACTTCGTTTGACAATCGTCCTCGACAACCTATTTTTTTATTTATTTTTACATGACCACCTAAAAATTTCGGAAGTGGTTTTTCTAAATTGTTAGAAAAATCCTTCAATAGTAACTTATTAGAAAATTTGCTATTTTTGGAAAATTTGATATTTTTTGGGCTCAGCTTTAGCAGAGCATACCATGTCACACAGCGCCAATTTTTACAAAGGTAGAAATATTTTCAACTAGAAATTAATGAAATTGTTAAAGAAGTTTTCTCAATTTTTTACTAGAAACAGCAGTAAATTCCCCCTTTTCCAAAATAATTTTATACAAGAGGGCTACCGAAGCCGTTAGCCTCTACAATTATAAGTTAAATTAGAGGTTGGCCACCTATCACTAATATGTGTCATTAATAGATTCTATATAATCCGCTCCTACGTGCAGCACCCTGTGCGACATGTTTACTGATCCCGGCTCCTACTTCTCCCGAAATTCAAATCTAAAGCCCCTCGGAGGGCTAAGTGGGGGAGCGTAGCGACCCATTTTCCAGAATTTATAAATTTTGTTTATTTTCATTTTAAAATTAAAATCTCCCTTTCCCAGAATTTATAACGACTTGTAAGTCCCCATTTTCCAGAATTTATAATTTTTGTTTATTTTCATTTTAAAATTAAAATCTCCCTTTTCCAGAATTTAGAGCGACTTTAAATCCTCAGTTTTGTTTGTTTTTAAAAAATCTAATAATAATAATAGTTTTTTCGTCCCCCGAAATTCAAATCTAACGCCTCTCGGAGGGCTAAGCGGAGGGACGCTTAGCCCTTCGAGGGGCTTTAGTTTTGAATTTCAAGGGATGAATTGTGCGGGTTGAATTGATAACGGGGATAAAATGTGCGGGATGAATTAATCCGTGATGAATTGCGTGGGATAATATAGCCTAGACTCGTTGTCACATGTGATTTCACATATTATTTAGCAGAATTAATAGAACGTGCTCTCCGCGTAGCCCATCATGGAAAAAACACGACTTAGATCCATCAAATTGATTTCAACCGTCTTGGACATTTTTACTAGCAATAATCCACATCCAATAACACAACATACAATACAACAAATAGTACATACAATAGGACAAATAGACCGTGACGATGGGCCTCATCATTTGCTTAAATTCATCCGGCAACAATTATAAATGAACATTAACAATAATTATTAAAATTGGCATTTGCTATAAATCAAATTTCTACGCAAATGTCAAAAGTTAGTTCATTTTTATGAAAACAGATGGTTTTTGTCTATCTAAAAACAACAAGCATACTAAATTTTCAAAATTTATTTTAGTAAATACACATACCAAAACAAGTGTTTTAAACCCAAGACTCAAACTAAATAAGGTATTATAGCGGATTTACATTCAATCTTTTCGTTCTTTTCCAAAAGACAAAAGATGTATAGTGAAAATAATATCTCAGCGAAATTCTGACAGCTCTCGCGCATCAAAACAAATGGCGTAAACACAGCGATGTATTTAGGCTAATTTGTTTACATTTTAAGGTTAGAATTTATCTATTTTGAATTATGTTTTTCCTCAAATTTATTCACAATAATTAATGTAATTTTAATTTAAATAACACATTAGCACTAGAACTTTTGATAACATTTAAGATAATTTTAATGTCATTAGTTTGCCTCGAACAAATTGAAATTTAAGATCGAGTTTTTTTATTGTTTTGCTTTAACACGAAAAATGACATTTCTTTCTAAATATGCCTAGTTCGTACCTTAAATGGGTATAACGTTACATATCCAGTGGTGTTGTTAATATTTTTTATATTTTTTAATTTCACATGTTATTTTAGAATTTACCTATAAAATAATGAGAATTTTTAATATTTTCCAATATAAATTACATTATGTAATGGAATCATATTTCACATATCTTTATTCATAATTTTTTTTGTTTTTAAAACTATTACTCAGCCGACCCTTCTCTGAATTTTTAATTTATTTTAACTACTTCACTGTTGGCTGCGCACAACGTTGAAAAAATGAGTTTCGCTGAGATATTATTTTCACTATACATACGATAAAAAATGCGTTTTAGTATGATTTCCTTGTATTAAAATCGGAAGGAATACTGAAAAAGTATTATTCAATACTATTTACTGCAATAGTCAACTGTTTTTGGTGAAAAAGAACGGAAAACCCTGAAAAAGATGAACTGGTTTGTCTTTTTTCGAGAAAGTTGCTCGAAAGATATAAAATCCAATTAACATTTTGATAGGAAAAATAAAATTTTTGAATATGCCCGTCTCATTTTGATTTGTAGATATAACGTATTTGCCCTTTTCTTCGTGATTCTATTCTTTTGAAAAAGAACGAAAAGATTGAATGTAAAAGGGCCTTTAGTTGTCAAATAGTAAGTGCTTTTGCATGGTTTTTTTAGTCAAGATTTAATCCAAAATATAGTTTACCTTAATTCCACATTTTAAAAAATGCCGCTTGCAAAAGTTGCGCATGCGCGAAAAATGGTATGCTCTGCTAAATCTGTTCCATTTTTGGTTTTAAATGTTAATTAACTGCTAATAGTTGCTTTCCAATCGACCAACCGCAAGCACCCGCTAGTGAACCGCTAGTAGAATGGTTTTTGTCTTCGCTAGATTATCTATAGATAATTTAGCGAAGGCAAAAACCATTCTACTAGCGGTTCACTAGCGGGTGCTTGCGGTTGGTCGATTGGAAAGCAACATGTACATTAAATGCTCAGTCTACTATATATTACATGAATGTTATATACTGAGTTGATGTCAATTTTGTTACTCTATACATAAAAAGTATAACAATTACCCTGCATAAGATAAATAGATTAGAGGTTTAGGTAGCAAATCTAATTAAACTACTCTTACAATTTACATTTGGCTACAAATCAAATTTGGGTAAATACTTAACACAATAAAGTCCTCTGTAGATTTGAACTTTGGAGAAAATGGTCGATTTTGGATAAGATTTGATATCTATAAGTGGGCGGCCCGATTATAAATATCAGTACAGCGATTTTGGTCGCAAAATGAGGATTCATTTGAGGATTATCGGAAGGGAAGGCAATAGTATTGGTAAATTGTATTGGTGTTGAATGTGCATTTTTTTTCTTCAATTTTTCGTTTAATATGATGCAAATAAGAGAGATAAAATGACGCGAGTAATAGGGATAACATGATACAAATAAGGGGAATAAGCTCAGAAGAGAACGATTGATGTATTAAATACTGAGGAGACTGAGATAGAACAGCAAATTTCGAAATAAAAAAAAATTAAAAATATTACGAAGCGAGGCGAGAGACTCAAAATAAAAAATATTAACCAATAAAAAACAAAAAAGTTAGAAAACAAAATGATTTTGCTTATTTGGTTTAGTATTGTGTTGCAATTCATGATGGTCGGTTGCTCCTATACGATGTTATGTCCGAGGATGGAGAAATTTTATTCTAGCATATACACAGCAAATAAAAAAGCGAGATGTAATGTAAATTCAATAAGAAGAACGAATAAATTAAAAATCATTTATTAATATTGTTTTTTGTTTTTGCTTTTCACGGTAAAAATTTCGCGAAATTAATTAATTTTTGTCGTTAGAATTAATTGTTTGTAACTTAATTTAAGGAGCCAATTTAATTAAATTATACCTAAATTGTTATTAGTTATAATTTTTTTTTATGAAAATCAATAAATAATTAATTAAAACAAAAATTATAAATTATATTATATCACAATTAAATAAAAATCAAAAATACGATAATTTACGTTTAACTATAAAACTTACCATTCTGCTTGAACAATAAACAACAATAGACACAAAAATATTTATGAATTCCCCATGTCAGAAGAAAGGGAAAAATAACTCAAGGCGAGCGTAAGCACCAACAATTTGAACCGATTCACCCGATCCGTTTATTTTTGATACTTACCACGAGGAAACGCATGAGAAAATACACTAATACAATAAAAAATATTTTACAGCACACAATAGCAACATGTATATCATATTATACGTTGTGTACATATACAAAATTCTCAATCCTCAATCCTCATTTTGCGACCAAAATCGCTGCACAGATCTTATAAAAAACGATCATTACTATTTTCGAGATTTTTTGTTCGAGATAATTCTTTTCGAGCACATTCTTTTCGACCATCTATGCCCAACCCTATCTTTGGGGGGATAGCATCATAAACCCGAACAGAAAAATCCCCCCCCAAAAAAAATATCGACAAATACAAAGTAAACTGCCCCATCGAAAGGGAAAACCCCAATAAATTTTTAATATCTAAAATATGAAAACAAAAGGAATCTTCATAAGTTCATGTCATCCTTGCGCGGAAAGGACCAATGCTAAGTGGCTTTGAGAAGTTTTTTATTTTAGTGTGTGAAATACAAACGTAAATATTTTTTACAAATGTTAATATTTTTGAAATTTTTCTGACGTTTTCCTGTGATCCTTGCGCACAGGGTCCAATGCTAAGCGGCTTTGGGAAGTTCTAAATTTTGGTATGTGAATTATTATTAAAAATACAAATTTTTCAAAAATGGTTCAATCACTATGAATATTAGAATTTCAAAAAATCATCAGGGCGGGGGTTTTTGGCGGCAGCCCCCATCCTCTAAGGTATAATATTTCAAAAATTTGTTATTTTTAAAAAACTTGTTTTTTTTGTTTTTTTTTGGGATTTTTTGTTTTGGATAACGATACCAACCAATCTTTGGGCTCTCATGATTATCGCAAGTTTTTTTTAAATAAAGAATACTGTATGAAGAATAAAAGCCAAAAGCGCTAAAACTGAAGTTCCGAAAACTAATTAACTAACTTCCGGAGATATCTGTACCTGATTATCAGGGTTCATTGTAGAGAGATAATAGATAATATCAAATTCTAATAGTTAGATGCTTTAATTTATCAAAAATTGTTCGAACTCTTCCAATGATTTGATATCGAATAATAGCTTGGACACATTTTTCAGTTTTGGAACTCATCAAATTTATGCAATTCATAACAATATGGGAGGTATTCTCTTTTTTGGGAGGGATTTTTACATCACTTCAATTATAGCTTGCACTGATTTGACAAGTAATTTCGGGATTTACCACATACTAACTAAATTTTATTGAGTTTAGCATAGCAGATTTCGTTAGAAAAGATGTCAATTTCAAAGTAATGGTGACGTTTCCGATACTGTAAACTGTCGAAAACCTAAGGCAACTAAGTTGTTATTGGTAATATAACTGATTATGAGAAATACTGTAAGCAAATTGACGTAATTTACAGTAATTGGTAGTAATCCCAAAAAAAAAAATTTTATCGATTATTTTAAACAGCTGTGCTCTTTCTTTAGCCGAACCGTTATTTTATCTGTTTAATAGGAATCTTCAAACTGGAGTTTTTCCTGATATATATAAAACCTCGTTTGATCGCTCTGTATCTAAGTCTGATGGCAGACCGAATGTCATTTTTCCCAAAATTTTCAGAACCGCACTTTACCAGACCTAGAAAGTGCCCTTTGCTTTGATGATTTGACCACTTTAAATTATTTTGTTTTGTGATTTTGGTAACTCATTTATTGCACAACTGGGCATTAGAAACTTTTCGTGATGGCATTAATTTTTTTTTAACCTATTCGACGTATGAACCGGAGAGATTTCCTCAACAATACGACTGTTTTCAGTCACTTTATTTAAATCAATAAAAATTGTAATAGTTTTATAAGCTATACATTTATTTAAATTTTTGGTTACACAACTAACTCAACAAGTGCTTTTCTATAATACATAATATTTAGGATAATTACATTTAAATGTTTTATAATATTTTCTTAAATAAATTACTTTTGATGACAATCGCGCAATTTTTGTGCTTCGCCCTGCAAATTATAATAAATTTAATTATAAAATAAATAAATGAATAAAATAATAATGGTCACATTCAATTACTTGAATTAACTGCTGAATTATCATGAGTAAATCAACTGACGATTTACAATTATCGGATGAGTAACCAGCATTTAAATCCAAATTACTATTGAGTTGTGTTCCAGGATTTCGTTTACCCCAGCTTGGTGAATATGTTAACTATGTATATGTGTGAATTGGTTTTATTAAAAAAAAAATTTGTTGTAATTGTAATGTTTACGCGGAACTTACCTGGCCCAATGAAATCGTGACTAGAGATGCAATACAGATGGTCAACACAAAGAATATTTTGAGATTATTCATTTTAGATGTTTTAACTTCTACAATATTGACTTGTTTGAAATTATATTTATGTATACTGTGTTATCCTTAGATGTGATGAAGCTGTATTGATGGTATACAAAAATTTCATCGTTCTTTTATATCATTTTGGTGTGATGGTATAATTAAACATTCATTAAAATGAAGCCATTAAAATTTTGATTTGAGATAATTAAAAACGAAATTCAATTTATATGATGATGCTCTGTCTCGATATATTTATGGCTTTGTGGTAAATTAATTTTGAGTCCAAGTTTCAACAATAACGTCTGTATGGTATACGTATATACAACATGACTAACATTTATAATTAATTAAGGTTTACGTATTACTTCAAATTTAATTTGTAGTTGACACCAATCGGTCGGTTGGTTATTTGTTGAACATTCAAGAAATGTACATCGTTCGAACTAATAAATTTGCTCCTTCTTCTCGGAGGCTATTTCCTTTTGGAGTCTTTCGGTCTGTTATTTCTAACCGCAGATAATTGAAAATGTTTCTTTCTTCAAGTTGTGAGAGCTGTATTGTAATCTACTAAATGAAAATAAATGTAAAGAAATTGATAGAATTGTGGGAAGATAGAGAAGCTGGGATGAGGAGCATCATCCTATTTTTGATATTAAATTTGAAACTATCTAAGCATAAGAAATGGTCAATCATCCGTCGGCCTCGTCGTGGAGAAGTGCAAAGAGAGCTTATGAAGGCGTTATAATTGAAGGTGTTGCTTTCATGTTTTAGTTGCTAGTTAGTTAAAACCCGAATTAAAATGACGTATTTGATTTGCTTGCTAACTTTTTCGCATCGGGTTAATTTAATATTTCAAAGTATATAGAAGTAGAGTATGACGTCTTATGAAAATGTAGATCACCCACCCGATTTTTAAGTCATTATTAGGAGTGAGGTTGGAAACTGTTTTGCATACACAAAATAGCTAAATTTTGTTATCCTACCTAAGCTTTTGCTTACTTGGCACATTTAGACCACTTATTTCTTTCGTTTAACACGGCAGATCGGTGGTCACAATTGTGGTTACATTTGGCAGCGATATGTTCAACAGTACTAATTCGAAACTACAATTTTATGTAATTTAAACTGATTTCGCTAAAGCTTTTGGCAAACATCGATCAAGCTTTTTTTATTTCTCCCAACTACCAACTGCCTAAAAATTTGTGTCAAACACCTATTATCTTCGGTCCGTAAGGATCAAAGCTATTAAATGATCGTCTTGATATCTAGATGGTATTTTGAGAACGGCATTCTCTGTTTTGTTTTTCTTTTCGCCAATCTGTTTCTATGATCAAGGCGAAGAATTGAAAAGCTTTTAGAATCTGTACGTGTGGAGGACCGGGTAACTGTCATACGAGTTTGATGGGACTAGATAATCAATTTTTTAAATTGGCTGGTTTGAGGATTGAGTTTGTGGTTGAGTTTTTGGATGAGTTTGGGGTTGATTTAAAGACAGGCAAGAGTGAGTATTGAGTTGAAAAGCATTGTTTTGGACAACATTGATTTGAAGATTGAATTGGACGCTGAGTATATAGGTAATTTGGATTGATTTGGGGATAGCATATGGGATTGAGTTGTGGAGTTGAGTTGGGAGTCGAGATGAGTTGAGTAAGGGGTTCAGTTGGGGATTTATTTGAGAACAGTTGGAAGTTAGCTTGGGTTGGGGAGTTAGAGTTGAACTTGGGTCTAGCTCGGGATTTATTTGGGGGTTGAGTAGAGATTTCAGTTGGCCAGCTAGGATTGTCCTGTAGTCCTATAGTTTTCCGCACTGTTTTGATTATATTATGTTGATCATGTACGCATGCATATTTTTAACCGTCTTGATTTAGTTTAAAGTTAACTTGGGGTTGAGTTAGGGTTGAGTTTAGGTTGAGTTTAAAGATGGATTGAGGGCTGAGTTGAAGTCGAGTTGGACTTAAATTAGGTTTGAGTTGAAGTTGGATTTGATTTGTGTGGAGCTCGGTTGAGGATAAATTTGTGGTCGAGTAGAGGGTTAAGTTGAGTTGGTTATATTTAGTTGATTTGGGTTGAGCTCATATAAGCATATTCTTTCGAATTTAGTTGATTTCGGGAATGCGTCAGTGGTATAGTTTAGAGTTGAGTAGAGGGTCGAGATCTGGTTCGAGCTGAAGTTGCTTTGAAGTTGCGTTGGGTTGAGTTAGCTTGCTTTGCAGTTTAGTGTGGGTTCAGTAGCGGTATTCAACTCACCTCAAGTCAACTCGATCTGAACTGCAAATCAACTCCCAAATCATCCCCAAACTGAACCCTTTAACTCTTTGCTCAATCGCCACTTTATCTCTGATTCAACCTCCAAATTAAAACCAGATCTAGATAAACCACAGCCCTCTACTGAACTCAAAACTCAACGGCCAACTCAATATTGAAATCAAGGTCAGTTAACCTCCAAATAAGCCTTAACTTGACCCCTAAATAATGAAAAAGCTGAGCCTCTCACTCAACCTCACTCACAAATCTTAACTCAACTCCAACTCAACCCCCACTTAACACTTGAGTCAATCGAAGCTCCACGCTTCTCTCAATCCCTAAATTAGCACAGTTCGAAAACCGCTTGCGTGCATGAACCAAACTTTATCTAACATCCAATTAAACTCCCGAGTCAACTCCCAAATAAATACACAGATGAACAGCTGAATCAACCCCAAGCCAAACTGAACTCAATTTGTAATTCGACCGCAAATTCAGTCTTCAACTCAACTCCAAACTCAACGCCCAACTCAATCAATCCTCAAGCTAACATATGCATACAAAACTAGTCAAAATGAATCGAAACCGACTTTAAGAAAATTTGTTTAGGCAAAATAAATATTTGGTCATTTTTAGCAGGAATCCATTATGTTTGGCCCTTGAGATTATCACTGCGCTTTCATTTTTGAAACGTGAGGATATTCAAAAATTTGTGTTTCTGAGAGGATCAAATTATACACTGGTTTAGAAAACTATTTCTTATTAATGCTGGTTGAACACAAAATAATCCATCAGACCCAGGACATACTTGTTAAAAATTTGCGATTATCAAGGTAAGCCAAACCCTATTTTAGTATAATTAACATAACATATTAAGGCAAAAATATCAAGAATTTGACATTAACCTTCACAGTTGAACATCGAACCATAAAAGAAAGAGGCTACTCTGGTTGAGACATCGTGTAAAGTCGACCTGCCTTGCGGGCAAGGTACCATTGGCAAAAAAAGCATGGTTGAAAATCCAACAAATCAAAGTAGACTTGTATAAAAATTTTGTAACATTTTTGCTTTTTTCATTGAAAAACTTGAAGCTAAAAAACACCATTTCTACTATGGATTCCTATGGAAATCAGTGAAAAGTTATATCACTAAAAAAGCTTCTAAAAAATACGTCATAATGTTTATGGCTCTATACTCTAGAAGGCTCTGGTAAAATGCGTCTGTAACTTAACCAACAGATGATAACATGAAATCGGTTAAAAATGTTCCGTAACCTCAAGGTAAAGCTCATCTCCAGTCGATTTGTATCTTCTCATTTTTTTAATCCTGTCACTTCCTACCACATTTTGCCTAATTTAATGCTTACGATTACGAAATTATTTTTCGTCAGTCAAAAAGTTGGAAAATACAGACTATCTAAATGGCTTCTAAATCATGGCTTGCCGGAATCACCAGCCTTGTCTGGTGAAAGAAAGCTTGAATAACCCGGAGTGGGCTGTTTTTGACAAAGTCCTAGTATATGTTATCTTACTTAAAAGAAGGCTTCCACCTCTTTTATAAAAAAATGGTTTTGCCATTTGCTTAATTGTTTGTAATCGCTTTTTGGTTCGATGAAACCATTCACGCTGAGCAAAAGCGGCTTGAATATTTCATAGATTTAACAACAACATCGTTTCAGTTAGGATTTTGACAACAACAAGTATATCGCATTGATTTAATCAAAAATTGGATAAAAAATGGATATTTAGAGCAATAAAAGAAACTCAAACCAAATTAGTTAAAATTCTTGCGTTTAAACTTTTAAGCTCGTTAAGCTCTGTACTGCATGTACAAGTAGTTGAATATATAAAAAATTTGACAACAACAACGTTTTATTTGGGATCTTGACCACAAAGCTATACCGGAATGATCTAAAAACTGGATCTATAATGGGTATTTAAAGGAACACTAAAATTTAATTACTTAAACTGCCACTTACGATAATTTAATCGTTGTTTGTTTTTCGCTTAGAGTGTTAATCGTTGTTTTATTTTAACTTGTTCTAAACTTGGAAGCCCATAAAGTTTTGTAGAATTGTTTCTTAGTATAATGGATTAATACACTGGCTTAATTTGCACCAACAAAAGCTGAACCACTCAAAATATCTAAATATTTCATAAATTTCACAACAACAATATCGCATTCAGAATTTTGACAACAACAACTGTATCGTACTGATTTAATTAAAAATTGTAAGTAAAGGGTATTTAAAGAAATGTTAAATTCTGAAATCGAACTACTTAAAGTAGGTTGATGTCTACTTAAAGTCATGTTTATAACTAATTTGATATTGTCAAACTGGATAAACTTTAACCAGCCTTTACATCATGCCTAAAAATAAAGCTTAACTTTGAAAATCACAAATATTTCAATATTTGACAACAACAACAATATTAAAAAAAAATTCAAAAAAAGTGGCAAATATTATTGAATTTTTTCTTACAAGAATTTGAAACTGCTATTGAGTGGAGCACACGTGGTCAGTTTAAAATAAAATTTTTTCCAGATCTGAAATCAAGAAATAGCCGTAGTGGGCGTCTTAATGATCTAACAAGCAACGAATTATAACCACGGTAACTGAACATAACAATTCTGTCATTGAAGTTAAACGCACAAATGGTCAATAGTATCCTCTGAAAAGTGATTTGTATCGTTCACCAACGAATTTTTGGGAAGAAGCCAAAAATTGCGATTGACAAGGCTTCATTTCAATATTGCACAACATCATCATGTTCTGCAATTGAAGCTCTAAATGATTATTCCCTAGCTTCTGTAATAATAAGTTAATTTATCAAATTTTCTCTGCATCGTTTGATTTTTCCATCAACAGTCAAGCAGAACGCTTTAATGTCTGTTAGAACGAAAAAAAATTATTTGAAATAACCAGTTGTAGTTTCAGTTACATATTTTTGAATTTAATAATGATACGCTTCAAATTGAACAATAAACTTTTCCTGGACTTCTATTTTTGATGCTTTGATTCCGTTTTTTTCACGCTTGCCTTAAGTTGTCCTAAGTTTTTTTTATATGTGTTTCGTTTTTACAAATTTATTTAATTCATATTGGGATAATAAAAATCATCATTAAGTTTATATATGATACTTTTATAGACAAAATTTAGATTTTTTCTATAGCAGAATATATTCTCATGACGCCTTAGTAAAATCAGATCATTTTCTAAAAACTGAGAAACTTCTTGAGGAAATCCTAGGATACGAATAACTATAAATGTTCTCAAGAAAATTCTAGCAAGCGCTGATGACCGCTATGTGGCTTATATTCTAAGACGTCATAAGGTGTTAGATTAGAGAAATATTTTTCTTTTGGAAAATTGGGAGATTAGGATGTTAAGGTGATGCATGTTTGTTATGATCTCGTATAGTATGTCATTGTCGAATAATACGTATAAGTGGTTTTGCTCTGTTTGGCTAGCCTTTATGGAAGGTTTAAAGATTTTTACATACTTTAATCACTAATTCCCAACTTTTTTCAAAAGTAAAGCTTTTGGTACAGTTAAAACCTTATCACAACTTAAAATGTGGGATTTTTTGGAGGCCGATTTCTAGGATTTTCTCAAGAACTTATAGTTATATTCGATATATTATTCGAAACCAAATCCTCTTATTTTAGAAGATGATCTGATCTCACCCAGACATCATGAGAATACGTCCTGCCACAGAAAAAACTTAAATTTGTTCCCTAGGCGTAAATAAACTTAAGAATATGAATTAAATAAATTTGTAATAACGAAACTTTTACAACAACACTTATAAGAAACATGTAGGACATACTTAAGACAACTTAAAGCAACTTAGGACAAATTTCACTAACGTGCTAAAAAATAGTTTTATTAGAAGACTGCCGAGATCTGAATTTTTTTCGTTAGGTTAATATTTGGCCAATATTTAAAAATATATAAATTTTTATTAAGGAAACACGTGATCACAAATAAGTTTAGCACAGAAAGCTCGGTATGTTGCTCGAGCTACGTAAATACATATTTAACGGGCCTCCACAAATCAATGTGCCCTGCTAAATTCAGAATGAAATTCTAATGGCATATCAACTTAGTAGGCGGTGACACATAGCCGTACTTAGTGCTTAGAAAGAAGCCGTACTTAGTACTTAGAAGGAAAAAAAATTTCGGTGTCGGCAAAAAATAAAATTGAAAATTGTTTGGAGGTTAAGGGGTTTACACTGCATTTGCTTAAGCTAATTTTAGTTTAAATCCCACTGATTGGTAAAGCATCTAATAACGAAAAATTATCGGAACCTTGCTGCGATTATAGTCCATTCAGCGCAGGAAATTCGTTTAAAGTTAGTCACGTTTAAATCGGACACCTTGGTGAGTTCAAAAGTTTTTATTCGTGTCCCAGGATATTTTAAAATCTGTCAATATTTTATTAATATATTCAGATATTAGAACACAAATTTGTTTATTGTTTACTGCAAATTCACAGGTTATGACAGTTTGCAACTGCCAATTGCCAACACACAACCACAATATCTGAAATATAGGCCTATAAATTAGTTGAGTCACATTATCATATTTATAAGATCGAGGCATCAGAAAAATTATCACGTACCATGGTCATATACATACATACATGCGTAAAACCTAAACTAAATTAAAGAAGACATTCGAAAATATTCACGTACTTAAAAAAATATGTCCCAAATACCGATCACAATCAAAATATCAAAAATTTTATTTTTTTTGTACACATCACCTAACTTAAAAATGTTTTGATCAACATTTTGAAGAATGAGACGATCATAAGAAAAACCTAAAATTTTGTCTTTTTTTTTACCACTAATTCATCTTTGCTGTTGCAAACGATTCCTACTAACTAATTTGGTAGAGTTATGACCAATTACTTTTGTTTTGTTTTTAAATACCTTTAGTTAATTTTAATGAAATTTAGCAACGCCAACACGCGGTGCTAACGCTTAAATTGATCAATTTTATGATTATTGCGCTGTAACAACCTGTTTCGTAACACTCGTGTACCTTTTTTAATGTCTATAACTGAGACAACACACACACAAATATTAAAAGTTTCACATTTCAAATCGACCAACAAAATTCAAAAATTACAAAATGATCACCAAAAAAATAAAAAAAAATTAATAAAACAACGATCGACGATCAAATCTGGTTTTGTAATTTTTTGTTGTTGTTTTTTTTTTTTTGAGTAGTTTTATGAATGAAAATGTAATTTGCATAAAACTTTAACAAAAAAAAAAAAAATTGTATACGAAATCAATTGAAAGATGATGTTGTCATTCAGAGTCTCGCATCTTGTATACATTATTGTAAAAGATTGAAAAGAGCTTGACTGCACAATATAATACAAAGTACATCGATTTTTTTTTTCAAGATTGGTGTCCGGGCAAACCGGATAGTCTACATAATTTTATAATAATATCTAAATACTTATATAAAAGGATGTGTAATTTTGTGTTTTGCTTTTGTAACATAAGAGATTGACTTTAACAAATCGGATATAAATTTCCTTTATTTTTTTTACTATACTTTGGATCGGGTTTTTTGTTTGCTTGTTCGCACAAAGAAAATATAATTCTCAAAGTGTTTTTCTTACCCAGTATACGTACATAGTATATCTTTCTTCGTATAGAGGAAGTCAGGTGAATTATAAGAAAACTTATAATAAAATAAAATTAAAAAGAAAAAAAGTTTTATTATTATTATTGATGGTGATCGGAAATTGTAAGTTATACAATCGATTTAAAGTACTATAAGCAAAAAAAAAAAAAAAAAAAATCAAGCAATTGAACGAACACAACACAAATACACAGAACTAACCGCAACACATACTCAGTGTTGTTTTAAAAAGAGGTGACGTAAAATAGTAATAACAAAAAAAAGTTGATTTCATTCAAGTTTTCTTGGCTTTAGCTTTTTTTTTTTTTTCTTTTTCCTACTTCTTCGACTCTTGTACAAGTTTGTAAATCAAAACCAAACTATAAAAATTAATAATTTAATATTATACGAAATTATAATACATAACAACATGATCGTATTTTTTGTGAATGAACTGGTTGCGCGTGGAATATAATCAGATTTTTATTATTGTAGCTTGACTTGTTTCTTTTTGTTTCTTTTACTTGATCTTGAAAATTAAGGTGTTTTGTGTGAACGGAATATTCGTTATAATATAAATGTTGATATACTTGTATTATAAACATGTATACGCCATTATATTATACAGAACGACAAAACGATGGCAACAACAACAACAATAATGCTTTAAGATGTGAATGGAATAATAATCGAATGTATTATAATGATAGACAGTTTTTTTTCCAGCTTCAGGTAAATAACAGAGTCTTGTATAGGTAGCTATGATGATAATGATGTTACATTTTTATGTTGAACTGTGGATGAAAATTGATTTTCTAGAAATAATCTGGACAAAGAGAAAACTAATTTAAACTGCATATAACTAATTAATTTATGAATTGATTAAGATTGTTTTAAAGCGGCAACAATTTCTGTTTTGGAATTGAGATTCTGAAAAACTGATTTTATACATTCTACACTGATAAAAATAATTTGTTTGGCATAAGGTTAAATTAACTATGGTTTATTTAATACACGGGAAGTTTTTCTTAAAAGATAAAACAAATATTTTAGGAATCTTTTTAGGAAAAACTTCACGCGTGTATGAGGAATTGTGAAGTATTTCCCATTCCTAAAGTGTTAGTGTAAATAATACATAAAATTCATATTAAACAGAAATTTATATCTTTTTATTCGTTTAATACGTTTCTTGCTGTAAAAAAATATTACTTATAAAACATTAATACGTTATATCTGGTGTGCAAGTAGAAACTCGACTTTTTTTGATCAAATTAAACTTTATTGAAAATATACTTGTTATATACAAAGGTTAATTATCGAAATACTCACCATTGCTATCTATGGTACTTTGACATCTATTGGGTAGTAGTTGATGGATGCCTCACTATAGAAATTTGGTTGTTTGGAGACAAAATATTCACCGAGCCATTTTCGGACTTCTTCAATTTTCGAGAACCGCTGGTCAGTTAAATAAGCATCGATCTAAACAGATAGTAGTCGGAAGAGGAAAAGTCAGTATAATATGCCGCATGCGGGGGAACTACCCAGCCCAAGTTGAAGATCACTTCCCGGGGTGCTTTTACTGTGGGTGGACAAGCGTTGTCATGAAGCAATATGACAGATCGCGTTCCACGGCCTGTAAATGATCGTTTTTCCCAGAGCATGACTTATCAATTGGGGCCTGGTAACGTTTAGCTGTAACAGTTCGACCAGATTCCAGAAGCTTGTAGTAAATGACTCCTTTCCATCCCACCAGACACAAAGTAAAACTTTTTAGGCATGAATATTCATTTTTGCAATGATGTTGATGGCTGGCTTGGATCAACCAATGCTTTTCTGCATTTAGGATTATCGTACAACAAGTATCGTTACATTTTGTAATCAAAAGACTTTTTGGAGGGAAACTTGCTTCTCAAAATCATGTTTTTAAAAGACGGTTTATTTATGTTAATAATGTTTTTATTAACCTTTTATAGGTTTTACATTAAAATAAAATGACATCGACTAATTTATCTTAGAATTGTAGAGGCTAACGGCTTCGGCAACTCTCACGGGCCTGCGGGAGGTGACTGCCCCCCCCACGCTTAGCCCTATGAGGGGCTTTAGATTTGAACTTCAAGGGACATAGGAACCGGGATCAGCAAACATGTCGCCCTGAGTGCCGCACGTAGGAGCAGATTGTATAGAATATATTAATGACACGTATTAGTGATACATGGCCAACTCCTAATTTAACATAGAATTGTAGAGGCTAACGGTTTCGGTAACTCTCGTGGGCATGCGGCATGTCGCTGCGCTCCTCCCGCTTAGCCCTCCGAGGGGCTTTAGATTTAAACTTCGGTTTTGTTAATGCAACATTCAATATTAATGCATATATGCAAATGCAATATTTTATATCGATCCTAGAAAATCTAACAAAATAGAGTCCAACAAAACTTTGGTAAACTATATTTTATACGAAGAATTTAAAAAACAAGATGCAACGGTAAAACAAGATTTTGTCTTGCAGGCAAATACACCGGTCCCTCACGGAACGAGAGCTTGTAAATGACTTAAACTTTTGCCATAGAAACATAAATGACTAAGCTATACATATCCAAAATGGCGGGCGATTTGGATGCATTCAAGTATATTATAACCGCGCCTCTTTAATTGAGTTGATAATATATAAAATTTCCATGTAGGTTACTAGGGTTCTGGATTACTTTACAGAATGTTTTTATTAAAAGAGAACCTAGGTGACTAAACTAACGTCCAAATAAACGGACACAAGCGATTGAACACTTGAAGTAAATTTAGAATTTTCGAAATTCGGATTCCGTAAAAAAGTTACCGATTAAAGTGATCTGCTACTTAGGAAAATAACTTTTAAAGTCTGTAACAGAAAATAAGTAATTTTCAAAAGTTTTGTAGTCCCAGCCACTTAGGATTGACGATTTTTGAATTTTGCATAGAGAATTATCGTATATCGAGTTTCCCGGAATTTTCCTGTAGTTCCTAAACACCGGTCATTCTAACGGAAGCTTATTTTGAGTTGGTGACGATCTACTCTAATAAAAAATAAATCAATTTTAAAAAGTTCTGTGGTCCCAGGCACTTAGGATTGACGATTTTTGAATATTGTATAGAGAACTATTGTATATCGAGTTTCCCTGAATTTTCCTGGAGTTCCTAAATACCGGCCATTCTTACGGCAACCTATTTTGAGTAGGTCAAAGAATAATAATAAAAGTACTTATTCTGCGAAAATGAAATTAATAGTGAGTAAATAAAATTACCGACATCGCTTCCTTGAAAAAAAGGCGTGCTTACATAAAGGGTAGCATTACAAAATTAATCAACTTCATCAGCATGAATAATGCAACGAAACAATGATCAACTTCACCAGCAAATAAATTGAGGAAAAAATAATTTCCTTAAAAAACATGACGAACTAGATTTGGAGTTTGAAGACAATTAGTACAAGGGTTAAATCTAGCACTCAGAATAAAGGTTTAGCTTATACCACTCAACAATAGCATACTTGATGCATCGGCAACCGGAATGCATATAGATGTGAAACTCCCTAAATTGTCTATCCCGCTATTTACAGGCGATTACACCGATTGATATTCGGTCCACGATCTGTTCTGTTCAACTATACACGACAACCCAAGGCTCACTCCATCACAAAAACTACAATATCTCAAGTGAATATTAAGGGGAGAAGCAGCAAACCTACTAAAACATTTTAGTATCACGAACACATATAATTAGCGTTTCGAAAACTGCGGGACCGTTATAAGGTGAGGCAACTCTTGCACACCAAACAATAGTCGGTAAATTAGATTGCGAAACCAATAGCTAATGGGCTCAAACTTCAGCCGTGTACAACATGTCTACTATAAATCAATTTTCACAAAGAATAAAATGCCCTTGATTCCATGAAAAATTCGAGTAAACATTTTCAGCCGCATCATAACCAGCCAAAACCAAACGTGAGAAGCCACGTCGTATAATAGCAGTACCAATAGCAGAATTCTTTTTGTGTCCCAAAGAGTTCCATAGATTATTTGAATGGAACAAATTTAAAGACATGCCAATTGATGAAACAAGAAATTTCATGAAAAAACAAAACCGAAGTTTTAACTGTCTTAACGATAATCACCATGTTTCGCTCTGCAAATTCAAATGTCGATCAATTAATGCATGAAAATTTACCAAACCCAATCGCATCAATCGCTGTGCCCAACATTCTAACGAGGCTTGCCATTTAAAATATCACCGTCGGTACTAGGCGATTCTTACCCAAAGGTAGTACAGAGAATGCATTCCATTGAGCGAAGATTTCAGAAAAGTCAAGAGTTCTCTAAAATGTACAAAGACCATGCAAACATATCTTACACTGGAGCACATGAAGGAAGTTAATAATAACTAAGAAAGAAATGATGAACATCAGTATTACCTACTACATCATGGTGTCATCAAAAACACCAGCAGTACAACCAATTTGAGAGTTGTTTTTGATGGCTCTTCAAAGACAACCACTGGAAAATCGCTGAATAATTGTCTGGCGGTCGTACCCGACCGTACAATCAAATCTCTACAAAATTCTTTTTCGTTTCAGAAAATTTAAAGTAGCAGTCACAGCTCACATCGAAAAAATATATCGCCAGGTGCGCATAGCAGGTGCTGAAACAAAATTTCAAAAAATTATATGGCGAGAAGATCCAAGTAAACCATTTACAACATACGAACTGCAAACATTTACTTACGGTACAGAAAGTGCAAGTTACCTAGCTACCCGCGCGGTTAACAAAGCGGCAGATAAATTTATCAAAGAATTCCCTCAAGCTGCCAACAGTATTAAAGCAGATATGTACGTCGACGATCTGATGACTAGAGCCAATACCTTGGACGAAGCTGTTCATCTCAAGCACCATACACAGACGATACTATTCAAGTCATTTCTTGAACTTCGAAAATGGCTATCCAATGAACGAATGTTCAAGCGGATCCTGCAAACGATTGTTTCAAATTCAAGGTGAATTTGAATAAATTACTCAACACTATAAAACGTGGTATTTTATCCGAAGCCAGTCGGATATTCGATCCACTAAGATGGCTGGCACCCGTCTTAATCAAAATAAAGATCTTCTTTCAATCACTCTGGGTTGAAAATCTAAGCTGGGACGATCAACTACCACTCAACATACCAAACGATTGGCTGAAACTAAGAAAGGTTACTTCTTAGCTTAGCTTAGAATACAAATATATCGATTGAAGCTTTCGAATTGAACTCAAACTCAATTATTGACTTCAACTTTGCCACTGATCAACAAAAAATTAATTATGCCCGGAAACATTATAAATGTTTGCTCAATCCAAAAATGTATCAAGCGTAGGGTATTTTATAACAATAAAAAGACTAAATCCTGATATTGACATCGCGCAAGCTATTGCCCTTACACCATCATAAAACATTCCTAAATATTTAACATTTTTGCCAGTTAACAAGAATTCCGCCGTTAAGCGCTTGTAAATCGACAACTTTTCGAATTTTAAATCATGCCATTCTCCTGATGCATATATCGGATTTCCGAATGCCTTTAAAAATAATTTATTGCAAAAAGTATGTTTGGCTACCGAGCGGACAAGTATAGAGTTTCTGAGCCACAAATCCAAAACAAACAAATTTATATTTAAATTTCAAAGATTTTTTGAAGAAACTCGTTAATTTTCAAAAAAACTTTTAAACTTTATTAAAATTCTGAGAACAATCAATTACGTAAACTCAATAGTTTATTAAAATTTTACGGTAGTGTTCAAATAATCATGTGATGAGGTTTCTCATCACCGTTTTAAATTCGCATTTGAGTGTGTTATTCACCTTCACCGAACCCTTTAAACACAGAAAATTTCAAAACGAAGGGTTCAAGGAAGGTTCAACTTTATACGCCTAATAACAGAGCCTTCTAGAGTATAGAGCCATAATCATTATGACGTATTTTTTAGAAGCTTTTTTAGTGGAATAACTTTTCACTGATTTCCATAAGAATCCATAGTAGAAATGGTGTTTTTTAGCTTCAAGTTTTTCATTAAAAAAAGCAAAAATGTTACAAAATGTTTATGCAAAAGAGTTCTACATACCTTTAGCAGCAATATACATGCAGGGTTTATTGGTATTAAGTAAATATTAATTGCAGAAATATTAAAATTAAATTATTTCTAAAATATATTTTTCGAACTTTCATTTTGAAAAATACATCAAAGTTGGCTCTGACGAATTAAAATAATACTTGCTACATTTATCTTTAGTTTTACTAGTGTACGTTAGATGTCTCAGATTTGTACAGAAAAATACGAAAAAAAAATTATTTAATCACAAAATTACCACACGTTCTTAATATTTTGAGAATTTTTTTTGCTTTTCCTACAATTTTTGAACTTAAAATTTCTCCAGTTGGCAATTTTTGGTACGATTTTTAAAAAATTTGTACTGCCATCTATGTAATGTATATTGACTTAATGTACATAATTTGTAGTAAGCTTTTCTTTTTTATTTGACCAGAATGCTGTTGTTATGAACTTTTTTTATATCTTGGTTTAAATAAATCAATTATTACAAGAAAATGAAAACAATTTACTTAAACGAGATTTATATATGTTGAAATTCAAACATTTATGAAAATATTTCAGAAATCATAATTACGAATTTGTAACGTTTTCATTGATAAATTTGTCTTAAGAAAAAAAGTGATTTCCCATATGTTTTATGTGTTTTACTATGGAAATTTTGATTTTTTCGTCGTTTCTAATTCCCTTAAAAAAGCTTCGTTTTTTAGATTATGGCTTATATAATCAAGGTTGCTTTGCTAATAGCCCTTAAAATTCTCTGCAAACCGTTTTTGGGACGATTAGAAATTATAAAAATTAAGGAAGTTATCGTTAAAAAACCAATCGCATTTTTCGGTGAAATTTTCGGATTGCTGTCAAACGCATTTTTTATAGATGAAAAATTAACATTTTCAATCGCGAATAAATCGACAAATATTGATTTATCGAAAAAAATTCATATTCACATTTTTTTCTTAGAATTCATTCTTCTATCGATTTCTGTGATTATTTTGAGTGTACTAATTTCCACCCCCAAGAAGTGGTGGCACCAGCCTCAGGGTAAAATCACACATCGGCACTATATAAATTTTGTTCCTTGATCCATTCTCTACTTATTGTCCAAATTTCTATTTCACGTCAATCGGTTTTGTCCGGAAGAATTCTGAGCGAAAGACCGTCAATGACTGGACTATTAATAAAACTCATACAAACAAATATTTTTTGTTTTCTTCATTAATGAAGATAAAAAACTGACATTTCTAAAACCTTATTTACTCCCATGCCCACCGTCCCGGTGTCTTAAGCAAGCAAAATCTTTTTCTCTACCTCTTACCGTTAACGAGTTAGCGCATTGAGGCAGAATGGAAAATTTGCAATTTCCAAAAATTCATTTCACCCATTCAGAGTATTTTTCCGCAGAAAAAAAAAATTGCGTAGTACATATCTATATGAGATGTACATTGTACATGTTCCCAAAGTTTCATAATTTTTTCAATTTTCGGGTTCGGGATCATCCCTTGTTAGAAGTTCATTATCCCTTGTATCCGTCAAACAGTATGCACACAGTTTTATCTTGGAACGTATGATATCTCGCAGTCACCTATCTATACCGCCCATAAACATAAATGCAACAGCACCCGGGCAGCACATCAAAACATGCGAGGGCGAACAAGTAGTAATAAAATATCGGATGAAAGAATCAAAATCGTGATGCATGTGTGAGATGCATAAAGCTGCCGAAGAACAAGATATGTTGACGGATGACCTTGCTTTGGAAAAAGAAAAAACCATAAAATTAAAAAGTGAAATGCAAGAACAAAATACCATGGGCAAAGAAGGGTATACCCTATCTTACGTTTCGATCTACAAAATGTTTTGAATTGTTCAAGAGCCGAAATAGTTCCAATATTCTATTACTCAAAATTGAACATCTACAATTTAACGGCTTACCTGTCGACTCAAAAAAAAACATATTGTTGTATATGGACTGAATACAGCTCAGGGAGAAGCGTCAATGATATAGCTTCGGCATTTATTAAAATTTTGAACATAGTCTTAGAAGATTATCCAGAAATTCATGATTTGATCACTTGGAGTGATTCATGCGTACCACAGAACAAAAATTCAATTATGGCAACAGCAATTCTAAATGTATTGAAGAAGCATCCTTATTTAAATTCAATAAGCATGAAATATTCAATAGCGGGTCATGCGGGTTCTAGATTTCTTCTTATGATTGCGGAAACTAGTCACTGTAGCTTCTTTTTCATTGTTTATCTCCTTCGTGAAGTTCACATCGTTGAACAGTAATCTGGATTTGAGGACCGTCAAAATTACCTGCCTCCAACTATGATTCACTGACTTTATGCATCTTCCGTTCTATGTATTTGAAACAATTGCCATCTTTGTCCAAAGCCCTCACAAGTTGTTTATCAAGCCTAGTTTAAGAGGGATTCGAGGAATTAAAATTTTGGTTTCATCTACGTTTGATTATCCATGCTGCAGTGAAATTCGTTTTGGCCATTTCTTCTTCGTGCATAGTGATTGGATCAAAAGGACACATGGAGCACGGATATTTGATGTTTTCACTTTGCATCCCAAGAACGAGGCCTATAATTTTAAGGGCTTCACATATTTGCATACTGGTGCTCTGAATATTTTATTTTTTCCAGAACGATTTTTACGTTATCATACGATGGGACGGTGGAAAAGGTGCAGCTGTAGAACAGTGGCTAGGGGTTGCTGTTGTGGGGTGATATAGCCTTCAGACTACTAATAGAGGAGTACATGAAGAGACGCCACTCTTCTGGTTTGTGGATGTCTTCTATCAAACTATTAATTAGCCCGGCGATATCATTATATGATATGCTAGTGTTTGTGATTCATCCTGATTTTTAAGATACCCACCTCAGCACTAGTTTCTCCCTCATGGTGTTTCTTCGGGCGACTAGACGGTGTTGGAATCAAGACAGTTTGTACCACATTACTTGTACAGGCATAATTAATTTTTGATCGATTTTGGGCATTGAAACCGTAAGTATCCGTCATACAGAAATAACAATCTTCCCATGGTTTCGATACATCTCATATGACAGGCGCTGAGTATTTTAAATACAAACGGTCCTCTTTCCTGTAACATGTTGTCAACATTTTATGGCAAATTTCGCAGATACTGTGTGAAACCTAGTTTGTTTCCTGATGTATTGTTCCTGATGCGAAACAGTATCTGACAACACCTTCTCCCACTCTTTGCAGGCTCATACATACCACAAACATAACAAAACATCTCATGTGTGTTAGGATCATCACGTTTATGTAGGTTAGAAAATATTTTGGTTGCATTACGTCTTGTAACTTTATGTTCTGTATTGAACAAACTACCCATCTCTACAAAGCTGCGATGGCATGATGACGATGCCTGCGGGTAACCGGGTTATAAATTATATCATTCTACATAGGTATCTTGACGTATTTTTCGGGCCTAGAAAAATGCCGTTAGCTTCCTTTTTTGTCACAAGTTGTGTCTGTAGTATTGGTGATGTTTGTATTGTTAAAATAATTCAGTAATTTCAATGACACAGACCTATTACCTTCTCCCATAGTCAGAATTTTAAAAGTTCTACACTATGTTGTGATAATAAGGTTATTATCTGTATTTTCTCATACTTCCAAGGATGTCCAGCTCGCATCACTCAGATTAGGAAAGAATTAGTTGTAATGTCACACAGATTACTCAAAATGTTCGGAAATTGAGAGTCTGAACGATTTTTCGAATACGGCCGCTCAAATATTTTAGCCCTTCAATTCCTTTTTGGCAAAGACATAGAGTTTTACGAGAAGAGAAGAATGAGAAGTACAAAATAAAAAATAAAATGTCATACCTAACATAGTTCCAGGTTACAACATTATCACTAATGATCAAGCAAATCAATTCTAGCCCATGCTCTTCACTCTTCAATTTAAGGGACGTTATTTATATGGAAACTTAAAGAAATATTTTATTCGAACCCCTTCTTTACTTCAAACGAAACTAATTCCCCGTTAATAATTCCAACATTAAGAAATAATGCAAACCTAATTCTATAAGATGTTTCTGTTAAAATTAACATAAATCGTTTTATCAAACACAGTGTTACATAAATCTCTTATCATAAACATGTTTTTTTTTTAATAAATTTAGTCATATCCAATTTGTCCCAAACGTCCGCCTTCAATTACTTAAAACAAATATTAAACCAGCTTAATCATTTTAACACGCAACACACACACACAAAGACAATCCAATATTTTATTATATGGTGTACAATTTCACTCCATATTTAATACATACACACAGACACATAGTATGCATAACTCCGTGCCTATCTCGAACAGAAATTCTCTGGGGACTAAGCCAAAATGATTAATACGCAATGATTAATTTCGTAACAAAGTAATTACAGAGCGACAAAACCTCGCACGTCGTTTGCTGTTTAACTGCGTGTACATAATATATAATATAGTTAAAGTCGACAAAAATTTTGAAGGCGGATTCTCCCATTAAATTTGTTTCATTAAATAAATTATTTCGAAAATCCATCACTAACACTCAACCAAAAATTTTACTATCATCATCTACATATACACCACCGCGCTTAATAATAACTATTTTGGTGATTACGAGAGAAAAAAAAATGAATTCATTCATTTATGATGAATCCGCTGCTGCCACAATGAACGCCTACAAAATCTGGTGTATGCTATTAACAATCAAAAATTCATCATCACTTACAAACATATATCGATACCGTACTGTGTACGACGAGTAAACCATTGTTGCTGGTTTTCTATATTTTTCTCTACATCTTCGGTATGTCAACTGTGGATAAAACAACGCGCAGAAATATTTTTTTTATCTTTTCCATTTTTTTTATTTCAACACAACAAATAAACAAACAAACCTGTCAACAACATCATTTATAAATTTCAATAAAACCGTTTTCTTCGTGTTGTGTGTGTGTAATACTGTTTGTGACCCTGATCAAATTCAAAAATGAAAATTAACAAACAACAACAACACAATACCAACGACAAAAACCTTTAGAAAGACATGAGATGCTGAAATGGTAACATGATGATGGAAATATTTAAAAAAAGAAAGTTGTGTTGTTGTATTTTGTACGAGGATGGTACATGTTGTAAATGAATCCAATTAGACTCCATATGGGGTGAACTAACCCAGGAAGAATTGTGTTCAAAATTTTAATTTTTCAGTTAGTCAACGCGACAACGACAAGGGTTGTGAAACATACTCATACATATAAAGAGATTTTTAATTAAAAAATTAAAAAAAAACGGAAGAATAGAATGGTGATGGTCCTACCGCTTGATTTTCGAATCTGGACCAAACTACGTAACATATACATATACCATTAATATTAAAGGGAATCATTGTCAACCTCACACTATCTATGTAGATCTCATTAAAAGTCATTTCAATTTAATAGAAAATTAAACGAACAGTTTGTACATATGTACACACATAAATCTGGCGATATTGCCTGCCCAAAATTTATTTTTGTCTAAATATATAAAAAATAAAATAAAATTTTATCGATAATCTGCTTAAAAAAAAAAAAAAACGAAAACCATGACTGAAAGAAAGAACATCAACGAGAAAACCATAATCACCACCAAATGTCAGATCAATGTTTTATATTAGATACAGCAGCACACAGTAGTGGCATACTTCTTGTTCTCCTGATGTACGATATAATACATAATTTCTGTTACAGATTTCTGTTTTTTTTTTTTTTGTCAAGACGTAACCGACAAAAATATTAAGGTTTTTTCCAGAAACAGTATTATTGTTGTTGTATTTTGCTAATGTTCAACTTATTGCCTGACAGAGATTATTATTTTTTTTATTTTTGTATTTTATTTTCGTCGGTTTTTCTTGTTAGGATATTTATAGTTGACATTATGGTTTCGTAATTACTTTTATCGTAACTGCTTATTGGTTTCAAATTTTTATATAGTAATTGGAACATATTTGCGGGTATACTAAATATATATTAAATCATTTGGGAGGCTGAATGATAATATTGATGGATTGGATAATATTTATGTCATGGTATTAGTAAACAGTTGGTCAAATTCGTGTAAAAGACATTTGTTTTACATTTTACAAGTAAAAAATGCAAAAAAACTACGTAAATGTAAATTGTAAAAAAACTAACACATTTTAAAAATAACAAACAATAATAAGTAATTATCTGAAAATTTAAATCATAAAATTAACAAAAATAATCAGTATGTATTGTGATTTAAAGTGTATTTAAGAAAAAGTTGCAATGTTGAAAACTAAAGGCCCCTGTGCAATTGCACAATTTTATTAATTGTTTGTTTATTTATTTCGATGCAATTTCTGGGGCTCGAAGCACACCCATCCCAACTCATTCGCAGTTTACTTTTGACGTCCTATCCTGCGCAGTAGCCTAACTGAAGACGTACGGCTATAGGTCCGTTTTACGTAGACTGCCTGCGCATTGTAGAGCTCCATGTCAGCCTATAGTCCTGATATGAATGGTACGTCGGCGGGCAACACTTTGCTGTGTACAAAATTATCCATCACAACCACCCCCGTCGATGTGTTAACTATCCGTGGGGTTTCCGAAACTTTAGCTAGGAGTGCATCAGAATCAGTTACTCTGGAAAATGCTGTATGTAACCCTCCATGAGTAAAACATAGCGTGGAAGCAATAAGCCAACTTTTTTGAAAGTTTGACCGTATGGTTTATTTATAGTCGTAACGTAAGAAACCCGAACAGGAAACTGATGACGTTCCAAATTGATGGATAAATATAAATCATTAGTTGTGTTTAGTGAAATTCGTATTATAAAGTGAAGTAAAATTTTTCACGATCTTTCTATCACCATTGCATATCCAATTTTTATAGAAAGATTTCTTAGGAGCATAACTATGCAACCTTTCTTTAAATTTAAAATGTGGGGGAGAGGGGGGGGGGGGCAAACCAGAGAGTTCAAAGAACTTAGGCATTCAACTGGGAAATTTACTTGCAAGCCAGAGTCATAAAAATATAAAAATTATTTTCAGTAATATTGTTAGGTGGCAAAATAATAGGAATATTCAAAATTTCAGGGACGTTTGGTATTGCCACTACTGAAAGAAAATTAAAACCTAATTTTTCACATTGAATTTCTAAGTCTAGCTACAACTACTAAAAGCTGTACTATGGTTCCATCATAATATATTTCAATTCATTAAAAAAATTTAACGGATGCAGGATTTCAATGCATCAGGGTAGTCATAAATAAGAATCTCAAAGATTTAGCTAACATATGCTTGCCACTTCGAGAGCCGCAGATAAACAGTTCTCCCACTCACTGCTATCATTAATTAATCCTCCTGCTCTTGCTGATTCTTAATAGGTTAGGTATATTACATTATTAAAGGTTTTCATTGCTTAAAATGATGTAGATTCAGTACCTTTAACAGAGAGAAAAACCAGTCGTAGATTGTAAAGCTTTCATTGAAACGGTTATTATTCTGCCAATAGTTTTTCCACCAAATGAGAATTTATAGATCGCTTTTCCCATTTCGAGTTTTTGAATACATATTGATTCGGGATGTCGCTATAAAAAAAAAATTTTGAGCGTCGGTGTCTATGAGATTAAGTTCAAAAAATGCCGTCAAAGTGATACACGCGGTAGATTGTCGTCACAAAGCACTTTCTATATTGTTTTCTTGAAAGTGAACCTACTGTCCATCTTTTAGGTGAACAAATAACATTACAGTATTGTGAGATTGACCATGAATGGGTAATTCCTGTAGATTCCAAGTTGCTTTTTGTGAGCTTATATAGCGACAGTTTAGATATTGAGATATTTCATCATGCTGCACCCCATTTGAGTTAATAGTTAATGAACTGATTTGAATCCCAACTCTTGCACAATCATATCTTTTAGATATTCATTTATGGATATATTTGATTGCTTCCACAGTAAAGCATAGTTCATCATTTATTTGTGCGTTATATTTCAAGCTTAAATAAGCATTGTATAGGACATAAAACGGTTATCATCAGGAATATTTGATCGCGTTCGGGGAAACTATTTTGGTGAATTAGAAGGTTGAGAATCCTTCGATATTTAGGATAACTTTCGATATTTAGGATTTTATCATTATCGTCCCAAGTTCTAAATTGGTCTTCCTTAGCGAGTGTTAATAAACAGTGTGCATGAGGTTTCTGATACTCAATAACATACATATACGACACGACCACACGACACATTCAACAATTTGGTATTTTACGATATCACAAAGGAATTCTTGTAATTTTAAATTAACAACTAGGGTTACGATATCAGGACGATCTGATGAATTATGGAAAGTTTTAAGTTCTGACTTTATTTCTGCACTAGCCGGATTACACGTAAAAGTGATAAATAAGCCTGGACAGTCAAACTTCCGTCCTGCTACAATTTGGACATGAACCATGGACCACCAATAAACGAAGATGGCAGAATATAAGTATTACCAACTCTGGAATTATTTTTAAGACCATCGCAGCTTACGTAATCTAAAAGTCCTCTGTAAGATTCAACACGAAGAGCTTTTTGATTATGTCGTATTAAATTTAACCGGTTAGCTTCAACTCGACCGTAAGCAGACACCAAATATTGTTGAAATATTTTGATACCATAATGAAGCAGATTAAAGACAGTTTGGTTTGATGGACTGCAATTTTATATGAATAAAATTGGAGGGTCATAATTTTATTTTGTACAGCAGTTGCAACAATCACTGTTGCGATACATATCGATTTTCCATTCGAATTCACCTTTGTGAAAGAAAATAGGAAATTCCATATGATCCAAATGTTTTGAGAGGGAGTTTATGCGTTTCAATGTTCTACTATTACTGGCATAAACAGAGAAGTCTACATACATAAGCTGGAATATTTCCTTCACGGTCATACATAAAACTAATGCAACATCCTCAGAATTTCTTGGTGCGCTGGTCATCGTGAAGGTTCCGATTAAAAATTAGTGAGACACTATAAAACGGACTACAGTTTCGATTAGCATTTGCTATCTCATTTTCGAAGATCTCCCGAAATTTTTTATAACTGCTGCCTTTATGGGGAAATATGTTGAAGAACCATAGAAATTGTTAATATTATTTCACGTTTCAACTTGGAATTAGCGGGGTTGTTAAATCAATGGGAATAATAATGGAGAATCGATGATACAGATCCCAGGATATTTTAAAATAATATACACTTGCCGACATATGCTCAATGTTAGCGCCCATCGAACAGAAGGCATTCGCATTATTTTATTGTGTATTAAATTCCCTTTTCCGTTGATGTAGGCAAATTCGATAATTTTCAAAAATGGTACAAACAAACCATTTACTTCAAATTTAAAGCTGTACTGGATTTTAAAATTTCTGTATTTTTTTTTTTATTTTTTTTTTAATGTAAATGTAGGGATCACTATATTATTTTTTAAATAATAAGAAACATTTTTAAAATTGAGCTTATCAAGTATCCAGTTGATCGATTCCAGAAACTACCCCACTCCACCAAAAAAAAACCAGGATCTAAAATTGTTGTCGAAGCAAAAATTTTAAAAATTATTTGTTTTTCAACACTTTTATTTAAAACAGAACCATAAGAGATCTTAAACATTACTGTAACAAAGTTTTGGTCGATCGGACACTAATAATAGTTTGCTCTTTCATTTTATTCTCACTAGCATTATCAATTGAATTTTTTTTTTCTCATTGAATATGAAAAAGAAAATAAAACAAAAATTGGTTATACTGAACGAGAATACTGAATTTTAGGTAAGGAAGAATAAAGCCAAGCTCTTATCGCTATGGTTCGTTGGATACAAAGCAATTATTGTATTCATCGACCAACCGCCTTCGTAAAGGGTTACGTAAACAAGCAAATCCAAAAATATTTTAGTAAAGAAAACCGTATAGAGAACTCCACGAATTTCCTTTGTACCATATAAAATTAACCGAATGGTGTGCTTTAACGGCGAAAGGGGTTATAGTTGAAAAAAAAAATTATTTTCTACTATTTAAATGATCGATGTGAACGTGGAATGTGAGCTACTCACAAAATTTGAAAGATTTCGAAAACACGATTCGAATAAAAATTAATGAAATATCAACAGATATCTTCCTATGACAGCAGTTATCTAGAATTTACCTCCAAGAGGGTATAAACAATTGTCAGGATAAATGGTTGGCATATTATTAACCTGTAAGTTATTGGAACTGTTCCTATAAGTTATTCGGTTCGTTTAGCAAAATAAAAATACATTTCCAAAATTTAAAAGGTGGCTTTATAATTGACTAAAAATAGGTCTAGTCGCGTTTTAAATGGTACACCTTGTACAATTATCTCGTTTAGCATAATTTCAACATTGCTTAACCCAAATGCTGAAGTTGTATATTGAGGAAAATTCTCAGTTGACCGCTATATTTCATTTTCAAGAAGTACTGCAAAGTATATCAGCATAGTGTAAAACTATATCATTTTGCCGATTAATTCAAAAGCTATTCTCTACTTTAAAACAATCTGTTCTTTGTAAACTTCGTTTCGAATACTATAGGTACACATTTATCATTTCGTTCAGGAAACTTACTGATCGCGATCTGCAAATTATGATGACACACACAAACTAGATAAATAATATTTTAACTGTACCAGTCTTCGTCCGGTTTATATAAATGACATTTGCATCATATAAAATAATATTTGATTTTAAGATTAATTCTCAAGTTTTAATTTATTATCAATATTGCTAAAATATGGTGCTATCTCATTTCCAATTTCATTTTTTTTTTTCAGTTTCATGATTATCGTGTTTCTATAACTGGATTTTAATTATCAAGTTATGAATCGTGATAATACTATTTTGAACATACTATTATCTATTGTAGTTTGTGTGTTTCTATGGTATAATTTATGCCACCATTAAGTCAAGCTTTCTTCAATGAAATGATCGACCAATTCTAGTTCATGCCTCTTGTTTGAATTGAATAACGATTTTAATTCACAGAAGCTGTCTCTACTTCTGATTAATCAAAATAGAGCCCCTTACCTTAAAGCATAGATACAGTTCTACGTTTAAAGATATAGTATCTCACAAACATTCGTTTTTTTGTTTAAACAAATTCTCAATTCATTTAAATATTTTTCGCCGTAAAAATATTTCTTATAAATAACTGAAAAACAGTGCAATGTATTATACAAATCATTAATGCAAGGAGTTCTGAAAGTAGCGGTTCGACAACAACAGCCTCAAAAGCTTACAATTCAATCTCGTTCGTTTCACCTTCTCCTAGTTGTGCAATTAGGTAAAATATAATAAAACTGTGACATTCAAATCAACAGGTCGTGCTCTGTTAGTGAAAGTGTGTAAGATACCCTTTGAGCGAATTATGAAAAGTCGACGTGAAGCTACCTACTTGGTGTAATCCGATTTTTCTGTGATACCCCTATTCAATCGCCATACTTATGGATATATTATAATTTGAGAACAATGAATTAACAATACTTTAGCCCATCTAATAGGCTAAAAGTGATTTTCAACGTTTCGGCAAAAACTGAAAATTTAAAATCTGTAAATGACATCAAAATAGTCAAAACTATTTTTATTTTCTGCGCTAATTAAATTTAAAATGTATGTTTAATGATGTCGTTTGTTTTTACCAATTAATTGTCTGGTTTAATTAAGCCAAAACAATTTATTTTTAATCTTCACTTGAGAAGGCTCCCTATATCAGTTAGAACTTTAAAAATCGACTATTGATCTCTGCCATCTCACTGGAAAACCTGTGCTGAGATGTTCTAACATCACTTTCGATTCGTTTTCGATAGTATTTTGTCTCTTGTAACTAGAACAAAATTGTACGCTATTTTCTTCTTTCAATACAATTTTTCTAATGCGATCTCAGCCTTCTGTATACTTTTCCTTTTCTTCCCATCGATAAAATATCGCAAACAAAATTTTTTGTGATAAAGAGTGATGAATGAAAGTAGAAATAGAATGATGTTTTATGCGAGCATGCTGAGATCGCAATAGAAAAAGCTTAATTCAAAAGTCGAAATAGTATACAATTTTATTCTTGAAAAGAGAGACATGAATACTATCGAACATCGAAAAAAGTGATGTTAGAACATCTCAGCACTGGCCATAAAAGTGATCACATCCCAAATATTCCAAAGCCTACCTAAAATCAAAATTTGACTCAATTGCATTTAGGAAAATACTCCTGTTGGTATTGCCAGAAAAGCATATTGCCTGATGGACTAAAAGGTCTTATAACTTGCTGAAGTTCCGAAAAGACGTATATTGAAAAATATGTGTTAAGTTCAGCTCAATAAGAAAATTTACTAAAAATATTTATTGATTGCTATGAAATGTGTTGTGCTATTTAGATCGATCTAAAGAAAATTCAAAACGCATAATTAGAAATGAAATGACGAAATAACATTCAATGAATGAACGTGTTCAGCGGGCGTCTTCAGTAATCTACTCTGCCATAAGATACAAAATACTCGATTGTATTACCATGAAAGGAAATTCTGTGCTGGTCTAAAATGTTTCCATAATTGTGTTAGGTGATTTAAAATGAACGACAAATAATGGGCAAGGGCATTACCAACATTACAAATTGAGAGGAGAAGACCCTGTTAAATCCTAAATCTGCTTATTCATGTAAGCTTAGCAATAAAGCATCTGGACTCTGGAGGTTGCATCTGAAGTAACAATCCATATATTTAGGGAATGTATAGAAATATTTTATATAGAGGAATGTTAGCAACAAGGATGTTTGAAAAAGGGACCCCGCACCCCAAGGGTTAACTGGATAGCGGGATATCTCGGGATATATGTTATATTTTCAGAGAGTATAATCCTTTGATAATATTTACTTGGCACAGAACGTATTGATATTAATTTTAAATGGCTTGATCAATGATAATAATTTTTTTGGCCTAAATCGTTCCGGAAATTCCGGAAAAGATTTGAAATGTACGAAAAATGAGAAATCATAATTGCATCCGTGGTACAGGAGTAGTTCATAATCGGATAGGGACTGCAATTATATTTTTTGGATAAGTGTGAACTGTGTTGGGGCAAATAACCAATTACTATACTAGTACCTACTATTCCAATCTCAAGGAAATTAAGCAGCCATTACGGAAGTTGCACAAGAAAATCAAATTATTAATGACACTGTGCTTCTCCCGGTTCAATGAGTTGAATGAATAATTTGACTCTTATTTCTATTCAACTCACTTTGACAGAATTGTACCTGCAACACAGAATTTCGTAAATACCCCAGAATTTTACTGTTGGGACGAGTACCAAATACTGTCTGAAACAGTAGATTTGCTAAAGTGAACCTCATTCAGCCGATTTATTTTTGAAATATTATGATTTGGAAAGTTACCTTCAGTCCACGACGACCAAACTTATTGAAATCCTGCCAAAAATGAGCAAAAATGTTGTTTGTCCAAAACAAATTTTCTCGACGTTTTGAAAGCAGTTGAGTCCGGAAAAGCAAAAAAAATGTCCGTCCGTCTGTCTGGACGGTCTGGATTTTTTTGACCAATCTATTGCTGTGGTCAAGGCGACGAATTCAAACAAAACCTTTAGTAACATGTACACCAGGATGATCGGATACCTGCCATATGAATTGAATAATTGGTTTTGAGTTGAGTTCATTTATGAGTATAGTTTTTCCGTACCGCATTTATTTGAGGATTGAGCTAGACGTTGAGTTTGGGATGAGATTGAGTTTTTATTTAGAGGTCGGTTAGGAGGTTGAGTTATAATCCACTTGGTTAATTTGCGAATTATTTTGGAGGTTAGGTTGAGTTTTCGAATCTAGTTGGTTTCGGGATTCATTTAGCTAGTGAGTTTGGAATTGAGTATAGAATAGGGGTCGGGTTGAAGTTAACTTTGGGTTGATAGAGTGATTCAGCTAGGGATTATTTCAGGATTGATTCGGAAATTGAGTTTTGGGTTGAACTAAAGATTGAGTTAAAAGTTGATTTGGGGTTTAATTTTGGTGATTGAGTTAATGGTTAACTTGGAGTTTGATTTGAAAGTTGAGTTAGAGGTTGAGTTCGAAATTCGATTACTAGTGACGTAGGGATTAAGAGGTTCAGTTTAGAGAGCAAGGTCATGCGATCTAACATCGTTAGATTTTTTATTTTTATTATAGTGTTACTCGAAGTCATTTAGCTTTGCCAATAAGTCAAGAACGTGTTATCGCTGAAATCCGGCCTGCAGTCTTGTTCTGAATACGATACAAATTCGAATGTGAATGATATTCGTATTTTATATAAAAATGAGCAAATCTCATTCAAATCAAATAAGAATCTTACATTTACATATTCGAATTGAGCGAGCCTCTTAGGAAGCTAACCGATTATGTTCTAATACGCTTTTTAAACGTCGGAAAACGTGTTGTTACTGTTTGTATTCGTCGAAATTTTTTTTATTGAAAATCAATTGGTCTCTCGTTGCTAAGAAGAAGAAGTTTAAGCACTTTAAAATCTTTCGCAAAATTTTCGCATTCCGCAACACATTCCACAAACTAAATATGCCGCGAATAAATATTTTACTTAGAAGTTTATAGTTTGACATTTGCACTCATATCGAGTACACTTCGGGCACATTTTGTTTGTTGATGAAAAGAACGCTAGGTGGATAATATTCGCTGTTCGCTTTCGAATGTTTATTCCCAAATGTGTCTGTATTTATTCGGTACCATTGAGTAACAAAATTTTAAGAACCCCAAGTAAAGCCTGTCAAACATGCAAAAAATAAAAGCGAATAAATTAAGTCCTACAAGATTCTTATGTCCCATAAAAAAGGGCTTTCGTTATTTATGTATGTTTGATAAGATTTTATTTGGGCTTTTTAAAACGATGGAAACCAATTGTCCCACCAAAATTTCAAAAATAAATTGGGCCGAAAAAATTAAGCTAGGATACATTTTTTAGGTTGAATTTTTGTTTTGTGTTAGAACCAAATTTTAAAAATGAAGGAATTAGAAATTTAGAGACTACTTTAATGATTTTTAGGTCCCACAAATATATTTTCAATTCCTAGCCAAAGACTGGCACATAAAATTATGTTCCACAAAATAATACTATTATGTTTAATTGTATGACAAACATTGTCATGTATGTTGACTTATGGAGTGGATTTCCCCTTTGTCATTCCAAAAATGTTACCCTCAAACTAATAAGAATCAAATCTACAATATTCATCATCACAATACGTCAAAGTAAATGAGTGTATTTCAAAATGTCCAAATATATTAAAAGCCAACTTAATTACATTTTATTTTTGCAATACATCTTTAATTATTAATTAAGGCAGATAAAGAAATCAAACGAGAATTTCCCACTTTGATTTCGATTCATTTTCGAGCAGCACTACGAAAACAAAAACCAATAAAAATTCTTATTGTCTATTCATATACACGAATATAAATATTGTGTACTCGTATATGTATATGTGAGACATTTATGTTCCACATATTAAATACACACATACTTGTACACGAAATGTATGCTTTTTTTTTGTTTATTTTATAAAATATGAATTTTGAATTGATTTTCAGTTCATTGAGTGGAAAATAGGATTTTCTCTTTCGATATCATTATATCACTCGGTTGTATATATTTATGCGATACGAGTAATATAGTCGAGAGTTAGGAGGATATACTTTTATATTTTAAGAGACACATATTTTAGCGACATACATACACACAACACACATATCATACATGTATAAAAATAAATTAATTTTGTTTTATTTTCGTTATCTTTACAGTACTACTGCTGAGTCTGCGGGCCGTACATGCACAACAGCAACAACGTTTTAAAATATCACCGCACGATTTACAAGTGCTGGAGGGTTCAGAAGCATTGCTTCGATGTGAAATATCATATCTGGCCGGACAAGTACAATGGACAAAAGACGGTTTTGGATTGGGATTCAGTCATGTGATACCGGGATTTCCACGATATTCAGTGCTCGGTGACAGCACCCAAGGTGTATATAATTTACGTATATCGAACGCATCATTGGACGATGATGCAGAATATCAATGTCAAGTTGGGCCAGCAAAACCAATTAAGGCGATACGTGCCAACGCTAAATTAACTGTTATATGTAAGTGTTGAATATTTTTTTTTACTTCTTTTGTATATTTTGATGCAATATCGTTATTGTACGTGTAATATGTACCACCATATGTATAATCCCGGAACGAACGAATGGATTGAAAAATAATATTTCGAAATTTGAGATTGATGACTTTCCATAGATAATATTTTTTGGTTTAAGGGATGCTGATTTTTTTTTATTGTTTTTTTATTTTTTTTTCAAAAATCCATTTTCATACATGAAATAAATTGATGGATTATGAACGCACACATAAAATATATATTTGGTCGTATAGATACATATAAAAAAAAAAATGAATTTCAAGGATTGGAAGGGTGTTTGCGCACATAACTTTTTTATGCGAAATTGAAAAGTTTTAGATTACAAAATAATAATAAAAAAAAAAAAATTATGACGTGATTGATCATTTTATTGTTTGGAAGTAAGTCAATTTAATCGAGGTGTAGTAGTTTTTGAATACACACACATCGTATCGGGATGTTCATTTAAACTAAGTTATATTTTTAGCCAGAATTCATTGAAAAAGGTAGATTTGTCACTGTAGAAATATTTATCGGAATGAAAATCAAATTGGTATTATAAAAGGTTGTAACTAGCCATATGACTGTACAATGTATTGGAAAAGTTGACCTTAGATATGTAATAGAAGTTCTTAATAATAAAATATAATTCGGGTAAAGTAATATCACTTTTTCAAAACATTTCGGAAATAATGTCGAAAGGCTTCAGGTATATCGGAATTTCAAATTTTGCTTAATAAAACTGACCGGAAGAGCTGCGTATCATAATATTATAGCAGGAATTAGGAAGATTTTAGCCGAAAGTTGGTAGCCGACAGTGAAAAGTCGATACTGCAGAGTATATTATTCCAGTAAAAATGGTAATGCAGATTGTGTAATGCAGATTATATTATTCCAGCAAAAATGATAATGCAATCGGTAGTGTTTAGCCTAAAAATAACTAAGAATGCATAAATAGCATTGCAGCCCTTTGTTGATATTCTTATATGGCAAAAACTGGCTCCAGTTTCTCATGGAAAACTGTGGAAAACTCACGAAACCCAAAACAATATTTTAATTGTAATAAAATCAACCTCTAGGCTCTAGAGCGTTATGTCTGGAGATAGATTACACTGATGTGACTTGTCAATAGCTATCGCAGGAAAAAATTCAGTTCAAGTTTCCCGTGGGAAATCTCGGAAAATCCAATTTTCCAAAAATCATTAGAAAATTTGAACTGAATTTTTCTCCTGAAATAGCTTTTGACAAGTTACATCAATAAAACACATCTCCAGACATAACACTCTACAGCAGTGATCGCAAATATGTATGTGGCACGCGTGCCAAACTTGGTATGTTTAGAAATTGGTTGGGCACGCCATAAAAAAATTTGAGTTTTAAAAATCGACCGTTTTTGCAGTTTTCTTACAAAAAAATGGACAAGACGTTTTTAAAGTTTTGATAAAGTCCAAATATCGAAATGCTGGGAAATGGGAAAGCAAGAATTGAATTTGAACATAATATAACCTTTACGAATACCAAATATTTTCGAGTAATACAGAAAGCTTGAAAGAAAACTGTTAGGTGATAAAATATATGGTTTGATCAAAAAATCTTCAAAACTTTGATCAAAACTTCGCGGGCTGGACATCAAATGTTGTTACAAGTTTCTTTGTTGTATTGGTTCACTTGTCTCTAACATTTGTAGCTACATATATTGCATGCTTAGCTAATTGTTGGTTGTCGAAGAGGTTCTCGGCAATTTAGTTTTTGGAACAGGAAGAAGTCGCATGCTAAGGCCGGCAAATACAGAGGTTGGGACGAAACAAGCATGCGAAGTGTAACTTCCAGGTAGTACTCATTATTATTACTACCTGGTAGGAAGAACTCTTAGCATACTATGCCATTGAAATCGTAGCTCACTTCTTTCGAATATGACGAGCTTTTGTCGGTGTTGCCTCTTCAGGAAGCTTCTATTATGCCCATTAGGCCTTAATTTCGACGTCATATTCGTGCAATGCTGTTTTATCACCAGTTAAGACCTGTTGTGTCCATAACTGCTGCAGTTATGGATCGTTGTTCACTTCATTCCGCGACTTCTGAGCAATGTCCTTTCATTTCTGCTTTTGGTTGAAATTCAACAAACCGAAAGTAAAAAAATCACTGAGCACACCAAATCACATATAACTTATCGACAGCTAAAAATTCCGCATATTTTGATCAAACATTTAAACCTCTCGCAAAAATCTCTGATAAACCATCGCAAATTTTACAAGTTTAGCGATATTTTATTCATTGGCTTAAACAGTTTTAGTTCTGGGTTTATTTCGTACAACAAATTAAGAAGCACGTTGCGTTGCAACTAATTACAAGAAGCCGATAGCCAATGAGAGTCGCCACTGATCACCTGATCAGGTCAAAAACAACTTAACTTGAACGAAGTTTGAAATTTTTTGAAAAAGTTCGACTTAAAAACCCAAGATCTCGAATTTTATTGGGTTTATAAAAAAAAATCTTTATAAAATTGGTTTGGTGTTGACGACCACCCATTGGTAAGAAAACAGATTTGTAGTGAAATTTCTTTTAGGAAAGTTTCAAAACCCGTCACTTCGATTCATCATTTGAGTACGCCGCAACTAATTCATTTATCATCAAATACGTTGGTTAAGTCAGATAATACATTTCAATGGAATTGGTGCTTAATCGCAGAAGTTCCGTTTGGAGCGAGGATTGAGTTTCTTAAATAAAACATGACGAGAATTCAACAAATATTCCAGGACGCTGCTAATTATATTTTGATACATAAATTTAAACCTAATACAAATAATTCCTAATATAAAACCTATTATTTCATCGACTGAAGAATTTTTTCGGCCCTAAGATTGAGCTGGGATCAGATTTTGTATAATGAAACATGGCCAAAAACGGTATAATTTTGTTTTGGAACACTAGAGATTTGGAACTGGAAGTTCGAATGAAGACCTAGAATTCAGAATCGTTATACTTCATCTACTGCAACATACTTAGCCATTTATTGTCCGATGCCAATTATCGATTAACAGATAATTTGGCACGCCAGCTGACAATAGCTGAACTAACAGACTTTCCTTCGACAAAGTGTTGTGAGTTTCTATTTTTACAGATGAATGGTATAAAAATAATTAGGATTCGAACGGCAAAATTATCTGGGGTTTAGATATTGGACTCGACTCAGAGATATTGGCATTTCTCTTAAGTTATTTTATTCGCTCTCCTCCTATACAAATTTGCGTTGAGAAACAAAAGTAAAAATCTGGCGTATTATGGGCCGATTCTGACTGATCTCTAATGTTTAAAAAAAAAAAAATTATTTTACGGAATTAGCTTGGCAATCAATTGTTTAAAGAAATAATTTTATTGGTACGCCAATAATCAACTATTTACGAACACTGCTCTAGAGGCTGGTTTTATATCATACATATTTTCTAATGATTTTTGGAAAACCGAATTTTTCGAAATTTCCCACGGCAAACGTAAACTGAATTTTTTCCTGCGATAGCAGGACAATTTTTGACAAATTCAATAAAATCGATTCAATTTCAGATATACGCTCTAGAGATTAGATTGCGTCGAATTTGTTGTGCAGTATTAATTGGAAATCGTTTAACTCTACGCTGAAGGTATCCATCGATTTTTTTGGTTTTGTTACCTCTAAAGCTCAGTTTACACCTCTCGTGAACATGAACGTGAACAAAACATTTTTTGTTGATAAATCTGAAATTACTTGATTTTTTTCATTAAAACTGATTGGAATAAACTTGAAATAAAATTACGTATCGAATAATTATGAAAATAAGAATAAAATGTCATTATAACAATATTTTTTTCAATTCCCCGATGATTTCATTTTGTTCACCAACATTTCATCGGGGAATTGAAAAAAATATTGTTATAATGACATTTTATTCTTATTTTCATAATTATTCGATACGTAGTTTTATTTCAAGTTTATTCCAATCAGTTTTAATGAAAAAAATCAAGTAATTTCAGATTTATCAACAAAAAATGTTTTGTTCACGTTCATGTTCACGAGCGGTGTAAACTGACCTTAAATCTCATTCTACGAGGAAGTGGGGTGTAAGCAAAAAATTCGATGCTGTTCTCTCGTGCATTTATTCTTTCGGGAACAATGTGACATTGGAAATGGAGCAACTTCAACATTAGTAGATTAATATAGATTATTGATTGGGTAAATGTCCTACAATAATATTTTGAAAAAATTGGCAGTTGATCACCACCAACTCCGTAGCTTATTAACATTAATGCAAGGATTACTGGGAAAAGGCTAAGAGGAGAAAACCATGACGGATGATCGTCTAATATCCACGTTTTGCCCGAATTTTCACATCAGCATAAAGTTACAATCTTTTTTGGTAAATATACCCTCATTTGAATTCATAGTGTGAGGACCTTAACACTGATTCCTTGTCAGTGAAATCGCTACGCTAATCTTACCTGGCACCTTGTACGTCAAAGTGGCATTTTGCGACTTTATGTATCTCTCGCACAAATCGTTTTTCGGAATACTCCTTTATGGAAATAATCAAGTTACTTTGCTTCAGAAAAGTTTCTAAAATTTCTTATTTGGAACACAAGCTGCATTATTATAACTGAATTAAGATGTCATCCCAATAACAAGGAAGTTAGGGGTGAAGGTGAGAGAATATTTTTCGTCTTATAAATTTTATGTGGCAGTATCAGTGTGACTGCCTTAATAAGTACTCGATTTAATATTTTTTATAGCACAGTCACGCTACTAACTATATACACGAATATTTTTTGACTAACAAATTTGTGGGTTTCATTCGCCCTTCCAGCCTCCAGCAATTATATATTTTTCTTCCTTAATTTTATTATCAGCCAATGTTTCTTAGTGGAATATCACCTATACTCAGCGTCAGTATTGTTTATAACTGTGGCAAAACAATAACAATAATATTAATCCTAAACCTATAGTGGCAAACTGCATCGTAGGCGCTACATGATTTTTATAATTTTCAACTATGCGAAAAATAATGCTGTCTCTGATAATTTTTCACATTTCTTGAGGTTCTCAAGAAATGTGAAACAGATGGTATTGTGAAATATTCACAGTGACTTTCCGCAGATCTTAAATAATAATTTAAATTTGTTCAAATCAGTCAAGGCATGTGTGTGCACTTTTATAATAATTTCAATCTTAAACAACTTTTTGTGGCTTATGCCTTTCTTTATTTGTGAATAAACACATGCATCGAGCAAGAAACGGACATAATTTGACATTGTTTGTAACTCAATTCACACTTAACGTTGCACCGCTTCCATGTCGATGCCGTTTTCAAGCATATATGTTTTCGAACCTTCCTCAAATAATTGTACGCCTGTCAGATTCATAAAAATGGGGCCAGGGTGTAACAAATGGATCGACGCATTAATACACAAAAAAAAATCTGGCTTTAATTCGCTATCAAAGTAATTAGCTTTCGAAATGTTTTTCGGCTGTGTTTTCACTTTTAAAAAGCGAACTAAAATTCCAGGGTCTTAGTTCACTTTCACTGGAAAAGTGTGATTTAATTTTAAAGCTAGACCGGAAATCTTATTTTTCTAGAATTATTATGGAAACGGACGATTTGAATTTCCAATTAGAATGAACATCTACGTTTTGCAGAATATTTTAAAATTAGCTGTCGTTTCCAAAAAGTCTGGAAACAGTTTATTTATTTTAAAATATTTTGTAAAACGAAGATGTCCATTCTAATTTTAAAACTAAATCTAACTTTTCCAGAATATTTAAAATTAAAAAAAAAGAAAATCGACTTTCTTTTAAAAATTGGGTTACATGCATACACATTTTCCTCACAAAACCAGTTAAATTTGGAATAAAATATTTTAAAAAGTGTCGTTAATATCAGAACTTGCCAAAATAGTTGGGGTCTTGGTTGGAAGCAAATTTAGCTATTTTTTCTTACTCACAATACTCGCCATTTTTATTTATTATTATATCCAAAAATGGGGTTTAATTCGCAAAATAATCTTAACATTTGGCAACAAATTTTAATATAATTTCAGCGGTAGTTTTTAAGAAATTGTATGCATCAAGGGACCGTGCATAATAAAATCCGGTCCAAATTACCAAACTCAAAAATACTACCCGGATGACCCGTCATAGACATAAGGGTTAAAGCCTCCGACCTTATTTCATGACACCCAGCAAATATTTAAGCATTTTGACTAATTTTTCTGAATTTTAAAAATGTTGCCGAACAATCCTCATATTTGTTATCTGACTTTAACAACAATTCTTTTAGAAAGTAATTATGCCCACTTTGTGAAAATTGAGGCCATCTTCTGCTAATACCCCTAGTATAAAAAAGCCAATTTCCAATTTTTTTATTAAGCCCTACTATGCAATAAAACAGACTGAAACGTTTTAATAATGAGTTATTTTGTGAACAGTAATTTATTTGAGGTCGCATAAAAAATAATGTGACTGACGTTTATGGTATGACTAATTTCAACTAAACACTCTCACTGTTAGTTGTAAGTTACTTTACAAAAAGAAACGTTTACCACTTAATTAATTCTTTGTCACAATGCCCATCAATCTGCTGAAATATTGTTGCTTCTGCTTTGGTAGCTGTTCCGTCATAATATCAGCTATCTGATCGTTGCTTCGCACGTATTTTAATTTAATCATATACCATCTTCAAACTATTCACATATAAAATAATGTCTCGCGTCGATATGTTTCATCGCCTTAAAAACTCTGGATTCTATACAAGCCATATCGCGCTTTGGTAAAAAATTCGGTATATCCATTTCCACAATTAAAAATTCTAACAACACCCATTTTAGGCATACCAATCCTTTTACTGCATCAATGCAGTCATGTACTCAAACTCGGTTGTTGATAATGCCACAGACTTCTGACGTTCCGAACAAAACCAGAGGATGACGGCCTAGTGTCAATATCACCCGCAAAGTCTGCATCACATGATTCGCAGATAAGTTATAAGCCTGCTACCAGCTTCACGATATGAAATAGCTAATTTTCCATTTGCCACCAAATCACCCAGATTTTGTGCATTTCCACACGGTATTGATACCGAATAAAAGTTTGTTATGCGGAAATGGTTAAGGACCTTTCGTGCATATACGTACCTTGACTTATATCAATCACATCCGAGAAATTTAACCTCGTACTCCTTGTGATTTCCTCCAGAAATTGAATTTTTTTATGAATAATGTAAATTCCTTGTTTCAGCATCCTGGACGGCTATTTCACACTGTATAAACCGTTTGACAGTTTGCATATCCTACTTTTATCTCGCAATTATATTTTGATTATCCAAACCACATAATATAGACTTCCATTGACTTAACCTTTTTGGCGTCACAGACATCTCCTCATCAGTTTTAGCATTCAACACCATTCGTTCTCATTTACTTAGTCCTAATTGTTATCAATGTTGAAGGTAGCCATTGATTTTTCGAACGGAAAAATCACGTCTCGGACCACCTTTACTTTTTTTTTTTAATTTGTGTCCCAGACTCAGTATGCCACATCCGACGAATGTCTAATTAATCGCTTTCGGTTCAAGTTTTTGTCGTTTTTTCTTTAGAATATGCGCGAATACATCGGAACCAATAAAATTTATAAATGATCAATTTTCGCCTTTCTTTCGAACCACAACTCGTATGGTGGTGTTTTTTATACTGTGCCTTTCCCGGTTCGATTCAAAAAATAAACTGCCGGATTTACCGCCTCTGGCCAAAATTTCAACTCTCATCATTAACAAATGCCATTCCTTTGACCTACCTGAATATGCGACTGATGCGTCCACGTGCGTTTAGCGTTTGCCATACAAGAGCCATCATATTATTAGCAACTTTCGATTTTTGTTTCATAAAATATATACGATTCGAAATTGTGAGTAGTCATCCTTCAACAGCCAAAAATACCTTGAACCACCAATTGAAGTTTCAAGGATCTGTAAACACATATCTGCGTGAATGATGACGTTTTCGATTTTTCCTCACGAAGTTTGAAGCTTCGGTGGTGACGCTTTCCATATATGTATATACACGCTTCATTCGTCTTCTTCACTTGTACCACATTTTGATGCCCTATACGCTTGTGGCAAGAACGAGCGAAATTTTCTTTATTGCCACATTTGCCACAGCCATATCAATGATCGACGTCTCACCAATTTCAAATAACATTTGATACAATGTATTACGTTGACCTGCCACTGTAACGATAGATCCATACTTTATAATTTCACAGTGCTTATTGTACGATCGTAATTCAAAACCACGATTGATGACTTTTCCAGAGGACAATAAATTATGGCATTAGGTACTAACTGCAACAGAAAACGTTTTTTTTTGTCATTTTCGCCAAACATATTCAACATTTTCAAAATTTTGTCGATCAAATCCGACTCAGTTTACAACCTTTTATTAAACTTCACTTGTTTGTTTAGGTCAAATCTTGTAAATCGCATTTGATCCATTTCAGGATAACTTAAAAATCTGAAATTTTGCAGACAGGTGAAATTTCATGAATTTTATTTTGACATATGACATTTTTCTGGCAAATGAAGTATAATTTGGTCAGCTAAAATGAATCTGGCTTATATTAATTAAGTAAACAGTTAAAAAAACAACGGGCGAGGTCACGCTCAACTCGCAAAAGAATTATGTGAAAACCTGACTATTGAATCATTTCAAGTCTCTTCGATGGGCCTGAGAACTGTTCGCTCAGTATTTAAATTACGATACAATTTTTGGTTAAAAAGTCAATAAGTTGTTCTATTTTGGATTTGGAGGACGAACCTTGCCGACCCTAATTGTTTAATTGAAAATTTAAATTTATAACCGACTATATTTCAGTATAGCGATGTCTTGGTGAGCTTGAGCAGTTCTGTTAAGTTAATCATCTATAAACCTGCCCTGAACGCTTCAAAATTCACCATTACTCATACAAGAGAATTGTTGATGATTCCATATTTAAACTTTTGTGAATGGTCACGGCCAATCAGGGGCCCTATCATGATTTCCGATGCGAATTTTTTTTTACGATATCGTGAATTTGGGATCACAAGACACGACACTATTTGGCCAAAACTAGTCTCAAAATAATGCCACGTACGATAGCGGAATTCATAATAAGAAAGTTGAAGCGGGCCGAAAAGAATATGGTAGAGGCTCTGGTGAACAAAGCAAGGTGGCACCGTTAATTTGATTGATTTGAACTAAATGAAATATGGCGGTTTGCGCTAAAAAGCACTATTTTGAATAAAAGCGCAATTTTGACTGTACATAAAATCATAGCAGCTGGAAAGACGGTAGCATATCTCCCTGCGGATTCTTCCTTGCGCGTATCTTTAGAAAATGGCGTTCGAATCTGCTTACCACTCTTATATTTTTTGTACTCTTATACTGTTGTTCCTATATGCCCCGCATAACGAAACTCAGCAATATCATGAGCAATACTAAACATAGATGTGCGGAATTTTTGACTGCCGCTTAAAACTGCGTATTTTGTGCGTTTATTTTTACACGTATTTAATTTTAGTATACAATTTTTCTTAATAAATTTTACAGCATTTTGTCAGAAACGAATTAATTTGTATCTTCCATTATGGCAATTGTCAGCAAACGTTTGTTTTCAGTCAACAAACACAAAAAATTACCCTGAAAAAATGAAAATGTAGAAAAATCGTACTAGATTTGGTAGTGCAGCCTACCAATTCGCAGCTAAATTAGAAATAGAGACAACTTGCCGAAAAACGCCTACTATGCGGAATACATGTATTTCATTTCATTTTCGTCTGTTTCCACCATTAATTTGTAATTTCGGTCGTACCGGATTTTTCGTTCCTTTTTTTACATGCAATTTTTGACTTACCCCCGCTAAAGATGTTTTCACATCAAAAATATTGATTTTGAATGTTGCGTTGTATTGGTTTAAGACCACACGTCAGACTTTTGTTAATGTTGCGCATGCAACAAAAACCAGTTTGTCACGCGAGTCAATTTATTCTAATGTTTTGTAATAAATTAGATTTTATTATAGAGTTTCCTAAAATCGTTTTAAAACAACTGTAGCGCTAACCAATTACTAGGGCTTGATGGCCAATTAATAAACAATTAGACGTAATATTTGTTTTGGCAAAATCCTTAGATAAGGGGCCAGCCTCATGAAGCACAAGTGAGTTTAATTTTAAACAGCTTGGTGAAACATTTCACTTGTACAAAAATGTTTCCCTCAAGGTGAGTAGGTTCTGAGAACAGAGATGCATTATAGGGTGGCTGAATATGTTATTTAGCTAGAGTACAACACCCACTAAGTTAAGGTGAGTACCTGCTGCGACTGTGTAGCACTATTATAGGAGACATTTTTATAATAAAATTGTACCGAAGCTTTTATTTTTATTAGAAAATATCTATACATTTTGGAAAATCAAAAAAGTTTATTTGTCCATTTTTAGAGCATATTATATTAAAAGCTTGTTTTAAAAAAAGCTTTTTTATTACATATTCTAATCACAATAATTGTTTTAAAAAGCTTGCCCTGTCGACTTTACGAAAATGTTACACTTTCCTTCCGTTAGTCTGTACAGCTACGCTTTAAGAGAAAAAGCTCCGATTATCGATTTTCGACAAATCGGAGCGCACCTCTTTCGCAATTATATGATTTTAAATTCAAGCATCTAAATTGGAGTCAAATAAAAATCGGGATTAATACATGATTCCAGGAAAGTAATGAATGTAAGAATCTAAGCTTGACCAGAAAGTCTCTGATACTTTGAAATGTTTAACACTTTAAAGTATTTTAGTGACTTTGGCTTCCAGCATGCCAGGTTTTCAATCATAATATCTAATTAAGTCGTACTCATACATAATTTAATGTCGATCGGATGGCGAATTAATTTACCGACAGAAATAAATTTAAAATGCATAATTTCAACCTCAGTTGAGAATTAAAATTCCATTATTTTTATAAAAAGATTAATTAAGTTAATGACTCGGCATTTTCACACAATATCAGGCTTTTCTACAGATCTACAATAATATTGTTCAGAAATTTCTATAAGCTGGATTCGATAAGCTCGATATCTTCAAATTGCTAAACAGCCAATTGGAAAAATTACAATATCAGATTCTAAACAGTTTCCCAATATTACAGCACATTACACGGTAAGTCCGTGATAACTTCTCCAATTTCTTGTAAACATTCCACTATCCGATTCTCAATTTTATTTGCATCAAAACCAATTTATGTTCTAAATTAGTGTCTGACAGTGACGCATTAAGGTTGATTTAAGGTTGATTTATACTATCCTTTCAGCGCAGCGCAGTATCGTTCAGTATCATACATCGAGTATTTAAACTATACGCGCGTTTCAGCTCATACATTTGGTTCGTATTTTCCCGCTGGATGTTTAGGGGAAAAATATTTCAATGTAGGAACATCCTATTTGGCGAGTAGATCTACTTATATGTGTGAATGCTTGACTATTTATAAAAATTTAAACAATTTTAACTTATAAACCTTCATAAATATCTTAAAAAAAGCAAAACTTCTCTTTGATATAAATCATATTTCATTCATCATACATCACATGCTAACAATCGAGCTGAGTGTTCAGTGTAGAGTTGTAGACTAAATAATTTCTGAAAATACATAAATATATTAATAATATAATACAAAACATGAAGAGATACAAAAAAAAACGTCATCGTTTTGATTCGCATTTGTTCGGAGCAGTTTCGCTTCCGCGCGTTTCCTACAAACATTCTTTTTTACAATGTCTGTAGGATTCGGAACGATAAGGAAAGGAAACGAAACGATACTGCGCTGCGCTGAAAGGATAGTATAAATCAACCTTAATACTATCCTTTCAGCGCAGCGCAGTATCGTTTCGTTTCCTACAAAAAAAACATTGTTACATGTTTTTACTATAAGAGTATTTATACTATCGTTTCGTTTCCTTTCCTTATCGTTCTGAATCCTACAGACATTGTAAAAAAGAATGTTTGTAGGAAACGCGCGGAAGCGAAACTGCTCCGAACAAATGCGAATCAAAACGATTACATTTTTTTTTGTATCTCTTCATGTTTTGTATTTATTATTAATGTATACATTAAATATATTTATACATATGTATTTTCAGAAATTATTTAGTCTACAACTCTACACTGAATACTCAGTTCGGTTGTTATAGCATGTGATGTATGATGAATGAAATATGATTTATATCAAAACGGGTTTTGCTTTTTTTAAGATATTTATAAAGGTTTATAAGTTAAAATTGTTTAAATTATTAAAGTTTTTACTTTTTATCTTGTGTTGTAATTGTAAACACATCGAATAAACACGAAACATCCAGCGAGAAAATACGAACCAAATGTATGAGCTGAAACGCACGTATAGTATAAATACTCGATGTATGATACTGAACGATACTGCGCTGCGCTGAAAGGATAGTATAAATCAACCTTTATGCATCAGTACAATTTCGTTTAAAGCATCTCTAATTTTAGACGTTACATCAGTATCTCATAAATCACGTACAGAAGCATATGTATCTAGGCTCCACTAAAAATAAACTTGTTTTAATCCTCTTCCATAATCCATATGTAAAATCAATTAAGTCATATTAAAATCTGTCTTCTTGATATCTGTTCTCCCTCGCAAAAATTAAAATCTTGGTTTTTTTTTCTATAATACAAGTAGCTATGAACCAAACAAAAAAAAAAGCTTCAAAAATCTCTCTCTTTATTTAATATATAATATGTACATTGTACATAGTAAGACAAATTGTCTGCATATTTTTTGTTGGCTATTTTGAATAGAGATTTTATATTATCCCTATATATTGTTGGCTAGCTATATACGATAATGGACTGAATGAACAGAACACCACCAGCAAAAACAAAAAAAAATGTGTAATGAAATTGATTCAGATGTGTTAAACCTAGCGCATATTTTATGCATATATAATATTGCACAGTGGAAATTCTGAAAACCCTGTCCTTCTGTTATGTTTTTATTTTATTATTTTTTTATTTTTTTAACTCTATTATTGACTTAATTTTCTTCTACGAAACATGGCAAATACTTCAGAATAAACGAGAACGGGTAAAAGATTTTTTTTGTATGTATGTATGTGTATTCAATGTTGTTTAGTGTACATATAGCAACGGTCGTACATTTTATAATTGTGCTTTAATAAAATAACTTCGTTTTTTTTTTGGTATTTTGGATGGATTCCAAGAAAAACGCATTCAATTTCAACTGCATTATCCTTACAAATATTTAGTTTTTGGTACACAATTAATTTAAGTTCTCTACTACATTATAGTGTTGTTGTGCTCATAGAAAATATTGGTCTGGGAATGGCAAAAAAAAAATGTGTATTTTGTGTAGTTTCCAGGGAATATAAATTTAGCTTATAGATGTGTGTAGTATATTTTGTGTTTCAGTGCGAGTTGAATTGGTCCATTAAAAATTTTATAATTTTTTGGGTGGTAACTAATCCACCTTGGTTGGTACGATGTGGAGCATTAATTTTTTTATTTTTTTTTTTTGGAGCACATATTTCTCAAAAATACTTTTTTATTGTGTATAAAACAGCATGAGTTATAAAATAATTACAGATTTTAATAATCTTAAACGATTTTTGGTTGGACTTCTTCAGTTGTTATTTAGTCTGTGTATATTTTTTGGTGCCCTGCAGAAAAAAAGGTATTTTCACTGGTACTGAAGGTTCTTAATTAAATTTGGAGAATTACAAATTGTTTGTTACTAAAAAAATTAATTTAAAATTTATAACCTACATCATTTCCTCTACAAAGCTGGAACCATCCATAATTTTCTCAGAACTGGAGTCATACTTTCAATAAGACAAAACATTTTTTTTAGTACCTAATTGGTCCAATGAAAGCAAATCTGATCTTTAGAAACACTTTCTGGTTTTGCGAAAGTGATTTATAAATGTAATCAGTGGACGGCAACCAACTAAAGCTACTAGCAATAGCACTACGAACAACTTAGCATTTTTGTCAAAAATTTTAATGTAGAAAGAAATTTATAGGCGGACAAGTCGTACTAGCGAATTATACTAATACAATGAAATTTTCAATTTTACAGAAGGTTTTAATTAAAAATATATTTCGAATTCAAAATTCAAAGTGATATTAGAAATTTTAAATTTATTTAAACTATTAGAAATTATTAAAAAAAAGATTGGTGCACTGAAAGTTTACGAATGATTTTTAAAATTTTCTTAAACTTTGGCAAAGGTTTTTTGGTAAAAGCAAACAATTTTGTTTTCAAAGAAATTTTAAAATTGGAGAGTTTGAATCATTTTTGAAAATTTTCATAGCAGTTAGATTCTAAAATTAAGATTTACTAAACATTTTTATGAAATCGGTTGAATTTCAAATATTTTTACAAAAATTATATTCAGAATTTCAAAAAATTCAGTAATTTTAAAAATATAAAGTTGTTTCAAATCAGCAATATAGCCATAATTAAATTTTAAAATTAAATCATAATTTTTCAGCAAGTTTAGCCGAATTCTATGACCGAATATGCAAAGGGCGATAAGACCTTAATAGTTTTTATAAAAATTATTTTTCCTTCACATTCAAAATGCAAAAATTTCTTTGTAAATTGGAAACTGTTAGATATCTATTTTGCCGCCCATAATTTTTACGTGCAATTTAATTTTGCCACAGTAACAAGATAGAAGCTCTGTTGGCTTGTAGTTAAAGTCGCTTCTTTGATGAATGCAATTGGTTTGCGTGTGAGCATGTGGTTGTCATATGTATGTCGATAGCTCTCGACATTACCCCGGTCGTGCAATTCGTTTAATTTGACGATTTAAATTCCATTTAACGATGCACACTACGCCTACTGTGCTCTCTTTAATGGTAAAATCTGGAGATAAGATGAGGTAATTCTGTTATCGGAATTGGAAGTTTATCCGAAGATATTGAAAGAAAAGTTTATTTTGCCTCCCATCAAATTCCTTTCGAAGTACATAAATTGATTGTATTGCCGCTCGAAAAGGTTTCGTCATATTGATTTACAATCTAATACATGGTTTTGGAATAGGTTTTTGAGCGAAAGTATCATTAGTATGTTCTCTTGTCCATTAACTTGTGAAACGTTTCCTCCGGCATCCTTTAGTGGTGCACTCGAGTGACGAAAGGTCATCTTCATGAATGGGCTATCCGGATATTGTAACCATCCGTACTTACCTTTTAATGGTATTTTATTCTCCTAGTCGCTGACCATGCAATTTCATGAAAGTTTATTGGATATTTGAAATTTTTGACAACGTCAAAAATTAAAAGTTCAAATATAAGATATTTGTATTGCAAGTGTGGTATGCAATTAAAAGGAGAGTTGAGTATGCTTCTGATGCATAAAATTGTTTCATACTAGCCAAGTCATGGTGAGTATGTGCTGAGAACTGAGGCATGCGGATGACTATGTCAATCACATTTCCAAAGTGTAGGTGGCATTTAGAAAGCTTCTTGACTTCTACAATGGAGATTAAGGTGTAGCCATCGTCCGAGACTTGTAGGAACAAAATGGATAATAATGAGAAAAGAGGATAGATTCCGCCTATTTCAAGATATCCAGATTTTTCCTTACAGGTTCATAGGTTTCGACTGGCTATTTAGCTTGTGGATAATAGTCGGCCGATCGAAAACCAAAACCTCACAATCACTAAATTTATGTTTATCTAATTATGACGACAATAAAAAATAAAGTTTGGTCCAATATCTCAACAAGCGACATTTTCTAAATCTAGCATAATAACAATTTCTTAAAATGTTAGTGCAACTCTGCCACAAAGTTTATCTTGCGTTACGTTACATATTTCACAACTCCTTAAGTAACTCATTTATCAGCTGTCAAAAATATCGAATAGATCATTCAATAGTTTCCAACTGCCTTCCTGGAGGCCCCAAGAAATTTTAAGAACGTACAAGCGAATGCTGTTACCTAGGAAATTTTATAGCTGGCGACCCCGACAATTTGAATTTATAGATCTCAATGTTATTATTTATATGCAACTCTACACTTCATAGTTCTAGATGAGTTGTTCGAGAAAAATCTAAGCGGGACGATTACACACGAAACGAATGCAGCCGTCATTGGCAATGTTCGCCGATAGCATTTTGGGACAGGCACACGGATTGTAGGGAAACTACCTCAGTTTGTTTGACCTCAGCCTACAGTTATACAAATCTCAAGGGGAGATGTGTCGGAGGTTTAGTGTACTAAATCGCGTCAAAAATTATAAAAGGTGTTATTAAGAAACCAACGCATAAATCTGTCATATTTTTAGCTTATTAAAACAGAGTTTTACCTTATACTCGATCCAAATCTTGTGACCCTAACTAAAGTTAGTGAATAATTTTTTCACTATTTTATAATTAAATTGAATATATTTAAAATGAATAATATTTATAAATGAGTCCAGACACATATTAATAGGTATATACTATACATATTATAAAGCATTAATGCACGATCAATTAATCGCTTCAGCTACTTGACTGTGATTGCATGACTACCTTTCGTATAAATTAATAATTTCACTATTTTATGCTACTAAAGGTGATAATGAGTTTAATTTATCGTAATTATGGTATAAAAGAACAATCAAGATTGCAGCTATTATTAAATTGATAACTAATAATAATTCAGATTAATCCAAGGTCCAATATAAGTGTTTGCAAACTGGCTCAAATATTTTATCAAACATGTTTATATCTGTTTGTATAGCTAGTATGGTTGGCATTGAGCTCACTTCTTCTCGCTTCGTTATTTATATAAGAAAATTGTACTGGAAATAGCCATGTCAATAAAAAGTCGTAATTTATACAACCAGCTATAGGAGTGCCATTTCATCATAAACTAGCTAGAACGAGCTGAAGACAAGTTTCAATAAATATTTTATTGCCATATAAACTAAACGTTTTGTGTGTTAACATGCGTAAACATTCTGATCCACCTCCTACTCAAAATAGCTAAATCAAATAATTAAGAAAACATAAAAACCACGACCCGTATCGATTTTGACTATGGTTTTTTTATAATATGTATTATGTTGATATACCAGTTTATGCTCGCTGTATAATTTAATCCATCATAATTCCATATCACCCACGCATATTACACGCACATCAAATGTGTTAACCGCATACCGTCTTTATATTCACCTTCCTCGCTAATCATTTCCATTCATACCATATATCATCATCATCCACATCATATTCATTCAATTTAATTATAATTTATCTTCAAGCAACAATTTTACGTAATTTATTTCTATCAACCATAACGACACGCGACTTTTTTTTTCTTTGTATTTATCATGTTGTCCGTACACAAAAAAAAAATGCGAAGAGTATTAATGTATGTATACATACATCTATGCTTTATGCTATATGAAGAAAATATCATATCAAAGCAGTAAACAAAAAAATGAAATTAAATTCATCAACAATAAAAATTTACGCACGTTTTCTCATAAATCACACGAAAATCAAATCAAAATGTGTATATGTATGTATGTCGGTATATAGCATGGCCCAGCAACAATAAGCAAGAAGCTGTAGCTATACACATACGTATTATTGATAGATTCACCTACGCAATACAAAAACTTGTAGGCAAACCATATGCGAAAGTAAATTAGCTGAAGCGAGAATTTACATTTAGAACATTTTGATTTATTTTGTTATTGCTATATTTTCACAATAATATGCATTGCAATAAATATGTATCAACTTCACATTGAAAATGAATTATAATATAAATTATTTATTTCGTAAAAATAAAAAAAAAATTCCAATAAATTTTCAATAAACAATATTTCATTCTCGCGTTAGCTTTCTGCCCTCTCTTTTCGTATTTTCATTTTGTTGTTTTCAGGTGAACAACAGAAAACATACAAACAAACAAAAATTCTCTAAATTTTCAATTTTAAAATAAATCTGTATGTATGTACTCGTATAGTATATCGATAATTTTCCAATTTTTTATTTGGATTCTTTGTGCAAATTGAACATTTTTGCAATATAAATCAATCAATGTGGAGAGCCCGCTATTTTTTGTAGTGAGATGAAGAATTAATTTCGACTAATATGATACAGCCATAGATATTTGCATTTTGTTGCAAATCAAACTGTTCAAACCTTGTTTCAAGCACCTGTAGCAATAGAATTTACGAACTAAAAGTTATTAAAAATTAATTTTATTTGAAAAGCTCAATTGCGAGAATATTGCAAATCAGTTTTATTATATTTATTTTCTGCTGTTATTGTGATATTAAAAGCGGGTTTTTGATCGTCTATCTATTTACAAAAAAATCGGCTGAATTGAAAAATTTGTTCGGAATATCATTTTCCATTATCAGGTATAGTTTTTTTAAATTATTATATTAATTATATTGAACACCGCCTAAAAATAAATAAAAGCGTATGCAAAAGTTGTCTGCACAATTAATTCTCCTTGCAAGATTCCACTTTTTATCATTAACTATAAAACTAATTCATATATGTTATTTCATGTTCGAAGCTTTCACTTTAACTGAACTGAAGGTGTTATTTCTTGCAAGAATTCTGGTGGATAATTATTTTTATCTGTTCGATATTCATAAATGATTTTATTTGAATTACAATAAATTATTAATTCCTTGAAATTCCATGTACATGAATTAAACCTTAACTTTGACATAATTTTATTATAAAATAAAATAATTTCAAAACAAGCTTTTATTTACAATGCACTAAAAATAGGAAAATAAACTTTTTAGCAATATATAAATTCAAAATATTGTCTCTGAGGTGGTACATTACAAAAAAAGCTGTCCTTTTGTATTTTAGAATTTTTATCATAACAAATAGTAACGCAAAGATCTGCCCTTTCCAGCTTTTTTGATCCCGAATCAAATTCTGAATATTTTTTTAATTTTTTTGATAATTTACCCGATGCTTTTATTTTTATTAGAACAAATTTTTAAATTTTGGGATATCTGAAAGTTTCTTTTGGTATAAAATATAAAATATGAATTATAAAATATAAAATATAAATTAATATCATATAAAATATAAAATATAAAATATAAAATATAAAATATAAAATATAAAATATAAAATATAAAATATAAAATATAAAATATAAAATATAAAATATAAAATATAAAATATAAAATATAAAATATAAAATATAAAATATAAAATATAAAATATAAAATATAAAATATAAAATATAAAATATAAAATATAAAATATAAAATATAAAATATAAAATATAAAATATAAAATATAAAATATAAAATATAAAATATAAAATATAAAATATAAAATATAAAATATAAAATATAAAATATAAAATATAAAATATAAAATATAAAATATAAAATATAAAATATAAAATATAAAATATAAAATATAAAATATAAAATATAAAATATAAAATATAAAATATAAAATATAAAATATAAAATATAAAATATAAAATATAAAATATAAAATATAAAATATAAAATATAAAATATAAAATATAAAATATAAAATATAAAATATAAAATATAAAATATAAAATATAAAATATAAAATATAAAATATAAAATATAAAATATAAAATATAAAATATAAAATATAAAATATAAAATATAAAATATAAAATATAAAATATAAAATATAAAATATAAAATATAAAATATAAAATATAAAATATAAAATATAAAATATAAAATATAAAATATAAAATATAAAATATAAAATATAAAATATAAAATATAAAATATAAAATATAAAATATAAAATATAAAATATAAAATATAAAATATAAAATATAAAATATAAAATATAAAATATAAAATATAAAATATAAAATATAAAATATAAAATATAAAATATAAAATATAAAATATAAAATATAAAATATAAAATATAAAATATAAAATATAAAATATAAAATATAAAATATAAAATATAAAATATAAAATATAAAATATAAAATATAAAATATAAAATATAAAATATAAAATATAAAATATAAAATATAAAATATCAAATATAAAATATAAAATATAAAATATAAAATATAAAATATAAAATATAAAATATAAAATATAAAATATAAAATATAAAATATAAAATATAAAATATAAAATATAAAATATAAAATATAAAATATAAAATATAAAATATAAAATATAAAATATAAAATATCAAATATCAAATATAAAATATAAAATATAAAATATAAAATATAAAATATAAAATATAAAATATAAAATATAAAATATAAAATATAAAATATAAAATATAAAATATAAAATATAAAATATAAAATATAAAATATAAAATATAAAATATAAAATATAAAATATAAAATATAAAATATAAAATATAAAATATAAAATATAAAATATAAAATATAAAATATAAAATATAAAATATAAAATATAAAATATAAAATATAAAATATAAAATATAAAATATAAAATATAAAATATAAAATATAAAATATAAAATATAAAATATAAAATATAAAATATAAAATATAAAATATAAAATATAAAATATAAAATATAAAATATAAAATATAAAATATAAAATATAAAATATAAAATATAAAATATAAAATATAAAATATAAAATATAAAATATAAAATATAAAATATAAAATATAAAATATAAAATATAAAATATAAAATATAAAATATAAAATATAAAATATAAAATATAAAATATAAAATATAAAATATAAAATATAAAATATAAAATATAAAATATAAAATATAAAATATAAAATATAAAATATAAAATATAAAATATAAAATATAAAATATAAAATATAAAATATAAAATATAAAATATAAAATATAAAATATAAAATATAAAATATAAAATATAAAATATAAAATATAAAATATAAAATATAAAATATAAAATATAAAATTTAAAATATAAAATATAAAATTTAAAATATAAAATATAAAATATAAAATATAAAATATAAAATATAAAATATAAAATATAAAATATAAAATATAAAATATAAAATATAAAATATAAAATATAAAATATAAAATATAAAATATAAAATATCAAATATCAAATATCAAATATCAAATATCAAATATCAAATATCAAATATCAAATATCAAATATAAAATATAAAATATAATAAAATATAAAATATAAAATATAAAATATTATATAAAATATAAACTTGTAAGTAAGCTTTTGAAATTTCGGAACTGCATCGATTTTTTGCGATTCCAATTTGAGCCTTAATCGGTAATTATATATCCTAAGTAAGAAGTTTCCTTTCTCAATAATTTGTATTTCTTCGACTGCAGTTTTAATTAATGATTTCAAGTTAACACGTTGCCTAAACCCACGACCCGCACAATACAAACACAATTTTCGACGCTCAAATAAATGAGGGATTCTCTCTCAACTGTGTTCTCAACTATTGTAACTGTGTTGCCAATTTTAATTTCAATTAAAATTTTTGTGGAGGTTAATCATTTTAATTTAAAATAAATTAACCACCACTGTCTCTTTACGCAATCATTTTCTTCAGAATTGCTCGAATCGGATGAGCCGTTCTCTCGCTACAGTTGTTCAAGCATGTAAATCGCGCGAATAATATCGTTTGTATAACACTCAACGGCAAACAAATGTTGAATAAGCTTAAAAAACTGAAAAAAAATCTCGTAAAAAGACCCCCCTTCGAGACACCCCATTTGGATATTGGTGTGAGTGTCAATTTAGATGAAAGATGATAATAGCAATATTCAAAATCTTCGGAAATTCGGCTGGAAGCCGAAAAAATTATCTAGATTGAAATTGTTTGTGTATGGAAAACTAAAATTGGCAAATCTAATTTTTGGATTTATGATATTTATAAAAATATTGAAAAGATTTATGAACTATGCTTATTCCTTTTGATGCTGGAGGCAAAAAGGTAGTTTGAACTGGCTCAGTATGTAAAAGCAAATTTGGCGAATACAATTTTGAATTTAACGTATCGACTAAAATATCATTGTCAGAGTTCCGCTATATTTCTCGAATTTCAGCCATGTTTTAAGTAAGAAATCCGATTTCTGATGACATGGCCGAAGTAATCCTTCAGAGCCGGAATTTATTAATTTTATATTAGCATATACTTAAAGAATCGAGTTTACAACTCAAAAAAAAAAGATTGGTGAACCAATTTTGTGATTACTAGTACCAACTATAACATTATTAGTGGTGTTCCGTACTATTTCATGAATTTGTATCTTATTTTATCTAGGAAATCGGACCCCAAACGATGAGACCCAAGAAATTTTTCAGAGCGTGAATAATTCGATCTTATATTAGGTGCTACATACAGAATCGGCTTAATAACTTGGATCATCTTAAATTTCACAAAATTCGATTGGCAAACGTGCATGTTTCATTTATGGAGCAGGAAATGTAGAATAGACCGGAATATTTGTTAAATTCTGGCCATATGTTTTATTTAAGAAAGTTCATACCTGCCCCAAATGGAACTTCTGCGATTATGCACAAATTCTATTGAAATTTATTATCTGTCTTAACTAACATACGAGTATTTGATAATAAATGAATTAGTTACACCACATCAAAATGATGGTTTTGAAACTTTTCTAGAAGGGATTTCACTGTAGATCTGTTTTAAAACCAGTGGAAGGTCGTCACCACTAAATCAAATATGCACATAATTGTCTATAACAAATTTCGAGACTTAAAAACTGTCCTGTTTGTTGAAGCAGAAAAAATTTTCTACTTTTTGAAACTTTTTCGGACTCCTTTCGGTTTAATTGTTTTTGACCTGGGGCTCGGTGTGAAACAGTTCGGTATCTAACAAAAATAGTTTCAAGTTTTGAAAATACGAGATTTGATCAAAACACGCTGAATTTATGTTCACAATTTGTTTTTCTTGTGTTGTGTTGGTACACTTGTCACTGGCGTATCTTGACCTTCGTAGCCATATCGTCACCCATCATACTGACCCTTACTTTATTGTTGGCTGTCGAAAAGTTATACGTGGTATGGTGTGCTGGAATGGAATGAAGTGCTCAACTGTGTTGGAAATGTTGAAAGTTTTTCGAGTACACAGATTACAGACGTTTCAAAGAGAACAGTGAAGACGTTGATTAAATGAGAAGCGCGGTGGATACCCTAACATATCAGCATCCGATGACATTGTCGAAAAAGTGAAGAAAATGGTTATAAACAATTGACGACTCACTATCAGAGTGGTTGCTGCACAAACACTTTTTTGAATGTTTAACTTACCTTATACTTACAATAATGCCTCTGTTCACACTTCTCTGCTTGTTCGTAAATTGTTGGCCAGGAGCGCACCAAAACTGTCAAATTACCAAGCATACCAAAACTGTGTAACCTTTTTTATATAGCCAACAATAAACTAAGCATCGAATTTATACATTTCACGATTTTTGATCAAACTTTAAATTTTATCACCTTGTAAATTTTTTCGAGCATATTCCGTATTTGTTGAAAATATTTGATATTCATTCCAAAGGTGGTTATAAGACCAAATTAATTTTAATGTTTCCTATTTCCCAGCATTTCGATATTTTTGCTTCAAAACTCTAAAAACGTGTTTTCAATTTTTTGTTAGAATAACTACAAAAATGGTAGATTTTTGAAAATCAGACGAAAAATCTATCCAAATCTTGCTGAAGATGTTTTTTTCATATCATCCGCATATAACAGAAATTTTGATAAATAACTGCAGGTAACAACATCATTGATAAACAATAAAAACAACAACGGGCCCAAATGGCTGCCTTGGGAAACTCCAGACCTTGGTTTAGACTCGCTTGAAAGACAATCATTAAATTTGAAAAACAGTCTACGGTCACAGAGGTAATATTTTAACCACAACAAGTATGAGTGAACACTGACTTTCTGCAATTTAGATAACAAAATCTAGTGAGAGATTCTATCAAATGCTTTTTTAAAGTCTGTGAAAACTACCTCAACTTGCGAGCCAATCTCAATTGAATTTCTCGCAAAATGAACAAATTCAACGAGGTTAGTAGCACTTGACCGACCTGGGAAAAACCATGTTGTTGTGGTATAATAATTTTACCAAACTCATTAAACATAATGTCATGAAGCATATATATTCAAAAACTTTTGGGGCAGCAGACAACACAGAAATAGGTCTGTAATTATCAATTAATGAACGATTACCACTTTTGAAAACCGGGATGACATATGAAGTTTTCCAAGAATCAGGAAAGTAACCTACAGATAGTGATCTATTGTATATTAGTTTCAGAGTGACAACTAATGAATGGGCACACTTGCGTAGTACAATTGCAGGAACTAAATCTGGACCTGGAATATGATTTAGCTTTAAATTAGAGATATATTTAAAAATTAATTCAGTATCCAAAGAAATAGAACCCAAACTACTAACTCCTAAGCAGCTGACATTGGGTTGCTCAACAATGAGGGGTCGATAATAAGAAATTTGACGAAAAAAACATCGAACACATTTCACTAATCCCCGGCAGTAGATTCAAACTACTTAGGTTCTAATTTTAAAATACGAGGGTATCCAACCATTCCTCTTTTGGAATTGATAAATGACCCAAAAGATTTAGAAGTGATTTTGATTTTATCTTCAACCCCATTGATATAGCGACGAAATTTACATCGATGCAATTTACGGAATTCACGTCGAGCCTTTTGAAATAATAGATAACCAAGATCATCAGGATGGTGACTGAATTTTTTACGTAACTGATCCATTTTATTCTTGCTAGAACGCAGCTCCTTATCAAACCAAAGAGCTTTATTTAACTGACGACTAATTCTAACCGGAATGAATTTTTCAATTTCAACCAAAACCGTTTCGTAGAATCTACTTACGGCACCATTTAAATCACAATTGTCATACATCTCAGTCCAATTAATAGAATTTAAAAACGAATTTAAACCTAGAAAATCACCGTTAATAGAATAATCATAAAATGGGTGGTTAACAGTATTTACAAACTCCTTTTTAGTAATCTCCAAAGTTAACAAAATAGATTTGTAGTTGTAGTTGCTTTCCTCAAAACAAAATTACAAAAATTACATCAAGTAAACGCGCCCGAGAATTAAATACAATTATATTGATTTGTATTAAATGTAATGACGACATGGTATCAATAAATTTTGATTCTATAGTAGAAAAAGAGTTACTGGGTAGCATACCATAAGAATGTTGTGTCCAAGACAGGTGGGGTAAATTAAAGTCTCCAAGAACTAATACAATTGTGTTGTCATCCAAACTTACAACAGTAACTATTTGAGATTATATTACAATGCTCTTTGTATCGGTCTAAATTTGACCCAGGAGTAACGTAATGAATGCCAACTGCAAATTTTTTTGAGAATACATTACATTTAACCCAAATGGCTTCACACTCACCAGCATAATTGATGATAATCATTCTACTACTAAAACACGACTTTATCGCCACCAGGACGCCACCACCACAAGAAAACACGCGATAATATCTAAAAACAACATGCTCGGTCTCAAATAATCTTAGAAATACTACTTGAAACTGATGATTTAGATGTAGATATTGTTAAATCGACGTTTTTTAGTTTAATTTCAAATTCACGGATCAATACCCCCACTGGCCACCCATCAGGCTGAAGTAGCCTGTCGAAGATTGTAGTACTAACTCCAACTTTAAATGAGATAAAGTTAAGTTTGCTAACATCTTGATTCGCAGCAACTATTAAGGATACTATATGCATTATTTAGTTATTTATTTATTTATTATTATTATTAACAAGTATACAAATAAGACAAAGTCTTTTGACAATATCTGCTATAATAGCTAGATATTTTCTTATGATACTTAAGCAAATATGAGAAAATTAAAAATTTAAAAATCAAAAAAACAAAAATTATAAAAATAATATAATAATAGAGAAGATTCGCTAAGTGACATATAAGAGACCAGTTGCTGACCAAAACATTATTAATAAATGCAAATCATGCATATCATACCAACAAAAGTAGAATAGTGGAGTCTTAGCAAGGGACAAAAAAAAAAAAAAAGAATTAAGAATTAAAGCACCTTAAGGGAGTAACCAGAGAAAGAATGCTTCTTGAAGGTACCTACCGTGGAAGAGGACCTCACGCCAGTGTCAAGGCGATTCCAGATCTTCACCCCATGGACGAGCAACGAACTCTGCCAAATTACAGTTTTACATTTTTTAGGCAGATTTAAGTATAGCGGCCGCAATGATTTAGAGGAACTGAGCTTACTATACAAATATGCTGGCTGCCCAGATGTAATTAACTTATATACCATAATAGATTTAGCTAAGGTAGTAATCGGTTCACCCAACTTCTTGGAGAAAATATATCTCGCACAAGAATTTAGAACTACTCTCAGTTTACTCAGCGTTGTCTTCGAGGTACCAGAAAAGATATGAGCACAGTATACAAGCTGTGGAACTATTAAAGCTTTCACTAATCTAATTCTGGTCTTTAGTGGTGCTAATTTAGCCGCAACACGAGGTCTGCCAAGAATACCATAAGCTTTTCCGCATATCATGTTCACATGGTCCTCCCAACTCAAGACGTTATTAATAATCAGCCCCAAACTAGTTAACTTCTTAACTATTGGAATATTAGAACCGAATAATGTCAAACCAACATCAACAGGAGAATAACCTCTCAGTCTGCTAATTAGTAATGCTTTAGATTTAGCAGCATTTATTTTGATTTTGTTACAAATGGCCCACTCACTAATGGTGTTCAGGGCTATGTTAATATGACTGATACAATATTCAAATGTACTTGGCAAATCAGCATCATCAAAAAAAGTACCATTAATATTAACCCTTTGCCGTCTAGAATCTAAATATGATTCAATGAAAGATACTGCGGACACAGAAAATTTGAACTGGTGAAACAATTTATGAAGCAATATATTATGATCGACAGTATCGAAGGCCTTGGCAAAATCAAGACATACCAGAATAGAGATTTTACCCATTTCGGCGTTCTCTGATAAATCATCAACCACATGCGCAAGAGCCGTACCAGTACTATAACCCTCTCTGAAACCAGATTGCAAATCGTTTAATAAATTATTTTTCGACAAATTCATGGTTTTCTCAAGGACTTTAGATAAACATGGTAGAATACTAATAGGTCTATATTTCTCTACACTTTTTGGATACTTCGTTTTGTTGACAGGAATGATGATAGCTTCCTTCCACGCGCCCGGAATGAAAGACTGGGTTAAACAACAATTTAAAATAAAAGTTAGGTGGCGTACAATAGTCGGTCTTAGCAAATTTATTATTTGCAGAGCAAGACCGTCCGATCCTACCGCAGTAGATTTATACACACATTTTTAAAATTTTTTTAAAAACACTTGTTAAATATTTCGCAAAATTACAAAAGGTTTAAAAAATCACTCGATCGATTTCGGCTTATTAGGCCATCATCAGGAGTATCTACTAAACTGTAAAAATAAAAATGTAGTTAATATATATATATAGTTGGAAAAAGCAAACAGTGAAATCAAAATATACCAATAAAAAAATGTGGGAGTGGTAAACAATAAAATTGGTGACAGCAATAAAAATTAAAAATTAAAAAAGGGGTGAGTTAAACACAGGTAAAATTGGTGAGAGCAATAAACATTCAAAAATAAAAATTAAAAGGGGGTGAGTTAAACACAGGTATATGATTATTGATTAGTCAACGGTCGAATAACAAAATTCCAGATGTTGATGTTTTTTTTTTATTTTTTTTTATTTTTTATAACCCGACGAATTAGTAATTTTATGGTATGGAATGAGTATGTGAATAAAACAATGCGGGGTCGGTAATTGGTGAGAAACGGATTTCTCTCTGTTCGTTGAGGATATTTTGGTTAAGAAATATAGCTTTTCGGATTTCATAAGATTCTAAGTTGTCTAAACGTCTGCTTTTTGGTTGTACATGTAATATTTCTAAATTGTTTAAACTGGATGTGTGATTTTCTAACGTTAAATGATTATAAAGGGATGATTCATGGCTACCAGATAAATGTTCTTTAACTCTAACTTCAAAATTGCGCCCAGTCTGTCAGATATAAGAGGAACTACAATCATTGCAATTGATCTTATAAACGCCAGACTTGGAAAGGCGATCAATTCTTGGTTTGTTGTTAAAAATCATTTTCTTAATTGTATTATTGTTATAAAAAGCAAAGCTAATATCTGTATATTGTGTCACGATGTTACTAATCCGTTGACTAGTTTTTTCTATATACTCTAAGCGGCGCCAATTTTTCGGCATTGGGTTATCAGGTGGATAAATGTTAGCTAAAGCTTTATGTTTCAGTTTTCTGTTTAATAGCTTTAATATAGTCTTAGCTGCATAACCGTTATTCGCTGCTATTTCTAAAATTATATTAAGCTCCTTGTTATAATTGGATATGGTCAAAGGAATGTTTATTAATCTATCTAAGAATGAGTGCAAAGCTGACATTTTAATATTATGGGGATGGTTTGACGAGTTAGGTATAATAGCGTCTGTATACGTGGGTTTTCTATAAATTTTGAACTCTAATGAAGAATTAATTCTGGTTATTGTTATATCTAGAAAGTTAATAGATTTGTTTTCTTCTTTTTCTACCGTAAAATTAATGGTGGGATATTGAGAATTTAACCAAGTGAGAAAAGAGGTTAATAGCCTATCAGTTCCATTCCATAGACATAGTATGTCATCAACATATCTGTACCAAAAGATCATATGACGAAAATAAGGATTATTGCTTGATACAATCGTTTGTTCGAAGAAATTCATGAAAATTTCTGCTAACAAAGGTGACAGAGGGGAGCCCATCGGTAGACCATCAGTGAATTTGAAATACTTATTATCAAAGCAAAAATAATTTTGTTTAATACAAGTTTCAAATATCAGCTTCAGTTCATTCCGAAGGCTTCCATCCGCAACATCCCTATCTAAGTAAGTATAAACTATTTGAGACAAAATGTTAATTGGAATAGAAGTGAAAAGACTAGCAACGTCAAACGAAACTAATTTTGAGTGTAGTGGAATATCAACATCTTGAATTTTGCTAATCAATTCTACCGAGTTCTTAACCGAGAAAGCCGAAACGAAATTGGTATGACTGTTGAAAAAGTTTATGAAACCCTTACATAGCTTGTAGGCAGGTGCATTGCAATACGCTACTATTGGTCTAATTGGAATGCCTTCTTTATGGATTTTAGGTAAACCATAAAGAATTGGGGCAGATTGATTCATAACCGTGTACCTCCAACCAGTACCATCAAAGACCTTTGGGCAGTTGTTGATACACTTACTGACCAAAGTCTTAAATGACCTAGTAGGATCTCTATTGAGCTCTAATGCGTTGCTTTCTGTAATGAAATCAGAAATTTTATTGTAATAATCGATTCTTGTGAGAACAGTGATCGTATTGCCTTTATCCGCTTTACAGGCTATCAGGTCATAATCACGTAACTTTTTCTTAATCGTACCAATCACTTTAAGGTTATTATTAGAAGAAGAAACAGAAGAATGAGAGGAGATAGAGGAGGAGGAAGCGTTACTCAAGCCTTTCTTAATCTGTAACGCACATATTGCTTTCAGTTGGGTTGACTGGCCGGATAAGGCAGTTTCGGCATCTATAGCGAGACTCTCAAATGACTGAACGCCGATTGTATTTGGCACAGGAGCAAAATTTACTCCATTGCTCAGCATTTGAACCTCTACGCCACTGAAGCCAACGGAAGACAAGTTCTTAAAACGTGAATGGAATTCGAAACCAGACATACCACTAATACCTCTATGGTTACGTGGATACGCCTTATTTCGCAACACATCCAGTTTAGCTTTTTGCTTTACATATTGAATATGAGAAATTTCGGCTACCTCGGCACGAAACTTATTATCCAACCAGTCAAACTCAACAGAATGCAAGCGAGCCGCTAACTCAGTATGAACAACTTTAAGATGGAGACATAAGTTGTTCCTGGTAGCATACCCTTTACGTATCTCACTATTCCTCCAACTACTACGAGCTAAATTAATAGCTCTCTACCCTCTAAAGATTTAGTATTACATTTTATATTAGTATAATTTGGTAACAAATTTAACTTTTTACAACTACTGTTGAACCAAATCTGGTTATTATTTAGAGATAGATTAGTAACATCGTGACACAATATACAGATATTAGCTTTGCTTTTTATAACAATAATACAATTAAGAAAATGATTTTTAACAACAAACCAAGAATTGATCGCCTTTCCAAGTCTGGCGTTTATAAGATCAATTGCAATGATTGTAGTTCCTCTTATATCTGACAGACTGGGCGCAATTTTGAAGTTAGAGTTAAAGAACATTTATCTGGTAGCCATGAATCATCCCTTTATAATCATTTAACGTTAGAAAATCATACATCCAGTTTAAACAATTTAGAAATATTACATGTACAACCAAAAAGCAGACGTTTAGACAACTTAGAATCTTACGAAATCCGAAAAGCTATATTTCTTAACCAAAATATCCTCAACGAACAGAGAGAAATCCGTTTCTCACCTATTACCGACCCCGCATTGTTTTATTCACATACTCATTCCATACCATAAAATTACTAATTCGTCGGGTTATAAAAAAAAAAAAAAAAAAAAAAACATCAACATCTGGAATTTTGTTATTCGACCGTTGACTAATCAATAATCATATACCTGTGTTTAACTCACCCCCTTTTAATTTTTATTTTTGAATGTTTATTGCTCTCACCAATTTTACCTGTGTTTAACTCACCCCTTTTTTAATTTTTAATTTTTATTGCTGTCACCAATTTTATTGTTTACCACTCCCACATTTTTTTATTGGTATATTTTGGTTTCACTTTTTGCTTTTTCCAACTATATATATATATATTAACTACATTTTTATTTTTACAGTTTAGTAGATACTCCTGATGATGGCCTAATAAGCCGAAATCGATCGAGTGATTTTTTAAACCTTTTGTAATTTTGCGAAATATTTAACAAGTGTTTTTAAAAAAAATTTAAAAATGTGTGTATTAAGTGTGTTTCGCCAAGTGCCTACGGCAGAAAGTGTAAGAAGCAGTAGATTTAATTGATGCTAAAGTTCTAATAACAGCGTCTTGATCAACGTTTTGAAAATAAAAGGCGTCCTGAACATTATAATTGCTATGAGTTGGTGTAGTACGCCTAATACTAGATTTATTAAAGACAGAGGCAAAAAATTTACTGAAATCAGACGACTCAAACTGGCAGGGCGGTGCTGATGCCTGAGTAACACCAAAAGTCTGCAGATTTTCCATAAAGTCTTTAGCATCAAATTAGCATCAAATACTTTAGAGAAAGCAAGGATTTTACCCTTGCGAATTAGTTGTTTAACAAAATTGCGATACTTCTTGAAATTTTCCCATTCCTCCACTCTTCTAGACCGACGCCAACAATAATGCAGGCAATTTTTCCTATTAATATGCCACTGGATTTCCTTGGTTAGCCATTGAATGGAGTTATTACTCTTTAACTGAACACTTTTTAACGGAGCAAATTAATTTAATATGTGGAGTATCAATTCGTTAAAGTGCTTAAGCTTATGATTAATATCAGGAAGGTGATAAATGCTACTCCAGTTTAATGTAGCCGCATAACAATTCAATGCTAACTCGTCAATATTACTAAAATTTCTCACCCTATAAACAGGCTTTTGGCAATTATTGAACTCAAAATCATATGAACTATAAATAGAAATCATGAGTTGTGGCGCAAGCAATAGATATTTGCCAAAAAAATATTAATTTTGTCTGATTTTGGATCAACGCAAGATCAATTAGAGTTGCACTATCACCTTTAAAGTTAGTGGCTTAAGTCAGACCGGCACTATATAGCCCATAACCAAGCAAAAATTCATTAAATTTCCTGACGTGGCAATAACCACTTAACAAATCCCGATTAAAATCATCCAATATTAGAATATCATTATAATTTTTAAATAACCTATCAAAACATTTACTCATTGAATTAATAAATTTGGTACGAGCTGACGGTATATAGATAACACCCACCAGAATTTTACAGCCGACAGACTTCAATATCTCTATAAACAAAACATCAAATTTAGAATTTGGTGCGTTTTGCTAAACTAAATTATATTTAATTCCCTTACGGATATAAAGCGCTACGCCACCCCCATCCTATCAGAACGAATCACCTCATAACCAGGCAGCGCAACAAACCCATCAGTATGTTTATCTGGATACAACCATGTTTCAGAAATATCTATCACGTGCAATGGAACATCGCAGCAGGCTACCTGGACCCCTCATTATGCGTTTTATAAGATGCTTTGAGTACTATGTTGCGAATGTCCATGTGGTGAAAACCATCCCTATTCCCCGAAGGAAACATACCCATCACCAGCCAATACGTTCAAGAAGCACACAAATATAAAACATTTAAAAAAAAGGGAAACTTGATATTCTCTTATAAAAGTCTCCATACTAACGCCGACTCCAATACCCAAACCTCAGATAAGGGTAGCATGATATTCTCTAAATCAATATTAGCGAATCTACAAATATAGAAATAATTAGAAAAATATTCATAACAATGTGTACGATTTATTCACAACGGTGAATTCGACTCTTAAAGAAGTAAACTGTTCATATCTTCGAGACTAACGCAGATTACATATTTGCCATTCTTAGAAGCTTGAATTCCAATTTTGCCATCAATGACTATTTATTACATTCGCAACTTTATTCTCGCTTAATAATCTCAAGGCAGCTTTTTTAATTTTGTATGGTGCAGCAGTCAAATTATGTTGAATGTAGATCCATTCATCACCAAATATAGCCAGGTAAACAAGATAATTTCAGAGTTCTAGCAACCTTGAAATACTGAGTCATAAAAAGATTTGTATGGAAGATAGTAGCAAAACGAATTATAAGCACCGGTTTATTATTATTACTGGACGATTTGATTCGAAAAATGTCGGCTTCCCCATTACTTTTGATATTCAAACAGCTGCAAATCATGTTAAAAATGTGTGAACAATTCTCATTATTCAACACTGGTATGCCATTAACTACAACCTCGTAGCTGTTTTCAATCGCGTCCATTTCATTGATGATTTTACCATCCAGAAAATCAACCTTTTTTTCAACTACACTAATTTTTTTATTAAGTTCCCGTTTGACAACTTTAATATCATCACTCAATGCTTTAGTAGACTTCACTATTTCCTGCTACAATAATGAAAACCAATTTTCCATTTTGGCATCAATGTCCTCCAAGGATAGGTTTTTAGGCGCCCTATGGTTTTCGCTTTGCTTTCACCACCAGCCATTATTTAAATTATCCGCAATTGCAACACTACAGGCAGTATGTAGAAGCCCAATAATATTAGCACTAAATTTAGCGACAATCAAATGAAGTTGATGTGTATCCAAGAATAACAATCAAGTACCGTAGATAACACAATAACCCGATAATACACACTGTTTAAATCCAAATGTACAGTTTTAAACAAGAGTGCCCATACAATAGTATTTTAACTAGTAATTTCATTAGAAATAGCCTTACAGCCTAGATAACTATGTCCACATTAGCACTATACACCAATTTGTCAAGGATAGATTTCACTAATGGCATAACTAATACCACAATTGCACAATTATTATTCACTAAAACTTTAGCAGAACATATTTCATTAAAATGGATTATTACTTTAATTAAATAGTTATATAATCCCTATATTAGGTCCATAAATTTATTTTATTTTTCCAAAGAAAGAAGAAAAACAAATTACAACAACAACAACTTACACTGTAACTGTGAAATTGAAGTGCCAAGTCTGAGAATTCGTTAGTTATTAATGGTTTGTTTGTTTGTTCCATGAAAACTTGTCCGTCTAACATTTTAACTAAAATTTGCATTTCTGCATTGTCAAAATTAAATAGTTCAAATTTATAGAAGCCTTAATATAAAAAAAATTTGGTAAAATTACCAAATTTCATCAAAAAAAAATACGGTTTTATATTTGGTCGGCCGAATCTCAAGATGTCGGCCGATTCGAATTATTTTTATTGTAATTAATTTTGGTATTTGACGATTTACGATTTTTTTAAAAATTGAAAACGTCAGTTCTGATTATCGCACCGATATGTTATTTCAGATTATTTTTCATATTTCTTTTGTATAGATCGCTTAATATTTCCCCAACAGGAAGCTATGCGACTTAGTTGCTTCTGGAAAAAATAGTAATCGTACTTAATGAAAATTAGGAGAATTTGTTTTTTCCAAGTACGCAAATCAATTTGTGTAAGGTTAAATTTTTTGCTTGACCAATTTAAGATATATTGTACGCGTGAAAATTTAAGTCAGCAGCTGCCACTGATATTCAAGAGAATATGAACCACACAGTATTTTTACATCACAAATTCACAACATACCTACTGTAACGTGATGTAACCAATTGGAGTTAACCCTCTCTTTCGGAACACCCGTTAACAGAATATCCAGGCCATTCATCAGCAGCAGCATTTCGCCGGCCGTGCTCAGTCTAGGGTGGGTTAACGCTGGGAATGACCTGGACCTAGTAAGCTGCATAATACAAAAATTATCACATCAGCTGCACATTTCACTCACACCTTACACCTGAATCATCCCCTGAAATTTATAAAATTAAACACACATTTTTCTTTTTCAAAACATTACAAATAATCGTGAATTTATTTTAACCATAAACAACACTTTTCCCTTTTAATAAAAATATGAATTTAAATTTAGTTAAATTTGATATTAATTACAAATTAGATATTTTTCTTTCTTTCTTTCGTCTCACTTTCCGACGATTTCTATTTTTTTCGATTCCGTCCGACGTTCGATGAAACGGTGAGCTCGCCGTAACGTCAATTTGTCGTGCCTATAAATAAATAAACAAACCACGCACCAGTCGTGTGAGATTAGAACAAAAAAATAATTAATTTGTATGAGAACACAATTTCAAAGAAAAACAAAAAAAATGTTGATTATTAAGAAAAAAAACAATAAATTAATAATAATACAATTAATAAAAATAAACAAAATTACGACATTATTGAGATATGAATAAAGCGCCGTCTTCTTGCTCGTTCCGTCACTGGCAGTGCAACTTGGTTTTCGCCTGAACCATGCGGTGTTAGTGTAATCGCCGACTCACGTTCGTAGCCTTGTATTTCCGCCCTCGTGGTCACCGGAACTGTACCCCGCTTATGCCCGTTCGATATGGATCACCGGAACAACCAAAAATATTACAGCGTACCCGATACTGTGGGTTTTTGTTTTTTTCCTCCTTTTTGGATATTTAATTAAATTGGCACAACAATAATTATATATGTTTGCTCGTTTTTCGTTAGGCTTGATTTTTGTACACCATAAATATATCACTCAAAGGAGACACTGACACGAGGTTGAAATTTCGATAATTTTCTTTTCTTATGATACTTTTTATTAGTAATACTAATTGTTTTGTCTTATTAGTGTTGTATTTTTTTTTTTTTATGTTTTAGTACTCAATAATTGACCGAAATTATATCTCACCCGTTTTATTTTTGTTTTCCTGTCTTCTTTTATTTTTGGTATGATCCCCTTAATTTTGATTTTTGCTGGATTACCTCCGTAAGTCCGTACTCCATCAGCTCTCAATCCAAAAAGAAAGTTTTTTCAGTTGTCATTTGATTACAACAAAAAAAAAATGACATTTCATTAATCCTTTGGCCATCTGCACTAATCTTACAACAACTCTCTCCGGTTCATGCAAGACTCAAACCAACGTAAAAAAAACATTATTTATTAATGTTGTTCATTTAAAAAAAAATATTTTGTTAACCCTATGTCAACGAAGACGATTACATCGTTACATCGTGGGGAAGACCCACACCACTGAGATGTCTCATAAGCCGGGCATTTTTAAAATAAACCGATGATATATAGTTTAGTGAATAGGCACGTCGTGTAATATTTAGACTTTAATGTCCTTTAAATGAAAAATTCCCAAATTTTTACCATCTGTATCGGATATCTGGAAGGCGACATTTCCCACTCGGCTTTGAATTATTGCCGGGATATATTTAGGTGCCAATTTAGCAGAGTATTGTTTCGGAGCAGCACTTTGTTTAAAAGTACGTACAAACACACGTTGTCCAATAGCTATGTCCCTACGGTTTGCCCTTAGATTATACTGCCTTTCGTTTCTTAAATATGCCGTTTTAAGATGTGCCACTACTTCATCCCGGACTAGGTTAAGTCTAGTAGATTTATGGTTAATAGCAACGTCATTATCTTCATCGCACTCTAGTAATTTTTTTAATTGATAGTCAGATCCATGGCAGATTTGATGCTGTCCAAACACCAAAAAATGCGGAGAGTAAGTGGTAGAGGAATGTGTGACGTTTCGTAAGGTAGCCGCAATCTCCGAAATGTGTAAATCCCATTCGCTGTGATTTAATGGAATATACGAACGAATAGCCGCCAGAATAGTCCGATTGACCCTCTCGGATGCGTTACTCTGAGGTGAATGATATGGAGTTTTAATATGCTGGACATTGTATTTCTTCAAAAGGTTAATAAATAAATGTGATTGAAATTGTCTCCCATTGTCCGTTAATATCGTTTCTGGTACTGAAAACATATTGAATACTTCTTGTTCCACATATTCACACAAAAGTAAAGCTGATGCCTCTCTTAGCGGTTTCAATAAGACAAACTTGCTGTATCGGTCTAAAATAATTAATAAATAAATGTTTCCACGTTTAGAACGAGGATATGGCCCTAAAAAATCCATATACAAAAATTGAAATGGCCTGCCCACCGACAAAAAATCCCCCATGTTAGGTCTCAATGCATAATTCGCAGCTTTAGACATTTTACATACCTGACACTTTTGAACATAATCTTTGACGTCTTTTGACATTCGGGGCCAGAAGAAATGTCGTTTAAGTCGCTCTAACGTTTTTTCGATTCCCATGTGCGCTGCTGATGGAGGTGCATGTGCTTTGACTATTAGTGATAGTGCCAAACTGCGTGGTATAAATAACTTCCAAACGGGTAAATCCGTATATTGGTATTGTATCCTGTAATTTGGACAGATTAAAATTTTTCCTTCTCTCACCTGACAATTCGATTCCACATTAGTTAAATTTTGTATAGTTGCCATTTTGTTCAGGTATTCGGCATCTTGGAAGGCTGGAGAATTCAAATCTACATGAAGTATATCATCAGCATTATTATGGTCACCGTCAGGTACAATTTCCTCGCAATAAACTCGCGATAACGCATCCGGAACTATATTATTGGAACCTTTACGGTGCTCAATCTGAAATTGGAAGCCTTGGAGCTTTAAGCTCCATCGAGCTAACCGTCCTGATAAGTCGGACTGACTCATCAACCAACGAAGACTTGCGTGGTCTGTAATGACGGTGAAATTAAATCCTTCAATATAAGGTCGGAACTTTTTAATGCCTAATACCGCTGCATAACATTCTAATTCAGTCACGCTGTACTTTCGCTGTGCGGCATTTAATTTATGCGAATAGAATGCAATGGGGTGTTCCTCGTCTTCATATCTTTGGAATAAAACACCGCCTATCCCCGTAGAAGAAGCGTCCACTTGAATAAAAAATGGTAGCTTATAATTTGGGTGAACCAATACGGGAGCTGAAGTTAAAGAGCGCTTTAGTTCTTCAAAAGAAGTTTGAGCAGCCTCGGTCCATACTATTTTTCCTTTAGATTTGAGAAGATCCGTGAGAGGTGCAGAGATTGCCGAGAAATTAGCGATGAATCGACGATACCAGCCAGTCATCCCCAAAAACCGTCGTAATTGTTTCAAAGTTTTTGGTATTGGATAAGCATTGATGGCAGAAATCTTCTCTGGATTTACTCGCATACAGCCACCGCCGATTATATGACCTAAATAAGGTAATTCTGTTAATAAAAATTTGCTTTTATCTATATTAATAGTTAAGTTGGCTTCGTTTAGGCGTTAGGCTACCAACTTCAATAACTTCAGGTGGTCCTCAAATGTTTTCGACGTGATGAGTAGATCATCAAGATATACAAAGATGTTGTCCTGATATTGGTGTGGAATCACCTTGTGCATTAATCTGCACATACTTTGTGGAGCGTTGCAGAGCCCGAAAGGCATTACCGTGAACTGTAAAGGGGCCTACCCGGTACAGTAAAAGCGGTTTTACATTTTGCATCATCGTCGAGAGGAATTTGCCAAAAGGCATCCTTCAAGTCCAAAGTGGAAATGAAGGTGGTATCTTCCAGTCGACTCAGTAGTCCCTCAATTAAAGGCACCGGGTATGCATCCTTCACAGTCACCTCGTTTACCTTTCGGGCATCGAGGCACATTCTCAATTTTCCATTCGCCTTAGTCACAATAGTTACCGGCGAACTCCAGGAGCTCTCACTCTCCTCGATAACTCCCAGTGATATCATTCGGTCCAACTCTTTGTACATCACTGATTGTATGGCTGGTGAGATGGCATAATAGCGCTGCTTTATTGGATTAGCTGAACCGGTATCAATTTTGTGAGTTATGAGATGAGTTCTGCCCAGACCTCTGACGCTTGACGACGGGAACAAAGATATTACTGTATCGAGATCTTTCTGCTGGTTCGAAGAAAGCTTATGTACGGGTGTTTCTGATGGCGCTGACGATTTTATACAATTTTGGTTACTAACTACCTCATTAACCTGTAATTTAATGCCGAATGTATTAAAGAAATCGATGCCTAAGTACAAATTCTGCGATAGATTGGGAGCTAAATGTAGTCGCATCTTTTTCTTGTTGTCATTAAATTGTACTTCAACATTTATATGCCCCAATATGCGTTCTTTTATCCCACTCGCAGTGGAGACTGTGGTAGGAAGATGATGAAATTTAATACCTATTCGCGACATGAATTCTTCGCAGCCTTTGCCTAAGACACTTATATTAGCTCCCGTATCCAAAAGACCTTTAACTTTGTGACCATTAATGAGTACGTCTGTATATGGCCTCCCGTCTATTTCTGAATTGATAACAGTAGCACACACTTCCCGACTTATCTTTCTTTTAAATCTAAAATATTGCCAAGATCGATGAAATCTACTGAATGGCTTACGGGGAATGGAATACTGGGAACGAGTTAGTAATGAGTTCGCTGATTTCGACGGTAAAGTTCGGGATCCGTATTGGTTACCGCATCCTGTTTTGGTTACTTCGGTGTTGCATTTGATTGAAGAAATGGCTCCCGATTGGTCCATTTCTTCCCATTGGAGTTTTCCGACTGTTTATCTTTGCAAACCGCACAGTCTGGCTTAAACACACCCTCCTGTCCACATCCAAAACAGAACACGCGGTTGATAGGAGTGCCACAAAGCTTAAAAGTATGCCCTTGAGATTTGCAATTAAAGCATTTTAAATTATTCCGATCTGCCGTATCTACCACCCTATGAGAAGACTGCATGTTATGACCTCGTGTCCTATCTAATGCACAAATGTCGTTTTTGTCGCTTGAATTACCTCCTGAACCTATATTTAATCCTTGATCAGCTGCTTGGCCATCGACGGAACTTACTCGACTTGTTGGCCCTGAATTAGCAGTGTTATGGGTGTCTGAATTGAAGTTACTGCTCATTTCATGTATTTGGTTTCGGGTAACTGTATGAGGCGGAATAAGTCCTTCGGAATTATACCTAATGTTTTTCCACAGTGTTTCGAGAACCTGACATTCATGTGTTAGTTGTCGAATGGATCGAATATTCTTATTAGCTAAAGCTACTTTCAACCCTGGACGCATATTGTCCATTAATATATCAAGAATATCTTGATCTGAAATCGGATTACGAGATTGCAAAGCAATCCTAAAAATAGCATCTTGAAATTCATAGAATGACTCCTTGGGGTAACCTTGCTTCCTCTGGTCCATGAAACGTTTAATGTCTCGATCTGAATGACATAGGCAAAATCTGTCTGTCATATCTAATTTAATTTGCTCCCAGTGCAATTCAATTGCCTGATTTCGTTCCAAATATGCCCAGTACCATTCGAGAGCGTCACCGAAAAGACAGCTAGTAATTTCTTCACTTATATCATTTAAAGGAATACGGCAACGTTTCGCCATATGTTCAATCCGGTAAATGAAACGCTCAATCGGGATGTCGTTACGTGACCCGCTAAATTTAATGTTCCATGATTTTAAAATTTTTGAAATTTGTTCGGTCGGATAATAATTTTGAGCAGGGACGGGTCCAATATTTGGTAACGCATTTGGTTCCCTCAAATGACGTGGCCCCTGATTGTATTCAACATTATTATCCTTTTCCTTTAATGTTATTAAGAGAGTTTCAATACCTGTTACAATGTCTTTGATACCAGTCTTTTCTTTAGGTACCGGCTGGTCCAAAATTAGACTTTTTGAGTCTACTTGGTAGTTACTACTGATGGGACGGTGACTAGGCCCTGGAATATTTGGAGTGCTCCTAGTAGGATTGAAGTTTGCTAATTCATCGAAATTAGACCTACAACACTGATCTTCACTGAACCTAAGATTTTTATTAATAGCTTCGTTATTAACTACATGAGAAATTTCCGACACGTTATTTCGTACAAACTGATTTTCCGATACTGAATTTGAAACATGGCTAACAGCATTAGCGGATAACATTGAATTAACATTTCGATCTCTGATCATATGCAATATTTCAGAACATTTATCCTTAAATACGTTAATTTCCTCGGTCATTTTGTTGAGCTGTGATAACCGAGCGAGCCGCCCTTGTACGTGAAGTACAAGCGTCTGGTATTGACTGAAATCGTGATTTTCCTCTATCCCTAAATTATCTAAACTAGATGCTACTCTGTAAGCTTTAGGCTACACATACGTAGTTCGTGCACCGGATTTTTAATTGCTGCTTCATGTGGAGTGTCAGGCCTTAGAATAGGAAATTTTTGCTCTTCCTGAATTTGGGCTAGTAAAGTTTGTTCGTTTTGCTGGAATTGACCAATGTGTCTTACGACGAACTCCACTTGAAGCTCGTCATTGCTAAGTTTTGTTATATCCATTGCGATTTATCAAAAATGTATAATAGATAAATTAATATGAACCCCTACCAATCGGTAAAGTAACTATAAAAAAATATATGTGTTTAGGTGAGAAAAAAAAATATATAGTTTTAACAATAATACCTAGAACCAAAATTTGTTAAGTTAATATAAATATATCAATATAATATAATAATATAAATAAATTAAGCAAAAAAAAAAAATAAAAATATAATATAACAAAGAATATATAATACTAAAGATTTATCACAAATAATATATCAATACACAAAGTTTCAGGAGATGATCAAGTGAGCGTGAGCGTTCTTGCAACTGATGAGTACAACTATTAGATTTACGTTTAAACCAAATGATGTGTTTATTCCGGACTGTTACCATTTAATTCTATCAGCCATATATACTGAGATATATCTGTGTCCGTACTAAACTTGGGATTACTATTGCCATTAAATTTACCAAGCAATGCCCTCAAAACACCCCGTGGAAACCAATGCGTAGTCTACAAACATTGCTATTCAAAACACGAGTGTGGCGAACATTGCGAAATTCCTGGCAATAGGTTATAACAAAGTAAATTGCTTCGCGCCAGTCATATTTGCAACTCCGCCAAATTTCAAAACACTTGGTCGATATTGGGGTACAAAATGACTGGGCCAAGTCAAAACACTGAAAACAAATATTAAGATTGAAAGTTTACAATAGATATTTTTTCTGAAAAATTGAAATTTATTAATTCACATACAACTCTCACTTGAGTCAAAACGAAAATTGAATTTCCTGATGCAAGTGTGAATGTGAACTTAAACGAATAATGTTAACTAGCGACAAAAATGTTATGCACAGTATAATAAAGAAAAGTGTACAATTACCTAAATTGTCCTTACGTTTGGGCGCCACTGTAACGTGATGTAACCAATTGGAGTTAACCCTCTCTTTCGGAACACCCGTTAACAGAATATCCAGGCCATTCATCAGCAGCAGCATTTCGCCGGCCGTGCTCAGTCTAGGGTGGGTTAACGCTGGGAATGACCTGGACCTAGTAAGCTGCATAATACAAAAATTATCACATCAGCTGCACATTTCACTCACACCTTACACCTGAATCATCCCCTGAAATTTATAAAATTAAACACACATTTTTCTTTTTCAAAACATTACAAATAATCGTGAATTTATTTTAACCATAAACAACACTTTTCCCTTTTAATAAAAATATGAATTTAAATTTAGTTAAATTTGATATTAATTACAAATTAGATATTTTTCTTTCTTTCTTTCGTCTCACTTTCCGACGATTTCTATTTTTTTCGATTCCGTCCGACGTTCGATGAAACGGTGAGCTCGCCGTAACGTCAATTTGTCGTGCCTATAAATAAATAAACAAACCACGCACCAGTCGTGTGAGATTAGAACAAAAAAATAATTAATTTGTATGAGAACACAATTTCAAAGAAAAACAAAAAAAATGTTGATTATTAAGAAAAAAAACAATAAATTAATAATAATACAATTAATAAAAATAAACAAAATTACGACATTATTGAGATATGAATAAAGCGCCGTCTTCTTGCTCGTTCCGTCACTGGCAGTGCAACTTGGTTTTCGCCTGAACCATGCGGTGTTAGTGTAATCGCCGACTCACGTTCGTAGCCTTGTATTTCCGCCCTCGTGGTCACCGGAACTGTACCCCGCTTATGCCCGTTCGATATGGATCACCGGAACAACCAAAAATATTACAGCGTACCCGATACTGTGGGTTTTTGTTTTTTTCCTCCTTTTTGGATATTTAATTAAATTGGCACAACAATAATTATATATGTTTGCTCGTTTTTCGTTAGGCTTGATTTTTGTACACCATAAATATATCACTCAAAGGAGACACTGACACGAGGTTGAAATTTCGATAATTTTCTTTTCTTATGATACTTTTTATTAGTAATACTAATTGTTTTGTCTTATTAGTGTTGTATTTTTTTTTTTTTATGTTTTAGTACTCAATAATTGACCGAAATTATATCTCACCCGTTTTATTTTTGTTTTCCTGTCTTCTTTTATTTTTGGTATGATCCCCTTAATTTTGATTTTTGCTGGATTACCTCCGTAAGTCCGTACTCCATCAGCTCTCAATCCAAAAAGAAAGTTTTTTCAGTTGTCATTTGATTACAACAAAAAAAACATGACATTTCATTAATCCTTTGGCCATCTGCACTAATCTTACAACAACTCTCTCCGGTTCATGCAAGACTCAAACCAACGTAAAAAAAACATTATTTATTCACCACTATTTAAATTGCGCCTTAATGTTGTTCATTTAAAAAAAAATATTTTGTTAACCCTATGTCAACGAAGACGATTACATCGTTACACTACATACAAGCGTAACCAGAAATAAATATACGAGATTTGTTTTTTTCCACGAACTTTTCCATTAAATTTTGTTTTTGTTAATTCGTGAAATTTTTTATAAATATTTTGGGTAAATTGAATTTCAACAGTTTTTTTGTTACTCCGTTTTGCTTCTAATCCTAATATTGTAAAGGTTAATTCCAAGATTTTCTGTATCTTCCGTGCTTTGTTTTACTGATTTTGTGGTGCTCGAACAAAAATAATTTTTTGTTTTTAATTTTCAAAATCAAAAAAATAATATTTTATAAAAATTGTTTACTCCTTGAAGTAATTATTTAAATTAAGTTCAAAGTATTCGTTAACAACAAGATTTTATGGGTAAATATCTTACATAATATATCACAAGCACATATACACATGAATTAACTAAATTTAAATAAATTTACTTTTATAATTTATCCCAGATACGAAAATAAAAAAAAAAATAACGAGGAAATAGGAAAGCTTACACAAGCACAAAAAAAAGAGTTATCGAAGTTTCTTATATTTATACGTATACAACAAAAAAAAAATATAAGATAAAAGTTTTTCCAGTTTAAAAACAGAAAATTTGAAATTTAAATAGCAAAAAAAAAAAATTCGTAAAAACAAAAGTTTTGATTTCAAATTTTATTTATTTAAATTTAAAAATTTTAATAAATAATTTGAAATTCAGTGGAAAAATTCTACGATTTCGGGAGTATATTTATTTACGCAAAACATACAATATTACATTAAATAATGTAAAAATATCTTAATTTATAATAAATGAACAAAATGTTCCGTGAAATTAAATTAAATTAAATTAAATTGCTCATAAAAATTAAAAATCAAATGCAAAACAAAGTTTCGTCATTTTTTTTTGGTTGTTTATTTACGTTTTAGATACGAAATAATTTTTTTTTTTTATCATCAAAATAATTGTATAGTTTACACAAAAAAAGCGGCGTCTATTTGTATATCTGTTGGTAAACAAACTTTTTGTTTGATCTTATAACATTTAAAAGTTTCATTGAAAACTTAAATTTTTCATCGTAAAGCACATAGTAATTTAATAGCACACAACAACAATATTTTAATTTATTTATATATTATTTCAAAACGGAATTAGATAAGCAAAAAAACCTTAAAACGAATTAAGATTAAATTTATTGTGAAAATACTCAACTACAAATAAAAAATAAGCTCGACACAAACACAGTTAAAGCGAATACAGAAAAATTCTACCTGTATTTTATTTTTGTGTCTCTGTGTATTCTGCTCCTTCTCCATTTCAACTGTTTTCCGGTATAAACCAGGTAGTAAAAAAAAATCACTTTCGCTTTTTTTTGGCTTCCTCCTACTTTATATGATGAATTAGAAAAGATTTCACAACAAAGATAAATTTATTTTTCGTAAAGCTACTACCATATATAACGCAAAATAAGGCTACGGCCTAAAAACAAAAAATTAAGGGTACCAAAATATCCTTAAAGTAATAAAATAATAAATAAATAAAATCTTTAATCTTATCAAAATGTATATACATACCAAGAAAATATAAAATGTATAAACGGGAATTTATGTTCGATGATAAATGTTTATCTGCCAAGGACGACGAAAAACAACAGGCGGCTGATGTGCCATTGCTTTGGTGTGGTCTTCCACTTTAACCGTATACATATTTTATTTTTGGTTGTACATATTTTTTTTTTTGTTGGTTTCCATTTCATCTCTAATTTGGTTGGTTGGTTAAAAATTACTTGGCCTGATTTTAGGTCTCGCAAGATTTTATCGAAGTTATGAAATGAAAGTTGAAATATATGTATGTACATACATAAATTTGAGGTGAACAAATTTTCTACCTGCTAATTTAATGAATATGCAGGGATGGATGAATATTCATTTATTTTTTTACTTAAAATATGTAAAATAACAATTACTCAAAAAATAACTTTTAATATGGGTTATTAGAAGCTTTTTGTTGGGTTTTCTAACTTTCAAAATTTCACGGTTTATATAGGTTTGAATATTTAATATAACCATTTTCATAAATTACGCTGAATTTCTGAAAGCTTCTTTTGATCTTTGGATTGCTAAAATGGGAATTCTGAGATGAACGCTTCCCTTCCAACATTTATTGAGTTTTGTAAAATTCGTTTTTTGATTCAAAGTTACACTCGAAAGGTTTTGGGGTCCTAATTCCTGAATTAATTAATTTACAGTTTTGTTTATTTTTAAGCGTGCATACGTTTTATTTAATCATAAAACTTCTTATTTTTCATCTTAACTATAAAAAACACTGAAAAACATGTGGTGCTTCGAGAGCTTTTAATAGCTTAATTATCAAAAAGCAGACTTAATTAAAATTTCATAATTAAATAAAGGATTAAAACAGCGAATTGTAAATAAATCAGACAATGCAGTAAAACTTTCAAATATATGAACTTTTCAAATGATTCTAAAAATATTCATGGTTTGCAGTAAAAAGTTTTCATTAAATCCGTCAATATAAAAATACCGCGAACTAGAAGAAAAGTTACCACGAATATGTAAAAACTCCTTAATTTAGAACGATTATCCCATTTAGTGTTGTTTATAAAGAATTTTGCGTACTGATTTAACTTCACACCTGACACATTTAGTTACCAAATGATTTCTGTGCAACTTTTATTACTAACGTTTAACAATGTAAAACCTCACATTGGGAGGAGTAGTTTCATTCTAAAGCTTGTGGACAAAACCAAGTGGGTTTTAACATACATTTTTAACTCAAAGGTTACTAAGCAGTTATAATTTTAAGAACTTTCTACTAAAGTCTAAGTAGTTTTGAAATAATTAGTGTCGAGCTTTTAAAAAAATAATTGAAAAAGTTTTAAACTTGCCAAATATCCTTTTAAAAAAAATCAAATCATTTTGTACTTTGAGAGCTTTCAGGAAATGAACGACCCAAATACAGACCTTTCTACAATTTACGATGCAAATTATAAAATGTAAAATATTTCTAGAGCTTTTACATTTTCTAAAGCAACATATATTATTATTTATTTAAGAATGATCCAAAAAATTGTGAAATACAAGCTTTTGTGGTGTAATATAAAACAATAATTTCTGAACTTTTTCAACACGGCAAAAAGTAATTATTAATTGGTTGATGGTTAAGCCAGTTTAAAAGTAAACTTAATAAATCTATATTCTGAGCTTCTAAATGCCTATTTTACCGTTTTGGCTAGGTAATTTGCTGGTGAGAACTTTAATATTAATTTACAGATTGAACTTAAAATACTTATTTATCTCATAAAAGCGCCATACACATTTAAAAAAAAAAATATTATTATTAAAAAGAGGCTTTTGTTTTTCCTTTAATTAAATTTTTTGTATATTACAGCATTCAGTGGATACTGAATTTTGTTTAGGTTCTCATAAGATAGCTTAGTTTAACATTGTATACCCAATGACATAGTTTATTATTTATTAAGGACAATCTGTTCTTCAATAATTTGTAAAAACTTAACTAAATGATTCTTCATGACGATTCAAACCTGAGAGGTACTAAAATCTTGAATATTGGAATACCCCTCTTTATCCATAAGATAACAGTAATAACTTTTTAAGCTTTTTAATTTGTTCATGTAATTTTTTAAATAATTAATATAAAGCTTAATTTGATTTCAAAGAAGTTATCTTGCCAAATGAACATAAAAAAAAATTAAAAAAAAAATTTTATAGTTCAGGAATTGTATTAGAAATCAACAGCGAAATCTTCATGAAATTTTAAACTTGCAAACTTTAAAGTTTTGGTTAACGTTCTTAGTCCAAAAAATTGCAGTATAACTTTAAGAGCTTTTGGCAAATTATTTTAGTAGTTGTACAAGTAACATTATACCAACCGAACTTACGTTATCTTGAAAAATGAAATTAATCATTTAAAGGATTCTTTATGTTTTAAAGTGCGAGCTTTTAATTCTAAACGAATGGTTGATGCTTCTTTATAAACAGATATAATTTTAACAGCTTTTCACTATTGTTTGGGTAGCTTTCATACTTATTAATGTAGAGCTTTAATTTGTTTACCTTAATTTGACAAATAAATTTTAAAATAAAACTCAAAAAAACAAAGTTGACAAAGTTTCGAGAGGTGATACGAACTTGATGAGCTATAATTTGCTTTACGGCAATTCAAACTTGCGAGTTTCCATGATCCTAATATGTTAGTTTAGACTTTTTTTATTCATAAACTAACAAACATAATTTCAAGAACTTATCACGTTATCTTAATAGTAATGATTCAGCCTATTCAGGGCTTCGTTTGATTTTTAAAAAATTTGATTTACCTTGCAATATGAACTTCGAAAAATAAAATTGGAAAATATTTTGTTGTAAATTTGGAGTGAAATAGACTCTCCAAAGGCTTCATGACATAATTTAAAGAGCTTTATTTATTATCTGTGTAAATTTTTATACTACGGAGCTTATTATAATGTTGAGTTTTATTTGAATTTACAAAATATAATTTTTCAATCGAATTAAAAAAAAAAAAGAAAAGCTTACGATACCTTAAAGCTTATTTATTATTCAAACTTTCGAGCTTTTATGTTTTAAAATATTTAAAGTTTGTTTAGCCTTATTAATCGATAAACTCATAGTTTAATTTTAAGAGCTTTTAGTATACTGTGTAGTTTTTATAATAATTAGTGTAGATTTTTCTGTTTCAATTAACTTGCCGAACTTTTATAGGCAATTAGTTTTTGCTTTAAGATTTTGAGAACTTAAACTTTCCAAAGGTTTCTTCAAAATAACTTATCGTTTGAACATACAATTAAATGGATTATAAATAAAGATTCGGTGGTTATATTCTACTTTTCAGTTCAACGCTAATCAATAAAATGGTCTAGGAAAATTTGAAATACTTCATAGAGCTTTTACATGTGCATGTATCCTTTGTATGTAGTTTTCCCATGGCCTTTAGATGCTTTAACGTTGATAGGACCAGCGAAGTCAACCCCCGTTGAACTGAACACAAAGGTGGGTTGAACTCGCGGTGCCAGAAGAACTCCCATTGCTGCCGGCGGTTTTCGCTTGCATTCTATAGCATTTCAAACATTTTTGCAATAAAAAACGAACAGTTTTTCTTGCATTGATATTCCAAAATTTTTTCCGGATACAAGTTGACACTAATTGAGTTCCACCATGAAGCGTTCGATTGTGAAATTCGCGAATCAGCATAGTAGCATTTTCTGACGGCAGTATTATTGTGAATTGTTCATCGTAACTCAATATGGAATGCTCTAATCGACCTCTTACCCTCAGAATTTGTTGGTCGTCCAAAAACGGGTTTAAATTCAACAGTTTGCTTTTCGTGGATATTAATTTTCCATGCAGTAACGCGTAACGTTCCGCGCAAAATTCATGTTGTTGAATGACACGTATCCAGTGATCATGGGCTTGGTCTAATTGTTTGACTGTCAAAGGTAAATCCGATTTTTCACGCCGCAGTTTTCGAATATACATTTGCAGCAGAGCAGTTATGCGAATCAATTTATTGCATGAGGAAAACCGTTGAAGAAGTTGCAATTGTTCCGTAGTGTTGGCGTTGTGCACGTAAATTTGCCGTTCTTCCATTTCGCCAAAATTTTCGAGTTGAAACTTTGAATGTGGCCATTTTTCCTTTGGTTGTTTCAAAAATTCTGGTCCTTTCCACCACAAGGAGAGATTATTAATTTCAATGGAAGTTTTGCCTCGTGTTGCACAGTCGGCTGGTTTTAGGTCAGAGCTGATATGAAGCCATTTAGTATCAGGAATTACCTCTTGTATTCGACTTATGCGATTAGCTACAAATCTTTCCCAACGTGCGTTGTCTCCTTTCAACCAATGTAGCACGAGTTCCGAATCCGTCCAAGCATAGACTGTTCGCTTTTGTGTAAGTCGTAGATTTCGGATGTCATAATCTATTAAATCGGCTAATAATACTGCGCCCATTAATTCAAGTCGAGGTATGGATGGAGGATTTATGGGAGCGACTTTCGATTTTGATGTTAGCAGGTGGCAATTGAAAATTTTATTGTCGGCTGATACTCGCAGATAAATACATGTTGCATAGGCTTTGTCAGATGCATCGGAGAATTCATTCAACTCGAGTGTCTGTTGACTCGATATACCTGTAACTGATACCCATCGAGGGATTTTAATCTGCGATAAATTTTTCAGATCATGAACGTATTGATACCATTTTTCCTTGTAAATTATCCGAAATCACATCATCCCAATCCAAGTCTTCGATCCACAAATCTTGCATGATCAATTTTGCTGGCAGTATTACAGGAGTGATAAAGCCAAGCGGGTCGTATAATCGCGCTATTGTTGATAGAATATTACGTTTCGTTGCCGGTTTATTCATCTCTACTTGTGTGTCAAAGTTGAATTTGAATGTAAACGTGTCTTCAGATGGTTTCCAATAAATTCCAAGAGTTTTAATAGACTCTTCTGGATTTAATGCTAGAGGTATGTGTATCTCACGATCTTCTTCAGGAATATGCTGTAGCAATTGTTGTGCATGTTTGGCACTATTTGCTCCAGCGAAAACATCATCCACGTAAATAGAATTCATCAGGACAGGGTATGCTAAAGAATATTTAATTAGAAAATCATGAGCCAGCTGTTGAATAGTTCGGATTGCTAAGTATGGATCACTACTCGTTCCGAAGGTGACTGTTTTAAGAAAATATTCCCGAAATGTCTCTGTACAATTATTTCTCCAAACCACACGTTGAAACTGAGCATCATTTGGATGAACCACTATTTGTCGAGACATCTGTTTTAAATCTACGGTGAATGCTATTTCGTGGAATCTCCAATTCGTTATCACGGATGGTAAATCATTCTGCAATGCTGGGCCTGGATATATAATGTCATTAAGCGACTTCCCATTAGTTGTCTTTCTGGATGCATTGAACACTATTCTCATATTGGTTGTGGTGCTCGACTCCTTCGTTACGGCATGATGAGGAAGGTAACAACTGTTGACTTTTAGTTTATCATTAACTATGCTTGTATTTTCATCTTCGGTAGTACTAACCAGTTCCACTTGTCCGCTTTCAAAATATTCTTCAAAACATTTATTGTATTCTGCATGAAAATCTGGATCTCTGGCAAATCGTCGCTCCAATTGACTAAATTATTGAATTGAAATATTACGAGATTTACCCACCGTAGTGCCTGGTGTTACATATTCCTTAAAAGGTAGACGAACTCCATATCGACCCGAATGTTCCCGAAAATGATTTTTACTGTAGAAATTCTCGCACCATTCATCTTCCGACTTCATCTTTCGTTTCATTCGAATCAGATCAATCTCCCAGTGTTTCAATTCGTTTCCGGAAATATACTTCTGTTTTTCGTATTTGAGCGGCCTTTTTATAGTTAATCAACGTTTTAACGACAGAACAATGTAAACTCTCTTGGCGTAAAACTAATAAAACGTCCACATCGATACCACTCATTTAGAAAAAACACCGTCGATCGAATCACGCACAAAATTAAGTAGAACAATAAATTAAAGCAAAACTCACCAAGAAGTGCTGCAGTGGAATGTCCAAATTAATCAAATTGTGTATTTGGTTTCAAATCGTCTACCGCAATTTTTCCAACAAAAAGAGTTTAAGGCCCGTTGTACATTTCAGCTAAGCTAAGCTAAGCGATGTGAGCTAAATACTTATCCCCCGGTTGAAAATAAAAAATTTTAATGGGAAGATATAAAATCAGCAATGTATGTTTGTATAAGGCTAGTTATCAGCTGGAAAGTGTAAAGGGGTGAGCTAGGCGAGCTAACAAAGCTAAAGAAAACTACGTTTCTCGCTTAGCTTAGCTGAAATGTGCAACGGGCCTAATAGTTAAATAAACACGTTGTTGAGTTTTAGTTTAAGGTTAATTTTTATTTCTGCTCGTTGTTCACTTCAGCTGCTCTTTTTTCATACTAGTTCCTTTTTTTCTTTTTTCGTTACAAATTTTGACAGTACAGGAATACAAAAATGTTAATGCTAATGTTTAAAAAAAAATGTACGTAAACTAATACAGGAGTAAAGTGAAGTTACCAACAATTTACAAATAATTTTAGTACTAAATTCAAATACAATTTATGTTTATGGTAACATAATTTATGTTAAATAATAATAGTTGTTTATGAAGATCCAACAGCCTCAAATATAAATTTTAATTTATTTTATGATTCTGTTTATCGTTACTAAAATATTCGTAGACCATCAACATATATTTACTGTTTTGCGATGAAGAAATTTTTTTTTTTTGATCGTTGGTCTAGAAGCTTTCACGATTTATTACTTTGAATTCCTACCACAGTAACGTCTCCAAGTTATTCTTGACTTCCAAACGCTAATTTAAATGCTGTGGCTGTACAATTTTCTAGTGAAAACTTTAAAATTGAGTTGCAGAGTGAACTTAAATTATTTTATTTATAAAAGTCCCATACAAACTTTTAATTTAATTTTTTTATATTCATTGATAAAGAGTTTTTCCGCTCGCTCTTTCCCCCCTAATGGTCGAGCCAAAGATTAAATGAAGTTATATTAGGGTAAAGTTCAAAATATTACTCGAGTGACCGAGTATAGAAACAAGGATTAAACTAACAGTTTTAATTTTAAGAGCTTTTCGTAGTTATCTGAGTTACTACTTAACCTAAATTTAGACTTGCAAACTTAAAAGTTTGGTAGCTTCCCTAATACCAAAACTTACAGCATAACTTTAGGAGCTTTTGGCAAACAATTTGAACAATTATAGAAGTAACGTTAACATTATTAGTGTAAAGCTTTATTTATCTTTAAAGAAGTTACCTTGAAAAACTAACTTAGCCATCTAAAGGAATTTTATGATTCAAACTTGCAAGCTTTTAATCCTCAAAGAAAAGTTGAACCTTTTTCATAAACAGTTACAATTTTAAAAGATGTTCACTATTATTTGAGTAGCTTTAAAGCTTATTAATGTACATTTTTAATTTTTTTAAACTTAACTTGACAAATAAAGTTTGATATACAGCTAAATAACAATGTTTGGTTTAAGGGTTTTTATCTAAAAACTAATATTTCACAACCTCATCACATTTGTATGAGTAGCTTTAAAAATTATTAGCGTAAAGCTTCATTTTTAAAGAACATAATTTACAAACTTTAAAAAAGGAGAAATCTTGGCAATTTAAATCCTTCTTTCCGGCAATCCAAACTTGCCAGCTTTTTAAATGATAAAATTGGTAAAAACTTTAACAGTTATAATTTAAAGAACTTTTCACAATTATCTTAAGAGTTTTTTATAATAAGGAATGTAGAGCTTTCTTTGATTTTAAAGAACTTCCTTTTAATTTTCCATACAAATTTCCAAAAAACAAAATTGAGAATCATTTTATTGAGAATTTGAAGAGAACTCGACCTTCCACAGGCTTGTTTATACCATTTTAATGCTTATTTTAATGTTAAAACAAACAATTAAATGTTTAGAGCTTCTACAAGTATTTTAGAGCTTTTACAAGTATTTCACACCCAGTGAGAATCTTGTGTTATTCAGTTCAATGCTAATCAATAAAACGATTTAGGAAAATTTAAAATACTTCATAGAGCTTTTACATTTTCTGAAGCAAAATATATTTTTATTTATTTAAGAAAATTCCAGGAAATTGTAAAATACACGCTTTAGTGCTTTATAAAGTCATTATTTTTTAACTTTGTGAATCCGGTAAAAAGTTTTGTTACAAATGCAAAATACTGTGTCTTTCTTTTTTTTTTAAATAAATCTGTAACATGTTTAAAGGGCATACATTTTAATTTTAATAGATTTTTAAGCTTTTATGATAAAATCTGTATTATATTTAAATATGCATAGACCATCTATGTTTACTGTTTATTGAGGAATAGTTTTTATATTTAGCTGGACTCTAAAAGCTTACACGATTTATAAATTTAAATACCTAATAACACGCTTATTTTAATGCTATGGATGGATAATTTCGTAGTGAAAACATTAAGATTTTATTCCAGGTGAACTTAAAATAATTAGTTGTCTTATAAAATCGCCATTCAAATTTATCATTTAATTTTGTATATGTCATTAATAAAAAGCTTTTTATCCTTCGTGTAATAAACGGTTTTGATCAAATTCTCTTAAGCTTTAAAGATACTAAAATATGAGTTTAGCGTTCCGTACCCGTTGGTTTAATGTTCATTAGCCTTAAGCTAAGATTTTTAATTCTAAAATATTTTCACTATTGTCTGAGTTACAGCTAAACTTAAATTTAGACTTGTAAACTGGAAAGTTTGGTTAAGCCGTCTCTATTCCAAACCTAGCAGCATCACATTGAGAGCTGTTTGTAAATTATTATAACAGTTGTGGAAGTAACATTAACATTATTAACGCAGAGCTTTAGATGTCTTTAAAGAAGTTATCTTGAAAATTTTGCTAAGCCATCTAAATAATTTTTCATAATTTAAACTGGCTAGCTTTTAATTTTTAAATAATTGTTCAGCGTTTTATGAATATATTAAGAGCTTTTCACCATTGTTTACGAAGCTCTATAACTTATTAAAGTAGAGCTTTAATTTGTTAAACCTAATTTAATCACTAACCTTCAAAATACAACTAAAAATCATTCTATGATTTTAGGGTTGTTTGGAACTTAACCAAAGCTTCTTCACGTTACTTACGCCTTGTGAGCGTTTAAGATATTTCAAGTTCAATGTAACCGTGTTTATCTAAAAACGAGTAAATTTAACAATTATTATTGTCAAAGTTTATTCGTTTTATAAGATCATAACTTTCCAACTTAAAAAAAGTAAAAAATTTGATGATCTAAATTCTTCTTCACGGTAATTCGAACTCCAAAAAAATTGATTAAGACTTTTTTTATTCTTAAACTAACAGTTATAAATTGAAGATTTTTTTACAGTTATCTTAATAATTTTTACAATTATTAAAGATGAGCTTTATTTGATTTTAGAAAATTTGCTTGGCAAACATTTTATTGCGAATTTTGTGAATTCGCAAGCTTTTAAGAATCTAAAAATTTGTTTAGTTTTCTTTCATCTTAACATAGTTTTAGGAGGTTTTAACTGATCAAATTACCGGAGTAAATTTTATTATTATAAAACTTATTTTAATGATGAGCTTAATGTAAATTTAAGGAACGTAACTTGTCAAACGAACTTTCAAAAAATAAAAACTTACAGTGCCTTATGGCTTCGTATGATCATTCAACTTTCGATCTTCTTCATCAGCACACTAACAGTATAATTTGAAAAGCTTTTAAAGAATTCTGTGCAGTTTCTATAATAATTATTTTAGAGCTTTTTGCTTTCAGGGCACTTAAAATACCAAACGATCCAGTTTTATGCTTTTCAGTTTAACGCTAAAAAACGGTTAAGCGGTTTAGGAAAATTCAATATCTCAAAAGGCTTAAATAAATTAGTTATCACATACTATTTCATCTTTTTGGGGTTCTAAGGGCGTTTTTACCACACTAATCTAAGAACAGCTTTCCAATCCTATAACAATTACCCATACACTAGATTTTTTAAATGGTATCAGCGATTTTATATAAATTTACGGAAATTTGCGATAGTAGAAAAATTGTCAAGTTAACATTCAGCTTCCATGGTTACTATTTTCTGTTGTCTTTTAATAGTTTTCGCTACACAAAAAAAAAATGAAAACAATAGAAAAGTTTAAAACTTATGTCGCACCATTCGCACATCCCCATTCAATTAAATATCACTTCTTGTGCGCTAGAGTAGAGTTAAAGTGATAATTTTCAATTACAATTTTCTTTTATAAAATAAATAAAATTACAACAAAATATTTTTTTTTTTGTGCTCGTTTGATGACATATTTTTCATTTAATTTTTTAATATAATTTTTATTTGATTTCCCAATAGAAAGAAAATTGAAAGAAAAAAAAAACACAAAAATGAAATTCTCGATCGAAAAATACAACGACAAAAATTGTTTGAACAAGTATACAAAAAACATAACTAAATGCCTACCATACCTTTTTTTGCCCCCTCGCCTCTCAAAAAAATATAAATCGAACAAAAATTTAGGAAAATAAATAAGCTTGAGCTTTCAATATTTTTATTTTTTTTTTGGGTTATGTCTCTTAAGTGAGCGAGTGGGTGGTTAATATTTGATATATTGAACAAGAGTAAAAAAGCAAAAAAAAAATTGAATTCATCGCCAAACGTTTTGATAAGGATTCAATATGGCAAGAGCATGAGGGGTTGGTACGTTTTATTATTTTTTGGTAGTTTGTTGTTATTTTTAAATTGATGTCAATATTTTGTTTTTATTAAAAAAATGAAAACGTACATACAAAAAAAAAACTCGAGTTAGTAAAAGTATATATACGCAAACATTTTTTTTTTTCTGGTTACATGTTTTAGTCATATGACATGTGTCATATGTTAGATGTCGTGTTATGTCAATTATATTGAAATGTATGTAGATATAATATACTAGGGACTATATAATACGTCTAACCGATGGTTTGATATGAAAATCTAATTATTTGTTTTGCTCTATGTGACTGAACTCACATAGAGATTTTTGTGAAAGCTTTACACATAGTATACTATATAATTGATTTTCAGATAGACGTATACAATGTACATACTGTTCAGCAGCCAACAAAACAAAATGGATGTGTACAGAAATACAAAACTTTTCATCTTGAAGTCTAATTTACTAATCAAAACTTTTTCGAGAAGCGTACATACGAGAAATAAACGAAGAAAAACGGGAAAAATAAAAACTAGTTGATCCGAGAACAAATACATAAATAAAAATTTATTTCCAAACAAAATAATTACAGCGCGCACTGATATAAAATAGAAAAAAGTTTTATAAAAAAAAGTTTTCAGAACGTAGAACTTTTTTTTTCCTCTCGTTTTATTCATTATTTTTCATCAACTTTTTTTTTTTTTTTCATATTTCTTCTTCATATATTCATGATGAATATAAATTTTCCAACTTTTATAATATTAAAGTATATATAATATACCTGGGTACATTCCAAATCGGAGGTGAAAACACCGTACCTTGATAATAAAAAGCACATCAACAGGATAAATAAATATATTTAAGTAAAAATAAAGGAAACAAATGGTTTGTTATTGTTAACACTTTTCTTATTTTTTGTTTTGTTGTTGTTGTTGTAAATAAAATAAAATAAAAAATTTTGAAACAAAAATTTGTACTTAATGGGTTTTGGAGAGAAATTGATATTCTTTCTCTCGTTTTCGCCACAATTTTTATATGGATTACTTAAGCTGCGAGCTTTTTCCATAGTACATCATCAATCACAATCATCAGCAGAAAAACCAAAAATAAATGGTGAAATGTTGACGCTATGGTGATGCCAAATCTTTGTTATGTATATATGCTTGAAATTAAATCAAAAATATCGCGAGGTGAGGGTAATGGAAAAGCGCGCTATTTAAAACATTTTTTTCCTGTCGGTGGAATAGATTTTTCCTAAATTAATTTATGTATGCAATTGGAATAAATTTCAAGAAGAAAAAAGCTTTTAGTTTTATTTGTTACTCTTAACGTGTCTAAAAGTCAGAAAAAATAAATGACTTATTACCGATTGACCCAAAAATTCATAAAATTACAAAAACCGTTTTCATTATATTTAAGAATAAAGTATTTGGGTATAGGAAGGTTTAGGTTTTTTACGATAAAGATTAGTTGCCTAAAACTGAAGAAAGCACCTTTTCGAAATATTTTCACTTTTTTCATTCTAAATATTGAATTTCCATTTTAAAATAATTTACTTATTCCTATTTATAAAGGAATAAAGTTCTGAAGCCATTGACTATTGTCTTTGAGTCCGAATCTGATTAATCGACATTTTGTAAAAGAAAAATCTCAAGTCTATCCAATTCATCTATATACATATGTATTTATATTACGGTGCCCCTATTGAAATTTATGTTCATGTAATTTTAGTCTCATCGCTAGAAAGGACAGGTTTGGTGTAAAGAAATCGCCATTTTTATTTTTGAATAGTTATGGTATTTATTACTCTCAAGCATCCACTAAAATGGCAACATTTGTTTGTACATCAAACCTGGTCTATACTTTGATAGAGTATCAACTTGGTAGGGAATAGTTAAGATAGCCAGTAGTGAAATACCTACTGCCATTCACTTAACCCAAGAGTGGTTTAATACTTCGGAATTTTCTTAATAGGGGTTATACCAATTTATCTGATTTTAATGCCAAGTTGCACCATGTCACATAGAGATTTTTGATGTTTTTTGTGATTTTTCGAGATTTTAGGGAGTAATAACCCCCAGTCCTTGTGGAAGCGAAATCAAAGGTCATTTACTCCAATTTATTTAAGAAAAATGAAGCGATGTATTTAAAATCGGTTCATAATACATGTTTATAATAAGTCACGACGTCCACGGCGAAATGGCTGATGAAAAGAAACTCCTTTTATTTTAATGAACTTCACGGGCGGAAATCTATACAGGTGACAATTTTCAATCTAGAACAAAAAATGAAAATGATTTTGGAAAAGATGTCAAAATCTAGTGAAAACCGTAGGATTTTTTTGATCAATTAAAATTTAACGATTTTATGACCGATTTATTCATAAAAAACATGTTTCCTTCATATTGGCGCCATTTTTGTAAAAAATCAATCCTACGTTACTTCAGTCACTAGATTTTGACATCTTTTTTTAAATTTGTTTTCGTTTTTGTTCTATATTGAAAATTGTCACCTGTACTTTTCCGCATGTGGAGGTCATTAAAAAAAGGAGTTCATCAGCCACTGAGCTGCTATTTTTTTTAAATAAATAAAAAAAAATGTTTCGTGGACTTCAAGATTTAAATGTATTAAAAACCGAACTTAAAAACATCGCTTTGTTTTTCATAAATACGTTGGAGAAAATTACCCTTAAATGACCCACAACGAGTTATTCCCATACTTAAGCTTATTTGAGATTTGTTTAAGATTGAATGTTATGTGTAAATGATCAAAATCCAAGTGGATTTTTTAAAAACTCATACAAATAATGCTGAATAGGTTCAGCTTTCACTAACAGAAAATTATAATGAGATTGATGCCTAACTGATATTGAACTAGAGACCACTCACTTCAAGTAACCTGGGGTTACAAAATTTATGAGAATTTTCTAAATATGTCCTTCAAAAATGTTGAATTGTTGAAAAATGTTGAATGTTAATATTTTCCTAAATTTATTTAGCATTCACCTAAAGGACCTAATATCTATCACTTCAAACATCCTAAGGGTCGCAAAATCCAAGAGAATTTTTTAAAAATGTTCACAAATTTTGTTGAACCCATTGACTGACAGAAAATTATAATGAGATTGATGACTGGCAAAATATAATTTAATGTTTTTTTGAATTTATATGAATTTTAACTTGAAATATCCTAGCGGTTGCAAAATTCAAGAGGATTTAATGGACCAATTTTCGAGTGGCAAAATTCAAAGGAATTTTCTAAAAATTTTCATAAAAATTGTTGAACACATTGTCTAACGGAAAACCATAATGAAATTGATGCGAAACATCTAACAATATATTTCAGTACTACCGGTAAAGTGAGCTTTTCAGTTGCCAATACTAAGGGTCCAATAGAATTACTTAAATTTCTGCATAGACATTGCTGAACCTAAACTTCTAATTTTATAATAGTATAATAAATCAATATATATATATATATATATATATATATATATATATATATATATATATATATATATATATATATATATATATATATATATATATATATATATATATATATATATATATATGGGGCATTTGCATTTAAATCTCACATAAAAAAATTTAAAATATAATTTTTGAATCATAATTTAATTAATTTTTGAATTAAAAAAAAATTTAAAATATAATTTTTAAATCATATTTCTGTTTCTTTTAAATCTGGGCGTGAGCAGATTTGTGTTTAACATTTTTTTAAATACGCTTTTGTGCTATTTTTAATTTTTCTGTCATGAACGTTACCTAAAAATACGTTATACGTTATTTTTAAAATTATTAATTTCAAAATACAAAAGATTAATATACCATTAATTTGCAAGTAGACATGTCACCAATGAGAATATAAATGAATAAATTAAATTTATGTTTTTAAATTTCACAATTTATCTAAAATAAATAAAGTAACGTTCATGACAAAAAAACCCGTTTTTTTAAAACTAAAAGTCCAACATTATTTAAAAAAATACATTTTCATAAATTTCTGTATTGTGATCAAATACTTAACTTATACCCGTTAAAAATTATCTGGAAAATGCTAAGGGGACAAAGAAAATGCTTAGGAACAAAATCATGTGAGATTTAAATGCAAATGCCCCATATATATATATATATATATATATATATATATATATATATATATATATATATATATATATATATATATATATATATATATATATATATATATATATATATATATATATATATATATATATATATATATATATATATATACATATATATATATATATATATATATATATATATGAGGCATTCTTTCAACTGAAGCCTATCATCTCTAGTTTCTGAAGCAGTGTGGCACTTTTTGAAACACATTACGGCGGGCCAATATGACGGTAAATTATAATAAAATTATGGGAAAAGCTTATCACTATGTATTTTTGGTCGCTGATTACTTTTGGCTAAAAATGCTTTGTGTCGTTCCTAACCTCAAAAAACCTCAGAAAAAACAGTTTTATGTATTTTTGGTCGCTAAATACGAATTCAACATCACTTTTGGCTGAAAATGCTTTGTATTCTTCTTAACCTTGAGAAATCTCTCAAACAGCCGGGTTTTGAGCCTAGTGATTGCTAAAATCATGAAAATGTTCAACTCGTATCTGACCTCATTCTTGACTGCAAATGAATTGTTTTATTCCTAACTTCAAGAACACTAAAATTATTCAAGAAACAGTTGTATGTGCTCAACATCGTTCAAGTAAATCCGCACTTGGAAGAGTGATTAAATTCGCATGTTAGGTAACCCTTAAAAGTCGACTTTTAGAAGTTGACTGCAAATTAGTTGAATTTATTTAAGGCGTTCAAAATGATCCAACCTATTTCAGTAGGAAGCGAAACGTTCGTTTTTAAATTCATCGAACTTTTGTAGTAAGAAATTGGCTGGTCTGAGCTGAGTAACAAATCTTTAATCGTATTTGTGATAATTCGATTAACAATTAAATAAAATATTTAAACTGAAACTGCTGTTTTTGTGAGTTTTATTTAAAAATTTTGTGAACTGACCAGGAAATTTTTTTTTAATTCCCGGAAATTCTCGGTATTGACGAAATCTCAATCCAGACTGCCCGGTGTCAACATTTGCCGGAAATTACCACATTCTAAGGCCCTCTCGCTTCACACTATTCAGGGTGCTTGAATAGCGTGAGTCCACATATAAATTATTACATTTCTTGATTAATGAGGTTCGTTCGTTCCTTACTTAAATGAAATACGACCCTTGTATACTAACTTTCGAATCGAATCCACAAATAGACCCCAGAATAACACTCGTGTGCGTATAGTTTCAATGACATTTCTTTATTTATTTCTATAAAATTATACAACTATATTAACTAGAAATGAGAAAATAAAAATAAAAATTTAAAAGAAACCGCAAATTCATCAATTCATGTAAAATCTCATCGTAAAAATTGTGTGCTCCACAAACAAGTTCCTGCATGACCAAAAATCAAACCACGTCAAAAATTGTTATTGTTACTACTAAGCTATTTAACAAAGATTATCAAATGCTTTCGTTGAACGAGCTACCCATCAAAGTTGCAACTCTGCCCACTAAAGATATTGTGTAATACATGTTTGGATTAATAAAAATAATTTCTGCAACCTAAGCATCTTATCATTATTTTGTAAAACTTGCAACAGTAAAATTCGTGCAACTTTATTGAGATTCATAACTGTGTTCAAAATATCAAAAAACAACTTTTTCGAACTAATTAAGCTCAGACATATAATCTTGTCTCAACAACTCAGCAGCAACAAAATAAATTAAAATATCACGTCAACGGATATAAATAAACGAGTACCATCCACACGCATGTACATAGCTAGATGCATTAAATGTACACATCACACAACACAAAGAGAATTTTCTGAATGAGTCTAATATGAAACAACAAAATTTAATGTCTAAGTGTTGATAAAAAGTTACAAATTAAAATTTTATTCAAATGTAAAGTTTCTTTTTCTAATTTTTAAAGTTCTTGTGTTGTTATATTCATCTAGAAATACACACCTTAAGCTTTTAGGCTCAACAACTTGATAAAACTTGACAAAACACCATCCAATTCGAATGATTATGTGTGCATACATAAAGGGTGGATAAGTATGTAGAATAAATCTGTCTCTTCTTGTATAACTGGAAGTCATATATTGTTTATAGAGATGCAATTAAGTCTCAACTATGTAATACTAAGTCTGTCTGTTCAACATTTCATTATTATCACTCTAAATAAACATAACTACATATATACGAGTTTCTAGAGATACCACCAAATTCTTCTTACGTATTATTGTGTATGTAATAGATGTAAGAACTCTAAGTACTGTGTTATAGAAAAATTTGTAACAAATGAACGAATTTTTTTATTTTATTTATTTCAAAAATAGCTGTACGACACAATATAAAAAATCTGTATGATTCGGTGAAGTGGATATACATAGTTTATTCCATATACAATGCGACCTTTTGATAAACACCATCGAGTTGATATTCACTATGGTTTTGTGTGTATTTTATAAATTAGAAGCTTTTTTCTGTCTGTAACTAAATAAAATAAAAAGCTTAAATTAAATTGAATTTTACAAAAGACGAGGACGACGAGGGCAAATACGAGTAAACCAACAAAAAAAAAAACTTTTGTTACGGTTTTTATTGTTTTTTAATTTTATTTTGATCCCGATATAAATTTTCTATTCTTCTTAATTTTGTTGGACTAGCAGTCTATTACCAACCGGAAGAGTACGAGAAAAAAAATTAAAAAACAATCATGATTTTTTTTTTTATATTTTGTCGTCGTGTTCCTGCTCAAGTTTGTTGACTCAAATGACAAATTAAATATTTTCAGTTGATTAATTTTAAGTTGTGTATATTGTGTTTACTATACATATATCTAGAGCGAACAAAATTTTAATTTAATCTATATCCACAACAACTACAAAAAAAAAACTTCTGCCTCATAATTTTTAAACCAAACCAAAAACAAAAAAGTTTTGTTTTATAAAAGCTTTCCTTCTCTCGCTCTCTTAATTTATAATATTTCTTATTTATCAACACGTTATAAATATATGCGATATTGAAACCGTACCAAGAACATAAAAAACCATAATGTTGATAAAGTTATCGGCAATTTGTTCATATCTTTGTGTAAGTAAGCTAAAAGCTCGTTTTTATTATAAAAGTTTGTTTTTTTTGGGGGGGGGGGGGGGGGGGAGGATTTTATTTCGCGACGGTGGTGCTATGTGTTTACGATTTAAACAGACTCCACATATTTAAATGCAGGTTTGGTATATCAAAATATTATACACCTCCTTCTTAACTGAAGGTTTTCTCTGTACTCCTCTTTATATACATATATTAAATTGGTGTGTATGTTGTGTATTTTAATCAAAGCCAACTTTCTTCATCACTCATCAAAAATTTTCTTTAGCGCACACAGAGTAAAAGTTTATCTTTATACGATAAAATTGTTTTTGAACTTTTTTCTTCTACGCTTATAAACAGATACACTTGCTGTGTATGTGTGTGTGTGTGTGTGTGTGTCAAAACACGAAGAAAAAAAAGTGTGGTGAATATAAATTTTATTTTCCCTACCCACCACATATTTTTTTTTTCTACTTAGCGCCACTGCCTATTATTATTCATTTCGTCTTATTATTATATATTATATTTCTAGCATATTCACAAGAATTCTTATTTATTATTAGTTAACACAAAAAAAAAAAAAAATGTGGTGGTTGGTGAAAATTATTATTTTGTGTCGACAAGAAAATTAGAAAACAAAAAGAAAAAAAAAAAACGTAAAAGTTTCTCTCACAACTTAACCCGAAACGAAAACTTTTGACTTAGCAATTTTGTTTATGTGTATACATTTACAGTATAGTACATACATTTGTACATAAATATAAAGAAATGTGAAAATGTCTCAATTATTTGACTGGATATGACATTTACAAGAATACGAAATGAAAATGCAATTCAATAAAATACAAAAAAAAAAAAAAAGATACGGACATTTCGAGTTGCAAGAACTGTATTACGTGTCGTTGGTGTACATTGGAATCGACAGCAATAAAGTGTTTTGTTCATTCAGCTGTATAAAACATAGAATAATTGGAAAAATGTCATTAGACAGAGTTTGCTACAATTAAATTAAATTGCAATTAATTATTTTTTTTTGTTTTTAATTAATTTCCATTACTATTATTATTTTTATAAATGCAGAGGTTTTTTTTTATTTTGTGATATAAAATGTGGCATCGACAATTATTCATTGGATGAATGAATTTTTATTAAATGTTATAGCGCAGAATTAAAAAAACAACCCGATGGTATATAAATAAATTTGAAAATGTTAATTAAATATTTACGTTTCATTTTATTAATTAATTAATGTAATTAATAAATATATAAATTTATTTATTTATAATTTGTATGTGCACATGGTTAATAGTTTTATGGAGCAGAACGGATCTCAATATTCTGTAGTAATAATACAGGCACACACAAAAAAAAAAGTCCAGATACATAAAGGTGAAGTACCTTCTGGTACGTTTTTCGGTTTGCTAAAAATATGTCTCGCAGGTCAGAACCGACCCATCACCCTTAGATTTCGCCCCAGCACACCCTAGCACCCCCCAAATGGTCAAATTTTCACATCATATAAAAATTCAAAATAAATAACTCATTCTACTTTTTTGGAGTACTGAAACCGAATATGGCAAATATAAAGTAGTTTTAATTTTCCTATCTTCCCCGGCACCGCGCCAACCCCTTCATCCCCCGCAGTTTTAAAATTTCACTATATTAATATCTCACTGTATGTTGGCACCTGAATTAAAGAAAAAAAAAAAACTACCACCGGCCTCAAACATATCGTCACCTTTGATAAAATTGAATACGGTGAAATTTTTTTTAAATTAACACATCATCCTTCAATTTTTGACAAAACACTCAAATGTTACAATTTTCCTAAATTAGTCTTATGTGAAGCATCATAATGAATTTATATCATTTGCCTTGCTATGGCTACTGATAAATTTCGTCCGTCTAGAAGAGTTTCCAGCAGTGGGAATTGATCTTACGGATATGCTGGCTGAGTGAACACCGCTTGTATGATACATGAAAAATCCTGCGTTTTAGATAATCCTCTTGACATCCACGAATTTCACCTGTACAGAGTTTGAAAAATGTACGGTTTTGCTATTTACGCTTCTATGAACTCGAAATTCTACTATTAACTGAAAATTTCACCCATATTAATTTAAAAAAAATAAAATTTTTATGATTTTGGAAATATTTTGGGTATCTGGATTGCTAGTCTGAAGCATCGCTACTGATGAAATTCTGGATAAACACCTTTTGTCCTGATATGTTGATTGACTCTGTTCGTGTGCTTTTCGTAGGTGCCTCATGAGACAATTTAATTCTCTTAGCAGGGTGTAAGTTGATCCATGAAGAATTTTATGCTGTCTAAACAGTAGATAGTGCGGTGAAAAACCGGTTGCTGAATGGACAGTATTCCGAAGAGCTCCAGCAATCTCATCTAAATGCATGTCCCATAACTGGTGATTATCCTGAGTAAACGCTCTTATTGCGGATAAAATAGATCTGTTCGCCCGCTCAGAGACATTTGCCTGCGGGGAATATTTCGGCGTAAACTCATGCCTCACGCCGTAATTTCTCATTAAATTAGCAAATAGGACCTTAGAGGCTGAAGCAGAGCGGAACGCGTACAACAGAGGAAATCGGCTGTACCGATCCAGAACTATGAATAAGTGTGTGTATCCATTTTTGGTTCTTGGGTAAGGTCTCAGGAAATCTATATACAGTCTTTGGAACGGGCGTAAGACTTCGATTTGCTTGCCCATTTCCGGTCTAGTTGAAAAATTGACAGCTTTACTGCATTTACAAACGTCACAGTTGTTGATGAAATTTTTAATCTGATTAACCATTGACGGCCAGTAATAATAACGCTTCAATAACTCCGTTGTATTTGCGATTCCTTGATGTGCGGCTGACGGTGGATTATGGGCTCTCTCGATGAGCTCTGTTGCTATGGATTCAGGAATCACAAGTTTCCAGTCTGGTATGTCTGTTTCGGATTTTTGCCCTACTTGTATGTACAATTTACCATTTATCATCTTGAAATTATTTTGAGCCGATATATCTCCATCTAGTGCTTTCATTCTATTTATGTATTCTGTATCATTAAACGCATCTGAATTCAAATCCAGGTGCAAAAGTTCATCATCCGATTTATCTATAGCTTCAACATTCATTCTCGATAAACTGTCGGGAACCACGTTTAAAGAACCTTTACGGTATTCTATTTTGAAATGGAACGCCTGTAGTTTTATAGACCACCGTGCCAATCGCCCATCCAATTCTTTTTGCTCCATAAGCCAACGAAGACTCGAATGATCAGTAATGATCGTGAAAATGTATCCCTCAATATAAGGCTTGAATTTTTGTATACTCATCATTGCCGCAAGACACTCCAATTCCGTAACGCTGTAATTTCTTTGTGCTTTGTTCAGTTTGTATAACATGAAAGCTATTGGGTGCTCTTCATCGTCTTTGGTCTTTTGGAACAGAACGCTTCCGATGCCTGTCATGGATGCGTCGCATTGTATAAAGAAAGGTTTAGTGAAGTCAGGGCTTACTAGTACTGGAGCAGACACGAGAGCTCTTTTCAATTTTAGAAATGTATCATGAGCAATTGAATTCCAAACATGTTTTGATCCCTTTTTTAATAAATCACTAATCGGTGCTGTAATGTCAGAGTAGTTAGAGATAAATCGTCTGTACCAGCCGGTCAACCCCAGGAAACTTCGTATCTGTTTGACGGTTTTTGGGACGGGATATTCGCCTATGGCACGAACTTTGTCAGGGTCCACTCTGAGGTATCCCTCACCAATTACATAACCAAGGTATCTAAACTCTTTCAGGACGGATTTACTTTTTTCGACATTTATGGCTAGATTTGCAGCACTTAATAATCTAGCCACTTCCTATAATAGTGATGCATGTTCATCAAATGTTTCGGCAACCACTATTAAATCGTCCAGATAAAGAAATACCCGACACATCGTTTGAGCTGCATTACACAGCCCAAACGGCATGACGGCAAATTGGTAAAGTGGACGATCCGGCACTGTAAAGAACGTCTTATCCCTTGACGATTGATCGATGGGTATTTGCTAAAAGGCGTCTTTTAGGTCGATTGTGCTAATATAGCGTGTTTTATCTAATCGACCTAGTAGTCTCGCGTCAAGGCATAGACGAATTTTCCCATTTGCCTTTGTCATTAGTGTAACCGGGGATGACCAAGTTTTGCCAGCGAGTTTTGCCAGCATATGAGACGTTGGCTATGACATGTCCCAGAATTTGCTGTTTCTCTCCACTGGCCGTGGATAGTGAAGAGGGAAGGCTATAAAATTTTATTTGAGCATTCTCAACAAATTGTTCTGCACCTCGTCCGAGTACTGAACTGCTTGCGCCGCTGTCTAGTAAATCACTATATGGTGTACCATTTATCAAAATATTAGCATAGGGCCTTGAATCCTCTGCCTTTGAAATTAATGATTTGGAATCTATCTTTTTTATTTCTTTACGGATTTTAAAATACTTGAGGGAACGGTTTAACTGAGAACACCTATTACGGGTTTGGGTGGAAATGGATTTTAAAGTACCTGTTGATGGGAAAGTTTTGCCAATAACCCCTAATCCTTCTTCAATATTCGATGGAACTCCGGGTCTGTATTGGTTGCTACTTCTTCTGTACTCGCCTTGGTTGTAGTTACAGGATTTTGATTTTGGGGTCCCAGAGCTCCAGAATTCCGGAAACCCCGTCTGAAGTTTCCCGTCAGTTTGGCTTGTTGACACGTCTTGCAGTGGGGTTTCACTTGTCCTTTGCTCCACAACCAAAGCAAAACTTGTGCGATATCGGAATAAGGCAATCTTTAAAGAAATGACCTACGCATCCACAATTCCAACAAACATTCCTATTTGATACAAGACTAGATGGATTACCCCGAATAGATGTCACTTTTCTTGACCAGGAGGCAGCTGATACAGAATTGAAACTATCAGAAGGCTCAGATGTATTACCTTGGTGAGAAATTACCTCATTCACATTACTGTCCATGCCAAGCTCGTTAACTTGGCGTCTACTTTGAAATACAATCTCCGGAACCCATCCTATTCTTGACCATGTGTCCTCTACCGCAATGGCACGATTAACAAGCGTTGCTATATCTGGAAAATATTGTCCAGCAAAGGTGGCTTGAAGTCCAGCTCTCATATTTCGTACTAAAAGATTAACAATCTCAGTGTCAGCCATTGGATGTTGCAATGGCAATGATAAAGACAGTATATCATTGTAGAAAGCCAAAAACGACTCTCTGAACTTTTGTTTCCTTCTCTCTAATGCTTGTTTAACGTCTTCATCTGTACGCCTATCCTGGAACCGGTGGATCATGCTGTGACGTAGTTGGTCCCATCCTACATCTCGGGTACGCCCACGATACAGCCAATACCATTCTAAGGCTTGGCCTTTAAGCAAGACACTTAAACTACTTGTTAAACATTTTTAACCAATACCATTTGAAACAGCCATACTCTCCACTCTGTAGAGGAAACGTTCAATCGAAATATCTCCTGGTTCTCCAGTAAACAGGATATTCCATTTGTGGATGTCGAGATATGTCTTCTTAAGATTACGGCTGTTATCTTGGTTGTCAAATTCCGCATTAGTTCTCAATAAATCACCCGGGTTTTGCGCAGGTTGGTTGTCTGGCGGCGGTATCCGTGGATTGAAATCTGCCATTGTAAGTACCAATGGTGATTCAAACTTTGTGGATGAGTAAAGAGCTATTTCGTCTCGATTTGGGGTACCTAACCTTTATCTAGAGCATTAGAAGTTTGCAATGGTCCTGCCATTCCTATCTTCTTCAATAATAAATCGGCCACATAATTTAGTTGAACTGGAGATATGTTGGGGTTGACGGAAAGAGGTGCAATATTATTATAACCGCGTGAGGATCCGGCAGTAGGTTTTGATTCATTTACGTCGGCAGCATATTCCCTTATATTTGGCTGCTTATCTTCAATTACCATGGGAATAATGATTTCTTTAAGTGATTTTTCCGCTTCCGGTATTGTAGATTGTTTATTCTGAAGCACAAAAATACATTCGAATAATTTATTGCAGGATATATATACCTGTCCTGCAACCACGGATGCTGCTTTAGAACAGCTGATCCTTTGGAGTCGATTCCTAATGTGGATTACTAGGGTAGATGCTGCTGCTAATTTCTCCGGGGTGACAGTATCACCAACTGTCATCCAATCCTCCATTTGACTCTGAATTTTCGATAGTTCACCTGCACAGTTAAAGACTTCACGTCTTGGATTTTTTAACGCTTGACGATGAGGTTCTTTAGGAATTTCCTTAAGTTCTTTGGTTTCTTGTTCTAGGGCGGTTTCCAGTAACTTCATCTTGTTAACAACTGAACCCTCTATATTTCTTATTTGACACTCGATGAGAAATTCATCGGAATCTAGGTATTGAATATCCATAGTAAAGTCGCTTAAAAATTCACACGCGAAAGACACCCAGTCCGACAATATTTAACAAAACCTAACAATAATATCAGTTTATACGTACAACTTATGTACTGATAATTGACTGATAATCAAAAGAGACAAAAAAAATTATTATAATGAGAAAAAAAAACTGAAAGAAAATATTCGTTTCTATGCAATGTAAGATGACCTAAGTATGAACTAAATACGAACATCAATAACGTCTGAGAAAGCAATGTACTCAATAGATGCAATATTGCTAACGCCCTTTGGCGGAAAACATTTTTCTCAATGATATTGAAAAGAAAAAAAAAATTTATAAAATCGATACATATGGACCCATTATCATCGTCAATACTCAAAAACCATTTGGTGATAATTAATGAAATGGAGCCACACCATCATAAAACGGTATTATCTAAATAAAACGTGATGCTAAATTTCGCTAAAATCAACGGTAGTTTCATCAACCAAACATTAAAATAATGAAAATAACGCAAGATCACGCTACTAATACAAATTAATCTAAACAAAAATGGAAAAAAAGTACGAAAACAAATATAAAGTCACTAAACGTCTAACTGGCGGACTGGTGTTAACCCATGAAGAAATAATATTGAGAACCATTGTAACGAAGTTACAATGGTTATAATCTGTTTCCCAATTGTTACTACACCACTGAAACTGGATTACAGTGAATGATAATAACGGTGCAAAATGGGACAATTCATAGGAAAAAATGATAATACCGGTTACACCAGTTCCGTTGTGTATGTTTGACTTAGTTTACCCACTGTAACGGTGAGTTGTTGGATTTGTCCATCCCGGTCAAATCGATTCGAGATGAAATTCTTATCTCTCTCATACCGTTATCAGAATCTCTAATTGAAAAAAAAAAAAATGGTGAGGCAGCACATTGCCGGCTAGGTGGCAGTCAGATGGGGGTCTTTTCACCGTCCAATTAGAGCTAGAAATGCTGCTTTGAAATAAATAAAAAAATAAAAAAAAAAAACACAAAACTAACACACACCACAGCTAGACCAGTGAAGAGAAAATAAACATTATAGATCACAACGCACTGTTCTTAATTGACTGAATATCATGTTGCTTGAAATATCCACGGTTGCGATGATCAGCTGTAAATGATCATCATTCTTTACCCTCCCTAACACGATAATATATTAGCCAAAAACAGGCATATCCCCATGCTTAAAATGGAGCTCGGAACTTACGTCATCACTTTAATTTTAACACATCATCTTGAATTCTAAAACTGTCACAATTCAATGATCATACTACAATCATCCATACGTTACACTATTAAAAGGAGCCACAATGAAACAATTAAACTAAAATTTGGCTTTAAACAATATACGAAGCACAATTTATTTTCACGAACTTGAAAAAACTACGAAAACTATGATAATACAAATTAAACGGTATTCAGGCGCAATCAAAATTGTATATTTGAGTATGTACAATAGTAAATTCTAAAATTGTTAGTAAATTAATTGCATGCACTTATAAATATGATAAATTTGATCTTATATAAATGTATATAAATATGTAATAAAATAATAATAATAAACAACAAATTTAATATAAGAATGGCATATAAGATAATAAATAAATGAATATAATTTGAAGTAATAACTTAATCTACATAATATAAGTTTTAATAAACATATGTAAGCAACAATATAGGACTTTTTGTAGAGATCATAATACTTTGTCTTCGGGAATGCGTCTTTGATTGATCCGGTTTACGTTTGGGCGTAGCCGTTTTACTTAATATCGAAATAACTCGATTTATAATTTTGCGTTATGACCAAGAAGAACCACGCAAAGTTCGTGATTTAATTCTCGTTTCGATTAGCTTAGTCGCTCGTGATGATAATTGTATCACGCGAATAATTTAATAAACTTGAATGACTTACAGTTTTTTCCTGCTTATGATACCAAAACAGCTATCCATAAATTACGTTCTAGTGCTCTTATGATTCACGGGTTCTTCTACACATAACAACATTAAAAGAAAAAAACAATTCACTAAAAATGATTGGTTAATTTCACTTAGAATTAACTAAAATATTTACCTTGGCCTATCAAATTAGATTTTTTTGTTAATGCCGTAAGGCTACCGAAAATAATTCACTTAAACCACCAACGAGACTGTAAATATTTTATTTTTGATTCTCTAATTGAAACCATCAAGAACAATCTTAACAAAAGGAAAACTGGATCAATCGATTTTGGTCGGTAAACGATGTTTGATGTACATTTATTTTTTTATTTTTGTTTATTGGATACAATTACACATAAATATTGACCAGCCTAAACACTGTTTCCGTAAAACAATAGTCATATGCAAACAAAATGCGCTACTAATACAGTGCGTAACCTAATAAGGGAACTCAATACTAATTACGCGATGCGGTATGACGGTATGATCATTGGAATTTATTTTTTTAACAATCCAATTATTACAAGTCTACGACAAAATTAGATCCTCAATACTTTGTATATCAGGCTCTAAGTCTGTCTTGAAGGGCAAATTCTTGGGAAGATTTTTCGCATAGCTTGCGGTCAAGAGGTTAGTAAAGCAAAATTTACACTGCTGGAAACTCTTCTAGACGGACGAAATTTATTATTAGCCATAGCAAGGCAAACGATATAATTTCATTATAATGCTTCACATTGGAAGCGATTAATGAACCTGAGACTCGGAGTAGGTGTATATGAAATTTGATTTTCGCAAGTGAAATTAATTTTTACATACTCTTATATAACTGAGTCTAAGCAGTTCAGAGATGTGTCTAAAGAATTCTTGGTGAACTTTACTGATGAGGTCATTCACTAAGATCACTTAACGTTAAAGTCACAAATTTAATACTTTTTATCATTTTTTTTATCTACTTTTGTAACTGGGACACCTCCCCGTGGTGAAGGCGGGCAACGGGTCCTTCCGGCTAAGTTCCTAGATGAGGGACAATGCATTCATGGCAAAGGTAGGTAAAAAGAAGTTTACGATGCAGGGGAGGGATACTAGAGTATCGGCGGCTGGTCAGGGTGGGAACGGTTTCAACTCTAAAAATAAGTCTAAAATAAAATATCCAGATGTATCTTCAGTTACAAGACCAATTGTTTCCGCAAAATCGAGTAACAACATGAGCAGCACAAATTCTTCAACAGTAGATGATGATGACAAAATGGGAAGTTTTTGACCAAATATCATTAAATAATTTTACAAGAAGGACAGGGCCTCAAAAGATATGGCAGAGTATATTGGTGCAGAATTTAAGAGGCGTAGTTTTCTCAAAAAATGGACCAATTCAGCTTTATACCGAAATAGAGAGAAGGATTTCAGGAAATATTATACTGTAAATGAGGACCAATCACTGGTATTGCACAGATATTCACGGTCTGATAAACGAATTAAAACCATGAACATCCCTGGAGCCAACTGTTAGACACAAATCTCAGTACCTTGTTTTGTATTTTTTGTAGGTTGGTTTTTTGGGTAATATTTGCCAAGTCGTACCAGGCAGGGACCGCACATGTTTTTAAGGGGCTGATATAGAGTTTGTAGATAATCAGTTTGTTGAAATAGTCCAGTCTGCTGTCTCGGTTTAGAACCAAAAACAGAATTCTGAACGCCGTCAGTCAATTTTCTTATGTTGCTTACGTGAATTTTGAAATTTAAGTCGCTAGACCAGGTCGCACCCAGATACTTTACTGAATAAGTGGCTGTCACTATTTGTTTGTCTATCACAATGGAGGTGGCGTGTTTCAGCTCGTTCTCGTATCATTTTTTTGGATAGAAAAACATTAGCTGTGTCTTTGCAGCATTTATTTCTATATTCCAGCGACTTTAATAGGCACTGAGGGTGTCTAGATATTTCTGCATTCTGGCTGTACATTGGAGTTCGCTTCGACTGTATGTGAATAATGTGGTGCCGTCCGCGAAAATTTGGAGTCTCATCTCAGGTGTTACGGGCATCAGGATGTCATGAATGAAGAAAATATACAGTAGTGGTCCTAAGACCGAACCCTCTGGAACTCCCGCCGTTGCGCTTCGTATGGTCGACCTGTTAGTATTGTTGATACTTACAAAAAATGTCCTTTCTGTTAGATAAGCTTTGCTTAAGGACGTTATTACTAATGGTACTCTGCAGGACACCAGCTTATATATTAGACCATCATGCCACACCGAGCCAAACGCCTTTTTAACGTTCAAGAAGATGCCAGTCACGATTTTATGGTGCCTTTTTGTTTCTTTTTGCATAATTTAAGATTCTCATTATAGCGTCTGTTGTGGACCTGTTTTGTACGAATCCGAACTCTCGTCGGGAATAACTTGTCGAATTGAATCTAACAGTCTTGGAACTTATTTGTCTGTATTCCTGGGTTGCCCGGTTCGTGCTAGTTTGATGAGCATTTCACGCACGTGGATTTCATGTTGAAGCTGGTTGCTGCATGGCCAAAAGCCTGATATTTCCTGCACTGCCAAACAGCTGGTTTCTTTTTTAACTTCCAGCTTATTTTGTGGTTGCAGCAACTCTGTACCATTTTTGTGTCTGCAATTTTTGTTGTTGGTACGAAATTCACCGTAAAACACGGTAGTTTCATTTGTTTTTCTTCGCCGTTTTCTTCGGTTGCTGTTCTGGCCATTGGGTAGATGCTTAGTATATCTAGACCTTTTGTTTGTAGGTCCACTTTTATTACTTCTACTTCGGTGCCTTGATAGATTCCCCGAAGGATCATTACTTTGGGTTTCTGATTTTTCCTCGTATACGTATAGAATTCAAGATCTTTTTTCTTCATTTCCTCGACCAGTTGTTTGTATTGGGGATGATGTTTGTTGTGAATCTTAGCATTGCTCCGGTATGTTTGGCAATGGTTGCTTTTAATATTTGACTTTATTAAATTTTCCACCTATCTGTGCTGGTATTTTTAGAGTTGTTTCCATCTCATGTCTCTTGTTTTTTGCCTTGACCGAAACTTTTAGCGGACTCCATAACTCTTCGTCGGTATTTGAGATGACCATATTTTCGTTTATGTCCATCTCGTCTTCTGTCTCTGTGGAATAGTCGCTCAGAGCACTCATACATTTATTGACGTGCCTTGTTACGTCTGCGTTGCATTCTTTTTGCCATTTTGTGATTTAACTTTCGTTTTCGTTTGTACTATTTGTCTGGCCGTTTTCGGCTTGAGGCTCGCTGAAATCAGATCGATCTGAAATAAGAAACAGGTTTGACATTTGGTAGATCAAAAAAATTATCAACTGGCAGAGTAAAAAAAAACGGGCAAATACTTAGTTAATAATTGTGCAGATTATTATTAAATGACTATTTAAATCGAAGGAGTAATTGGGGCAATTGATGAATGCCACTTTAAAATATTGGCACCAAAGCAATACCTGCTAGGGTTAGCGTATGATGCATCTCTGTGGAAGGTCACCTATTTACAGGAATCTGTCTGATGTGACTAAACAAATTTGGTCGGAATTATAAAAAGTCCGGGTTTATGCGTTTAGAGTCGATCGAGAATCTCAGAATAGAATTTATAATATTAATTATTATGTGGTGTCATATTCTGCATAATATATGCATTAATTTTAATAATGATATTGAGGTAGAAAATGTTTATTTGGAAGAAGAAAACTCAACTGCAAATTTTATTAAACTATAGTAATTGATTGAGCTTTAAAATATTACCCAAACTTCAGAATTGATGAGTTTCCTCAAGCCTACGCAAATATTTCATGACACGATATTACAAAACTTAAGAATTTGATGTCTCTGACCAATGTTTGGAAAAAATTTCGGAATTTAGAGAACTGCACAATTAATAATTTAGAATATTACTAATATTGTAAAATTCCAAATTTTTATGAATTCAGAACCCTTAGGTTAAGATTTTGATAAGGTGCATTATATCGATGAAAGTTTTTCAAAACTAGACTAGAATCAGAATTTTATAGAACTGCATATTTTAATTAAATGTCAGGATTTTGATGTCAAGTTCAGAATTTTATAAAACTGCTGTATTTGGAATAATTGCAGAGTATTAATAATCTTCAGCATTTCATGAAGTTTCCGAATTCTAAAATAAAATGAAAAGATTTCCAAATTTTATAAAATTGTAAGACTGGATGGAATTTTTTAAAATTTTATAAATTTCAGAATTTTATAAAATTTTGAATTTTGTAAAATTTCAGAAATTTATTAAACATTATTTCTCGATTTTTGAGAAAAGTGGAAAATGTTGAAAACTTTTCTTCAGACTTAATGAAATATGAGACTTAATGAAACTGTAAAAGATATAGGAGAATTTTTATTAAACAGAATTTGATGAAATTTCAGATTTTATAAAACTGTTTAATTTTTTATTAGAAATTTATTTGCCTTCAGAATTTGATGATGTTTTCGAATTTTACTAAACTGTAAAATAACCTATAAATTAAACTAGAACTTGTGAAATTTGGGCTGTTTGTTTATTAAAATAAATTCGGAGTTCAAATTTTTTCAAAAAAACTGGAGCAAATAAATTAAATTCTTTTAAAAATGCTTGTATTTGATAGATTTACTGAAATATTGATGGTCTTTGATTTGATCAGGACGTTACTAAGTAAAATCTCTTATTCGAATTGAGATCTATACCCCCGAGTCACATACCTAACCTCTTTTATGCTATAATATCGCTTTCGTCTTTCATATCCATGTGTTCCTCAAAACTTAGTTATCTTTAGAAAATGAAAGTGGGTTGAGAGTAAAATACGGACTCGCATTATCCAAAATTGCCTTCGCAATAGTTACTACATAAATATCTATTTAAGCTAGTTTTGGTTAATCTCCCATATATAGAAAATAATCCGATCTACTCTCTATTTATACTTAACTTAGATTTGTACATCCGTATACACGCGGAGAGACGAAATACAATTTTGCTATATTAATAGTTTCAATATTCGCATCTTTATATTTTAGTTTAGTTTAGCTGCTGCTTCGTTTTCGTTTTATATCTGTAAACTTAAATAGAAAAGCTATATAGAACTTAGAACTTTTGTGTAACTTTTATATATGTTTTTTTTTTTTTTGTTGTAGTTAAGTTTGAGTTGAAACTTTTTTTTTTTGCCATACTATTTCTCTTCAAACTATAAAGTATTGGATATAAAACAAATATGGCGCCTTATTTTCTTTATTTAGTAACATAATATAATAATCCAACAACAACATTGTGTACACACAATGGAGAAAAAGCTCAGCATAATATAAAGCGTTGTACAAAATAGATACATGCGGAGATAATAATGGGTGGTTCAAAAATGTTGTTTAAGTTGCAAGCTGAAAGTTGATGAATGTTAAACAATACTAAAGCTTAATGAGCTTTTATAGTTTGTAAAGAAAATTGATAAATTATTTGTATGCACCCTATCTTGAGAATTCTTTCATATATCACATAAAATCTAATGATTTTCATTTTCGAAAAAAACAGCAACAACAAACAACACAAATGGAAAATCGAAACTAATTATTCACATCCGTGAACATACAGCAATATAAAAATTCTATATACTTATACTTTCAAATGTTTTAATTTTAAAAAATTTTTGTTTGATTTTTCCCTCATGGAATACCATAACAAATATTTTAAAGCTTTCATTTTATATAAATGAGCTTTTGAGTTTTTATTTCATTTTGATTTGGATTATTTTTTTTATTTATTTATTTTAAGGAAACACAACTTTCGTTGATGTAGTATATATGCTGTGCTTACAGCTTTTCTTTATAGTTGATGATACTCGTATATATGTACCTACATTAAACAAAATGTAGAGAAAATATAAACCGCCACCATTGCACATAGGAAAGAGTGTTTTTTGTTTACTTTAGATACGGCGAATACCCACGGCACAATATAAGAGATAAAACCAAGCAAGTATATAATAAAGTAAATAGTAATACATATGTACATTCCTGAATATGTATTAAATACATATCTTAGTATGAAGAAAACGTTTACGATGAAGAACAGATACTGATAAACTTTTCTTTTTTTTTTACATCGTTCAGTTTTATTTGGCTTTAATTATTTGAGCTCGATTAAGTTTACTAATCGATTTCTTATTATTATTTTTTTGGGTTGTTTTTGTTTGTTCGTTTTATATCTTCGTTTTCTTGTTGGATTTTCAACTTAATTTTGTATGTGGTATATGTGCAATTTGTGTCGAAGAAATTTTCGATTTGGGGAAACATCGAGCACAGACACAAAAATAAAAGCTTTTCTAGAACTTTTTAGAGTAGATTATTAATGTGCAGTGAAATTTATGAACACATAAATTATGCATGTTAACTCTCAAATTTCGCAATATTATAATAATTTTATATGAACTTTTTAATTATAACATTATTTTCTTTTTTCTATTTGCAGGTAAGTTAAACAAAACATGTTAAGTTAAGTATATTTACAATTAAATAATTTTAATTAATAATTTGTCTTACAATTTTAAGACGGTATATTTTAAAGTAACGCGAAACATTTTTGTTTTTTTAATTAATACCTCTAATATATTCTTACACCTACACATAAAACAATGTAGATAAAAGTTTGTGAATCTGAAATTAAAAACAGGCTTCAAATAGAAATTTCAAAATATGAAGAATACCGCCTTAAAAATCATAACTAAATTGAAAATTACAAAAAATAAAATTCAACAAAAGAAACTTTGTACAGAAACTTAAAAATTAAATCTCTAACGAAATCGAAATCTCTAATTGCTAGGTATGATAATTCATATGTTGATTTCTTTATAATTTAATACTCAAAACCTAAAATTTAAATTGTTTTATGCGATTTGGATTAATTTATGACAACACCTATTGCAATTGCAACCTGTTAAATGTAAAATTTTGTATTTGTTTCGATTTGTGAACTCTTTGGCTCTATTTTTTAAATCGTCCACCAGAAGTCAGACACTATGTTAAAAGGCGAATAACAGAATAGTCTCAATTGAGCAGCCGATGCGTTTCTTTAAACCTTAAAAAACCCGAGTTGCCATTTGATTTTAAAATACTCGTAAAACTTTTAATTTTTGACATAGTGGATTCTAACCCGTCGACATCGTAAAAATTATTAAATTGGACAATAGGTTCAAGTTGAGATTTCTTTGTTTTAATATTTGCACTCTTTTGTTTATTTAACAAATTAAATAAGACAATGTGGAAAAAATAAAACAAAAAATATTAGTTTACATTTTTCTCTCCACTGGTGGCGATTCTCAGATTTATAGACATTATTAAACGGTCTTTGTAAATTCAAAACTTCACTCATTTTTGAGACGTTAGAACCATTTATAGTCATTTACTGAATCAATATTCTTTCGTCTTTCGAAAGGTTCATCATCTCTATAGCTCTTTTAATTTCCGAGCATTACTAGTAGGGCATCCAATTCCGGAATTTCAAATTCCGGTATTCCGGAATACCGGCCCATATTATGGTTTCGATTATTCCGGAATTAATGAATTTTTATTTTTCACACTAATTTAACTAATTCCAACATAGTTTTATGTAATTATAGTCTATCTTGAACTAAACAAAACTAAATACAGGGGAACTTCTCTAAATTCATTCAGTTCGTCCCTGAAAATTACCTATGCATTTACATATTTAATTTTATCTGTCTCTAAAGTACACCTTTATGTGTTCGTTGTTTCGTAGTTTTTAAACTGGAAAAAGGTACATAGTACATAATAACTATACAACCCCGTATATAGGCCTGGTTTCGGACTCAAACAAACAAATTCAGAAACTGTCATCATCTAATTCCAGTTATAAATTTGATGAAAATAATTGAAGCTCGGACGGCGATGAAATAGTTAATGAATTCAACAATCTTGTCCCTTGGCCCAGAACGCTCATTGCAGAAACGTGGAAAGAATAAACATATCGCTGGTGGAAAGAATAAACGTATCTACAAAATTCCTTAAAATCATTTTATTGATTTATCGATAAGAAAATTAGTGATTGCTAATCTTTTTAACTAAATTTGTGACAGCAAAATGTTCAAAATTGAAAAAATATTTAATTTTGTTAATTTGGCATTATGACAAATTTGATGGGTTTTCCAGCTTCCTGAAAAATATCAAAAACCTAAATACAAGTTTTTGCGCTTCGAAAAGGACTTTAATTTTGGGACAATGGAAGTGCCTGTCGAAGCTAAAAGAGCGTATTTAGCAGCGGGAAATATTGCTACCAAAATGTTAGCCTAAACACAAGGCTCACAGCAATTAAATCTATGTTTAAAATATTTTTGTAAGGAGTGAGTAGGAAAATACCTTTTTAAACAAGCATTTAATTTTAACTGTCTGGGAAGTCCTATCACTCACTTTTAGTGAAGCAACACAAGTTTGGCCAAAACAAGACTTGGGGCGCACCAGAACATTAAGCTCTCTAGAATTAAGAACGGTCGTAGGAATACTCATGGGGCACAGCATTTTTGGAGAGCATGCAAGAAGGCTGCGGGTTTACAGGCATATTACTTCTGTAGAAGCAAATTGGTACACCTTACGCGTAGTATCAATTTTCAATAAATAAATACTTATGAAAGTTAAAGACGGACAACCTGCCGGCTCTCGAAAATAGTAAAGTGCGAGACGTTCTACTCTACCTAAGCAGCTCTAAATAGTTCCAGTAAGGGTGATAAATCAAGTGCCACTCTAACTAATCTAACATAACCTACTAAATTTTAGGTTTCATAGAATTAATAGAATTTAAATTATTTACAGAATTTTTGGATTTATAAAATTTATAAAAATTAAACAATTTTTAGAAACATTAAAATTTGTAGAATTTATAGAAATTACAGTACACTCGTCCCTCGCTTAACGAAAATTCTTTTTTCATATTTCGTTATAACGCAATTTCAAAATTAAATTAAAACCTCGGGTTACTTAATAAAATTTCGATTTACGAATTTTTTTTCGTTATTTTATCGTTTTGAATTAATTTTTTTTTTGAAAATAAATCAAAAACTAAAGCACCTCGGTACTAGCAGCCCCATGAAGTGCCGCAAAATTAATACGCAACAGAAGTACGATTATGAAAAAAAATTAAAAGTTTTTAGCCTTACGGATCGAAGACAATAACCAGCATAATATCCCTATGAGTGCAATGACGATTCAAGGAAAAAATTCTCTTTTTAGAAATTTAAAAGATAGTGATTCTGGTGGAACGTTTCAAGATGATTCTTTCAGTGCAAGAAAAGGGTGGTTCGAGAAACTTAAAAACCGTCAGAACCTTCGCAACGTGAAGATGAAGGGTGAAGCCATCAGTGCTGATATCATAGCTGCAAAGAAATATCCAAATATATTTAAAAAAATTGTAGAGGATTGAAATTATCATCCAGAGCAGATCCTCAACGTAAACGAGACCGGCCTGTTCTGGAAACGAATGCCTGACCGGACACTTATTTCTCATGAATGAAAGCATGTTTTAAAGGGTTAAAAGTATTGAATTAGCGTTTAGGTCTTCTTCTTGGTGGCAATGCTACTAGGGAATTTAAAATTTAACCTCTTCTAATATATCTCTGAAAACCCGAGAGCACCGAAAGGATCAGATAAATCCCGCTTGGCAGTTCGTGAATTTAATATGGAGTTTTGGAAAGTATTCAACTTAAAGGATGCATTGAAAAATATTAGAGAAGCCTGGGCAAAAATAAAGTAATTTGCAATGAAAAATATTTGGAAAAATATTTAGCCGGATAATGCCAATGCAGACGATGCAACTGCTGAAGTTCTACCAGAAATTCTTTAAAACATTGAGAGTCTTGCTATTTGGTAATCAACTTGGTTTTGACGATTTTGAAGATTCCGATGATTTAGACTTAATAAAAACTCATGGCAGTATTCTTTCCGATTAAGATTTGCTTCACCTGGAGCAAAATCGGGCACCCCGAGGTCAAGGAGCAGCAGAATGAAAAAAATTATGGAAAATTTTGCCTGCTAACTTAAAACAAAGAACTTGTCTGATACGCTGTCACTGTTCGAAGATGGAATGAAGATCATTTGTGAAAACGTCCGAAGTTCAAAGGTTTCTCGAGGCATCAGCGAAGCTATCGATTGCTACAAACAGCTTTACCGAGAAAAACTAAACGCAATTTAATTTAATTTACTTAAATCGAAATTTCATTTTACGAAATTTCGTTTTACGAAATTTCGATTTACGAATAACTTTCGTGAAGCGAGGGATTGGTGTATTGTTAAAATAAGTCAAATTTGAGTTTGTAGAATTTATAGAATTGAAAGACTTAAACAATTTATTAAAATTATAGATGAATTGATGAAATTAATAAAACTCTTAATATTTAGAAAATTTATAGATTTTATAATATTTACAGACTTAAAACTTATAGAATTTATTGGACTTTCAATTTACAGAATTCAACGAATTTACAGAATTTATAAGAACATTTATAGAACATACTGAACTTTAAAACTTTATATAGGATTTGTAGAATTTGAAACATTAGGTTATTCCGGAATTAGGCAGATAGATCAAAATCCTGGTCAGATCGAAACTGAATTGCAAAACTCTTAACAATTTCTTCTATATAATTTATATATAGAATTATTTATAAAATTTATAGAAATTATTGAATGTATAGAATTATTAAAGTTTAAAGGATTTATCAAAATTTTTGAATTTGTAAAATTTGTAGAATTCAAAGAATTTATAAAATTTATAGAATTTACAAAAATTATGGAATTTTTTAGAATAAGTAAAATTTGGGTTTGTGGAATTTATAGAACTGATAAACTTGAAACAATTCATAGAACCCATGAATCTATAAAATTTAAAGAATTTTTAAAATTTATAAAATTTGTGGAGTTTATTTAATTTATAGAATTAATGGAATTTACAAATATCATAAAATTTATAGAATTTACAGAGTTTATAAACATAATAGAATTTATAACATTAATAGAATTTGTAGAATTCAGAGAATTTATAAAATTTATAGAATTTATTGAATTTACAGAATTTATAAGAATTAAAGAATTTATGGGATCAATGTGTTTTGGTTTTTAATTTGTTTTTTTCAGATTATAAAAAAAAAAAATCGGAATTGATTCCGGAATTCCGGAATCGAGAACATTGAAATTTGAAAATTCCGGAATTACTTTCTGGCCAGAAATTGGATGCCCTAATTACTAGCGAAATAACATAATTGGGTAATTTTAGCCTTCGGGGTCAAATGTATACTTTTGAACAAATTGATATATAAATTATTTATTAGTTTTACGAATCAAAGTGATCTGCTGAAAAAAAAACTTTGGAAGCGTCCAAAATGGAAAATCCTTATTAAGTGAAGACACATTTAAAAAACTATATGCGGTCAACAAGTATAATAGTATTAAGAGGTAGCAAAAATTTAACTAGCGCTTACAATAATCGGCGTTAAAACACTCAAACTCATTGACCTTCACGTGGCGTACTATTTAAATTGTATAATATAAATTTGTAAACAAACTTTAGGTTATTCCGGATTTAACCAGATAGATAAATATTTGTCGATGGATTTAGATAAAAAGAAATGCTCTATTGCGTTGTCTTAGGAAATAATAGAGCCACAACCAATAATTTATTTTTTAGTTACTACGAGGAGAACCAATAACCGAAAAAGTATGGTTAAATATTTAAAAATGGTAATGTTAAACTTGGAGCAGTATTGCAAAAAATTTAATTTGAATACTAACAATCGAATGTTTTTGGGCTTTGACAGTTAAGTCCTGGAGATTAATTCTGCCGACAAAAAACTGTATTAAATCCGAACGGAAATATTGCAATTAATTTATTTTCAATTATCAATTAAATCCATAGTTGAATCATATTCGTAGAAAACATATTTTTAATACTTTTTCTTGAAGGTAAACCTATGTTACAAGTATTTTTCATAATAAGGAACTTGAATTAAACTTCGGATTTAAATAAGAATTAATTCCGCGCGACTTTAATTAAAAAAAATTGATGTCGCGGATTTAATTCATATTAATAATGAATTAATTCCGTCGTACAAAAATTTTCGGTGAATTAAATCCCCCACAATCGGTCTTACAAATGTTTGTACTTGTTTGGTTTTATTGCTGTTCTATAATGATGTTTTTTTCGGTGTCTTATACGACTTTTTTAGTTCATTGCAAAAAATATATCTAAAAGAGCCATCGTGATTTTCTTTTTTGTTTTAAAATAGTGAATTTAAAAATTTGAAGTGTTGAATTTAAAGTGAAAACGGTTGAATTTAAACTTTATCAAGTTGAATTTTAAATTGTATTTAAAATTTTGTTAGTTATTTAATTTGGATGTGAAAGAAAACATTTTTTTACAAGGTTAAAGAACAATTAAAAAATATTGGGATGGTGTGCTAAAATTCTAAAATTGGTAAATCTGCTGAAATATTGAACTTTCTAATTAGTAGAAAATCGAAATTTTTTTTTTAGCAAGATATAGTGTTTTATACTAATTGCAAACTTCCAATGAACAAAATATTTGCAAATAACTTTTGAATTACTAACTTATTGGGCGCCTATACAATGAGATCTCACTAAAAAATGGTCTCACAAACTACCTCACCAAAAAAAGGTAGATAATCTCACTGTTTTAGTGAGGCGAAAAATTCTTGTCTGTAATCTTTTTTGGTTTTAGATTTCACTATTTTTTGACAGTTCAATATATGATTAATAAAAAATTAAGCATATTTAGTGCAAATAAACTAATATTTATAATACACAATTTAAAGAGATAATTCCTGAGAAATGTGTATATTATAAAGTACAATATAATAATAAAGATAACTTAATACAAATGTTTGTATAATCGTAGACGTGTTGCCGAGGTGAAGTTGTATCTTAGTGGGCTTCAGAAAAGGGTGGTAATTGTGACAAGCAATATACAACCCTGGGAGTGCCATCCTTCTTCTCCTGAATGTTGATCTGGCCATTAGACCAACATTTAAATATGATACCTGATCGTTGTAATTTATTGGGTGGACTAACTGGATATAGTTGATACAAAAAATCGGTCCATTTTTTATTAAGTCCATCCATTACTGATTGCTTTGTTTTATTAAATTTAAATGAGATAATCAGCTGTGTACTTGCATGTGATTCTTCTCCATTGCTCCTCAAGTTAACTTTGTGAAAGTAGTTATCAACATCATCTAACCTAAATTTAAGCAAAGTACCTACGTTCGCTATAAACTGGTCATAGTCAATAACATCCGGATTTGTAGAGTTCAGTGGAACTCCCAACACAATTATATCATTTTTGAGTGACTGTTGTAGAACGAACTCATTTTGATACTCTAAAACCTCAATCGTACCGCATTATTTTTCCTATTTCTTGTGGAGACAGTTGACGTAGATCCCATTTTCATAGTTGCACTATTGGTGTAGAATTTAACTCTGAACCAAAATTTTTTATTCGTATGTGTTATATAGTTAGATTACAGTAGTTAGTTACGTTTCACTTATGCTCGATTTGTACTTATTTATATAGAACTAGCGGATACCCGGTGTGTGCAATTTCATTTTTAATCGAATTTCAGCGAGTATTAAATTGAGCAAGAATGTTTTTCCAGTGCCTCCAGGTGCGTCAAGGAATAATTCCACCACCCACTTTCGTTTACTACGTATTGCATAACTTTTTCTAAATCTATTTTTTGATCAGCAGTCAACAGTTATTTCTGAGCATCGACAAAATGGCGCAATTAATAAGAATTATATTGTCGTTCACGTACCAAATCTCTGTCGTGAACATTGTTTCGATCACGTGTCGGTGCTGGTAGTCCAAGCTGGCAAAGAATTTTGTTGTTGATCGAAATACATCTATCCTCAAGTAGTATGAGTGCTTCATTGAAAATGTCATCTAAAAATTGGATTTACACATTCGGATTCGTTCTACGTATGCTTGCCTTAGTATGTACGTTTCACATATTTCTTCATTAACCGTTTTCAAAGCTTGGAATGATGTTGGGCCTTTGACTGTGTGAAGCAACATTCTCAAATAGTAACATTCAGCGTTACTTGGATGTACAGTATATACTCCACCTAATGCATCAGATGCACACACCAGCATAGTTCTAGAACAACAGCGCCTCGCTTTCTCCTGTAAAACATTTTATTTGTTTTGTTTCAAGTGTAATATTTTGGAACTGTATGATACAGCAATGTTTTCGCAAAATTATCAGCTTGACACAATTGAAAAAAAACCGTAAGTGTTGTATTTTGTGGCAGTGCTGCTCGTTCTTCGGCATTTTCTTCGGTAAAATAAACACGTTGACCGTTTTCTAAATTAACAGCAAGATGTTGGACAGGTATCGTTCGTGAATACTGAAATTAAGAATTCGCCAGATAGCTTCATTACTGCTGATGTAACGACCCATCTGAAATTGAGTGATTTCATCGATTCGATTTGATTCGAAAGCATTTGATCTAAGGCGATTTTGCATAGTTTAACCAAATGATTATGCTGGTGAAATAAACGTTGCAAATTTGAAATAATTTCACGTCGTGTTCCGTTGGTAGCATAGTGCAACGTTGATCAACTTCTTCTTCTTCATCTCCTGTGAAATAAATTTGTAAAAACTTGGAATCTTGATCTGGTGTTGGAAGAAGCGAACCGATTTGGTGGTAAACTTGTCCTTGCACTTTGAATGTTGGCATGAAACCTGGAGAAATATTTTTTTAAAAACCAACAAAAAAACGAAAAAAACAGACAAACCTGTATTGTCATACCTGTAAGTCATTTGAAAGCTCGAATTGTATTTCAGAATGTTTTCCAAAAAATGTTTAGACAACGCTGTATTGCCAGAAACGTAGCTTATAAGTGGTTCAGGTGACTCAACCAGCGGTGACAACTTGACTTTACCATTCGAACGGCACATGCCGGATTGTTATCCATTTATTATCATAACTCTAGCGGTATTCGTTCAAAATCACATGAACTGTATTTATCGGTGTTGGAAAATGACTATGATGTCATTTATGTCGCGGAAACATGGTTGACTCGTTCACACAATTCTGCAGAGTATTTCCCTCCGGACTACCAAGTCTTCAGACGCGATCGTTATTCGGAGAGTGAATCGCTGGCGAGAGGTGGTGGTCTTCTGATAGCGGTCTCGAAGGATATACGTGCCGATATTATTATCCAGGAGAGTAATGGGCTGGAGATTTTAGCTGTTAAACTTGCTTTCAAGGGTAAGCTGTTGTTGATAGTAATTGTTTATATTCCATGTGCAGTCTGCGTGTTTCTCAAACCAACTTGCAGCTGTAGCTACGGAATTCGATTCTATGATGATTTTGGGTGACTTTAACCTGCCGAAAATAACATGGCGTGCTGTTGATGATGATCTTCTGCCACTAAATGGCGATTTAATCTCGGGCCTCGTGATGGATTCAATCTGTTCTCTAGGACTAAGACAGATTAACAACATTCAGAAACAGAACGGCAATATCCTTGATCTAGTGTTCATACCAGTGGAATTACATGGCACAATCATTGCTTGTGATGATCTAGGCAGTTCTTCGAGTATTTTTCATACACCATTATAATATCCAATTAACTTTTGAGAGTTGGGTTAATGTTAACGTTAATTTTAATTCTAGTGAGTCTTTCAACTTTAAAAAGGGAGACTATCCTGCTTTAAATGAGTTTCTTTAAGGTAGTTTGGACCCTTATATTGATCAGTTTTATTAAATAATGAATTCTGCAATTGAACAATTTATTCCTCGGTCGCCGGTAGTTTTGTCGGCACGGGAGCCGTGGTTTAATCGTCGCCTGTCAGGCTTAAAAAATCAGAAATCTAAAGCTCATAAAAGGTATAAATTGAATCCATTCGTCGTAAATTATGAGATATTTAGTGCTCTTAGAGCTCAATTTAAAGTTTTAAATCGTTTTTTGTATAATTCATATATTATTGAGATTGAATCGAATATTAGAATCAATCCTAAATGTTTCTGGACCTATGTTGATTCGAAGCGGAGCTGTAGAGGTATTCCCTCTCAAATGTCTTTTAATTCTGTGACTGTAAGTGATCCACATAGTATCTCTGACATGTTTGCAGCATTTTTAAAAATGTGTATGTTCCATCTTCAAATGGTGATTTCGACTTTGATTTTAGTAATAATTCTAACATTCATATTCGTTTAGCACCGATGACGTTCTGCAGGCATTATTGAATGTTAATGTGAGTATGAGTAGTAGCCCGGAAAAAATTCATCGTATTATGTTAAAAGAATGTGCTTATTTATTTATTTATTGTACTTTAACAATAATTTAGTATTAAAAGGAAAAGCACAGATGGAAACAGAGTAAACGGAATAAAAGAACAAAAATAAAATGAGGAAGCTGCTTCCATTAGGCAGAAAAACCTTTTAAATTTTTTCAAACAATTTCCATCTCATGCATACACATTCTATTTTGAGCAATAGCTCATTTACAATAAAATGTACAGCAAGAGGTGAAATAATATTAAAATTTAACAATAATAATAATAATATTAAAAATAAATTTAAAAAAACTACACTCTAAAAAGTAAATGTAAAATTCCACCAAAAATATATCATTTTCCACTAAAAAGAGTTTAAAATTACACACCGGCTTGTAAAAGTAAACTCACGAAGTGGGATTTAACAAAATTAGTCGGTTTTTACACATTTGATGTAATTTACAACGTTTTAGGTGTAAAATACCTAAAAACAGCGTGATTTCCGACAGAAAACTAGTATTTTCCAATACAAAAGTGTTTTACAAAATTGTGTGTGTGAATTTACTCAGAAAATGTATATTTTTCGTTCATCACCTTCAAAGATATTAGTTATACGAACATAGTTAATTAGTAAAATGTGTTCAAGTGACTAAAAAACAAAATGTCCCTTCGTTCAAATAGCACCAAGCAATAAATAGTATTTCTCCCAACGTGCAACACAGAACTTGATTAAAGGTATGTACTCTTAAAAGTGATGTAATTGAGACTGAACCTTATGATTTTAACTTTAAGGCTCTAATCACAAATAAAACAACAAAAACTAGCCATGAATTTATTTAATGTAAATTTTTATTACAGAAAATTTTCCTTCAACAATTCCTTCAACATTTATATATTTATTGAAAAAAAATAATGTTTGGTTCAGGTGATGCTATACAAACCATGGAGAATCTGAATTGTCTATTTTTTAAAAAAAATGTGTAATTAAAAATATAATTTTTAAATAAAATTTAATGTTTTTTATTTTGAATTCATAACAATAATGTGGAATTTCACACTTCTTCGTGATATCTCACTAATCTATAAAAAAAAGTGTCTTTTGCAACATTTAAATTGGAAATTTGTAATGCAGAAGCTGTTTTTCCCAGTTTCCTTACTTTGGTTACCTTTCAAAATGAGGGAATTCTCAACCATTCTATATTAAATTCAACCTATGTTAGCGGTATATAACTTTGGAGTTGTGTTTTTTACAGCAGCTTTAGAAGTAATAAGTAACGATATAGTGTGTTTTTAACATTAAAAATGAAAATGTAAAACTGATAATGTGCGATAATCCACCTTTGAATCGTGAATTCCTTCGAATAATTCACACATTTTTAGTGTAATTATTTGTAAATCCCACTGCAATGCGATTTTACTGCAATAATTGCTGGCAACAAGTATCCTACATTAATTGTAGTGAATTCCTTCTAAAATTTTTTAGAGTGTACGTATTGCCCATCAATCACGCCACTCCAAAAATTTTGACTTAAATAATTTGGCCGATCCTAAACTCTTAATTTCCAATGGAATTGAATTCCAAAGAGAAACTCCCCTAACGTAAAAGGATTTGTTTAGCGACCTACAACAATTTTTGGCAGGAATCAGGCGGAAGTTTGAGGAATGAGACCTGCTAAAAAGTAACTTCCTATAAAGATAACAAGGCTTCTTAGCTTTGAGAAGTTTAAAAATAAAAAGACAAACACGAAATTCGTAAAAAGTAGATAAACTACATCCTAAAACAAGGCTAGAGTAGGCAGAAATATGATCGAATTTCCTAATACCAAAAATAAACCTAGTATAAGCATTGAAACATCTTTGGAGAACGTTCATATTTTCCTGAAGCATACCGAATAAAACTATGTCACCATAAATAAAATGAGGAAGAAGATAAGACAAAAACATTTTTTTCCTAAACTGACTATCAGAAAATCCTACTAATTTATACAAACAACTAAGCATACCAAAGACCCTCTTACTAATACTAACTAAATGGTCACCCCAAGAAAGAGTTTTATTAATAACTAAGCCTAAATCTCTAACAGTATTTGAATACCTAATTAGCGAACCCTGCAGAAAAATACCAGGAAAGGACGAGGTGTCTAACGATTTTTTATAAATTATGATCGACTGAGATTTATTCGCATTTAAAACGAGCCTATTAGAGACCGACCAACTAGCGATATTACTTAAGTCTTCATTTATCAGAGAAATATTCCTATCAATAAAACCCTGATCTAAATGACTATTTTTATAAATTTGGACGTCATCAGCGAAAATGTGAAATGAACAATGGTGAATAGAGGATTCTATGTCATTAATGTACATAGAAAACAATAGAGGACCCAGCACTGAACCCTGAGGAACGCCGGAAATTACAGGAAGGAAATCAGACAAAGAATTGTCGAAAAAAACTGCCTGAGAACGATTAGAAAGATAGTTAAAAATTAGTCTGGCAGCGGAAACCGAAAATCTAAACTGAGATAAGAGTTTGTTAAAAAGAATTCTGTGATTAATAGAATCAAAGGCCTTAGAAAAATCTAACAAAGTTAAAGACGTCAATTCCCTATTATTCATATTACGCCTAATATCATCACATACATTTAATAACGCAGTAGAAGTGCTATGAAATTTTCTAAACCCAGATTGGAAGAACTAATTAAACTATTGCTATTTAGATGAGATTGAATTTGAGTTTTAACAACTATCTCGAAAGCTTTAGAGAGAGAACTTAAAATGCTAATTGGCCTCAAATGGGATAGCTCTGAAGGATTACTAATCTTTGGGATGGGTATGATTTTACTTAGCTTCCACTGATCTGGATAGGAAGAGGATGTGAGAATAAAATTAAAAATATGTAACAAATATTTTGAGACGAAAGGGAAAACTCGTTTAACGAATTTTAAATTGATGTTATCCAGACCAGAAGATTCCGACTTAACATTCCAAATGGCAGACTGTAAATCCTCGAGAGAAATATTTGAAAACGAAAACGAATTAGAGGACGCATTAGAGGACAAATCGACGGTACTACTGCTCGAGTTCAAACTAGAGCAAAAATAACTATTAATATCATTGGGTTTGAACACCCCACTAGAACTACTCTTGCATCTGCCTAGGCCTAAATTACGAACATTACGCCAGAAAACCTTGGGAGGAAGGGAGGGGTCTAACTTGTCCTTAAAATAATTACGTTTAGCAATCCGAATTAACCCTACAACTCTATTACGAGCCTGCTTATAATCTAAATGAGACTGACTATTAGGATACCTTTTCCATAAACGATATTTACTAACTCTAATACTTATGGCATTCGAAACTTCCTGAGACAACCAAGGCGGAGATTTTGCTTTGAAAGTAACCTTTTTAAGCGGAACGCAACTATCAAAGACCAAACTAATATACGAGTTGAAAAATTCTACTTGGGTAGTTGACGAAGTAAGGCAAAAAATATCCTCCCAAGGAACCGAGTTACAAACTAAGTAAAGGCGGGAATTATCTATACTAGCAAAATCTCTAAAGCTAAAACTGTTAGGCTTAGGTGGAGAGTAACAATTCACAGAAAAAACTAAAAGATCATGATGGGATCCCATACCGAGAGACAACTGATTGAAAAAACAAATAGAGTTATCAGTAAAAGAGATGATATGGTCAATAAGGGAATAAGAGGCACCGCTAGCGGTTGGACAACAAAACGTCGGCGCCACAGTGTTGTGGACGGATAAATTAAGACTATTTAAAAGATTCAAATAATCACGAGGGAAGCCGGAATTTTGGAGTATATCGAAATTGAAGTCACCTGATACATATATTTCATCGAATCTACAAGAGAAATAACTAAACAAACTTTCTAAGTCTACAAGGGATTTTTTAAATTGGGCATACGACCTCTTACTAGTTTTTGGAGGGTTATAGACGGTACCGAATAAGATTTTACGACCACTAATGAAAACGTTGACAAATAAAAACTCTAAATCCGATACTAACGATTCCGAAATAGAAGAAAATATGGTAACTAATCTAGCCTTAATGTGATCACCTACAAACATACATAAACCACCATAATTAAGGGGAGGTACCGTCCTATCTTTCCTAAATATATTAAAACCTTTGATGGTAAAAGCTGAATTAGGGATATTTGGATTTAGAAAGGTCTCAGAGAAACAAAGTATGTCCACTGGAGCGCCATTAAAAATATGGTTTGATTTATGGCGTTGCACTGTTATCAATTTAAATAAAATCGACGCCACTTTTGATTGTCACTAATAATTTTATTTCCACAATTATAGGATACAATTTATCTTTATTATTATCGAATTTTATGGCGTAACTATTTACAGAAATTATTGTTAAGTAAGAAACACTAACCACCCCTGATTATTATTATTTTTTTAAAGAGGGACAATTAAATTTTAAATAAAATTTTTTTCAAATTAAATATGTCGATGACGCGTTGCGTTTTGTACCCTGTACCACGAGAAAAAACTTTTTTGATATGATTATTTTCCTTTCCGTATACCAGACTGTACTAAAAAAACGTAAAAACGAAAAAATGACATTTGAGAGTTTTTGTTTACTAGAGTATAGACGAAAAGAGTTTTTGCGTAATCGAGTGAGTAGTTTTGAAAATGATCGTGGTGGTTTTGTGGTGATGAATGAATAATTAGTGTTTTGAATATTTGAATACTAATTGTGAGTGAGTCGCTACAGGACTCCTCCGCGAGTGATTTTCCCCTCCCAAGGGAATGAATGTATGAGTGGAAGCAATACGGACGGTTTTGTGTGTTCGAGGGCTTGATGTTTGATCAGCCGAACAGAGTATTCCGTATGCCGGTTTGTGTCGATCGATTGAAATGTTATGGTTTTTACCATTAATCGATACGACGAAATGTTTTCGTAGTCGACGTATAATTTTGTACGGACCTTCGTAGGGAGGAGATAATCCCGTGCGAACCTTGTCTGTTCTAATGAATACAAAATCACAGTTTTCTAGTGATTTTGGAACGAAAATATCATCTTGTTTGGATTGACGAGTGGTTGTGGGTACAAGGTTTCGCATGGTTTGTCGCAGTTGGTCAATGATTGTGTCGGTAGTTGGGAGTGGTAAAGGAGGATTTTCGATGAAGAACTCACCGGGTAGCTTGATTGTTTGGCCGTAAACCATTTCAGCTGGTGAGCACTTCAGATCTTCCTTCACTGTTGCTCGGATTCCAAGTAGTACGATTGGTATTTCGGAGCTCCAATTAATTGTATTGCTTCTGGCCATGAGTGCGGCCTTGAGTTGCCGATGGAAGCGTTCGACCATGCCATTGGCTTGTGGATGATAAGCCGTTGTGCGTATTCGATGAGATCCGAGGAGTTTTGTTAACTCTGTGAAGAGTTTTGACTCGAACTGCGTTCCCTGATTGTTGTGATATGAAGGGGTACGCCGAATCGTGATACGTAATTGTTGACGAATGTGGTGGCAATGGTTGCAGCTGACATATTTGTCATGCAGTATGCTTCGGGCCAGCGAGTGAAGCGATCGACACAGGTGAGCAAGTATGTGTATCCATTAGACGGAGGAAGTGGTCCTACGATGTCTAAATGGATATGCTCAAATCGACCAGGCGGAATTTGAAATTGTCCATGCGGTGATTTCGTGTGCCGTTGAACTTTTGCACGTTGGCAGGATAAACAAGACTGAGCCCAATTGCCTACGTCTTTGTTAATACTTGGCCAAAAATACCGAGCTGTAATCAATTTACGAGTTGCACGGACTCCAGGATGTGAAATGTTGTGTAAAGTGTCGAAGATGGTTCGACGTAGTGAATCTGCGATGTATGGGCGATTGTTCCCAGTAGAGATTTCGCAGATGATTTCGAGGCCAGGTAGTTTGAAAAGCTCTAGTTTCATTGATGAACTAGTGTGACATTCGGAACCAGAAAATAAATTCTGAAGTTCTAGGTCTGCTTTTTGTGCGATTGCGATATTTTGTAAGTCGATGTGTGTTTCGACTGTGGCCATTTCATTGTCGGTTGTTCGCGATAGTGTATCTGCGACAACGTTGTCGTGTCCGTGAACATCCTGAATGTCCGTGGTAAATTGACTGATGTAATCGAGGTGGCGAGCTTGCCTCGGATTACGTTCAGTTTTAGACTGAATTGCTCGTGTCAGAGGCTTGTGGTCGGTGTAAATGGTGAAATCCCGACCTTCGACAAAATATCGGAAGTGTTTGACTGCCTGATAAATTGCTAGTAATTCCCTATCGAATGCAGAATATTTCTTTTCGGCATCTGAGAGTTTCTTGGAGAAGAATCCCAGTGGTTCCCAACACTCGTTATTGTACTGTTGTAGTACAGCACCGACAGCAGTATTTGACTCGTCAGTGGTTATGCTGAGCTTTGAGTCGCTCAGTGGATGTGCCAGAAGTGTTATCTGGGCCAATTCAGCTTTAAGTGACGTGAATGCTTGTTGACATTCGTCAGGCCAAGTGAAATTCTTGGCTGTCTTGGGTTTTTGAGTAAAGCTGCCAAGTGGCTGTGAATTGGTGCGAGTGTTTGAGCGAGTTTTGGAATGAATCGGTGGTAGTAATTTACCATACCGACAAATCGCTGTATACTTTTGATTGAAGTAGGGGCTGGGAAATCCCTAATGGCATTAATTCGTTCTTCAGACGGCAGAATACCATTAGGTGTAATCTTATGGCTGAGGAAGTCAAGAGTGGATACGCCAAAGACGCACTTTGAGCTCTTGATGTGAACGTCAAACTGTGCTAGCTTTTGAAAAAGGTGTTCAACGTGCAGTTTGTGTTGTTCCTCAGATTTAGATGCAACAAGAATGTCGTCAATGTAGACGAAAACGAAGTCTAAATCACGAATGACTTCGTTCATAAATCTCTGAAACGTTTGAGCGGCATTGCGTAAGCCGAATGGCATTCGGGTGAATTCGAATAGCCCAAACGGTGTTGTGATTGCCGTTTTATGCACGTCTTCAGGTACGACGGGAATTAGATGGTAAGCTCTGACAAGATCAATTTTGGAGAATATTTTGCATCCATTTAAGTACATAGAGAAGTTTTGAATGTGATCGTGGTGGTTTTGTGGTGATGAATGAGTAATTAGTGTTTTGAATATTTGAATACTAATTATGAGTGAGTCGCTACAGATTCAACCGCTGACGTACCTCTTCAATTTGAGTTTGGCGAATGGAGTATTTCCTTCAATTTGGAAATCCAGTTTCATTAAGCCAATTTTCAAGAGTGGACGGAGATCAGATATTGAAAATTACCGATGTATTTCAATCTTATCGGCTATTCCTAAATTATTTTAATCGATGGTCAAAGACCGAATCTTTTACTTAATAAAAAATTCCATTTCTGAAAACCAGCATGGGTTTTACCCGGGACGATCAACTGTGACTAATCTTGTTCTGTTCGCAAATTTTTTGACTTTGGCATTAGAAGGTGGTGACAGTTTTGAAGTTGTGTTTACTGATTTTAGTAAGGCATTCGACAAAATTGACCATGTCTTATACTTGTAAAGAAACTAGAACAACTCAAGTGCGACGTTCTTCCTTTAAAATGGATTTTGTCTTATTTAACGAACCGTACTCAAAAAGTTCTTTTAAATAATATTTTATCTAGAGATATAAATGTTTTGTCTGGTGTTCCACAAGGTAGTCATCTACCGTCATAGACGATGTGAAACGGTGCTTCAAGCATTGTGAGTTTTTGATTTATGCTGATGATGTAAAAGTATTTTGCAAGGTTAAAAACGAGGGTGACCTGTTAAATCTACAACAGGAATTAGATATTTTCTGTGAATGGTGTAACCTTAATAAGCTTTGCCTAAACGTTTCAAAATGTAAAGTTATGAACTTTTCAAGAAGACGAAATGGCTGTGATAATATGATAGCTTATTTTTAAATGGAGTTATGATTGATCGGGTTCATTCTTTTATAGATTTAGGCGTCTTATTTTCTCGAAATTTATCGTTTATAGACCATATTGATAGATGTATCAGCAAGTCTAATTCAATGTTAGGGTTTTTAGTCCGTTTCTCAAAAGATTTTCATGATCCGTATATTCTAAAAGTCCTCTTTGTGTCATTAGTTCGTTCGCACTTGGAATATGCCTCAGTTGTCTGGAATCCGTACTATAACAATTCCTCTAGCCGTGTAGAATCAATTCAGAAGCGATTTCTGATGTTTGCTTTAAGGCGTCTCCCTCGGGAGGCAAACGCTCCTAGGTATGTGCTACCGCCGTGTTCGATTTTAATTTGTCCAGAAACGAATTTAAAAGTGTTGTTTTAAGAAATGTTGATTAAGCTAATTTGAATTATATAATTTGTATTGATTTCATGTTAACTTTTTTATACTACCAGATGTAAAATGGTACTGTTGGCTAATAAATAAATAAATAGATTCCTTTTGAAATTTCAGTGCGTGGCAGTACAAATAAAGAGTGCTCATCGGCCCAATCACAACATTCGGATGATTAGTGTAGTCGCAGTCTTTGTCATAATTGAATGCCGCCAACTGAAAATTGATTCTTTGTCTCGTTTGAGCCACTCGTAATTGATTACCTTCAAGCCGGTTTTCATGCTGTTGAGGAGTTTCAGCAGCTCTTGCTGTAGTAGCTCTGATTCGAACTTGTTCTAGTCGTGCTTTATGTTGTTCGGTTTACTGCTCTTGACTGCCGCTCTTTCAACCTATTTGACTCTAATCGCATTTCACGTTGTTCGCGCGTTTCGGCTGCCCTTTCGGCTCTTTTTCGTTTCGCATTTGCTGTATTTCTTCCAATTACAGCTCTTTTCGGTGGCATTTTTAATAACTAATATTTTTTATTTTTTATATGTGGATAGATAATTTTTGCAAGCAATTGCAAACAGTACTCGAAATCACCACCAAATTTCACGAAAGCAAACATTTTTTTTTGACTATTTATGAGGTTTTTATCGACGCAATAACTACAAATAAAGAAAACTTTCTGATGACAGATCATTGTTTTTTGTGTTGACAGATTATACGGCAACTAAGATTTTTAATTCATTTGCGAGTAACAAATTCATTTGAGGTTGAAAATGTGTGTATTGGAAAAGTCGAAAATCGACTTCATGAATGGACCGATTGTGCCTAATGCATTGTTTTGGTGGTCTAAAACCATCGAACACATCGGTTGGATGGTTACAAAGTCTATAACGGATGAAGGTAGAAACATTTTTTGTATATTAATCAAGTTTTATACACGATCCACTATAAAACAGACTCCATAGCAAAACATTGTTTGGTTTATTTATCCGCACCATACAAATACGACACAGAAACACAGAAAAACATTACCTTGTTAGATCATACGGAATCTTATGGAAGTCAGTGAAAAGTTATACCACTAAAAAAGCTTCTAAAAAATAGGCTTTGATTATGTATACTTCATCGACTAAATATGTTTTTCGTAATAGTAGTACACTATATGTATTTATGTTATGGTTACAGCTAGAACTTACGATGTAGCTAATAGAATGCCAACTGCATGTGACTATTGTAGATAAGCGTGAGGCGTGTACGGTGCCACTTTTGCACACCATTTCAATGAATTATTTTTCTTAAGTAACAAAATGTTCAGAAAGCTTAGTGTGCCAAACCCTTCAGAGATTTCATCGAACCAAGGACGTTTTCCGCGACAGAGATTTTTTTTTTATTGCAAGTTGTACAAGAGTGGTGAACGAATTTTTAATGTATCACTTAATTGGTTTAGTATTTCAAATAAGTTTCAAATTGCTATGCACGTTATACATTTTCTGTGTTTGTAGCACCCTATATATTCCGTAAAATGTATATTGTCCCACATATTTTAACAATAACGAATTAACAACTTTCATTAAAATACAAACAAAAAATTAAATAGACCCAACCAAAATAGGATCAGTATCATCTTCTTTTACAACAAAATGCCCAAATTTAATAATTTTAGTTATTGTTGTTGTTTTGTGTTTGTTATAACAAAAAAAATTTATCACAATTAGCTTTTGGCCATGGAAGTTTATTTTTCATTTTCTTTAAAATGTATAAAATGGATCCTTTTTATTTTATAATATTTAAAATAATTTCCTTATCCTTGTTGGTTTTTATATAGAATAAAATACTAAAACATAAATATTATAAAGATGTACATTAATTATTTTACAGACAATCATAATAATAATAATAGAACCTTAAGTTATAAAATTATTATTACTTTGTATACGAATAAGGCTATTTACGGAGTAAGCAAAGTTTAATATATTTCTAATCATATTCTGATTACAATTTAATACTCAGTAAATATTCGTAAATGACTGCAAAATCAATAGAAAAGTTAGGGCGAGCTTTGAAAAGCTTTTGCCTATAAAACAAAATAAAATTAATTCAATTAATTTTTTTGTTTTTTGTTTATATCATCGAAAGCCGAATAACCTCTTACCCGCTACACAGACGATTTCGATTTTGTTATCTTACGTAATCCTGATTGAAATTTGATGATATTGGAAAATATCTTACACAACAAAGGAACGATAAAAAACAGCTACATTTAAGAGAGTGAGAAAGTATACAGAAGGATTATTATCAAATGAAGATTTTTTTTTTGTTTATATCGCGAATTTATCCTTTTTTTTCAATTTTGTGCTGAAACATGCAAATTTATCGAATTTCAATCGCGCGCAACCATCTTTACTATATACACATACACATATAAAACATGATTGATTTTTATCGAAGAGTTTATATGTGTGTGTGTGTGTGTGCAATTTACCTGGTTTCAATTAAATATTATGTTAGAGTTAAATTGAATTCAAGGATCATCATCGGCGACTCTTTATGTATGGGTATACCTAACATATATGTGTACGTGTAACGAAAATCGAAAAATACTAAAATTCAATGAGCATGTAATCAGATTGGTGATTTTTTGTGTGTACCACCACAAAAAAAAAAAAAAAAGCTTAAAAGCTCGTTTACCCAAACAAAAATAATTGAAAAATTTAAGATTTTCGTTTTCGTCTTATTTTAATCAATTCAATGACTTGAGAAGAACGCGTACATATAGATTTATGTGTATATAAATCTAAACGGATACAGTATAAAATTAAAAAAGGATTTACAAAGGGAAATATCTATGAACGCGTATGTATGTATATTGAGATAACAACATACAGAGCATAAACATAAAAATTGTCAAAAAATCAAAATTTTTATGAGCTTTTTGTGTTGTTATTGTTGTTGTATGCCAAGCGAAAAAATATGTATTGGGAAAGACAAGACAATTATATCTGATAGGAAGTTTATTGTAAGCAATGACATAAATAAAATGTCATGCCACAGGTGGGTGGGAATTTAATATATTTCGTATGTGTATGTACTTATGTATGTATATTTAGATAATAAAAAAAAAAAAAACTTGAAATGGTGTGAGTTTGATATAAATTAAAAAAAAAAGACGTTTTCGAATTAAATTGAATTTTCACCATCATAAAGCTTTTTTAATCCAAACATGTAAGTATAAACAAACAAAAATATGTACATAAAATGAGAAAAACCAAGAAAATGTCTGCAAATGTCATTTTCAAGTATGTTTAAATACATACTATGTATATATTAGGTTTTTATTTTGCGTCTTCGTCGTCATCGTCGTCGTCTTTTAATTAAACCCAAATTGTATCCTTCTTATTCCCCCCAAAAACATACTGACATATACAAGAAAATCATACGCGCAAATCGTTCTACACTTGTTTTTGGTGGTGTGTAAGAAATAAAAACGTATTAAATTTCACTTCAATCAACTGCGAAGAAGTAAATATTTTCAGACATTTTGAAAATTTATACACAACAAAATGAAAACACAGTGAAAAATTTAAATTAAATTTTTGTGTTTTTTTTGTTTTTTCACGCGCTCTGTCTCTCTCTCTTTCTCAAATAAAAATATTTTTTTTTTGACATGACTTTATATAAATTTCCAAGTTTTCACTTGTGTTGTATATAATATATAAGATGCAAAATGGTGAAAGAAAAAAAAAAAAATGTTGAACTGAATTTATTTGATGGCGACATAAAACGACAATAAAATATTAGAAGCAAGAAAATGTTGTTTCTTCGTGTTGCTTTTGTGTTTAAGATATTTTACATTGTCATTTTCATCCAATTTTTCGCAAGCAAATATTTTTATATTTTTACCACCCTTAAATTGTAATATTAATAATATTGTAGGAAAAATGTAACATTGAAAAATGGATGAAAATTTACAACTCATCCCCTCCCTTGAGGAAAATGAAGCTCAATTTATAACCCATATTTGAATTTTTTTTTTTTAACATTCGTTTCATATCATGACGTAAGTAGAATGGAATTTATAAGTTTTTTTTTTTTGGATTTTATTAGAAAATATACACTCCGAACGAAGATATAAAAAAAATGTTACATGTGTGACATAAAAATGTTGCTTATGTGACAATCTCATTATATTTCACGTCTAGATACGTCTTTAATTAAATATTAAGTTCATATATCGTTTATAAAAGCACCGCATGTTATTCTCAAGCACACAATACATACAAGTTTAGTACAAACAATGCAGTCATCACAAGCAAACCGCTATTGTTCCGGTACGAAGGACAAAACGAACTTTTCCGTATAGATACCAACCCAAGCACACATTATAAAAAAATGCGAGTTTAAAAATTAGAAATAACAAAAGACTTACTTTTGCACAAAGCTTTATACAATATTAATACATACTACAAAACTTTTTTGTATATCGCAGAACACTGTATACGAATGAACCAAATGAATTATGGCAGAATGATAAATTTATGTTTGGTATTAAAATAAAAAAATAAAACTTTTCTAATTATATATACTTAGTATATTAAAAATTTAAATTACAACAACGACATAAAGAAAAAAGCTCGACTTTAAACTTTTTTTTTTATTATTATATTTATAAACCCAATATAAGTTTCTTTTTGTTCCGATTTACATATACATATATTCGTACGAACATAATATAAAACAACTTAATCGCAAGACATATTTTTTGTGTGTGTTCCACAATCTGGTCGAGCTTTTTTTTTTTTGTTATATAACTTTAGGTTATCCGGAAAATTATCGTGCCCGTATAAACAGCCTGTCACTGTGTAGATATGTACATATATGTATTTTATATTATGGTAGTTATGTATATGTATGGAAATGGGATGATGGATAGAAAAATTTAAAATTCTAAAATTAGATAAATAAAAGGAAGAATTGTACATAAAGATGTAAAATAGATTTCCTGCAGTTTCCTAGTTTCTTATAATGTAGCATTTATTTTTATTGTTTTAATATCCGTGTTCTTTCATCCAAAGGTTATTTTTATTTCCCGTTTAATGTGGTATATTGTATACATAAACATTCTGCTGACCTTATCAACAATGTTACAAAATAAACTTTGTAACAACAGAACAACAAGACAATGTGTAGTGGGAGAAACAAAACGAGTTATTTAACTTGTGTATATACATTGAAATGTGGTGGTGCGAAGATTAATAATGGCTATTAAATTTAATGAGGGGTATGAGGGATATATTTCACTGTGTAAAATGTTTCACTATCGAATTTAATGGGTTTGGCTTGATTTTCAATATTTTTTAATAAGCTATAGTAAAAATAATTTTGTATTAATCATTTTGAAATTAATAACAAACCATTAGTTGTTAGATAATTGTTCTTTGGGGAGATCAAGTGAAGCATCTAGTTTTACATCCTTGATAAATTATGTGTATACCATAAATTTAGAATAAAGTTTTTTAATTTTTAAGATGGTTTTTATTAAGTTTAAAATACGTTTTAAATACGTTCCGTAGTTTCCCTCCAGTTTTTATTTAACCGTGGTCTACTATAAGCTATTAATTTATCCAACATCCAATCTGACCCCATTGAGTTCAATCACGAGCTAATGCTTTATATTGTCGTAGACAACGGGCAGATGCTTAATCATTCTCTACGTAGAGGAATCATCGCCGCCGACAACGATCTTTCCGTCTACCAAAACGTGGCTCACTTCTCAGAGATCTATGTAGTATTCCTTACAACAACTGTATTCTGAAATAACATTTATTAGTTTGCTGGGTCCGCTTTCTGGTCATTTCTGAAAATCGTAATTATTATTAATTTAAATTCCACTTAAGAGTTATAAAACAGTAGCTCAGAGACGATTTAACATAATAAATATAATTAGGCTCAGCTACTTATTCAAATGATTTCCGCCATACTGGTCGCTGTTGCCACTTGAAACTACAGTTAATTCCAAACTACTATTATAAATCAAGCATTTTCGCGAACCTACCACTAAGAAGTTTAAATGGACGCTTTCCTGTAATGAATTACCCTTAATGCCACCAGTGACCAAAATCAAAATGATATGACGATAATTAATTGCTGAAATATGAAGTCCGAACTGGAGTGTCTGTAAACAGAAGGCAAAATCAAAACAACCCAATTTCTAAACTACCTACATCTGTTGGATGAACGATAGAAGAAATTAAAAAGATATGCTTACGCTCTGAATCAAAAATTAAACACAATGGGATATGTTCATATTTGAGCATATCTTTATATTGCTAAATCGTGCGTTGGATGCTTAATGTTTCCTGAAATCCGGTTATGTCTCTAACTTGTTTCTAAACTAAAACAAATTAATCGGTTATTTTATGACGGCATATATTTTAATAACCAACTGGTTCGTTTTCTATTCTATGAGACTTAAATCCTAATTTACTTCAAAATTAATGATTAATTTAAAAAGCAGCCCGTAACTCCCTAAAAATTAATTAAATTAGGCATCTAAATTGTCAGGATAACAAATTAATTACTAAATTTGACAAGCCTTAAAATAATAACCTGCACGGATTAAAAAATTGGATCATAGGCATTCGAGCTTAACAATAAAACAACGCAGCGTCAATCTTGTACGTGATACAGACCCCTAATTATAGAATAGTTCGTATTTTGTGATATAGTGTTATATTTATATATTTGATAAAGATAAAAATTACCTCAAGAAAACAAAAATCCGCTAGATGCTTAAAGATTCTGGAAAGTTGAGACAAATTCCACGGGACTTCCTAAAATGAAGTCGAAATCGAAATCGTGATTAATTAGCTAATTAATTAAGTTATTTATGTAATAAAATAAAATTTGTAAAACCGAATTTTTTGTTATGTACATACATAATATAGTATATTATGAATATTCTCCTGTACAATTATATTGGAATAAAAAGTACTACCTTTTAGTATCCCAAAACGGCAGCACTGCTTACAAGCACTGCACTGTTTACAAGCCTTCATGATGCGGATTATAGAATCGATTGATGATGTTCAGAAATAAATTCAATTGGCTGAGAAATAATCCATTTTAAATTATAATTTAAGAAAATGAAGTTATCTTCAAAGCCAAGGTAATGCGTACCACATTCGACTGCAACACTTTAAAGTAGTACAAAGGAAAGTGATTTGTCAAAATAACCTACAATCTACAAATCACATTTTTGCAACTATTAAGGGAAGCACTGCTTCCCTTAAAATTTTATAATCGCGGTAATTATATCGAACTTTTACAATTATTATCGTGGCACAATTCTTCGTTATCGAATCATTTAGAAACATGAAAGGGTTTTTCGGGTTTATCGAGCGAAATTCAAAATGATTTGATAGCGTCTATCATATCGCTAATTAAAAAGCAAATACAAAAGTAAATCGATTCGTCGAACTTTACTGAAATTATTTTAGATGAGACCTTAGACGTCACCTGAAAATCTCAGTTAGCGGTAGTTCTATATTATGTAGATGAAATTGGCAATGTACTAGAAATAAATATAGAATTTATAGATATTTTTCCGATCGAAGAGCAGATGGTCTCTCAAAATTTGTAATCGAGTTTAAAAAAAACATAAAATCGATGAAAAGCTAATTTGTCAAAGTTATGATGGTGCTGCGGTAATGTCTGCGATTTATATTCATTGTTTTGCACACAAATTAAATTTGATTCTCTCTGAGTCGTGTTAAAAGTAAAATTGTTGAGTGTAAATCATTTTTTTCAAAGTTAAGTGGATTAGTTACCTTTTTTAACAATTAATCGAAACATAGTTTTGCTTTTGATGAAATTGTTAAGCGAAAACTACCTTCAACTTCACCAATAAGGTGGGAGTTTAATGGGAGGATAGTTCTAAGGTTGAAAAAACATTTAGACGATTTACGTGAGCTATTTAATAAAATAGTTTAATGGATAGAAGGTTTACAGAAATCTTCCGTTTCAAAAATGCCAAGAGTAATGAGAACGTAGTTCTCCCGAAAACCCAAAACACCTATGAGTGATGATCAAACGAGACTTGTGTAAAGATTTTATCCATGAAGCCAGATGGACTGGCAAGTCTGACGCAGAAGGAATCGAACGCGCGTATCGGATCATCGCATACAAGCTAAACACAGAACGACCAGAAGGCAGAAGTTTACGCTTGTGGGTGGAACGATTCGGTATGGACAATATTGACGACTGTGAGAACCAGTCGATTTTGTTACCGCATGGCACATAAGACCTTTGGACTCAAAGTACCATTGACATCTGAATCGATCTGAAACATAAAACCGAGATCAGTTTGAGCAGCCAAACTTGCCAAAGTGTAAAAATAATATAGTTTAGATTTGCTTTAGTAGAGATTCTTTTTGATTAAAAATAAAAACGTCCATTTCACTCTACGTGTAATACCGGAAGTAAGTTTATTTTTTACCCCTCTACATTTATTACATATTTTCTCTTCTTCATCACAATTGCCAACTTAACAATAATAAAATAATATAATAATAAAATAATAGAATATTGCCAACAACATCCAATAGATGGCATTATAATAAATAATAAGTAACTTCGTGTTACACTCGGCCTTCCTGACAAGCTCGATTGTCCTCAATCTTCAACCTCTGACTCGGAACTGGACAACCCGAAATCGTCGTCCGGTGTCTCGACTAATCTCAGATGATCGGCAGGTACCACTCCAATGTATCTCCGCTTACCATCAGTATTTGTCACCTCTTCGACTCGATATCTATCTCCGAACATAACTTTTGTAATATTGTACGGTCCTCTAAATCTGCGGAGTAATTTCCTACTTTCACCAGTAGAAGGCGGCTCACGAAACACGACGACTTTATCACCCACTTTGTATTTCTTAGGTGATTTGAATTTCAACTCGAACCTTTCCTTCTGCTGCTTCTGGTTCAACTTGATTCGTTCCGATGCCTTTTCTTTCATTGTATCGCGTTGTTCGTATTCAAATGGAGTTCTATCAGCGGCTTCATCTAGTAGTTGAATTGTGAGTTTATCACCGGTCATTGGTTTTGGCTTATATCCCAAAAACAATAATTGAGGCGGAATTTTGGTTACTGCATGTGGGAGAGAATTCATTGCCTACTGAATATTTGATATATGATCTTCCCATTTTTCATGGTGAGAGTCCGACATAGTTCTCAATGAATGCAGAAGAGTGCGGTTGTATCGCTCAACCTGTCCATTTGCTCGCGGAGTCGCAGTTGCGTTCAGCACATGCACGATGTGATGCTTTTTGCAGAATCTTTCAAAACTCCCAGATGTGAAAGCCGATGCACGATCACTAACAATACGATTTGGCAACCCGAAATGAGTTGCAAACTCCACTATGGTTTTCTCAACGAATCGCGACGAAGTGTCTTTGACTTTTAAATAAACGTACTTGGTAAATGCGTCGACCATAACCAAAACATATGAATGATTTTTATAACTTCTCACGAATGGGCCCAAATGATCTAAATGCCAAGTGTGACAAGGGACGGGTATATTCTCGATCGGATGTAGCTGTATTCGGTTAGCGTCACGATTCTCCTTATTATAGAGACACTCGCAGCAAGTAACAATATATTTTTTAACACACTGACGCATTTTAGGCCACCAGTAAACCTGACGAAGCGCGGACAACGTTTTTTCTAGACTAAAATGACCCATGTCATCATGGAATGTGCGAAGTATTCGCCCTCTAACACACTTAGGAACGAAAAATAGTAAAGAAGTCTTTGTTTTTCGGGTTCTTTAAATCTGCCTTTATTTCATCTACTTCAATATCCTTGTCCTGCAACGTCTGAATCCAATCTCTATCAATTGTTTCGATACTGAACACGTCTAATGTGGCCGGTTCAACGTCTTTTGCTAATTCAACGGGGTTCCGACTTAAGGCGTCAACATGCACCATTTGCTTACCACTGCGATGCCTTATGTCAAAATCGTATTCGAGTAGCCGGAGCCACCATCTGCCTATTCGGGGAATAATGTCTCTTTTCGTCGAAGCTGTTCTTAAGGATCCGCAATCAGTAACAACGGTGAATGGTTTCCCCAAAACAAAACATCTAAACCTGTCTAAACATTCCACAACAGCCAGAGCCTCGAGCTCGAAGCTGTGAAACCTTTTTTCTAACTCCGTCGTCTGTCTACTAAAGTACGACACGGGATGGAGCTCTCCATTCGCTTCACTCTGCAATATAACACCTCCCAGACCAATCGCGCTTGCATCGGTGTGAATTTCATGTGACTTTCTAAAATCAAAGAGGACTATCACGTCACGTTGACACAATTTATTCTTGATTTCATTAAACGCACGATCTTGTTCGTCGGTCCAAATAAACTTTACATTCTTTCTAGTCAATCTTGTCAGTGGTTCCGTTAATAATGAAAACCTTGGAACGAATTTCCTAAAATATGAGGATAATCCGATAAACTGTCATATTTGATGAACGTTTGTAGGGATGGGAAATCTTTCAACACATAAAATTTTGTCTCTACCGGGCCTTATACCATCAACGTTAATTTCATGCCCTAGAAACTCAAGTCTTTCTACCATAAACTTGCATTTACTGAACTTTAATGTTAAGCCATATTCCTTCAATTTTTCTAAAACTTTTTTGAGCAGAATGATTCCTTCTTCGGCGCTTCGACTAGGTATTATCATATCGTCTAGATATACTACAATCTTGTCGTCTAGTTCAGTTACCATCCGATTCATTAAGCGCTGAAAAACCGCGGGAGCATTTGCTAACCCAAACGGCATGCGTTGAAATTCGTACTGCCCGTCAGGGGTTACGAATGAGGTGAACTTTCTAGAATTTTCTTCTACAGGGACCTGATAATAACCAGACGCCAGATCCAAAACTGAAAAATATTTGTTACTTCCTAACCGGTGCAAACAATCTTCCATATTTGGTAAAGGAAACCTATCCTTGATAGTTTTTTTATTGAGTCGACGGTAATCTATACATAGGCGGTCTTCGCCGCTTTTCTTTTTAACTATAACAATCGGTGATGAGTACTCGGAAGTAGAATGTTTAATGATACCTAAATTTAGCAATTCGTTAATGTGAATCTTTACGTTCTCTCTCTGACTATGCGAAATTCTATATGGATGATACGAAACAGGTTCGTCATCGCTCAAATTAATTTTAATGCTTGCCCTGTCCGTTTTGCCAATTTCTGTCATATTCAATGCAAAGCATTCACGGAAACTCAAAATCACGTTCTTAATATCACGTCGTAATCTTGCGTCAATATTCGAATTCACACACTCATTGAACATATCGTCACTGATCCTGGTGTATCTATCAACAGATTGTACAGCTAATACTTGTTTTAAAATACGATCGGTACTTTTTAACTCACTAGGCCTCGGAAAATCATAGAAATCAAGATCAACTAATTTGTTGATATTTACGCTATCGGTTACCTCGTCGTTCTCAAAATATTCATCCGTAAAGTTAAATATATTTTCGTTACTACTATCACATTGAATCACCTCGTCTCTGAATTTACCACTCAAAACGTTTGTCTCGGAATTTTGTTTATGACCGTCTTGACTATTTGCGGTTACTCTTTTATTACTACTGGGATTGTCGCTATTGTAATCAAAATTAGGAGTTTTTGTTGAATTCTGATTGTCGGTATTCAAGATTACTTTCACACTAAACTGACCATTTACATCATTAAAATTGAATTCGGAATTACCATTACTGACTTTCAAAACTTTCAAAAGATTATTGGCTTTAACGACCACAATACCATATTGATCCAATGCACTGCGCCCGATCATCAATGGCTCGCGTTGGTCATTATCACTTACCACTAAAGCGTCGACATCTATATTTACATCATCAATACTAATCTGAATATCAATTATACCTAAAGTCGTTGTAGCACTTTTTCCAAAACCTCTCAATCTTTGACAATGGTTTTGCCAAATTAATCCTAATTTTCTAGCTAGTGATTCCGTTATTGTTACGCAATCTGATCCTAAATCTATAAACGCCCTAATATTACTAATTCCGTTAATATTGACTGATTTGAAATACTCGTTTTGACAACTTTCGACTCGATTCACAGTCTTAGTTTTATCGACTTTATCCTTCTGTTTTTTCGGACATCCAACCTCATAATGACCTTAGAGATAGATGGTTCTCCGAATTACATTTGAAACATCTGCGATTTTCCCTATTTTTATTACCACTAAATTTAGTAACTTCATTATGATATGTGTGCTTGAGCGATTTAACATTAACAATATTTTCAAATTTTTTTAACCTACCGATGAGTTCGAACACTGATTGGAAATTCTGGATTGCTAAGGCACATTTGATTTTTTCATCACTATCACTCAATCCGGATATTATATACTTGATTACCGTTTGGTCGTCTAAGTCAATCTCACTAGCGATTTTTCGAATAGAATACGCGAATTCTGTCAAACTCTCTGATGGTCGTCTTTTCCTACTTGCCAATGTGAAATGAACATCAGCCACATCCCGATGTTTATCGAATTCTCCTATAAGGGCATCACGAAAATCTACCCAACCATGTATCACACCTGCCACTGACTGATACCATAACCTAGCAATTCCCTTCAATTTACAAACCGCGGCGTACAAAACGATTGTATCATCCAATTTATAAATAGATTTTAATCTATCAACGACACTCACCCAACATCTAACAGTCACACAATCGCGATTCGTTGGATCAAATTCAGACAACATGTCTGCAATATCTCGCGGCGAAAAATTAAAATGACTTAAACCGTTCACATTACCTGGATCAGCACTCACCATCTGGACATGAGAACCTTGACCCTGCAACGGCTGATGACTTCGACTTCCGCATGGTAGATTATTATTTTCCGACATCAAATTCTGTACGGGATTGTACATTACTTGTTCATTAACGTTGTACTGCGGATGATGATTCGCAGGAATCGATGAAACATAACCAAATTGTAGTTGAACCACATTATTATTTCGTTGAAATTGCCCACGGCTTGTTGGACATTCATTCCTTGTAGCACTCCCTGGACGATGATAAAAATTTTGCCCAATGCTATTATTCAGCATATCCACCGGCAAATTATTAAACGATGTTTGTTGTATTGGCATTGTTCCATTTTGCGGCGCGCTCATCGATAAACCTTGTTCCAGATCTGTCCACATTTTTTTCAAAAAAAATCTTTTAATTATCGGTGAAACCACTTATTTACTTAAAAAAAAACTAGTGCCGTTTATTTTGGGTATATCCCACTTCTGATTTGTAAAAATAATATAGTTTAGATTTGCTTTAGTAGAGATTCTTTTTGATTAAAAATAAAAACGTTCATTTCACTCTACGTGTAATACCGGAAGTAAGTTTATTTTTTACCCCTCTACATTTATTACATATTTTCTCTTCTTCATCACAATTGCCAACTTAACAATAATAAAATAATATAATAATAAAATAATAGAATATTGCCAACAACATCCAATAGATGGCATTATAATAAATAATAAGTAACTTCGTGTTACAAAAGTTCACGTTATTTTAATGGATGAAGCGCCTATGCTACCAAAATATGAACTGGACAACATGGATCAACTATTGCGCAACATTGGAAATTCTAATTTGCCATTTGGAAGAGAAGCCAACCAAAGTGTGCTACTGACTTGATCAATTAAACGAAGTAACCCTGGAGGCACGTCCTCCATTTTCACTGGTGAATAATATGTGTGTCGATGTCGAACAGATAGAATTCGCAAATTATTTGTTGCAATTGGGAGACGGGAAACTTCCGATTAACCAGTTTGATGAAATAAAATTACCGGAGGATCTCCTGTCTAATGACAATGTAATTAACGAAGTGCTCGGAAATTGCCTCGCCAATCACAACTTTGAAGAAATGAAGAATCGAACTATACTAGCGCCACTGAATAAAAACGTAGGTAAGATCAATGCCGAAATTATCGACCAACTGACTGGAGATTCCAAAGTATATAAAAGCTATGATTCAGTCAAAGTTCAGCCAGAAGGGGCGCTCCAATTCACGTCTGAATTTCTAAAATCCATCGAAACTGCCCATACAAGCCTTTTTAAATTGGTAAGTTAATTTCTAGAACAAGTTTCATGCCAATTTGTGAAGAACTGAGTTAGTTCCAATTTTTAGAACCACATCCGAAATTCAAACTGAAATCAAATTTTAATCATAGAGACCAAACAAATAAGCCAGTTTCCAGAACTATATTTGGAACTCATATTGGAATTCCATTTGCATTATACAAATTCAAGTTTCATCCCAATCAATTGAGAAATGCAGACTCCCATTAAAATTAGTAATTTTTCAAAACAACAACAGGACATGAGGTTAGAGTCTCATTTTCATCAAACATACCGTGTTTTATCTCAATCGGATAAGAAATGGCGTAATTCCTTTCAAACTGGAAATTTTCTAGAGCCACACCCGGAATCATTTTGACATCTTATTTTCATCATACAAACCGAGTCTTACCCAAATCGGTTGAATATAATGACTCATGCCCGATTTCAGAACAAAACAGCAATTCGTCAGTTAAATAATATTTCCTCTCTTTCTCCTTTTATAAAATTGCAATTTGTTTCATAATTCAAAATCAATGTTATCTGGATCATAATTCTTTTTTACATGAAAATTTTAAAGTGAGAATTAAATATTTTACTTTTCAATATCGCTCAAATAAAAATTTAATTCTCCCTTTAAGATGTTCATGTAAAAAAGAAATATAATCAGATAGCATTGATTTTGAAATATGAGACAAATTGCAATTTCATAAAAGAAGAAAGAGAGGAAATATTATTTAACTGACGAATTGCTGTTTTGTTCTGAAATCGGGCATTAGTCATTCAAGTTGGCCATTTTCCAGAACAACATTTGGAACTCATATTAGAATCCTATTTTCATCATACAAACCGATTTTCATCCCTATCGATTGAGAAATGACTAAGTTCCATTCAAACTGGCCATTTTCAGATTCCATTAGGCTATTTTGCAGAAATCCCATTGATAACAAAAGCCACAAAACAAGAAAGAAATAAAAAACAACGAAACCACAATAATTGGATTTTTTTTTAAGAAAACTGGAACCCGGACCCCACTGGAGGACTCCTTAAACGAATTTTCCTGAAATCAAGACTAGTCGTAAACTCGAACCCCCCCCTTCCCCCCCTCACCAATTTTTATCAAAATGGATCGTGCCGTTTCCGAAACCCATGAAACAAACTTTAAACAATTTTATGGCATTTAAATATAGTAGATGAATAAATAAAAATGATCATTTCACAAAAAAATGTTTTATTGGCTGCCACAAACGATGACACGGACTTGGATAAGATTACACAAGCTGTGTTTTTTTATTCGCTCCCGATAGCTGCTATCCGGAGCCGTCACATAAAATGTGGCTCCCGATAGCGCTCCGTATAAATAGGTAGAGCCAAATATTTTTTATATCAAGTTTTCGCTAAACAATTGAATTAAAAATGATAGTTTGATGTTAAATAAAATTAGTTTACCAATAAATAGCGCACCAAATTTAAATTTAGGCATATAAAAAAATCGGCTCTCGATAGCAGCTATCGGGAGCGAATAAAAAAACACAGCTAAAGTTATTTTCGGGAAATACACATAACGATCGTTTTTGAACTATTATTAATGATACATGACTTAGTCAGCGGTAGGTATATCTGTAATATTCGATATATTTAAGGATTTCTCGAAATTCAAGATTCAGAGTTAAGTATCTAGATTTCACGGAAAAAAATAAACTGATCCTCAGCTAAGAAAACGTACTTTTAATTCAAGAAAAAGTACATTTTAATAATATTCTTATTTCTTTCGAGTTCCAAGAAACACAATTCTTACTTGAAGAAAAACTTGATAGATATAAGAAAATTAGCTTTTAAATCAAGAAAACGTACATTTTCTTGAATTAAAAGTCCGTTTTCTTAGCTGAGGACCAGTTAATTTTTTTCCGTGTTCCAGATTTAATTAGCGTTGTACATCTTGACAACGAAATTATCGTCATTGCCATAGTTTTGAGGTTTTGCAAAGGCTGCATAGTATTTTTTAGATTATTCGAGCGATTCTTAGTGATTATTTTGATTTTTTTTGTGATTTTTATAGGATTTTAAGTTTATCCGAGTTTTTCTGGAATTTTAGAAATATTTATGAATATCGAGGTTATTCCAAAAATTCTAAAATTATACCAGTTTTTCGAAATTAATCGTGTTTCTCGATATTCTTCGAAATTTGCAAATGGTTTAGAGTTACATCTTGTTACAAGATTAATGATGTATCGCTGTACGTAACAGATACATTTAAATTAAATTTTCAAAATATTACGAATTTCAATGGCGTTTGGCTACTTGGTTTCGAGGTTTTTCGATACTTTCGAGATTATTGTTGAAGATTATTTGAGATTCTTGAAGAGTACTCGAGTCGAGGTTAGGTACTTGCTCTTGTTACTTCGCAATTTGTAACATAATCATTTCACAGTATTCAATGATTTTATTATTCCGCTGATTTTCCTTTGGCCAATATTGTTTTATTCAACTGATGATGAATCTTCCAAATATTTCGCTAATTTGAAATTTATTTAGATTTTCCTAAATGATGTAACATCCGTTTAAAATTGTCCTCATCAAGTTTATCAAGTTATGTTTATCAAAGTTTTGTAGTTGAATCAAAATTTTAAAATTTTTTTGATCTCTTTGTCACAAATCAGAGTTTATTGACTGTAAATGTAAATATCGTTAAATATCGATCGAAGAGATTAAACAATATAACTGCTTCAAGTCTCATACATTCTCATGTGTATATGTAAGCAGCTAAATTAAGTTTTTGCAATGATTAGTGTGATGTACTATATCAAAATACAACGGAAAATTTGTATTACCTGAACTTCGTCATTTTCCGTTGTATTTTTGCGATGATATCTGGATTTTTAGTTTCTGTATTTGAATTTTCAAATTTCAAATTTTTATCATGAAGCAGTCAATTGCAAAGGGGGAAAACAACTGGTCTTTAATTTAGTGACACTTTATTGTCTGAAAAAGATCTGTAAAAAACTGGTTTAACTTTTTTTGTCGCCCTTGGGGAGCTGTATATGTATATCATATCACTATAACTGGATGGTGAACTTTATTCACGATATAAGTAGTCACAAGGTGTTAGGTTTCCGGTAACTTTATTAATATTTAAACTTCATAACTGGTAATTGATTTTATTATTAACCGGACTTAATTCTGATGTTACTCCATCCTGGTATTAATTAGTTCCTCGTTTTTGTTGCTCTAACGGATGCAAGTTACTTTTTTTTTTTGTGGAAAAATGTTCGTTGAATTCTTCTTGTTATCCTTTCGATTTTTTTCTATTGCAAAACAAACTCTTTTTTATTTGCTTGCTGAGTTTTTTATGTAAAATCAGCGAGTTCTACTCACACTATATAATACTTTTATACGTGAATTTTGTATTCAACTATCTTAATTTTAAAATTGATCGACACCACAAATAATTCTATCCATCAGAGAGATCGAAGATCTATCGTAATTCAGTCCACGAAACGAATGAGCGGCCTGGACACCCGACCCTGTCTTTTAGCTTTTAGTGCCGGTTTCGGCGTAAGATCGATGCGAACCTGCTTGCGAACTTTCGGCTCCACAGTAGGTAATTTAGGTACTTCAGTCAAAATAGGAAGTTCTGGTTCGTGAGTCAGTAAAGGTGGTCCGGTTTGTGTAGTCTGTGTGTCTTGATTGTCCGTGTAACACGGTTTAAGCCTTTCGATGGAAATTTTGACGTGTCTTCCGTTCAATTCTAAAGTGCAAAATTTTGGTGTACGGTTCATAACCAAAAACGGTCCAGTATATGGTGTTTGCAGTGATCTGCGTGCAGTGTACTGCGTTGGTCCGTAAACTGCATTGCGTGTGAGCATGTATGCAGATACCGTGGAACCCCCGTTGGAGGTAAGTGCACCGTGTTAACCACAAAGAGTTTAACGGGTCTATAAGCCTTTGTCTTTGTATATCCACGAGCAACCCGGTGTTCCTTAGAAAATCTGCACCGCCAACAACCTTAAAGATAGACAGAGAGACTCTTGGGTTCCGAAGAAAGCGAGCCGGCAAGACCGAGATATCAGCGCATGTATCTATCAAAAAATGCGCATGAAAACAAATTTAAAAAATTGAAAGGCAACTGAATTTGGATAAGTCATTGCGCTCCGCCAGGTGCTATTGACTTATTAATTTTTTGGCACGCTATTATCGGAAGAATTAGCTCTAGATAAAAATTAACGCCGGTTTTACATTTTTTGTATTAGTTCCGAAACGTTGATAATATGTCCTTCGACAATTTGGTGAATTTTGTCTTGAATTATTCGAAACATGTTGTGCCCGCGAATTATAGTTTGAGCAAGATCGAGAATTGTGTTGAACAATTTCCGATATTTCCGATAATAGGGTATTTCGAAATTCTGAAAATTGCTGGTTGATCGAAAGATTGGAATTTGGATTGGAAACAGAAGCAGACGTCTTAAGGACATTAACCTGTGCCTGAGTCATCGTCTCATGCACGTTGTCAGTCCGTTCCGCCAAGACCGGCAGGTAGACGTCATTTTCGAATAGTGTGAGCACCATTTGAATCTGCTTTGGCAACCTCTTCATCCAAAATTGAAGCAAGGTTGTTTCATTTAAATTGTTGCCCGCGTCCCATTTCTCAGATGTGCTGATATCTTACGTCGTTTTCGATATTTGTCATATAAACAAATATGCCCATTTTGCGCCTATTGGAGCGCAATTTCATCAGTCAGCGCAGTCGTGTTTCATACCAGTTTATTAACTTTCCCACATCATATCGACCCACGGAATCTCTAGCAGCGTGTTTAAATTTAGTATCGAGAATAATTGGCGATAGTTACCATTTCTTCAAAATTGTTTGTCCAAAAACAGTTTTTTTTTATTAAATTTTAATAATGTAGCTTCGCCTTGTTAATTTCGTTTTGTTCATTACCTTCCTGGAATTGTTTTTTCGAGTTTCTGCTAATCTATCACTCCCTCGTTATCTTAAAGTTCACCATCAGCAGATTGAGATTTGGGCTTCAGATTTGCTCTTCTTTGTTTTAGTTTTCATATGACTCTTACCAGCTTTCGGTTTCTAAAACTTTATGACAATGTTGGACCACATTGAAAGAAAATAAGCTGCTGCTGAGAGAAGTGGTTGTCTGAAGAAAACTTTGCTTAGGTTCTGACCCCTTTGTCTCTGTGAATTATTCTTATACCTCCAATGAATATGATTTTAAATGTTCAACAATCTATTAAACCAAAAAATCTTCACACCCACTCGAAAAAGCAATCGAATTATAGAAGATAACAATGATGGACAATACAAGATAGCATTACTTATACCATAAAAAAATTGGATAAAATTCAAATTATTGTAATGGTCTACCGGAATAAAATTCACCCTACATACAAATACATAAATAAAGGAGCGGAAGGAAACCCAAGCACAAAAATTCATATTGTTTTATGTATGAATGTTGCGTGCGTTTTCTTTTTTTTTTATTATATTTTGTGTGATGTTGCCGCCATATATCTCTTCTGGTATACAAATACATAGTGTACCCATCTTTTCGGACCATAACATTAAATTATGATTTTATGCGAAAAACATCAGCAACGTATATCTATATTTATTATACCACACATATTTATGTACGAGATGCCCTGTATGTAATACATATGTACGTATTCCAAAACAACACAGCAAACAACATTTATAAAATTATCCGCATTCAATTTGGTGGAGGATAAAAAAAATACTAAAGAAAAACAGAAAAAAAAGGAAATACATATTTTTTACGAAAAAAAAGCACGAAGAAATGAATCCTTTTTTTTGCGTTTTGTTAAAACATTAAAACATAATATTCCAACAAAAGCACAAAAATATGATAAGATAGATAACATGGGGAACCGTATGAATGACTGAAGAGAAAATGGAAAATGTTTTTTTTTGTAAAAATAAATAAAAATATTTTTGGTTTGTTGGTTGTACTGTGTTTATGTTATGTACACACCAACTAGCGAGACTTGATACTGGAACTTTCACAAAATAAAAGCACAAAAATTATAAGAAAAAGCACAGTATATAAATTACAAATATGTACTAAAAAAATAAATAAAATAAATGAACATTTACATTTATAATTTAATAGCATAAAGTAATTTATCCTAATGGTTCGAGTATATTAAACTGTTTATAAAACATAAAAATAAAATATTAAAATTTACTGTGTGCACACACCACCGACACCAAAAAAAAAAAAAAATGAAGCTTTCTTGTCTGTTTAGTTGTGCGAAGAAAAATACTTTGAGCAGCTTTTTATTTGCCCTCTATGTTTCATTTCTGTTTTTTTTTTTAATGGTGGAACAAAAATGTTTAAGTTCACGAGATAATAAAAACAAAACACCTCTAAATAACTTTATTTATTTTTATGTGTACAAATATATAAATACACACATATTCATCTACACATATTCATCCAAATCTCATAACAGAAAATTTTAAAATACAGTGGAAATGTAACAATTGCATGCCGTATGGAAATTTTAATGGAATTACTAAACCTAAAAAAACCATAACATTTATATATGCAATCATAAAATTTAAAAACATAGAGCTTTTAATTTTTGTGTGTCTTGTTTATTTGATGTTGGATTATGTATGATGTGTAATGTGTGTGTTTATATGAGCTTTTGGGGCGGAAGGAATTATAGCAAAGCAACCTTGATTATACAAGCCATAATCTAAAAAACGAAGCTTTTATAAGGGAATTAGAAACGACGAAAAAATCAAAATTTCCATAGTAAAACACATAAAACATATGGGAAATCACTTTTTTTCCTAAGACAAATTTGTAAATGAAAACGTTGCAAATTCTTAATTATGATTTCTGAAATATTTTCATAAATGTTTGAATTTCAACATATATGAATATCGTTTAAGTAAATCGTTTTCATTTTCTTGTAATAATTGATTTATTTAAACCAAAATATAAAAAAAAGTTCATAACAACAGCTTTCTGGTCAAATTAAAAAGAAAAGCTTACTACAAATCGTGTGCATTAAGTCAATATACATAGATGGCAGTGAGCAGTAAACATTTTGAAAAATCGTACGAAAAATTGCCACCTGGGAAAGTTTCAAGTTCAAAAATTGTAGGAAAAGCAAAACAAATTCTCAAAATATTAAGAACGTGTCATAATTTTGTGATTAAACAATTTTTTTCGTATTTTTCTGTATAAATCTGAGACATCTAACGTACACTAGTAAAACTAAAGATAAATTTAGCAAGTATTATTTTAATTCGTCAGAGCCAACTTTGATGTATTTTTCAAAATGAAAGTTCGAAAAATATATTTTAGAAATAATTTAATTTTGATATTTCTGCAATTAATATTTACTTAATACCAATATACTCTTTTTGTATATTGCTGCTAAATATATGTATGTAGAACACTTTTGTATAAAAATTTTGTAACATTTTTGCTTTTTTCATTGAAAAACTTGAAGCTAAAAAACACCATTTTTACTATGGATTCCTATGGAAATTAATGAAAAGTTATACCACTAAAAAAGCTTCGAAAAAATACGTCATAATGATTATGGCTCTATACTCTAGAAGGCTCTGCTGCAACTACTCGATAGTTGCATCTGAATTGTACTTTGTTGCTTTGTTTTAAAAAGACTATTTTTGTTCCGTTACATAAAAATAATGATTCCCGTGATCGAAATAATTACAAACCTATTTCTCTACTTTACGGAATCTCTAAAATTTTGGAGAAAATTACTAAAGATCGAATTTTAAATTTTTTTAAGTGTACACAGTTTTTAAATCCTTCTCAATTTGGCTACTTACAGAACTTTAGTACTGAGGACGCAATCATCAATTTCTTAGCTCCTATTATGTCTGGTATCGATAACGATTTAAAAATTAGGGCATTTTTCATTGACATTAAAAAGGCGTTCGATACAGTTGATCATCAAATTTTACTAGCGAAAATGTCGCACGCTGGGTTTAGGTGTGTTGCGTGGAATTATTTTAAATCATATTTGGAAAATCGATGTAAACGTGTTAGAATTGACGATCAGTACAGTGACCCTTTATACCTATGTTCAGGTGACCCTTAGGAGTCTGTGTTGGGTCCCATCTTATTTCTTATATATAAGGGGCATTCTCTGTCAAATCGGCCACCCCCTCTTCACATTTCATTTTTTCAGATAAATAAGCGTTTTTATGGCGTCCTTGTATTTGCAAAATGGCGGACCATATCTACTAAGTAAGTAAAATCGTAATTTTAACTAAGTTAATTTACTCAAAAGTATTTTTGGTGTCATAGATTACACATTTTTTATTATTTTTTTACAATTCCAAGATGGCCGTCAAAATTGGCAAATTTTTCGACGTTCATAAAGATTATTAGAAACATGTCCCAGCAGGTTTTCGGGGTCGCTGATCACGAATTTGAGGTCAGAATTTTTATATTTAAGATGGCGGACGCAAGATGGTTGGCGAATATATAAAAACTCGGTCTAGGGGGTTTTCGGGGTCGGTGATCATTAATTTAGGGTAAGAATTTGAAAATTCAATACGGCGGACTAAAGATGGCCGCCATAAATGTCAATTTTTCAACGTTTATGAAAAATTTAAAAATTCTCTCAAAAAAGTACCAGATTCTTGACCAGATTGTCGTGATAAGCGACCCCGAAAACCTTCTAGGATATGTTTCTAACGATCTTTATGAACGTCGAAAAATTTGCCAATTTTGGCAGCCATCTTTGATCCGCCATCTTGGAATTGTAAAAAACTAATAAAAAATATGTAATCTATGACACCCAAAATACCTTTGAGTAAATTAACTGAGTTAAAATTACGATTTTTTATTAATTTTATTAAAATTTAGAGACTTACTTAGCAGATATGGTCCGTAATTTTGAAAATTCAAGGAAGCCAGAAAAACGTCATACGGCATTAAAATGTAGACATTCTAAGCAAAATTTTAGGCTGAAAAAAGTTTATTTATCTCAAAAAATGAAATGTGCAGAGCGGTGGCCGATTTGATAGAGAATGCCCCATGTCTCAAATTCATTGGCCAATTAACAGCTTTTGCGGATGGTACTGCTAAATTTAACAATTGATAATTTGATGGTTGACATGCAGTCTGATTTAGGCGTTTTAAGAACTTGGTTTAATATGTACCTATTCTCTTGCGCTTAGTGAGAAAAGTGTTTATATGACATTTGCTGTTTATTTAGATCAAACTACCGCCAAAATGAATTATTATATTTCAAAATGTTATTCTGAAGATTGTGATAAAAGAATATGTAAAAATAATTGTATCGGAATTCATAGAGTGAGATATCCCACAGTAGTACATTTGGCCGTTCATTTGGAAAATGGACAACGAGTATATTTTACAACAGAAAATGTTACCGAACGAGCAGCACAGCCACCATGACTACATTAACTGCTGTTTTTCCTTTGTGTCGGAAAGATGAATTCGCTAAAACATTACTGTATTCCGAAGTTCCACGTTACTACACTTGGAACACCTCCCGAAAACAATTTGAACGTCGCAAAATGGGACAAGTGGTACATACTCGGACATCTAAATATTTTTTCAAGCGCAATAGGCAGAATATACACAGTACATCCAAATAATGCGGAATGCTACTATTTGCGTTTGCTTTTGATAAATATTTGTGGTGCAACATCGTTTCAGCATTTGAAAACCGTAAATAATGTATTGTGCGAATCATTAGATTTACTTGAGAACGATGAACATTGGGGTAATTCATTAGCAGCTGCAACACTTCTCAATACTACTTTCAACATGCTTTCCTTCAAATCGCTTAGCATTGTGGTACATACAAAGTATTAAGATGCGATGATAGAAGACATATTACGTCAAACACAAATACAAATCCTAATTTGCATTACACTGCGGACATGTATAACCAAACATTAATTCACATAGAGGATATTTGTTTAGTGATTGTAAATAAAGTGTTGAGTCAATTAGGAATGCCATCACCAAATCGAGCATTTACTGACATATTTGACTGCGAAATACAACGTGAAAAGAACTACAACACTGATGCATTAAATACTTTTGTTCAGCATAATATACCAGTCATGAATCAACAGCAAAACTACGTTTACAATACTATTATGCAATCAGATAATGCATACAATGGTGGAATATATTTTCTGAATGCTCCCGGAGGTACGGGCAAAACCTTTTTAATATCGTTAATTTTAGATTCCATACGAAAAGACAACTTTATTGCATTGGCCATTACATTATATTGGAATTACAGCCACTTTGTTAGATGGTGGAAGACCGGCACTACCTTTTTTTTGTATAACGTTCTTTTTCTTACCTTTTATCTTTCATTATTCTGTATTTTGTTCTTGCGATATCAACATCAATAAATATTATACATAATAATTCTGAGTATTTTATTCGTGTGACGAGCATAATATTATACAATCAGTGTTGCTCTATTTTAACAATAACTTTTCCAGGCGCGATATACATGATTCCGAAGGCTTAGGGGTAAAAGTTCGGCTAGAACTTGGCTGATTAAAATACTAAAGTGATCTGTTGCAAATAGTATTAACAGCACCGTTACAATATTGTGCTGGTTTAAAGAGCTTCTCGGCAACATCCCATAGTCCATCATGTTATGTACCATGCGTACATTCATAAACCATTACAACATTTCTAACCCTAGGATTGAAATGATTTCAATTTCCTATTAAGAAGTTATGCACATGTATTTATAATAAATTGCAGTAGACTGATAACCGAGTGATATATTATATTAGTCTACATTCTTAATTAGCCAACATAATTTTAGTTAATATAAAAGATACGTTTATTATTATGTTTATCTCTACTAAGATAATCGTATTTTACTGCAATTATAAAAATTTTCATAAACTAAGCTTTCATATACTTTTAATTAACATTTATAAATTTTCAAAACTTATACAACCATAAATCATATTTTCCATTTAAAATAAACACCATCAGACTGTTTATCATCCCCTTATAAATAATCAAAAAACATTTATCACCCGATTAATCGTTATCTACAAATCATTTAAGAAAAATGAAAATTTCGAACACAGTATAATATAGTTTCGGTATAATTCCCTTAACCATCATAATCCACACACACACAAAAAAAAAAACACAACAACACCAAAAGCTTTGTATATACATACCTGCAAAATACATACATTTTATGTTTATGGTACGTATATTATGTACACACATTAAAAACCAAAACCAAACCAAAGATGAACAACAGAAAACTACCCCAAAAATTTTTTTTTTTTTATTTTAAATCCGCACTAATACTGTTAAAATTCATTGTAAATTGCTTTTCATTATCCTCAACCAATCAAAATTTATTGTTTTAATTCCACAAAGCATTTAATATATAATTTTTTATTTTTGTCTAAAGCTTCCAAAAAAAAAAAAAAAAAATCATACACACATAAAAAGCTACATAAAAATATTTTATCCGAATAAAAAAGCACGAATATAAAGGATAATGGCTTCGAAATAAATAATTTTTTTTTTTTTTATAACAAATAAGTTCGAGAAACTAAAATTACAAAACTTTCGTCTGTGTACATACGATGAGTATTTGTAGCCCAGAATAGAGGGAAATTTATAACAAAAGCTTCCAACTGTAGCTTTATATTTTTTTTTTCTATTCTGTTGTATTAAAATAGATTGTGAATGAAATGTAATTGATGATTCTGGGAGAAAGATATTTTTGTGTGTGTGTGTGTCTGTGTTTGTGTTCTGGTATTTTCTGTGTTGTACTACAGCTTCTGTTGTGTTCAAGATACATATCCTAATTTTTAATAGTAATTTTGGGGTTTCTTTTCGTTTTATGTTTTTATTAATTTTTTTTTTTTTTTTTTTTTTGAAAGAACAGAAACTTTTTTATGTTATGTTATGTTTTGTTATGTTGTTATATGTTATATATATTTATTCCACCTGAGTTAGTGACAAGGGAAAAATATTATACGGTATTAAAAATGTTGGAGCTTTTTTTAAATTTTTTTTTTTTTGCTTTTTAAATTAATTTATTAGACCCAATTGGTCAGTTTACAGGTAATTTTGAATGTTGGTTTTATTTGGGGGTAAAATCACATATAACTAAAAACATAAACATGGTGTGTACGCCGAGTATATGTAATAAAACTAATTACATATAATTAAGTAAATGGCATATACACACATGCATACACTTACGACTGGTGTACTACATGTAATATACAAATGTAAACGGCAACACGAACAACCACAAAACAAAAACAAAAAAGTGAAAAAGCTCCAGCATAGAAATTTCCCTCATTAATTTATCTTACTAAATTACACATGGGAAATCATGTCATTTTATTAAATCACACACATATATACATGTGTACAATTCGAGAGAAAATGAAAAATATAACAGACTTGAAAAAAAATGAGCTTTCACACTTTCAACCACATAGGGCTTTCGTTTTTTTACTTTTCTAAGAGGTTGTGATTTGTTTAAACAAAAAAATGTAAATAATATTGAAATGAATTGACATGGGTGCGCAAATCAATCACAACAAGAGACACGATGTCACAATCAGATCAATATAATTTATACCCTCATACACATATACCCGGGACATTAAATCTAAATGTGATGTAAACTATTATTGTTGATGTCCTGTTTTTTTTTTTTTTTTTGTTCGTTCGACTTTCTTTTATTTTATTTAAGCAGCAATAAAAAATATTTTGCATATCCTTAGACATTCATGCATAATATATAACATATCCTGATTGGATATGTATATAGAATTGAAATAGAATTCTGTTCGTTTCTTGAATTTATTGAAATGTATACTAGCTAGCTGTATAGAAAAAAAAAACTTGGCACAAAGTGGAAATAGCAAAGTGGGCGAAGGTGGCGGGGTTTATTTATAAAAGAAAACTAATAATAAAAAACCATAAAACATTCAGGATGAAAATCATACATTAAATGTAGAGAAAATAGGAGGATCAAATGTCAGGGGAGATTTTTTTTTTGCTGTATATCTCTATATCTATAGGTACATATATTTTCACATTCATATAAAGGTGGATATGGATGTGTAACTAGCAACTAGCAAAAAATATAAAATAGGTAGAATATTTTTGCATTTACATTGTTCGAGATGCTAAGTAAAATTTATAAGAAAACAAGAATATTGAACACACATAATATGAACACAAAACAAAAGTAAATGTTGATATACTGTTGTTAGATAGACTATAAAGTGTATATAAATGGTAATGTGTATACAGCTCGGGAAACAATTTTATTAGATTGAATATTTTAGACACTTTAGACTGTTAAATGTTTTGAATTGAGATATAAACCTTGAACTGAGTTCATCTCTATAGTTTTAATGTTAGTTTATAAATGTTTGAGTCTCCTCTAAAAGAAAATAAAATAAAACACTAAATATTTTGTATATCTTATAGTGATATATAGAACTAGTTTCGTGCAACCAAGCTCTTTGTCAACTGTGTTAAATATTCTAATTTAAACGTTGAAGATTTGCACTATTTAAAATCAGCTCATATAATGCATTGACTAACATTCGCTAATTGAATAGTTGTGGATTAAACCTGTGTTTGTAAATCTCCAATCCTTTGGCTCTATTCAATTTTCCTCCTTTGGGCATTCTCTGTAAAATTTCCACATTGTCTCGAACAATTGTGGTGTTTTTGTGTCAGATGTTGCGCAAAAAGACGTTATGTTAGGTGTTCCTATTTGTTTCATGTGTTCTATAAATCTTGCAGTGAAATTTCGTCCAGTTTGGCCTATGTAATCCACAACTACTCGATGAGGAAATGCCATTCAATGAAATATATTTGAGCTGATTATAAATAGCGCAAATCTTCAACGTTTAAATTAGAATATTTAACACAGTTGACAAAGAGCTTGGTTGCTCGAAACTAGTTCTTTTTTGCACACAAAAATGAATCTCCTTCAAAACAATAAGAAAATTAAAGTTAAGTTTGGTAACAACAAAATGTTGAGAAAGCTGAAAATACTCTAATATCCAAGGCTGTTTTATAATAGGATAAATTGGGGAACTCTATCAAAGAGCAGTGATTCCCCATCTAGTCCAGATAACTTAATTTACAAATGGTATTTTAAAGCTGGCACCTTTTTAAATTAAATTAAACCTGTAAATTTGCAAAATATTTTCTTTTAAATTTTATTCACAAAATTTGAAATCGCAATAAAACAACCAATCTTTTAAAGTTTCATCTTTCGTTTCTTTTGTTCAGCTTTATTTAATAAAATGTGTCTCCAACTTTATGTCGATCCTTTTTGTATGGATCAACGGCAAATTTTCAAGTTCTTAACTATTCGTGTGGACGTATATACACACCCGCAAATGAGGTTTCTCCTTGGGTTTTCTTATTTTAGTCATATAATTCGCTACATCAGTACGTTTTGGCTTGATACTTAATGTAATAGAAATATATTTTTGTAGTTTTGTCGTAGCTACCTGAGTAGACCCAAGAATTATAGATTAGAATAATGCCAACTCCGATGGAGAGTTAAACGACTGATTGCTATGCTTTATTTTTTTATTTTATATCACCTCTACCAATACAATAGTGAATCAAATATATTGTATTTAAATGAATTTTTATGTCGTCAAATTAACTGAAGAGAACGATAATTTTGTTTTCTACTGTATAATCATTATAACCATAATAACCAATGATGTATGATAGTGAATGACCAAATGTATTATTATACCATCACACTACATACAATAAAAGGAAATGAAAGGTATAAAAAGGCAGTTGTTTGCACCAGACCCGGCTCGTAGGACCAATATTTAGCCACGAGATTGAGTTAGTATTTTTTACGTAAGTCGTCAAATCCTATTAAAATGAATTAAAACGAATTTACCTTTCGTTTGGTGATCTCACCTTATAGCTCGGGTTTGACTTTGAAAGTTAATACTTCTGTAATGGGATGCCAATGAAGACCAAGAATTATCGTTTCGGAGGTATAACCACTGCATAATTCTGTAGTGGTTTCATCATAGCCCATATCACTGAAACTTTGATGATTCGATCTCAATTTTCGTAAACAAAAGCCTCCTTTTCCCAATCCCTGTATCATGTTCTTTAACCTTAATTGCGTTTTCTAAATGTCCAGCACCGGATAAAAAATAATCAACATAAAAATCCCTGATTATATGTTCGCTAACATCCACGGCGTCTTCGTTATTGGCTAATTGTTGCCGAATATCACCCTCGTTAACTGGTAATGTCGGATGTTTTGATCAAAACATATCATCATCGGAAACGACAACTTGCCGATACAAGTAATCTATATCGGAAATTGATGCGATTTTGTTGCCTCTAAATCTTATCATTGATACCCAAAATGCTGATTGAATTATGGGTCTGACTATCAATTTTTCATTTAGGGAAACCGGAGCCGTAAAATACTATTCGGATATGGTATCACTAGATTCTTTGACTACCGAATGATGAGGTAAATAATAAACGTTTTTATTGTGGCACATCATGCATTGCACTGGTATACTCCCTTATTTGTTTAATGTACTCGTCTCTCAGATTTTTATTTCTCGTTCAACTTACATTCTAGCGACAAGAAACGTTGCATTGCTTTTGTTTGGGAATCGCCCAACCTCGCTGTTGGTTGTTTAAACGGAAGTTTGACCACATTTTACCCATCTTCTCGCCTTTTGTAAGTTTTGACGAAAAATGTCTCACATTCAACATCTTTAGGTGATTGCATAATATGCAATCACCTAAAGATATTATGGGTTTACGGTATTTCCTCGAAATTCCAGAATTTTTGTAACGCTATATCTATATCGTTATCTAATTGTTCATTGAATACCATATAGTTTGAAGAATAATTATTATGTCCTGATTTAGCTTGCCCAGACACTATCGACATAGTTCGATTTCCGATTTAGTTGTTTCCGCTCATTTTCCAAAATTGTGAAGAATTTATCTGCTCCGATCAATATGTCTACAGGCATTGATATCTGGAAATCCGGATCAGCTAGTTCTATGTTCTTTAAAAATTGGTTATTTTCGGCGTCAATGTTACTTTGTATATTCGATGGTAGTTGATTAATTGTTAAGGCGCTAACTTCAATTTGGAGTTTTGTATTGTATGTTGACCCTAATATTATTCCAATCCGTGCCAGCTGTTATTCCAATAATAATTATGTTCGCCTTTTGTCATTGTAATCGTAGCCGTTGTACACACGCCTCAGAGATGAAGGAACATTCTGATCATGAATCCAGTAGAATGGTTTGGAACTGATTATTCCCTGGAGATCCCGATTTCACTATGATTCGGATTTGTTAGCTGTATTTACATCTTCTGTCTCCGCTAGTTTCCCTTTTGTATCTTTTGATGCAGGATGCAAAGTTATATGGTGTCGACGTCAACACAATTTGCAATTGTACCGCGATCAGCAAACTATTGATTGATATGTCATTGACAAGTAGTTAAAACATAATTTCTTCTCGGAGGCGCATTGTTTGCATTCTGGTATCGTACATTTTAGGAAATTAACACATCTCGATATATAATATGCACCCCTACATAATGGACTCACGTTCTTAAAGGCTTGCGTCGTCAAAGAAGAAATCTTTCTTGAATTATCAGCTTTATATTTTTTAATCGATCTAAGGCTTCTAGAGAAGGAAAAACATCAGCGGCTATACCTCATGAGTCCATGCCTCCTTGAAATCATCGTCAAGTTTATTTACTAAAATGTAAATTAACCATACGGATCACGTAACTCAGCCTTTTCTCCAAATACCTTTAAACCCCTTAGAACTTCACCTGTGGTGTTAGTTAAATAACGAAGCGATTTTGAGCAAGCTTAGATGTAAGCTGGGTTGTAACATAAATTGGTTTATCAATGTATGAACCACATGTTTGCATTTATTATATCTGGTCTTAACTTTGTCCCAAGCTGCATCGTAATGAGCTTCAGTCAGCGTAATGTGGCTGATTAATGCATATCCGCCTCCTTTTAGAAGTCCCTTCAAATATTGTAATATTCATTTAAATTGGAGATTACTTGTAAAAAATTAGTTCGATTTAAGACGAGCTGATCCATGGTATAATCAAATGGCTTAGTATTATTCTTATCGTGTAATTTTTCCAATTTTAATAACTTTTGTTTTAATTCGAAATGAGTAGATTCAACTTTATCTAATTAATCTACCACTGACTCATCGAATTTACTCTTTTGTAATTTTTCCAGAGCTTAAAACTCTTTCCACTCGTCTGCTATAATAGGGCTAGATAAGCCTTGATTTCACTTATTCGAGTATATTCAGTAAATATTGACATTTGAGTTTTAATGGCTTCTAAACTCCTTAGTAAGTATTGTTTCTTCGAGCCGGATCTGGGGCAAACAACTGAAGAAATTAACCGTGAGTAAAATACTTGAGTTCAAGCGAAAATTGAGCGCGGTATAGAATTTATTGAGTACATTTTCTTTGGTATTTGTTTCTTTTCACGTGTTTGTGAATTTAAAACAAAATATCGGAATCTAGAGCGGTCAGACGTTTACTAAGGAGTTTAGAAGCCTTTAAAATGCAAGCCCTATTAGCAGACGAATGGAAAGAGTTTTAAGCTCTTGAAAATTTTCAAAAGGGTAAATTCTATGAGTTAGTGGTAGATTTAGTAGACACAACATACGGTAATGCAAAAAAAAACTGTAATAAGATCAGCTTAAGACAGTGTGGAAATTCTTCATCAATATTCAAACCTTAGTAAAAGTAACCCAGTTAATTGGAAATTTCTAACTGCAATATTACACTTCCAGGAGATTTAATATCCTTTGAATGAAAACCTAGTATAGCCCTACATTTGCATTCACAACCATCAATCATGACAAATTTCTTCCTGATACCAATGGGAATTTATATTTAACCCAGGACCCCGAAAGGAAGGCTCAACTCACAATACTACCGCGAGGATGAAACATTGAGTTTTTTCGATAAAGACATATCGCAAACATTGCCAATTTTTAAACGAGGAACTCTGGTCTCAAGGAACAAAAATGCATTCCCTTAGGAAACAGAATAGCTATATTTGACTTGCAAAACATGAGAGGTTGCAGAATTAAGGGTAAATTAAATTATTTGATGAAAAACTCACAAATTTTGATGACCTTTTTCTGAGGATGTAGTTATTGAAATACACGCCATAGAATATTTTTCTCATTGCTTAAATCTCATTCATAATATAGGGCTCCGAAAATATCAGCCAAAAACATTTCAGTCATAAAATTTCCCATACACAATTTATGACTAAAGTTCATTTAACTGAAATGCCTTTTGAATTGATGAATTTTTTTTTATTTGTGAGAAATAAAACACTAATATTTTTTATCTTATAGTGATAATTTAAAATTTTATATTTTATAAATATACACGGACTAGTTTCGAGCAACCAAGCTCTTTTTTCGAGAAATATTTAAGACTATTGACAAGCTCGGTTACTCGAAACTAGTCCGTGTATATTTATAAAATATAAAATTTTAAATTATCACTATAAGATAAAAAATATTAGTGTTTTATTTCATTTTATTTCTCACAAATAAAAAAATTACACACAAATGGTACACAAATCTTTATGAAAGGTATTTAAGTTATAAATTTTTGAACTGGAATACCTGTAGGTAGGAGTGGTTTTTTTTTACTATAACGCCTATGAAGACCTAAACGTTAGCTCCGAAGCGCCATTCAAAAGCAGTGCAGTCAAAAAAAGAGACGAGTTTCGGTAAAAAATTAGAAAGTAACTCAATCAAAATATCGACCAACTACAATTTGATAACAAAAGGATGCTACATAATGTCTTGTCATACTTGCGTGGGGAGGATCAGTGTTAAGCGGATTTTAGAAGCTGTTTTTAGTAAGTGACACAGAAATGTAAATAATAATAAAACAATTATCACGTTTTCACGTCATCCTTGCGTTAAAGGATTCAATGGTAAGTAGCTATGGTAGCGTTCTCTATAATTTAGTTTGTGAATAATTATTAGAAAACACAAATTTTTGAAAACATTCTAATTTCTATTGATATTGGAATTTTAATAAACAAAGCGGGGGTTTCGGGGCGGTAACCGCCAACCTATAATGATCAAATTTTTATTTTTTTAATTAAAAAACTTGTTTTTTTTGGGATTTGTATTTTAAAACGAGACGAGTTTCTGTCACAAAATTTCCCAAATAAGCAACCTTCTTGAAAGAAATTTTAGTCACAAATTTTTGGACTGAAACACCTTTTGGAAGATTTGTTTTTTTTCACTGAAATATTATTGTATAACTGGATGACCTCCGTGTAGTTCCTAACGACATTATCCGCAATATGTTTCACGGGAGTTATGTCTTTTTTAAACGGGCACAATAATTGACAAAAAAGTTATGTGTAAAATTAAGTCCTTTTATAAAGTAACAACATTTTAAAATCAGAGGTCGATATCCGAAGTAAATCTCGGAAATTTAGAAACTAAGTTTAAATTAAAAACTATAGCTTAGAAAATTTGCGAAATTGGATATTGAAAATGTAACAGGCCAATTGAAAAGTCCCCGGTCTACCATAGTAAAACACATTTTTTTGGCAAAATTCGATTTTATTATTCAACATAGTTGCCTTCGAGAGCGATACAGCAATTATAGCGATCTTTCAACTTTTCGATACCATATTTGTAGTACGATTTGACTTTTGCTTTCATTGGCGCTAAATTTCTTTCCAGCGAGCATTCTTTTGAGGTCTGAGAACAGGAAAAAGTCGCTGGGGGCCAGATCTGGCGAATACGGTGGATGCGGAAGCAATTCGAAGCCCAATTCATGCAATTTTGCCATTGTTTTCATTGATTTGTGACACGGTGCATTGTCTTGATGAAACAGCACTTTTTTCTTCTTCAAATGGGGCCGGTCTTTAACGATTTCAACCTTTAAACGATCCAATAACGCTATATAATAATCGCTGTTGATGGTCTGGCCCTTTTGGAGGTAATCAATGAATATTATACCTTGCGCATCCCAGAATACTGATGCCATAACCTTACCAGCTGACTGTTGTGTTTTTCCTCGCTTTGGATTCGGTTCATCGTGTGCAGTCCACTCAGCTGACTGTCGATTGGACTCCGGAGTGAAATGATGAAGCCATGTTTCATCCATTGTCACATATCGACGCAAAAATTCAGGTTTATTGCGCTTGAACAGCTTCAAACACTGCTCAGAATCATTAACACGTTGTTGCTTTTAATCGATTGTGAGCTCGCGCGGCACCAATTTTGCACACAGCTTTCTCATGTATAAATATTCGTGAATGATATAATGTACACGTTCAGATGATATCTTCACAATGTCTGCTATCTCGGTCAACTTCACTTTACGGTCATTCAAAATTATTTTGTGAACTTTTTTGTTGTTTTCGTCAGTGACAGCCTCTTTTGAGCGTCCACTGCGTTCGCCGTCTTCGGTGCTCATTTCACCACGTTTAAACTTAGCATACCAATAGATGATGGTTGATTTTCCTGGTGCAGACCCCGGAAACTCTTCATCAAGCCAAGATTTTGCTTCAACTGTATTTTTTCCCTTCAAAAAGTAATATTTTATCAGCACACGAAATTCTTTTTTTCCCATCTTTTTTCAAATAACAAAAGTAGCTACACTCACAACGCAATATCTCACAAACTAATGGTCGGACTGCTGTCAAATTTTGACACGTATCGTTTGAAGGTTGGTACTAACTAAAAATCATATGGATTTAATACTAGCACCGCCATCTGTGTGTCAGACCGGGGACTTTTCAATTGGCTCAATACGTATTTAGTAAAAAGTTACTCGTACTTAAATTTAATTTGAAATTTCAAGTGGCAGCTTGTCTATTTGTCTTCAAAAATTTCAAGTTGGTTAAATTGTATATCACTCAGGTTAGTGTTGAGAATTCCAAATCGAAAATTCCAGGATTCTAATGCCGATTTTTTTTTTGTAGGGAATCAAATACCGATTTTCGATAAAACGGTTGATTACCGAAATGTTGGTAAATTTTTGGAATACCTATAGGAAAACTTCTGTAACTGTCTTCAGATAAAATGCCATGTAACTTCAGATAAAATGCCATGTAGTTCATTCTATAGCGGCTTTGATGGTTTTACCCCGTTTTTTTTTTGTTTCAGACTTTTCTGAAAGTAGAAATCCTTCCCACCGTGATAGTTTGGTGATTTTTTGAAAAATTTCTAGCAGACCACGAGGGGCCAAAAAAAAATTTAAAAATTTTTTTTTGTATAGTTAAATACTAATAAAACAAATGTGCAAAGTTAATTTAAGATATGTCTTCGTTTTCATTTAAAAATTTACATTAAAAAAAAAACTAAAAATTGAAATTTGAAGGTGATATGTCGCCTTAAGTAAACAGTTACGAGGGATATTTTTAGTTACCCTGGTAACACTTTTTAACTATATAACTGCCTTTTCAGCTGTAAGGCAGTTTTGCACACAATCTAAATTTTTGCTTAGAACAATATGTAATCATAACTATTGATAAGCTTTAAGATTCAAAACGACCATATGTATAAAATTTTAAATTAAACGTTATTTTGATTTCTAGCGTATGCAGACCTCAATAAAATAATGGGGTCACTTAGATTTCTAAAAATTAAGAACCAAACTTTGTGCGTCAAATTACTAATACAAACAATGAAAAAATTGAGCTTTCAATTCTGGCAAATTATGTGCTCACTTAGAATTTAAAAGGGAAGTAGGAATATTCTTTAATTTTGTTCTAGAAAAGTCAATTAACAAATTACCAGGAACCTAATTATCGCCCCCAGCTCAATTCAAAAGTTCGGTAATTTTCTATTCCGTAGGTATTTGGGACCAAAAAACTGATCTATTATTTTCTATACTGTAGCCCGTTCCGTTCTTTTTTTTTTTTGAAGGAGGAACTCATCATAAATAAAATTTTAAATTTTGAATATAAAATTGCTAAGAGGGCCACAGCTTTCAAATTGGTAGTTGAAAAAACCTAAACAAAACTTTGGATAACTCCGAATTTTGTACAGAAAAATTCAATTTTTTTTAATGGTTTAACTACTTCTAGAATTTTCGAAGTACGTTAATTCAGAAGAATATATTAAATATAAATTTGATTTTAAATATCTATAAGTAAAAATAATTTGACACAAAAATTAAAAACTGTATTTTGACAAATTTAGAATAGTCGTAAGCTCAAAACTGTTTAGCTTTAACTTTAGTTTAGTCATTTCGGAAACTGTTCTGGTGCATTCGTATGTACAGCTAAACTATTTAGTTCCGGAGTTTTCACAGTACATCCTTATGTAAAACCCTCTCCTGTTTTTTAAAACCAAGCTTAACAATTTTCTGGAATTTACAATTTTTGCGTATAGGAATTTTTTTACCTGTAAATCAGATGCAGCTGAAAGAATATTTTCGGTTGGTAGAACATTATTTTATTTTTTTTAAATTGGCGGGTCACAGATGTGAGACATCGGAGATTCTTAAACAAGAATGCCCAAAATGCTTAACTGTAAAATCATAATTTTTGGGAGCCCTGTATTTTATTTTTTCAATTTCTGAGGTCGCAGTATTAAAAAGTTTGAGAAGCAGTGCTCTAAAGTATACAACGATAGTACTTTGAAAAACTGTTGTTGCTGTTTGTAACTTTTATGGTGCTATCAGAAAAAGTGATAGGTGCGATAGAAACTATTTGATCTACAGTAAAACAATTTGATTTTAATAATTAAACATTTTTTTGGAAAAAGTGAAAATTTTGCCGGACAATGAGATAATTTCAAATCCCCTAACCCTATACTGGCCTTATAACCTTACGCTGAATCCACATTGAATACAATAAAAACGACTTTTTTGTTAAGAAAACCAACAACAAAATATGTTGTTATTGTTCATAATAAATCGATATATCCAGAAATTAGGATGTAGCCTTTAGGCTGGGTGCAATTAAACGCAAATAAGGTATTCTTGGAGCGTCTAATCGATAACTGTTGGGACAATGTTTCTTTCATTCCTCCGTTTGGTATAGATTAAGAATACAAAATTGTCTACTGTTTTGTTTGTTTGTGCCTTATTCAGTGTGGGTTTAGCCTAATTTTCGCTTATATGCTAAACATCATTTTAATTAAATATTTCGAAAGTGGTGTTGAAAAATTATGATATGTTGACAGATGAAATATGGTTTAGCTTGGTATCATTTCGAATGCTATTTTTGGTTACGTGGGTATCGATAAGCTACACCTTCATAAACAATAAGCTAAATTAAATTAAAACGCCCAAAAAAATATTTGTTATCTGTCTTTTGTAAACTAATTTGTATTTTTTTGCTTTCTTTCTAGGTAAGTTCATGAATTTCAACACAACACACATGTCATGGATAAGTATAACTATAATATTTATGTAATATCAAATCGAAAGATAAGGATGCTATTAGCCCGTACGGTTAATTTCATTAAAACATTTGCCTAAAGTTAATCGAAATACTGCAGACAATATTTTACCGTAATAAAAAAAAATATTTTACGAATTTTATCATCTCCTCCGGCGCAAGGATAATACGTTGGCCATATAATTTATTAGTACAAATCACTAATTTAAACATAACATTTTCATGACTATAACTCAAAAATAATAATTGTTATCCAGATATACGATCGACCGACATATTATATCCAAAAATGTTTCCTCTTCTTTCTAAAAATGGATAAACCAACCGATGTTGTTTTTTCACATTTTTAATGAAAATTTTTTGGTATTATTATATTTTGTGTGTATATTGTGTTGTATTTAAGGAAAATTTATTATTATTTGTATTTGTTGTTACTGATTTTGTGTTATGCAGGCATTATAAATTAATTATTATTGAAAATTTGATGTGTGTTAACGGATTGAATGTTTTGCCACCATATTTTCATTTTCCGAGCGTAAATATTATGATTTGATTTTATTAGGTGTATGTTGTGCGAATGTGGTGGTATATACGTCAAATAAAAATGGGGTTTTCGTCAAGTAAAATTATTTATCTTTTACGGAAAAGCGAGCAAAGTAATTAAATTTTCAAGTGTGTGTAATATGCCCGCAAAGTGTTTCGTCTCGTTTGAAAATTTGCTGGCCTTGTTATACTTGGCCTTAAAGTACCATTTTGCGCTCTTCAAGGCCAATGGCGTTTACACTAAACCACTCGGGAACCTGAATTTAAGCTGAACAACTGTCTGAAACGTAAAATTTCGGAACCCCACTGGAGACATCAAAGCTCTAAATTTTAAATTTTCTAAATTTCTCAGTAAAACAATTAAAAATCTACTGTAATTTTCCTAATTCAATAACCAATTTATATTCTAATTATTAAAAATCACAAAACTATTTTTAAATTTAAAAATTCTCTAATCTAAATTGATAAAATTCCTATAAATTTCGAAATATCTAAATTCCTTATACTCAGTTGAATTTTGATTCTAAATTCCCTTTTCTCAGTCGAATGCTGATTTTTGGTTAAATGCGGAACGAGTGTAATTGGCTACATGAATCAAAAAAGGCTGAATTAAAAAAAGTGAATTAAAAATGGTGATTTTTGTATGAATTTGTATGAACACCTGTTACTTTTTTTAATTCATTGTTTTTCTGAAATAAATAGTAGATTGTTCCACAAGTAAAGAAAAGTGAAAGTTTTCCAGCGAGTAAAATTGTTTAATTTACGAGCGAGCGCTAGCGAGCGAGTGGATTAACTATTTTACGAGCATGGAAAACCACTTTTCTTACGTGTCGGACATGCTATTTTTTCGTGTATTTGACGACAAACCAGGTAAAAATAAAAAAGGTAGACCCAGTTTGGATCAAAGTATGTATGCATAGCATGTACATAACAATCGCAGTAAGCAAATAAATAAAAGTCAAAAATTCAAAAATCATTTGGAGAAAAAGCGTTTCTATGAAGAAAAGTGTTTATAGTGAAGAAATGTGTTGCTAAGGAGAAAAGTAGCAGTTTTCTTTACTGTTTTCAGCCAAGAAATAACACTCTTTGCCATTAAGTATACGAAAAAAAATATTCCTTTTTCATACAAAATTCGCCTTTTTTATTTCATTAATGAACACCTTTTTTAATTCAGCCTTTTTACTTTCTTTTACGTAAGTAAAATAAAGTATAGTAATCATGAAAATTTTCGACCTTGAGATTATTGAAGATTTATCTGTTTTGAGGTCCCCTGAGTCCGAAAAAGTGGGTTTCGAAATGATGTCTGTCTGTCAGTCCGTCTGTCTGTCAGTCTGTGTCCTCTCTACAGCCCAGATGGCTTAACCAATCAAACTGAAACTTCAGATTTAAGCTTTTTGGATAAATTGGTAGGTCCCAGTGAATTTTACTTCAAATCGGTCCACCGGAAGTGGCCACTCCCTTGGGCCAGAAAATTTGTTTTGCAAATATCTTAAAACGTATAAGGTTTACAAAAAATTACTAATACAAAATGTTTCCAAAAATCAAAAAAAAATAAAAATAAACAAATTAAAAATTAAAAAAATTAAAATTAAAAATTAAAAAAAAAAATTTAAAGAAAATTTAAAAATTTTATAAAAAAAAAATTAAATATTGTTTTGTCAACACATAAATATATTTGTATATATAGCCTAATTATGCTAATTATAATTAATTTGCACACTACAGTGACATACTTCCGGTTTTTAATGCAAATATTACATAATTGAATGTGGATCATTTTTTCATGTTTCTTAACTTTTTTAACGACTTATTAGGGTTTGTAATACTTAAGTATATATATCGTTTTATAATTGCAAAAATATTTCGCAACTCCTGCCCCCCCCCCCCCCAATTTTTTACAGGGAGTTACAGCAGTTCTTGCATTTGTCATTTTAATTATTGTGTGTATTAGCCCAATTATGCTAATTATAATTAATTTGCACACTTCAGTGACGCACTGTATGTTATAAAAATATTTAGCCTTCATGTATGTTAAATTGCCAAATCGGTCAACTGGAAGTGGCCACTCTCTTGGGCCCGAAAATGTGTTTTGCACATATTTTAAAAAGTATAAGATTTACAAAAAATCACTAATACAAATTCCAAAAAATTTAAATTCATAAATATCACCTTTTATTTCTTTTACGTGTGTACTAATGAGTTCAAAAAATTGAGTTTTGAAGTGGTGTCTGTTGGTATATACATATGACTGTCAATTTGTAGTCCAAATGGTTTAAGCAATCAAACTGCAACTTCATGTTTAAACTTTTTACATAAATTTTGGGGTCCCAGTTCCCAGCTCCCAGATTCCGTAAAACAGAAAATTTATTTTGCAAATATTTCAAAAATATACAATTTACAGAAAACATGAAATAATAAAAACAATCTTAATTAAGTTTGCGGGAAATTTGAATTATAAAAGTTTTTCAAAATTCGCTGTTCGTAAAAGAAAGTCGTGTGTTGGCCACACCTCCATTTTTTAATTCGGTACCCCGTGCTAATTATGTGTTTAGCAGCTAGGCTAGTTATTTGTTTAATGAATATTGACACCATTGATATAGGAAAATCTATAACTGCAGGGTATCCAATTCCGATTGTCGAATACCCAAGTACTCGGATACAGACCCAGAGCAACTTAATTTTATGTTTATGACTATTAAAGTATCTTAAAGTTCAGTTGATGACTGCTAATATTGTGATCTTACAATTTAATACAATTATTTCATTTTCGTAAAGTAATGTATCGAATCCACATAATGAGCATATCCACCACATTGAGGAATTTTTGCTGGAGGTAAAAACTTCCTTTTAGTTTCACTTACATTTTTCGGGATTATTTGTTTATATATTGTATTATAACTAATAGTTTATAAAATATGCCTAACTTTTTATTAATCACATACAGAAATATCAAAAAATAGTCAAATTTCAAACCAAAAAATATCTATCTCGTGAGATTTACTGAGGTATTTGTGTGAGGCCTTACTGTTTTAGTGAAATCTGAACATGTTAGATGAGCCCAATAAGTTATTAATTCAAAAGTTATTTACTATACTATTAAATATTCGTTGGAAACGTTAATAAACAATTTTGATTTTCTACTGATTACAAAACTTTATGCAATGAAGCAAACCCAAATTATGCCACCGTTATTGAGGGTTATTCTTCAATTTCTTGCGACTAATATTTGATTTCAATGAATGTTTCAAACTATCAAATACCTGCGAGTTATCTGATTTGACACAATTGGCTTAAAACAACGAAATGTACACAGCTTCTGACTAAGCAAGATGTACTTTGTATCGCCGTGCCTTAAAACATAGACACATTTCTACGTTTAAAGGTGTTATCTCACAACTTGTCGCTTTTGCTCTTTATACAAATTTTCAATTCATTTAAATATATTTTATAAAGTTAACACATTTAATGGCGTTATGAAAATATAAAATCTGGGTTTTTTTGCATTTTATACATACATAATGTAAAAAATGACCTTATATAAATTATTCGTTTTTTACGTGTAAATTGTGTTAATTAGACAGCATAATTGTTGCACTCGCTTAATTTTAAATAAATAAACGACGCTTTCCCAGTGCTATCTGTATCATCTCTCTTTAATCATGGCTTGTTCAACACTACTCTAAAATACAATAATTTCCTATTTATAATTTATATAATAATTCTTACCATAACACAAACAAAGGTAATTTCATTCATATGAGGATCATACACTTCCAATGACATTGCGCTAACTTAATATACATAACATTTTCCCCTTTTTTATTTTATTTTTTTCTACAACAAGTCGGTCTTTACCATAAACATTTTATTAAAATAATACTTTTGTTTTTAATAGCAAGGATCTGAAAATTTCCTATATTGAAATTGACAAGGTATTTTTCTGTCTCTACTAGACCTTCTTAAAAAAACACAATCATCGTCGCTATCAGTTTCACTATTACCCCGTTTTATTTTACATTACCTCTGAATTTGATTTTTATGCACGTATCTAACTATTTTTTGTACATTTATTAAGTACATATTGTTTCCAATAGATTTTAAAACTCTGCCCGGTATCCACTTCAAATATTCCCGAAAATGATAGCGATAGATGATTGGATCTCCTTTCTAATGCAAATAATAAATCGTTTGGTGATGTATTTGTGGCAATGGATGGTGTATTATTGTATCCAAATAACAGTTGATTTATCCGATTCACTGTTAACATTTTCTGAAAACTTATATCTACAAGATATTTTTGAAGGTAGGTTTTTATGGTCTGTTCACCTTGTTCTGCTAAATCATTAGTCTGTGGGTGGTAAGCAGGAGATTTTAAAATGTTAATATCATTTATTTGGCCAAATTGGCTAAAAGCATACGAATTGGAAGGCGGTCCATTATCGGTGCAAATAGATTTCGGCAGACCGAATTATTTTATGATTGATTTCAACTGACTAATCACTTCTGAAGAATCATATTTTTTCAAGTATTTGACGTCGATAAATTTACTGTAAGAATCTACTAAGATTAAAATTTTTTTTTTTAGAATTTTCATTTTGCCAGTGAAACAAATCTAAACGAATTCTTTCAAAAGGATAATACGAAACTGGCCGTTTAGACGTTATTTCTTCTTTCTACACATTTACTGTACTGTTACATACTAAACCACTTCTAATTTTATTTTCGATATCACCGTTCATAGTTTCCTACCAGAAAACGCTTCTACCGAACATTTTCATTCTCACAATCCCTTCGTGGTTACTGTGCAGTAAGTCCAAAATATACGGTATCGCTTGGTTTGGAACCATTAATCTATTCCGGTAAAACAAACATCGACCCTGAATACTTAAAGAATTCCTTAATTTAAAATAATACTCGAGATTTGCTTCACGATTATTTGACCAACCATCCTTGACATAATTAAAGACTTCCGATAAAACAAAATCGTCCTGTGTGAATGTTAACCTATCAAAATTTTCCGTACGTAATCCTCTATTTTCTGAAATATTTGCTGTTGTTAGAAACTTAATGGTGTCTGTATAAACCTGCAGCTATTGGGAACCTTGACAAAGCATCAGCGTTTGCATTATTTTTTCCCGGTCGGTGGTGCAATTCATAATCGTATGTCGAAAGAATTACGACCCATCTTTATAATCGGGACGCTGCTACGTTTGATATTCCTGTTTTAGGACTAAACAATTCTTTTGGTGCTTGTGAGTCAGTAACCAAAGTGAACTTATGACCGTAAATATATTTATTAAACTTCTTTACTGCGAAAATCACAGCCAAAGCTTCACGGTGAAGCTGAGAATAATTTTTTTCTGCTGGGGAAAAGGTACTAGAAGTAAATAAACTGGTTTTTCTACTCCATCAACTAAATATGACAACACAGCGCCAACACCATACATCGGCTTTGAGGAGTCATGCAATTCTAGGAATTTATTGCTTACCTACTAACGAATTTTTACATTTTTACATTCTTTCCTCAACAGTTTGTGTAACTCAAGTAGTTCTGTCGATAAATTTGGAATGATGCCATAATAGTAAAAGACCGAAAAATGATTGGAATTCCTGAAGATTTTTTGGAGCCGGAGCTTAAGGATTACTGTTACTTTATCCATATTGGGGCTTATAACCTCAACTGATATATTGTGTTTTCGACATTAATTTTTAGGTTGCATTTGCTCAACCGTTCCAAAACTAAATTCAACGTATGCCTGCATTGCTGAACGTTATTTTTTCCAATCATAATGTCAACCAAATAACATACGACATGATTTATACCGACTAAAATTTGATCCATAATGGACTGGAAAATTCCGGGAGCACTTTTAACATCAAATGGTAAACGAGTAAACTGAAATAACCCCCAGTGTATATATTGCTAAATATTTCCTTGAGTTTTCTATTACGACTGATTGTTGGTATGCCCCGCTCAAATCAATTACAGAAAAAATAGTTGATTTCGGCAAACTTACTAAAATATCATCTATTTTAGGTAGCGGGTAGTATTCGGTCTCAACAATCCTATTAATGGTAAACTTACAACCAATACAAAGTCTAATGGTTTTATCTGGCTTTGGTACAACTACAATGGGGGATGCACATTCGCTAAATCGAATTGGAATTAGTATCTCCTTCCCGCAAAGTCTGTCTATTTCCTCAGAAACAGCATTTCTTATGTGGAAGGGGATCGTGTAAGCTTTATGAAATATTGGTGTCGTACCAGCCTTCAGCCAAATGCCTAATGGATGGAACCAGGGAAATATGTTGGGAAACCTTTTCATGATATCTTGTATATACACCGTATTTTCAGACAAATTTTGACTCACCCGATCAATTTGTTGACTATAATTTAATTTAAAAGTAATTCTATAATAATTAGATCCAACCACTGAACTTTACCATCACCAATTTCAACTCCCATTCTTCTCTTTCCAAGAACATTGATTATTTCAACTGTAACAGAAGAAAATCTGTGAGATATATTTTCATAATTTAAATTATTAAAAAATATTTTAAACTTATCTAAAGTTATCACAGCTGCACAGACACGATGTCCACCTCTATTTTTATAAGCTGCTCCTCAATTATGATTGTAACCCATAACGGATTATTGGTTGAGCTGGTAATTGGTTGCAATGCATACATATATTATTTCCATCCACACAATTAATTTTTTTTCAAACTTAAATTGCTTAAATTTTGCAAATTCGCACTGCGTGGTGATATATTCTGACCGCAAGACGACCTTGATTATGATCTCGATCTTTCATTCCGTTGAACACACATGTTAGCTTTATGGCTAATTTTACCGCAAGAAAAACAGCGACTTTTGACGTTCCTATTTCCACCACTTTGTTGACTCCTACCACACGATTGACTTCGACTTCCACCTCTTTTGGTTTGTTGGTTATTGTTTTTGTTTTCAATAACCGCTAATTGTTGTAACGGTTTATCGCGTTCCGCCATTTCCCAACTTACGGTTATTGCCGCAGCTCTTTCAAAAGTGAGACCCTTTTCTTTAAGTAGATGAACCCTTAAATAATTGTCTCTCAACCCAAAACAAAACGATCTCGCAAAGCTTCATTTAAAAATGCACCAAACTTGCTCGTTTGCGCCAAGGCTTTTTATTGTACAATGTATTCCTGTATAGGTTGACCTTGTTTTTGATTTTTTTACCTAGCATTTTTTTTTTTCGTCTTTAATTATATATTTGCACTGAACACTTCACAGCAGAATTGAACAAATTATTTGGTTTTTTCCACTCACTTTCGATGTTTAATTTCTTCTGTTCCCTTAATTTTTTCCCCTCACTGTTTAATAACTTTGATTTATTATCTCGTCGCCATTTGTTGCATTCGCTTAATTTTAAATAAATAAAAGACGCTCTCCCAGTGTTATTGGTATCATCTCTCTTTTGTCATGGCTTATTCAACACTACTCTAAATATAATATTTTCCTATTTATAATTTATACTATAATTCTTACCATAATACAAACAAAGTTAATTTCATTTATATGAGGATCATAAATTTAACTTAATGATATTGCGCTAACTTAATATACATAACAGTAATTTACTCGCCCAACGAGGCGGTCCCGATTAGAACCAAATTTTTAATTCAGTTGGGAACTAATGAGCCTATGAATATGGGAATTCGGCCAATAATACTTAACACTTGCCATTGCTGGTATCGTAAGTTTTTATCCTCGCTGAGTAATACTACCTTTATAGAAAAACAATCAAAATATTTCATTTGTGTATGTTTTAAAAATACAGACATACCCATTTTTGGTTGATATCGAACGCTATTCAACGGATGCAGGTACCTTTTCATTTATTATGCGAACAAAGAGGCACATTATACCCACAGAACACAAAAAATAAACTTGTATATTTATATGCATATATGAGACAATACGTCTAACGAATATATGTATGTACATTTTTTTTTTGTGTAGCATAGATGAAAAAACTTGTCGCAATTTACGAGCCACATCACAATAATTACTTAAATTAAAAACTAAAATAAAACAAAAAAAGTTTTCGATTATTATTTTTCCTGTTTCGAAACTTTCTCTAATTGCACAGTAGCAATTTTCGATATATGTACATATGTCTGTGTATGTGCACCTTCATATAATCATGTTGTTGGCATTATTAATGTTTTATAATTTTGTTTAATTCAATTTATTAACAATTCTATTTTTTTTTGTCTACCCTGAACACAAGTTTTATGTTCCTTAGTTTACCATTGTCAGGATTTTATATCTAACGTATACAAAAAAACTCTGGTCATTGCTAAATATAAAGAGAAAGCTTTTTTTCTGTATACTTTATTCACTGGGATTTTGTTCGAGTTGAATACTTATGTACGTGATTTGAACAGATAAAGTAAAACTGAAAAGAAAACAAGACGAAAGCTGGAAAAAAGTTTTATTTGAAAAATTTGAAACCACAATATTTATGGTGCTGCGTGTGGTAACCCGTACAATTTATTTTTAATAAAAATAACAACAAAATTATATAATGTGTGTATGTGTGTGTGTGTATATAAATATTTATAATTATTATTCGGAATAACTTTAAAAAAATATTTATAATTGAATTTGATTCTGGAAAAGTTCAAGAGGAAATTAAAATCTGGAATATTAAATTATTTTTGTATTTTTATCTTTAATTAAATTATTTTTGTTGTTATATGTATGTATTATAGATGTTCTAAACGCTAGATGAATTTTTACTTGCGTGGTTTAAAGCATATGGAGATACACATTTTTGAATTATAATGATTGCGTGATTATTTTTTTTATGCTTTATTATGAATTCATTTAAACATAAAATTACAATACATTTTCCGAGTTTTAGTACATAAACTTTGCTATAATCTACTCTATCACAACCATTCAAATAGAAACTTTTAGAATATTATTTGCAGACATATTTAATGACAGTCTCTAAAATTACTTGAACTTGTTCGGCTGGGCTTCGACACCTCCTGAGACAAAAATTAACAACAATTCACTAGCACTATATAATTTATTACCACTTACATTTACAGTTAGATGGTAATGGATTACTAATGAATAAACTGGACATTGGTTGATGTGATGGTGATGAACTGATATTGTTAGGCTGGTCGAAGTTTCAATTCATGGAAACCTTTCCAGCAGGGAAGTTATGAGATGAAACATGAAATTCATGCGTAGATTTATGTAGAATTTTTTGGTTAGCATGTTCCCTAAGTCGCAGAAATTCATTATACGCTTTGGGCATAACACTGAATTGGCTGTATGATTTTCACTGCAATTGGCACACTTATATTCAGATTCAGTTTATTTAATCGGACAATCCACACCATCCAAGTGAGGAAGGCTGCAAAATTTACACTTTGTTTTCATGTTACAATTAGAAGATGTGTGCCCCAACATGAAACAATTTAGGTTTTCTGTGAGGTAAGTCCCATGAACACGCAATGTTACCAATATATTTGTGATCTCTTAAGTGATTTAATGATGTATCATAGTTTTTGGAAAAGAAATAAAGTATAGTGCGCTGTCATCAGATCTGTTCTTTGTTGCAACCCTGGACAATATTGTCGGAGTAAGCCCCGCATCTTTTATATACTATTTAACTTCGTTAACTGGAAGGGATGCTAGACCAAATAGAATGTATCGCGAAGTTTTATTCTCATCCAAAGTGAATGAGAAGCATTCAGCTTTCTTCTCCTTTAACTTATCCTTCAGTAGGATGTAATGGTTTGGACCAATGTTTATTGTTTTCATTAATGAAGAGTTTTTTTTGTTTTAAAATTTGGAAACCTACGTCAAGAAGCATAAAGTGTTTGTCCTCAATGTAATGACTCAATTATGGTATTTCTGGAAGTAATTATATTTACGATTTATGTATTATTTATTTATTATATTATATGATTTCAGTGTTTTGCTGTGAGATAAAAGCATTGCGATTGTCATAAAGCAGCTTATCTTGTGCTGAGCTAAGAACTAGGCCGTTTATAAAAGGTGATAGAATCAATCTGATCTAAAGTTTTAAGCCCATTGTCTTAATTCTTAATTTTAAAAATGAAATTAAATTTAATTCAAAATAAATATTATTCTGAGCACACTTATCGAATAGTTGTAATAATAGTATATTATTCAACGCGCGTGTAATGACAGTTATTACTCACGTGGGTAAAGTTATACGAAATTATCCGAATGCAAAATAACTCTTACACGAAATGAATTTTTTTATTATGTTTCAAAAGAAAAATTATAAAACCAAAACATACCAAGATAATATTTCAAATACAGTGGTACACCGGTATATGACCCTAATTCGTTCCTAATCGTATACCGAATTGGTTGTATACAGAAGCAACCTTTCCCATAAGAAGCCATGTAAACAGAATTAATATGTTTCAGGTCGTATACCGAGTGTTTCAACCAGTGAGTAATGAGTATAATTCATGACTACATAATGAACCCGGTAATAAAAAAATACGTCGTGAGTTTTGTTTTATTTTCTTCAGGAACAAAATCACACTGCTTCATTGTGCTATGTGCATATGCGAAACGGTTGAACGAATTGATCCTGGAATTTGATTGAACCTAGTCCAGAATAGATTAAGAATGAAATTGCATTAAAGCCCTTACCCTTTGTCTTTTAATTAGATTTTTACCACATGCTCATTAGGAAAGTGTTGTCCTGTTAGTCATAAGTTTGGATTTGATTTTATCAAATAAAAATTTACAAACCTTTAAACTGATTAATTGGAAAATTATGGAGAAATTGCAAGTCAAAAACATTTAATTGCTTGTACTGTAGAAATAAAAAGTTCTCAATTTTCTTTAACGTTTTCTATTATGTTCTGCTAGATTTAATGCCAAAATGAAAACTTGAAAAACATTCTGAAATTTTAAATTTTGAAAAAAAAAAAACATTTTGTTCAGCATCAGCATAATTCATTAGTTTCAAGATATTGGAAGCCGCCTGCCCATGAAACACCAAATACATATATCGTCGGTTTGCGAGAATAGTAACACATCTCAAAAATGGCCAATTTTCAGATAATAGGAAAAAATCCTTTAAATGTAACAATCTTTTAGCTGGCATAGTGTCACTTCTACACTGTCCATAGTTTTCAATAGATGTGACGTTGAATTTGATGAATTCAACTATTTTATACCAAAAAAAAAAAAATTCAAATCGGTTTCCTCAAAAATATAATATATTGAGATGTGTCACTATTCTCGCAAACCGACGATATGTTCAAATATTTAATATTGAAATTTTGAAATTGTAACATTTTTGAGTTTTAAATTTTATAATTTAATTTAATAATATAATTAATAAACTACACAAAATATCTAAGATTTATAATTTTTAAAATTGTATCGTACATAATTGTATTGTATCGTAACAACAACTTTAAGGTTGTTAGCCAGAAAACATACGAAATTTAACACAATAATAAACTCGACGTTGTTTAAGTCTATTAAAGGAAGGGCCTACAAAGGGCTACAATACCTATTTATTCACGATCACTAATCGTAGAGTAAGTGCCTCCAGATACAAATAAATACTAAATGTGGCTCATATTATTATTGGTTTCCCAATTTTGGTTTTATGAAGAAAGTAACCGGGTCGAATTAATTCCGCCGAAAATTTTGAGCGGCGAAATTAATTATTTTTTAATTTAAATAAAATCCGCGACAACAAATTTTAAAAAAACGAAACTAAATCCGGGGTTTGATAACATTGAAAATGGGTATAGTATAAGCTAACTTGGAATAAATCGAGACACTAAACCGCTATCATTGCGGAACTTGGTTATTTCCTAATAAATTTTAATGAAATTCGATATTTGGAATCTAAAATGATTTTGAGTAGAAGTCCTGGAATATAAACAATTATAGAAAAAACTTTACTATTTCTTAACCGATTTTGTTAAAATTCGATATTTGCGATAGAAATGGGCTCTAAACTGAGATAGAGTGCTAATGCTAACATATGGATAATTAGGACATAAGTTGGCCATTTCTTAACACTTATCACATGATAAAATTAAACATGTGCGATGTAAATGGGATTACAAACTCAGTTTTAGATGAAATTCTGGAATATGACGAATTATAATGAAACTTAGCTATTTCTTATCCGATTTTGATGATATTCGACATGTGCAATGGGAAAGATATTCCGAAATGATTTTTAAATGAAGTTCTGGAATATGGAGGAGTATAAAAAGGAGCTTGGATATTTCATAACCGATTTTGACGATATTCGACATTTTTTTTTTAAGTGAATAGGAAATGGGATTCTACAATGGTTTTTAGATGATCTTTGCTATTTTTTAACCAATATTGGCGAAATTTGAAATGTACTCTTCCATTTTATTAGCCATTTCATTAAATGATATTTAGGAGACGTTCTGGAATATGGCCAACTAGGAGGAAACTTGGCTATTTCATCACCGATTTTGATAAAATTCGATATGTGCGATGAAAATAGGATCTAAAATGATTTTTCAATGAAATTCTGGAATATGGCCAATTTAGATGGAGCTTAGCTATTTCTTAACAACATTATCTTAACTCGGAAAATTAATTCTAAAATGATTTCTAAAGGCAAAATTTTGGAATATGGCCAAGGAGTGCCAAAAAGATGTTTGTTCGAAAGTCCCGTGATTGGATATACTCTAAGCAAGATCATCTCGTTCGTTTATAGATTTATTGATCGACAATCAAATACCATATAGGCGCGTTTAATTAAGTATCTTTTAAGCATATTTAGGGGACCAGTTATGAACCTTTCCGAAGGTTATGCTTATTTCGTACTTATTGTTGATGTCACATACTAATTTAATATTTTGACAGCAACGCATTTAATTGTTGACTGAACTCGACTATTTTTGGGTATAGTAAAGAAAGGGTAAGCTACTAGAAATTTTTAATCACGATCACTAATCGTAAAGCAACTATCTCCCAAAATTAGTGGCTACTAAATGTTGTCCTATTTGTTTGCCTATTTTCACAGAAAATGTTTTAAAACTAATCTTAAAATTAATTATTTTTTAATATAAATTGAACCCGCCAGAACAAATTTTTAATACACTGAGTACAATTTGGGTTAGGTACAATTCGAAAAAATTCGACACAAAAAAATCATCACAAAAAATCTAGATGCAAAACAGCTGTCATTGGTGGTTACTTGGCTATTTCTTTACAAATTTTGATGAAATTCAATATGTGCGATGTGAATGGTACCTGAAATGATTTTTTAGATGAAGTTCTAGCCCGTTCTGGATCGTACTTGGTTATTTATTAATCGATTATGATAATATTCGATATGACCAGTGGAAATGGTATCTAAAATGATTTGTAGATAATATAGCATATGGCTAATTAGGATGGAACTGGGGTACTTCTTAGCCGATTTTGATAATAACTGATGATAAGTGAAGAAATTGAATCTATAAAGAGTTTTAGATAAAATTCTGGTATATGGCCAAATATTATCGAGTTTGGCTATTTCTTAACCGCATATGATGAAATTCGTCAATGAGGAAATGCGATATATTCGATGGAAATGGAATTATAAACTGAGTTTTAGATGAACTTTTGGAATATGACCAATTAGAATTCCACTTGCCTATTTCTTAACCGATTTTGATGGAACTCGATATATGTAATGGAAATGGGATTCTTAAATGATTTTTAGATGAAGTTCCGTAATATTTCCAATTAGGGTGGAACTTGGCTATTTCTTAACTGATTTTGATAAAATTCGATACGTGTGATGGAAATGGGATCTAAAATGATTTTTAAATAAAGTTCTAGAATATGGCCAATTTGGATGGAGTTTCACTATTTCGTAACCGATTTTGACGAAATTCGACATATGCGATTGAAATAGGATGCTTAAATAATTTTTAGATGAAATTCCGGAATATAGCCATTTGGAGTAAAACATGGCCATTTTTTAACCGATTTTGACAAAATTAGATAAACGCGATAGAAACAGTATTTAAAATGATTTAGATAAAACTCTGGAATATGGCCAATTCAGTTAGGATGGAACTTCTATGTGCGATGCGAATAGAGTTCTAAAATATTTTTTCCTAATTCCGGGTATTCCAGTAGTAGGAAGAAGGTGAATTAGGAGAATTCGAAAATAATTTTATATAAATTCGAAATTTAACGTTGTTGATATTTCCGGCACTTTATTTGTGAATTTGTATGTTAATGCCAAATATTACAATGAGTCTTCGAGTTTAAATCAAAGTCTTAATGAAAGCTCTAAAATAAAATTTTTTTTATTACATATTTTAATCGAAATTGTCTTAAGCTTGCACCATGATGATCTTGTTTAAGCACATATTTGTCGTAGATAATATTTCTATTATTTTAGCGAGCTGTTCACATGTTGTATATTACATCGTATGAATGTGTACTCGGATTTCCATTAAAACCAGATCCAACACACTTTTATATACCAACATATATAAACAGACAAGGCAAAAAATTTGTGAAAAACAAGCTTTTATTTCTTGGTGTTCAGTGCTTACAGAAAGTATTTGTTGTTTATTTCACTATTCACCAAGTTTTTTTTTTTTAGATAAAAATCTTTTTTTCATGAGCTTTCATAATGTTGTTGTATAATACTTTTTTTTTGTTTGGTGTTTTGTTTTGAGCTTTTTTGTGTTTTGCTCATGCTGTATATTATTTATAACAGGAGGAGTTTTATTTTTTTACGTCGTTACGTCTTGTGTCTTGACTGCTGTTGTGTGTTATATTTTCATATTATTAGTTTTTATGTTGGATATATAATTTTTGATGCTTTTCTTCTTTCGTTTCATGTTTGTTGTGCGTTTTGTATATATGTTGTTTGCTTTAAATTGAAATTTATTTATGCTATAAAAAAATGGATAAGAACATAAATTTTTTTATTTTTTTGTGTTTTGATGAATGAAAAATATATTTTATTTATATTATATATTTATAATAAATAAAAAAATTGCTGGAAATTTGATTAAAATTTAAGTAGTTTTCTGAATAAAAATATTGTACGAAATTAGACATATTTACAACAAACATTTATTTATATGTTAAAAGTTCGGATCTGTCTGAATATAGAATGTAATATTTCACAAATAACCAAACGCAAAAAATATATGTTTTATGTATGTTGTGTTATGCAATATGCGATGTTCAATTAAATATTTAATTTATTACAAACACTAAGGCAAAAGAAAAAGCTCTCACTTTCTTATACTTGTCTATGTATATGGTGTGGTCAATTTATTTGGTACCACCTTGTTATTTGTGTACGTGTGTATGAGTGTGTGTAACATATATTACGTACATAAATTGTTTATGTTATTTTAGTATTCCTCCTTTATGATCATCATGTTGGTGGTGTTTATCCTTTTTAGCTTTTCATCATCCAAAATAAAATAAAAATGCAAAAGAAAAGAAAACTTCATAAGATTATGTTCTGGTGTTGTGTTAATTTTTAACTTCTTGTTGTTGTTTTGTAAATATTTTACACAAATACAGTATTTGCTGTTTGGTTTCGTTTTCTTCTGTATAACACATATCTTACCTTATATCCTCAGGATACCATTTGGCTTCTATTTTTTTTTTTTTTTTTGCTTTCTTTCTTTAAATACATATTTATATACGATAAGAATCAAAAGTAAAAAAGCTCAGCTCAGTAAGCTGGAAGAAGAAGAAGTAGTTCGAATAATAAAAAATTCCATTTCTCTTTTTTACTTTTTTTTCCAAAGAATTTTACTGATGTCCAACACAACAACAATAACTGTGTTAAGAACAAAAAGTTTCATTACCAAAATAAAGAAAAGCGTTCAGACTTTTTACTTTAGGTGAATGCAAATTTTATGTTGTATATACATGAACATGTTTATGTACATCTATACTTAAAAGCTTCTTCTTATTCTGTTGCTTATAAAAATAAATAAATAAATAAATTTTGTTTTTTTTGTTTTTTTGTTTTTGTGAAATTTAATTAAAATAATTCTTTTGAAATACAGCAAAAAGAAAAATTAGCTTTTTACGAAGAAATGTAAATAATTTTGTTTGAGCGTTTAGCTTGGAATTTCTTCTTTATTTTTTTGTATATTGGTTCGTTATTTATTTATGTACATACAAAGATCTGTTGACTTTATACATATTTTTATATACACGTTATGTACAATCAATTTCAATTAGTTTGTATACAAATAGCTTAATGTGACTTAATTATCTTATATTAAATTTGAGATAAGGCATTAGCTATATGTGTTGTTGTTTTATTCAAGTTACCACATTTGGTTTGAGCACGCTATTTTTTATTTAATTAGGGAGGATCAAAAAAAGTTCATTAAGTCTGTGTCTGAATTTTAATCTGCTAAGCATTTTTTACCGTTGTATATTTTTTATGAACAGTTTTTGTTATTTATTTGGTTACTTTACTGTTAACTCATCAAATTTTGGAAGTAATTCATTTAGAGAGATGAATTCAACTAAATTTTACCCCACAGTCACATATATTAGTAAGCTAAATTAGTATATAACCGTGTGTAAGATTAGAGACCACAATTACGTATTACATACTCCAATAATTTGGTGTACAGTGAGTCCCAATGAAAATGGTCCATGTTAAATTACAGTTACAAGAAGTATAACAAAAAGTCCTAAACCTGCTTCAGTATTTTGTTGGAAATCCTGTCTGCTTAATAACTAGTTTTAAGCGGTATGGAATAGATTCCACAGGTTTTCTGGTATATTCGGAACTAATTTTATCCCATTCCTCCAATAAGACCCTTTTTAAATCATTTTTATTGGATATAATATGGTTCCTAATTTCCAACTCCAATTTATGCCATATATTTTCAATAATCATGTCGATTATGCAACTCGGCGGATTTACTGCGGCGGGAATTCATTCAATCCGCATTCGATTCGCATTTAAAAATATTTGCATTATAGAATCCGCCGGAAAACTGCATTACCGATCCGCAGTGAATCTGCATTTTCACTCAATTGTCAAAATTTTGACATTCAATTTAGTATTTTTCCATTTGTGTTTGTTTTTTTTTTCTATCTAATAAGGAAATATTTAATATGTACATATTTTAAAACAAAAATTAAAGATTTTGTGGATATTATGGATACCATAAGCATATATTTTGATTGTAGTGAAGAAGTAGCGCCGATTAAGAGAAAGGAAAGCAGAAAAGCTATTAGGAATGCATGCAAAGACATATTCCAATTGTCAAATGCACAGTGAGTAAAATTATTTCTGAATTTTTGATTATTGTATTATAATGCAATTTTTTTCAGATTTATTAAAAATTTTCGATTGAATAAGGCAGCCTTTAAGTATGTATTAAACGAAATAAAAACAAAATTACCCCAGGTGGTAAAATCTTCGTCTTTAACGCCGGAATTCAAATTAGCGGCTACTCTCCGGTTTTTGGCTGAAGGCGGCTACCTTCCCGGTGGGAATGGCTCAGTCAACAGTCTCAGTTGTACTATCCGAGGTGTTGGATATTTTGGAAAATATTTTATGCCCAAAATGGTTAACACTAAAGATGAGCGAGGCTGAGAAAAATGAGGCAAGATTATACTTTTATGCTAAAAGTAAAATTCCTGGCATCGTTATGTGCGTAGATGGTACACACATCAAAATTGCAAAGCCAGCAAATAACCCTCATCTATTTTACAACCGTAAAGGATTCTACAGTCTCAATGTCATGATAGTAAGTAACAATTATAATTAAGCTTTATTTTAAATTTTTTTCGGTATTAAAATTTATTTATTTTTAAGATATGCGATCATAAATTAAGAATTCGTTGTGTGGATGCTACGTATCCTGGGGCCAGCCATGATTCCTTCATTTGGGGAAACGGGAATGCCGCCCAATATTTTAAAAACATTTATAACAACGGGGATAGGAACCAACGAGTACTCGGTAAGGATGTTACTTACACATTGAATTTCTATGCTAAACGTTAAATTTTTTTAAGCTGACGCGGGATACCCCTTACTACCTTGGCTTATTACACCATATAGAAATGCAGGAGTGAACACCCAGAAAAGTAGGTTTAATGAAAGCCATAGTTCCGCCCGAAATATTGTAGAACGTACAATCGGAGTTTGGAAAAACTGGTGTCGTTGCCTTCTTGGTGTAGCCCGACACCTACACTATTCGCCTGAGAAATCGATAAAAATTATAAACGTTACAGCCGCTCTTCATAATATACGCGTACATTTCAATGTTCATGATGGCAATGATGACCCAATGCCAGAAGAATTTGAGGACCATGATGATTACGGCGAAGTAATACACTCCCAAGAAGATCAACGATACTTGTCCGAGGCAAATGATTTTCGCAACCAAGTATTGTTAAATTTTTGAAATCCAAATAAACAAATAACTTTAATCTTTTAATGGTTTATTATTTTAATTAAAACCAAATTTTAAAGGTACTTAAGTTTCTTAATTCATTTATATGTATAACAAAAAAAATATAAATATAAATCAGCCTTCTTGGCAATTATCACAAGATAAATTCTGTTTGTTTTAATCTTATAAGTATCAGTATAAAAATTATAAAATAATCTGCCTTCACAGTTTGGTATTGACAGAACACCTTCTTGGCTATTATCACAAATTCATATCACTTAAATTTAAACTTATATCAATATAAAAAAAAAATTCAAAAAATAACCAGTAAAACATTTCAATTTTCAAAATTAGCCTTTTCTAATTCTATTTCTAGAATTTTTTCCTTAATCTTATTTTTTTTCTAGAAACAACTGCTCCTTTCTTTGGTTATGCCGCTTGGTCTCTTCTAACTGAGCTTTCAATATTTCATTAGCTTCTTTTTGACGATCACTAAGTTTTTCAACTGCCCTATATAACCTTTTTTGATATGAGTTGAAATCCTCCCATCGCTGATTTTGACTGTCGACAAATTTAGCGATATTTTCGTATAATTTTTGTTGTATGTCGATTTGCTTTTCTAAAAGTTTCAGTTGTTTTGGCCCTTTAGTTTGCGGCATTTCGGTGCTTGTTTCGATGTTTTGAATTTCGACTTCGACGTAATTTTCAACTAATAACCCATCGTCGCACCCAGAGGCAACCAATTCATCAGCGGTTGGCAAATTTTCGATTTGCAAACTAGCATTATTAGCATCATGCATTGTCCGCTTTCGGGGAACTCCGAACTTATTTGTATTTGGTAAACCGTCAACGGCATCCCTTAATGATACTAGCTGAATTACGTCTTCCTCTAGCGGTGTAAATACAAATAGATTGTTTGTACCGCCTCCAGTGCTATTAAGCTCTCGCTTATTGTGAGCCAGTTTTTTTCTTAAAGAGGATTTATAATCACTCCAAACCTAAAATTAAAAATTTGAATTTTATTCCGTAACGCATCTACCAAAGCTCCAAACCTTTTTCCATTCCGCGCACTCTTTTATTGGTGGCCCCAGCGCGTTTAGTTCGCCTTTTAGTTGTTGCCAGAACTCTAAAACTACCTCTGGACCCTCTTTGCTTAGGTTTTTGGCGATATCTGGGTGCTCCTTCATTATCATCACCATCTTACCAAATTGTGCTCGATTTGTTGTACGTTTTCTTAAAAAATTAATTTTATTTAGTTAAATTTTATATTTCTTAAAAAATACAATTTATTTTTTATTTAGTAAATTCTCAACTTACAACTTTTTATTATTTTCCATGGTAAACAAATTTTTTACGTCGAAATGTAACACAAAAACTTAAAACCACTTCACAGTAAGAAATCCGCTTTGAATCTGATGCGTATTTAAAATAATTTTTATTGTATAGAGTGCGTTTCACTCGCGAGTTCTATAATACGAATTTTTCGACCTGCATTACCGTCATTCGCTCACTTTTGATTCGACGTTTTCAATAATATGAAAAACGTCAAAATCGAATCATACTCCCACCGCAGTACATCCGGCGGGTTGTATAATCGACGTGAATATTTAAATCAGGCGATAGTGGTGGTGTTTTGATTTTTCTAGGACAATTATACAACAGCCATTCTCGTACCATTCCGGCCGCATGCTTGGAGTTATTATCTTGATAGAAATAAAAAATGTCTTTCATACCCAGTTTAACAGCACTCTGTTTTAAATTTTCTTTTAATATATTTAAATATTGGTATTTGTTCATGTTACCGTCAGTAAAAGTAAGTTTTCCAACTCATGACCATCATATGACCACCACCATGGTTAACTGTGGGATGCAAACAGTGTGGATTTATTTCTTGATTTGGCTTTTGCCTAACGTTTACTCTGCCATTAGACCCAAAAACGTTAAATATACTCTCATCCGTAAATATAGCATTTTTCCAGAACTACAAACCTTTCATTCGGTGGGTTCAACTCTTTATTTTTCTCATTAACAAAAGGCTTATTCCTGACAATTCTACCATGTAAACCACTTCTGCGTAAGACTCTTCGAACCGTTTCAGAATTGCAATTAATTGTTAAATGTTGCTCGACCATATTTCGAAGTTTCGGTGCACTGGGCCTTGGGTTATTCTTCGATTTGTTTACAATCCAACATTCATCACGTGTGCTGGATACGCCCAATTTATACAATTTTGATACCATTAAAACTTCTAAAAGACGGAAATTCTGCGAAACCTCTCAAAGCCGGAAAATTGCACAACTGTAATACCGTAGACAGACACAAACCGAATAATCGCGAATTCTGGATTATTAAAGGATTTTTGCCTGTCTGTCATTACACGATTTTCACAAAAACAGGATTATTTCGTTTTCAGAATGCAACTTTTGACAATCGGGATAAATGAAAATAGCGATCAATTTTGTGTCTGTCTACGGTATAAGCATCTCACATATACAAAAATCATACAAGGATGCCTCTTTGTGTTTGTTATCTTTCGATGTAAATTTTCTTTTAGGAACTCCTAGAAACGGAAATTTAGACAATTTCACGTCATATTTTAATAAAATCGAAATAATACAGAATAAAACGGGAATCGGGATTGTCGTTCTTAAACAGGTATTAAGATTGCAAACATTAGACATTTTTAGGACGGTAAATGTTATTTTTCCCGTAAAATTTCGAAAATGGAAATTGAATAAGATTGAACTCACATTACGAAATGTTGATATATGAAAAGGCAATAAAGCGTCGAAGTGCCCTATAGTAAGATTCAAAGAATTATTTTGTCAAACAAAAAAAAACTTCGGTTTTTTACTTCATATATGTTTTAACTTTTTTTACCCTTTATGTGATTGACAAATTTTACATCATATCATAAGTGGCTGTACTATATTCGAATCATTTATTTAAAATCGAAAATTTGGTGTGAGTGTTATAGTATGATCAACAACAAGCATATGTACATATATCTCGTTTATTTGATGAAGTAAGCACCGGCGATGAAATGGATCTGGAAGATAAAGCTCAGAAGATGAATGGGTCCTTCGACGTCATTCAGGTGTTTAGGGTGTTGATGAATTATCGGACGTTAAAGACGCTTACAACTCATCTGATATTGAAATAGAGCTACATGATGAACAGGTTCCGGATAAATACGAGCCAAATGAAGATAATTATACTGACGATGAAATTTTTGGTGGAAGCTTACCTACAATTCCCGGGTTTATTGCTAACGATGGTATACGGTAGTGGTACAGATGCAAATCCCACCAGATGTTACTCTTATACAAAAGCAGAATAGTTTCTGTCATAAATCAGGATCAGTCTGGAAGTGTTTAACCTGAAAAGAGTTTTTCGCCTATATTGTAATGCTTATAACAACGGGTGTACATCATTCAAACTCGGAGCACCACAGCGTTTTATGGCGTGTGGATTCTTATCCACTATATAGAGCGACCATGTCGATCGACCGATTTCGTGGCGTATGCCGATTTATTTGGTTTGACGACGATGTCACCTGTTTTCAATGCTTGAAGGTAGATAAAACAGCTGCTATCAGTGACATCTGGCTGCTGTTAAATGCTAACCTAAGAAAACTCAAGACATGTGCGCAAGTAAGGAAAAATATTAATAATTAATTAAAATATTAATATATTTATACTCTTCGATATTTACGTTGCTCTGTTTGGTACAACCCCAAAGTTGAATACCATACGTCCAAACCGGTTTCAATATTTGCTTATAAAGTAGAAGCTTATTGTATATTGATAAAGAAGAATTCCTTCCCATCAGCCAATACATCTTTCTGTAATTAAGTCTTAGTTCTTCACTTTTCTTCTTGACATCATGCCGAGATACTTAGCTGTGTTCGCATATGGTACTATTTCTTGATTTATGGTAATCGGGATATGTTCGAATCGCCTGGTTGTAAAGTTGATGTGAACTGATTTAGTTTCATTTAGTTTTATTCGCCATCTTTTTGTCCATTTATAAATTTTAGTTATTGCTGATTGTAACTTTTGTGTTGACTCTTCGTTGCTTGTGCCAACAGCTAAGATCGCCGTGTCATCTGCAAAAGTCGCCACTGTATTATTTTCTAATGCAGGAAGATCATAAGTGTACAGTAGGTATAAAACCGGTCCCAATACACTGTCCTATGGAACTCCTGCGTTGATTTTTTTTCAATTCAGAGAAAGTGTCATCTAACTTAATCCTGAAGAATCTATATCTTTCAAGTAAGATTCCAGTATATTCCCAAATTGGATTGGTAGAAGATTTCTTAATTTATGCTTAAGTCCTTCATGCCACACTCTATCAAACGCTTGGGCAATGTATAGAAATATTGTTGAACAGATTTTTTTTCTCCTCTAGTGCTTTATTAATTATACTGGTTATTCTGTAAACTTGATCAATTGTTGAGTGTTGGTTACGAAAACCGAATTGATGATTTAGGATCAAGTTTTTACTCTCGATAATCGGATTTAACCTTTTCACCAGTAGCTTCTCAAAGAGTTTGGGCATGACTGGCAATAGCGAAATTGGCCTGTAAGATAAGGTTATGTGTGGTGGTTTCCCAGGTTTTGGGATCATGATTACTTCTGCAATTGTCCACAAGCTTGGTACATATTTGATTCTAAATGCTGCATTTATAAGATTGGTGAGCTTCACCAGAGCTTTCCTTGGCAGTTCTTTTAAGATTTCTGCAGTAATAAGATCGTAGCCTGGAGCTTTTTTCATATTCATATTAGCTTTTATCTCACACACGACTTCTTTTAGTGTTGTCGGTAGGACTGCTTTACTTTCTTGCACAGCTTGTTCAGATATTATCTCGGCTTCGAATATTTTTTCAAGGTGTTCAGCAAATTCTCGAAATTTGACTTCATTATTCCTAGCTCATTTATCACTTGCTACTCTTATTGGAGGATTCTGCATTATTGGTCTTTTAATTCTTTTGATTGCTTTCTAAACAGAATATTCAGTACTGCTATCATTAGTTAATTTTCTTAAATAGTTGCTGATTGATTAATTTTTCAATTCTTTGATCTTTCTTCTTAATTGTTGAGTGAGATTGTTCAAATTAGTTTTATCTTGGGGGGCCCTTGTTTGTTGTTATACTCTGTTGTTTCCCTTGATTTTCTCGTTTACATCGTTTACAAATTTGTAAACTTCTTTGTCTAATTGCTCCTCGGTCTTTAATGGAACCATAAAGTTAATTTTTCCTTCAAGCGATAGTCTAAAGCATTCCCAATTAGTGTAATTATTTACTAGAAAAGGGTTCCTTTCTTTCTGAATAATTTTTTCACTTAACGTAAAAGTATCGGTGAATGATCAGAGTTTAAATTGTGGCTTTCATCTACTTGTACATAATTTACAGATATGTTCTTTATTATAAAGAAATTAATCAGATCTGGTACTTTATTTGGATCAGTAGGCCAGTAGGTTGGTTTTCCAGTTGAGAGGGCTTCACAACTGCATTTCCTAATAGGTTTTAGGAGTTCTTTACCCTTAGTTGTTGTTAACCTTCACTCTGTGTATAGCTTTCTATCACGTTGTCTGTGGATAGGGGTCAATCTGACCCCATGGGTATCTTCATATATTTCATAGGGAAAGTAATTAAAACTTATTTATTTTACTATTAAATATTTCTATTTTTCTTGAAAAAGTAATTACATTCACAAAAAAATCACATTTTAATAAGACAAATTTGTGTTTTAACCAGATGTGTCATCTGATACCACTTAATCTTAATCCGAAACCATTTCTTATTCTTTGATGCATGCTATAGGATTTTGGTGTGGTTTTGACAAGATGCTCATCACAAAAATGACATCTTGTTCTGGTTTTCGTATCAGATGATCGAGAGCGCAAGTAACATATTGGTTGTTTGCTAACGGTTTTAGCCGTCACTTCTTCGTCTGTTAATTCCCGTCTTATTAACCTATTTATAATCCCATTTTATAACCTGTTGTTGTTTTTACATTTTTTTTTAAACTTTCGAGAGTGAGCTGGCTTGCACCAGTTGTATAAAAAATTATTTTTGGAACGATTTTATTTTTGGTATGATTTCTCAAGTGTTAGGCTGCTATCAAACAAAATGTTGAAGATTTAGTTCTCCTTTTTTTAATTCTCCCTTATTAGTAAACTCTTTGGCAAACCGGGTTTATTTTGTCTAATTGTTCCAATTAGTGTAGTTTTTTTCTGTAAAAATTGATCGGCTAAAGTACAAATATAAAAAAGTTGTCCAGGCTAATTTTTCTTTCTATGTTGTCGTACGGTGCGGATATCCGATTTACTAAATTCAAGGTATAATCAACCGAATGAGGCTTCCTTGGTTGCCGATCAACAAGTACTTCTGCGTTCAATAATAAGAGTTCTTTGCGTCGCGTGGCCAGAATATTTTAATCCCATACTTCCCTGGTTGACTGTCGGGAAGAATATCTTCCTCGAGTTAGAGCCAATTGTTCATCAATGGTTAAAATTGATGATGGTTTATAAGGTTCTCATAGAATATCATAGCTCGATGAAATGAACGGTCGTCAAGACGGTATAATTCATAAAATCGCTCGTCCCAGTTGCCAATCAGAGCAAACATTTCCACCGAATTAGTATCATACCAAGCACAGTGGTTTTCTGTTATTTTACTATTCATTGTATAAAACTGCCACGCTTTTCTATTGGTCTCAGCCACGAAATATTCACCAATGTTTCTGGGATGATTTCTTGGAAAGCTAGTAATTAAGTGGTTAGATTTTTTGCTGTTTGCACCGACAAGCCTTCTCTTTCTCGTAGTACGTAGTAGTAGAACGCGTGTTCCAACATGTTCTTGTTCATTTCCTCGATCGTCAGTGCCAGGTTCAAAGTTTTCAGCAACATCAAAATTTATCTACTCAATATGCTCATCCTCATCGGAATCACAAACGTTTATCGGCTCAGCTTGTTCACCCTCGTCGCAGTCGGAAAAATCCACAACAATATTGTCGTTCGCTATTTCCTCTTCATCTGACACCTCAGGAGTAGAAACTCTATCGAAAAGTTTACGGAGCTCTTGGCTGCTCTGTCTTTTTCGAGCTATAATAGCTATATTTACAACCAGGACTAACTACTTTTACTGGTAAGCACCTTGAATTACAAATACAAACTAAACCGGAAATATCGTTCATTGATCGTTCGGAGTAGTTTCTCTCTCAGTCTCACTTACTAATTAGCAGAAAAATTGCACAAAACATCACAGACGCATACAATACATTTGCATAAATATAGAAAGTAAGTCATTTTTGGATTTATATAGAAAATACCACCTGAAAATAGCTTGGGGTCATTTTGACCCCAGTGCACAGAAATGTGCTTGGTTTATTTCAGACTATCGTAATTACCAAATTTACATGCAATTTGGGCCCGCTTTTCATTGTATTGCGTGTATAAGATATTAGTTGAGGCTTTCTTATAGGACATGGGCCATTTAAATAATAAGAAACGCAGTTTTTTCATTTTAAAATCGACTGGGGTCAATTTGACCCCAATACACAGATTGAAGGTTAATCTGGAGCCCCAGTTAAATTGTTTGCATTAAAGTATCCTCCAAGTTAAAACCGTTTTGCTAATTTACTGAGGAACTCGAGATAATCCTTTTCTTTCAACGAGTTCTTCGGTGGGCAGTAAACGCAGTCGAATTAAGACAAAAATTATTTTAAATATTAAAAGTTTCTCTCTCTGCTCTAACTTCACTAAATTTGATATAATTGATAATGTAATAATGCCAAAACCTGTGGTCGCAAGGCGTAGTAGTTTTAGTCGGCATAAGGGGAAAATGAATTTATTTTGAAGTTTTTGTACCTCTCTAGAAAATTTATCTCTTCTCTATCTCTCTATTTTTGACTTAAGCGGTTATTCCTTGTGACCACAGAATTACTTCTTAAACCTACTATCATGGTGAGATTAGTACATTTCTTAGGGATTTTCATGTGTAACGAATCTTGACTTATGGTACATACCTTTTGATCCGACATGAGAAAGTAGGCTAGATTTAATTATTAATTCGTTTAGGCAGCAAGCTCGTATTTTGAGTAATGGTCCGTCGCATGGATGGGCAGCAAGCTCGTATTTTGAGTAATGCGTCGCATGGATGTGTGATCATGATCTGATTTATGCTATGTACCCGTTTAGATAAACTCGTGAGAAACCTTCATTTATAATGGTATGTGAAAGATTTTCATAAAGTAGACAAATGTACATTTTTGAATCTTTGCGTACAAGTACATTTAGAATTTAGCAGCATATCAGCACTTAAGAAAATTGTGTCGAAATATGATTACGGAAATACGGGATTTTGAAAAGTCTATTTTGTAAACGGCATTTTGAAATGCGGGACCCAACCCTTATGAAATCTTAACTGAGTCTTACCTACTATGACCTGAGAACTTGTGACAAATCGCATGATTAATCCATCAAAGTTTATTTTCTAAAAGGGGCAAATGCTGTTTTTAAAGCGTTTGAAAATGAAACAGGCTTTTTGAAAGTGGCTTAAACGAATCCTAACTCTGGTAACTCACTCGATTCACCAAAAATCGAATGTGGAGATCAGTTAACTTAGTTACTTTGAAGATGGTACAGTTTCTCATGCCGATTTTATTAGAAAATTATAGCGTCTCTAAAACGATTTTTGGTTTCCAGCAAGGATTTTAGTTGTAAATTGAGGCATGAAGGAGACATCAACAACTTTTACTATGGTACATCTAGCAGGTACATGTATATTGCAAAATCTTGATTATTGTTAAAGCTAACAATGGATTCATTTAATCGGCTCCTCGTGCAAAATAACAGTTGTTCTTTTTATATCAATTGATTTGAGATATACAACCCCCAAAAATCAATATCATTTGCAGTCGATATTTTCCAGATGACTGTCTAATTCCTAAAACAAATTCTAATTGTAGTAGGCAGAGTATGGTGCTTTCAGTCACGGTCTTTAAGACTGAAATTATACAATTATAGCTCTAGTATCTCCTAAAATTTGTATACGTTTGAATTTAGTGGATTATCTCGAATAGTGTTGCAATCTCCAACGTAATATAAATGTATATAATGCCTAACTTGTGGCGTATATATACACGAGCTTTGTTATGGCGAATAATCAGCTAAACAACAAGTTAAGCATACAGCTGAAATTAGTTTATTGACTTTTTGTCTCGAAAAACAAAAAATTTAGGTCAAAACCAGCGGTTGGGTAAACAACACTAAAAGATAACATACGGATAATGGCTAGTTAAAAAACTGTTGGAATGTTTCTGTTCAACTATAGCATCTAGACTATTTTTATATGTACTCAAAATTTAATATTAAATTTTTTTTTTCCCAAAATTTATTAACAACTAGAGAATTTGAAAACATCCCCAGTACTGCAATAAAAATATATATTTTTTAACGATATTAGACTTGTCTGAATCGATTCTACTGCACCAACTCAATATCTAGATAAAAATAAAATAAAAAATAAAAGCGCAGCCGAATCAAAAAAAAAAGAGCTTCTTGACCTTACTGCACACAAATTATATTTTCTATCTCCCTATGCCACACTGTTATATTCGTTTGGTTCCGTGTTGTCTGTTGATTTCTTCCAATTTTATTTTTCATTTGTGTTCGTCTTATTTAATTTTATGTACGTTAAAGATTCAATAAATCAAGTGTTTTTCTTTTACTTCCCATTTTTTGAGATTTTAATTCCAGAGTATCTCTCGATTCAATTCAATTTCCATAACAAAAAAAGCAAAAAAAAAATCAAATTGGAATAATACATCAAACTGTTATTTCTCTTCGTTTCCTGTAGTTGTTCTTCTTGTAAGACTGTTATTTTTATTTTTTGTGAATAATAGATTCTTCATTGAATCATAATACAACAATATACACAACATAGCCATGTAATATGTATAAAACCATCCGAAACAAAAAATTAGAAAGCAAACAGAACTAACATTTTTGTGCTGTGTTTTCATTATGTATGTATGCGCGCACCCCCGCCTTTTTGTGAAGGAAAAAAGTGCCTCATGATTATTCATCGTGAAAACAATAAGCACTAAGGCGAGGAAGGAATACAACACAACGGCAAAAAAATAATAAACTTGTTTCACCCAACAAAAAAAAAATACAAAAACAAAAAGTCTGATTGTTGTTGAATTTTAATTAAAAATTATCAGGGAAAACAATAAGCCAAATAAATAATAAAAATAATAATAGAACAACGAGTTTTTCCATAAATTTTCTATTTTCACTTCAGTTGATTTTTGATTTATTTAATTTTTTTGTTTCTTTTTTTTTTTTAAATCACGCGATATGAAAATATTATTTTTGGAAAAATCTACAATTCGGTATCGGTATTGATTTGTTTTTTTTTTTTTATTTGGGTGTAAAAGATGAACTCAATGCGAATACTCGTTCCGCTAAGTTACCTCACAATTTAAATTAACCTTCCTATTTTCCTCGTTATATACTTTTTATCTTTCGGGTCAATACAACCCGAACTTTTATTAATGTCGTTGAACCAAATTATATTTTTCGCAAAATGAAAAAATCATTAAATTAAATAAAAATATTATTTTATTAAATCATGAATTTAGCAAATAATGAAACAATTTAATAATTAAAATATTACAAATAAAAATAAAAATCGTAATACATATAAAAATTTACTTTGTATTTTCACAAGTTCCAATCCTGAAGAAGAAAGTGATTTGACTTACGAGGAAGATTATTATACCGCCATTTCATCCCTAAATAGTTTAATTCGATCAAAAAATATTGATCAAGGTGGTGAGCAATCTCAGGTCAAATTACCAAAGATTCATATACCTTCGTTTTCCGGAGAGTATTCTGAGTGACAGTCATTTTACGACATATGAGTCACCCAATCTCAATGCTGTTCAAAAATTTCAGTATTTGAAAGGACTTCTTCGAGGAGAAGCTGCTGTATTACTCCAACAAATAACAGTCACTGAGGGTAATTACAGTGGCGCCCTGAACAATTTATCATCAATACTTTCATCCGAACATTCGTCGAACAGCCATCGATCAGCAATTCCCATGCAAATAACATCAAGCGTTTATTGGACACTTCTGATGAGGTAGTTCGCGGCCTTCATGCACTTGGTGAGGTAAACAATTTGGGCAGAGCATTCAACAGATATTGATAATCCAGATTTTCCCGATTCTTAAATTTTGGAGTCGACGTATAGACACACTTGAGTCCTTGATTACATCAAAGCTATATACCGAAAAATGAGGTTGGAAGCCACGTCTCTTCGGCTGAATCAGAAGCAATAGAATGTGACACCGCGAAGCAATCAGTCATCAATTTTCAATGTGCAATGTACTAGGACAAATGGCACTCCATATTTTATTGCAAAGATTTGAATTCTTTAAATGTAGAAGGATGTAAGGGGGTCATAAAAAAAGGAACAGATGTATGAATTGTCTTGGAAGCAATCATTCTATTTTCAAATGTTCTGATTACTTCATCAGCTGATATCACCACATTTTGCGAAAATCATTTCTCCAAAAATCTGGAAAGGAACTCAAAAGGCCGATTCACCGTTAAACTTCCTTTTAAGAAATCACTCACTCAATTAGGCAACTCATTAACCTCGGCAATACTATGATTTCGAGGAATAGAACGCCGCTTTATTCGTGATTCAATTTTCGCAATATTATACCACGAATTCATGACCGAATATCAAGAACTCAATCACATGATAGAGACTTCTCCGCCAAAGTCTTCTATCTCCTTTCTATCTTCCTTCTCTTCTATCTTCTCTAAATGATTGTTTGGCGATTGGTTCAATAGATCAATCAAGTTTGTATGCAATCATTTTGCGGTTCAGGGAGCACAAGGTAGCATTTTCTGCTGATGTGGAAAAGGTGTACTGCCAGGTGTGGGTATCTCCAAATGACACCAATTTTCAAAAAATTGTTTATCACTCTGATCCATCTAAACCGTTCCGATACTTCCGTTTATTGATAGTCACCTACGGTTTAGCATCTGCTTCTTTTCTAGCAACTAGAGCGATTAAGCAAATAGCAGAAGATAACCAAAATTCAGCACCACGTAGACGATTGATGACCGGGGCGGATGATGAAGATCACGCAATAAAATTAATAAGAGAAGTCAACGAAATACTACCCAAATATGGTTTCCATCTCAGGAAGTGGAAATGTAACAGCGAGAACGTATTAAGCAAAATATCTGGCGATCATCAACGAACAAATAATCAAAATATCCAAGAGTACACGACACAATATGCGCAGAATCCGTGAAAGTTTTGGGCATCAATTGGAATCCGCGAATCGACTGCTACATGTTTACGTCCCAACTGCCAGATTAAACTAATTTTACAAAACAACAACAGTCCTTTTTGAAGCAAGTTGGCTGTTTGATCCTTTAGGTTGACTGGCTCCCATCGTCATAACATTCAACATACTTTTGCAGACGCTTTGGGCAAATATTTTAGCTTGGGACGATCCAATCCCGAATAACAAGCAGAATCTATGGTTAAATATAACAAACAATTTAAAAATGATTAAAAACATTTGTATCCCCAGATTTTTAAACGCGATTGATAGTTATATCATAGATATGCACGTGATGCAAGTCAATCGGTGCACACAGCTGTAGTGTTCTTCAGATCGAAGAGTGTAGATGGCAAGAAGTCGAAGGGGTTGGTGGAAGCATTTCCGCTAAAACAAAAGTAGCGCTCATCCGACAAAAACGCTTGTATTGTTGACTAATTTCATAAAATTAGTTGAGAATGAGTTCAGCTAAAAAATCAACAACACTTACATACGTTGTAGTACATTCGTAGGCAATCACACTTCTGAAATTATTTTATCGCTTTCAAAGGAATATTGGCGACACTTTCCATAAGCGGAAAATCCAGCGGATTACGCTTCTCGTGGTTTATTACCCAATAAGCTCGAATCATATTCCCTATGCGGTGAAACGGACTAATCTTGGCCACCTCAAACTAGAAACTACGAACACGAAGAGGAATCATCTAATAAAATATTTACATTCACTCTTATCAGATCTAATAGAAATGAATGGTTCGACATAATGTTAAACTACACCTTAAACTACAAAGAATAATGTGCTACATCTTTAGATTTATTGGAAACGCAGTAAAACCTAAGGATTCCAGAATAGATGAGATCTTTCTTCGGAGAGAAGAACTATTCTACGGCGTACGCCTTATTTGTAAATATGAACAATTTAGATTTTATAAAGATGAACTATCAGCATTGCAATCTAAAGAAATAGTCAGCAAAACCAGTAACCTAAGGTCTTGGGGGTAGGCTCCATAATAGTCTAGCTCCATATTATACTAAACACCCTATCATTGTCAATTTACGATCCAGAATTGCCACTTTAATTCTTCGAGATTTCCATCTAAATACCAAACACGCTGGCCCAACGCTTCTTCTTTCTATCAGCCGACAAGAGTATTGGATACCAAACGAAAAATTAAAAGCCAACGAAGTCGTAAAAAATTGTGTTACGTTTACAACGTTTAAGCACACTGTTAAGAATAATTAATGTGTAGCTTGCCGAAATCTCTTATGCTGGACCGATCCCAATTTATCCCGCGAAAGGACGAGGGCAAGAAAACATATAAAGCGTATATAATATGCCTTTTTATATGCTTGAGTACAAAGGCTATCCATTTGGAACTTGTCAGCGATTTGTCCAGTGATGCATTTAGCATCGTTGAAAAGGTTGACCGCAAGACGATGGGTTTACCTAGAATTGCATAGTGACAACGGTACCAATTTCGTTGGTGCTGACTACAAATTAAGAGAAAACTTCAACAAAATCATAAAAGATTCCAATAATTTAACAAGTTTCTTTTCTAGAAATCGCATTAAATGGAATTTCATTCAACCGAGCCCTCCCTATTTTGGCGAATTGTGTGAAGCTGCTATTAAATCTACCAATTTTCCCATTAAAAGGTTCATAGAAAAAACATATTGACGCTCGAGGATATGAACACTCTTCTTGCAGAAATAGAGGGGTTTCTTAATTCACGACTTATCTGTGTCATAAACGACACGGACATCGATCCATTTACAACATCACACTTCCTAATCGGTTATCCATACACTAAAATGCCAGAAGTGGATATTACGCATTTAAAAGAATCACATCTAACTAGGTGGCAGCTCGTCCAATAAATGGGTTAACACTTCTGGAAAAGATGGCATTCAGAATATCTCATCTCGCCGCAGCAAAGGTTCAAATGGCGGACCAAAAAATCATCACTACAGACAAACGATGTTATCTTAACAAAAGACAAAAGCTTGCCTGTCAACCACTGGCCGCTTGCATTTGGTCAGAGTGGTTACTTTAAAATCATAATGGCTACAACGAATTCAAACGTTCGATACCTAAACTCGTCATCTACCAATTTCGTCAGAGAAGTCAGATGAAGCTCAACACCAAACTTCACCATCACTAATTCTCCTTTCCATCCATGAATTATCATTTTAAACCAGCTCGTTCATAGGGGGGTGCTTATTGAATTACTGGAAAACATCTAAATTCAGAGTAGCCGGATCACCTAAAATAAAAATTTAACATAATTAAAATTACAGAATTCATCATTTATTAAGTTCTATTAAATACTAAAACACTTATCTTCTTATGTAAAGTAATTGCCAGCTCATAAAGTCCATTGAATATTCTAAAATATTAAAATAATTAAAAATCAATTAAAATTAAAATTAAGAAAATTATTAAAAATTCAAAACAACAAGTGAAAATATCAATAAATCAAAAATTATATCAAACTGTTCAATTATAAATTCGAATTATAATTTATTTTTTCTCGTTGGCGCTACATCCCATAGAGGGACTTGGCCGCTTCATAGTGAAGTTTCGTAATCATTTTTATAACGGATAATGAGTGATTAGTTCATTGATCCTTACATTAACCAGCCGTGATTTTTTCATCACCCGCCGGAAATCGAACCCGGGACCTCCGGAGCTTGAAGCAAGCATGCTAACAACTGTGCCAACGGCAATTATAATTCCTTCTTTGATTATTTCGAGCAAGAATGTCATCGTTTTCGGAAATATACAGTCCATTAACTAATAAAATAACGTGAGACAATTGGACAATTGGAGTTCTCTATTGCCAAAGAGAAACTAAAATTAGTCCATTCTGCTTTATCAACACTGGTAGTGGCCGAAAACGAAAAACCTCTCAAAGGAATGATTTGATGCTCCTAACAGAGGTAAAAAAACTGCAATAAAATCTGCTAGAGAACTAAAGGTGCCATACAACTTGAATCTTTCAACTCGAACTATAAGAAGGCAGCTAGAAGAAAGTAAATTGATTAATTGCTACCATTGATGCAAGTCTTTTATTACCAAAATAAACAAAAAGAAATGGCTGAGTTTTGTAGATACGCACCTGGGGAAAAATAAAGAATTTTAGCATTCAACTTTATGGTCTCAGAGATATAATTAAAAATTAGAAAAATATAATTATATAAAGAGGAATGTGAAACACGCTGGTTGTAGCATTATGATAAGGGGTTTCTTTCAGCTAACTGAGTCGGTGAGGTTGTGTTAGTTTACGAGACAATGAATTGGGAGGATCACGTGCAAATATTAAATCACAATTTAAAAAAAATTTGTTTCACTAAAAAAAATAAAAAAAGAAAGACAAGCTTCTCTTTCTATTATTTGTGTGGGCATAAAACACACAGAAATGAGGGTAATCCTTGAGTTTTTTTTTTATTTCGTGAATATAATTCGCTAAGTCAGTACGTTCTTGCCTCATACTTAATTTATGAAGTTCGAATTGTATTTTTGTAGTTTGGTCGTAGCTATTTGATGAGTAGATCGAACTTTTCAGTACGAAACCAAACTACCAAGGAAAAAACATAAGGAAAGTTATTGGTTTGTTTAAGGGTATATGGGGGGAAGTGATATTTCGACTTTTTTGTTAGAGTAGATATATTATGAGTAGATGGCTTCTACATTTCACTGGTTCACGCGTTTTAAAATGCGAATGAATGCTCGACCTTTAACTAGCTCATGCCATGTTGCACAGTAGGTTTCTTTATTTATGTGGCAGATAGCAGTTAAATTGTAGACTGCAAACTTCTGTTTATAAAAAATATTCGGTCCGTTTGCTTTGTGTAGGATGAAAACATTCTGCAGGTCATAGCTCACTATAGCTATTGTATCATTGCTGTATTTGTATCTTTATCTCTTTGCTTTTCTCCACGAGCTTCTGTGACAATCTTTTTATGGTTATCGTATTTAACTGTTTCTGTTAAAGACATTTGTCACAAACATCTTTTTTAGGTTTAAAAAATGAATAATTGAATTGTTAATTGAATATTTTAGAATACATGTGATGTTTCACAGGTGATTTATAATTTTCGCGGTAAAGTTGGTAAACTTAGAATATGATTGTGGACCCCTTAAACTTGATCTGAACGAATTTTTCAGTTTAGTGTATTTGCCTTGCATTGATGGTGATGCAATCCCGACATTTGATTTGGGAAACTTCCTCAGTTTTTTAAAACAAATAATAAACCCTTCTTTCACTGATGTTCAAAGTTTTAAAAAAATTTGCTTGCACACTAATTGAGTTTCAAAATCCTTTTCAAACCGGTATTCATAAGTACAGCATCTGCGAGAAATAAGTTTACTTGTCCATTTTTTTTAAATTGGCATTTTCCTTATAAATTACTATACAAATGGTTTTTACCAGTAGCATCAAGAGACCAAAATGTGGCGTTTATGTTTTTTTGATCAGCCTCCGAAAAAAACTGTACAGCATCTGGACGAACAATTGCATTTTCTGATTTCAGCTGATCTTGCTACTCCTTTCCTTGATTTCTATGATTTCTTTTAATAGCTGATTTCCAAAGCTGCGGGTAAACTTTTCTCTTTCTTGTCAAAGTTGGTAAACTAGCGACATTCTGGTCGCTTAAAGTTTCTACATTTTCGGGCTGGTTAACAATATTCGTTCCAATAATCATTTTTTGTTCGGCAATGGAAGTCTCTTCATTTTGATTTTTACACGACTTTAAATTATTTTTCTTGGCATTAGAAAGCTCAAGGGATTTTAAAAACTTATTTTTTGACTGCTTAGGTTTTCTGTAAAAGAAATTAATATATTCGATTATTAAATTATCGTTTTATAATCAAATAAATTATACTTACGTTTCTTATAATGCGGGGTACACGATTCATCACTGCAAGATGAATTAATTGCTCTAAAATCCGGGTCGACGTCGGAATCATCGAATGAAACAAATCCATTAAGTGAATGATCACTGTCAAGCGTTTCATTATTATTTTCAGTATCTGGGTACATCATAGCATCGCATATCACTTTTTTCGAATATTCGACTACCCGGGTAATTTGATAGATTACCCGGATAACGGGTTTCAACGAAATATCGAAAAAATTATGAAAAGTAATTATTTATATATAAAATATTGAAAAAAATTTTAAAAAGTTTTTAAATTCCGATAAAGTTTGTTTCTGACGATAGGGGGGCAGTGGCCAGAGTAAAAATCGCTTAGCATGCGTTGGGTACACATAAGGGTAAACTGAAATGTTAACTACTATTTGAATGAAAAAATAATGAATTATTTTTCAAAGCAGCCTGGTCACAGCTTAATTCAGTCAATTTGGCGGTGCGACTGCGGTCTGAACTTTGTTCACCATTTCCTTAGTAGTGAGCTTAATAGGGCGTCCTGAATGAGAAACGTCATTCGTACAGATCCTGAGCAGAGTCGTCATAATACTTTTTAATTTCCTTTTTAACTGATGAATGATCAACAAAATTCACTTTTTTCGATAGCTCCCAAAACAAAATTAAACGTCATATCGGTTTAAAATTTGGTGTACGCCCCTAAAAGAGACTGTATTTTTAGAAATACAATTTTTTAGATCGAAACTCTATCTCTTTGAAAATATCTTACTTTTCACTCTTATTTACCCAAGTACACAATAATTTAGTCAACTTTACGGTTGCCTTCATTCAGTCATTCATTCGTTCAGTGATTTTTATAAGCGAATCATATCAAAGCAACCTTGATTATACAAGCCATAATCTAAAAAACAAAGCTTTTATAAGGGAATTAGAAACGAGGAAAAAACCAAAAATTTCCGTAGTAAAACACATAAAACATATGGGAAATCACTTTTTTTCCTAAGACAAATTTGTAAATGAAAACGTTGCAAATTCTTAATTATGATTTCTGAAATATTTTCATAAATGTTTGAATTTCAACATATATGAATATCGTTTAAGTAAATCGTTTTCATTTTCTTGTATTAATTGATTTATTTAAACCAAAATATAAAAAAAAGTTCAAATTAAAAAGAAAAGCTTACTACAAATTGTGTGCATTAAGTCAATATGAATTACATAGATGGCAGTGATGGCAGTGATGGCAGTAAATATTTTAAAAAATCGTACGAAAAATTGCCACCTGGGGAAATTTCAAGTTCAAAAATTGTAGGAAAAGCAAAACAAATTCTCAAAATATTAAGAACTTGTCATAATTTTGTGATTAAACAATTTTGTTCGTATTTTTCTGTATAAATCTGAGACATCTAACGTACACTAGTAAAACTAAAGATAAATTTAGCAAGTATTATTTAAATTCATCAGAGCCAACTTTGATGTATTTTTCAAAATGAAAGTTCGAAAAATATATTTTACAAATAATTTAATTTTAATATTTCTGCAATTAATATTTACTTAATACCAATATACCCTTCCTGTATATTGCTGCTAAAAATATGTAGAACACTTTTGTATACAAATTTTGTAACATTTCTGCTTTTTTCATTGAAAAACATGAAGCTAAAAAACACCATTTTTACTATGGATTCCTATGGAGATCAGTAAAAAGTTATACCACTAAAAAAGCTTCTAAAAAATACGTCATAATGATTATGGCTCTATACTCTAGAAGGCTCTGATCATATTCCTCAAAACAAACCAATTGGTTCCTTCGTTTTTCTATTCGTCATTTTTAAGCAATATGATGCTTAAAACAAATCACTGATGCAGTGTTAACGACATTAGGGCAAAAGACCATAGTTGATAAATCGATACTTTTGCTTAAGGTTAGAATTTTTTCAACTAAAGTATGAAATAAGCAGGCGTGGCTTATACCATTTAAAGTGATTTGGTTGGTAGGGAATTTGAAAATGAAAACTATGGTATTTTCTTTAATGTCAAACACATAGCTCTGAATGAATAAATAAAGGCAACTACGAAACTGGCTTTAGAGTTTAATAGGTCCTGTCTTTTGTTCAGCAAGCGTTTTAATGATATTATCAAACGAAATTGTTTGCATGGTTTCTTCTTCTACAGTTAGTAAAAGCCCTGCCTTTAATTTTTGCTTGGAACTTGTTGACGATGAGAAAGAAAAACGACTAAAAACGATCAATCTGTCCAAGATAGTAGGTTGGCTACAAAATCTTGGTTTTCAAAATCTCGGTGCTAAACAATCTCGGTTTTTTTAAATTCTGAAAAATGGGGAATTTAAATTTAAAATAAATATAAATAAAAACCGAAATTAAAGCCGATATTTTGAAACGCTCTCAACATTTATCATTTTTACCCGTTCTGATGAAACACAGATCTTCTAAAAATTAGATGAATGCTGAAAGTTTTAACCAATTTCTGTATAGGCTTGGAATACCATCCCCAGAGAGAAATTGATATTCTAATTTAGTAAAACACTCGAAGATGTGCAATATAGTTTGAACCTAAATAATTAGATTCGATTTTTTTGAAATTGGAAAGATAATACCAATTATATTGTTTTATGTTAAAGGTGATGCATACAACTTTTAAAATTTGACAAAAGTAAATAAAATGGAAATTAATTTTCTTATTTTATTTACCAAAATACGAATAGAGACCATTTCATGCTTTGGTTTTGTCCGACACTGTATGTATAATAAGGGATTATTTCTTGTATATAAAATACGAATACCCATATTCTAAAATGCATTCACCGCCCGGATGTATCAAATCAACCAATCATTAAAAGATCATTGTCTAAGATCATTTTAAAAAGCACGAGAAGTAGGAATTAGAAGGTGTTATGTGCAATTTATTAATCCGAATTTTTTTAATACCCGGGTACTCGAACTCAGGTATTAAAAAAAAAATACTCGACTACCCGGATACTTTGGAACTCGAGTAATTTGGATACCCTACCCACAATGTAACCACCATTTTAAAACAGTACCTTGCAAGCCTTATTGGCTATTAAACGCCCAGATAAATATGATTCTACAAAATTCTCTGAATATGAATCTGACTGAAGTCGTGGCTGTTCAAACTTATGTGATTTTGTAGGTTATTAAATAATGTTTTTTTTAAATTTGAAATACCATTGTCAAGTTAAATTTGAAGATTTTTTCTATGGAAATAAATAAATCTGCCAGTGAGCGGAAAACACTTTTTGTCATTAACGACACCAGTACAATAGCAAATAGACCCGTTCTTAGCTCAAGTTCAGTATTTTCTCTGTATTCTGCCGCTATGCATATGCTAATCGAGAGTAATGCTGTTCTTTGCATTTGAAGCAGATAAATTGAGAGATATTTAGGATACTAAATGAGCGAGGCGCTTATAAATTAAGTAACGGTTATTGGCACTACAACCAAAGTGAACGTTGATTAGTATCTGAACAAAGTATAAATTTTAACTGAATAATACTTTGCGATACGGATTCTTTGAAACGGTTAGAGCTTTTGCAATATCTTCCGAAGTCGATTATTCGATTTTTTATGGCAACATTTCAAAGTTTAATGATTCTTAATTATTTGATCTGGCAATAAAATTAAAGTGAATTTCTTATTCACATAGATCGTAAGTAAAAACTTTCTTGAAATCATCTTTGATACAATAATTTCCATTTAGCGACTCACATGAGTTTTATATTAAATCAATTTGAAAATGTTATCTGCCAGAGTTCAATGAGTTTAGTTAGCTGTACACATAAATTTGTAGACATAATTTGTTTGTTTTCACATTCCTCGAATTTTATCTCAAGGGTCTTACATATTATAAAAACAAACAGAAACATAAAACTCAGAACTCCAGCGCAACCTTTTGTAACTAACTAACAACAAAAACGAAACGGTAAAAATCCATAAAAAAAAAATTCAGTTGTTTTGTATTAATACGATCCATCTTTGTGCCTTATACCTCCCCAACAAAACTCGAAAACAAAATTCCTCAGTCCATTTTCCGCACAAATTCATACACAAATACATATCCATACACACAACATATTCTTATCATTTAGCATTTCACTTTTTTTTTAGTACCACAGCTTTTGCCTATATACATACGTAGTATATGGGTGTATGTATATGTTTTGTGCGTAAAGTTTTCCGCGTCATTGCGACTTTAATACAATCAAACAACTATAAAAAAAAATTAACAGAAAACACAAGACACAACAACCCAAGCAGCACACAAAAAAAAATGTTGAAAATTTATTATCTAAGGGTTAGTTGAGGATAACAATGTGTACGAGATCTGGGTATATGTATACGTACTTGTCGTACATACGTATTAAAAAAACGACATACCGACTAAATAAAAAAGCAAATGGATAATTTTATATCAGGTTAGGAGCTTTTTCTTAACTTTATTTTGTCATTTCACTTTAAAAATGAAAATCTAATGAAATTTAAAGTCAACTTTTTTTTTTTTTTTTTTTTGTTTGTTTTTATGTTTGTTTTGGCAGGCAGCAGAGAAGGAAAAACAAAATAGAATTTTTGATGATTTCACAAGAAAAACGGAAAACAAGAAAAAAAAAGCTTCGTGTTACATTTTTTTTTTTTTTAAATAAATAAATAATTTAATTTTTTAAGTTTGTTTGTATACGTATATATGGCGGATACACACGGATTTAAGGAGACAGTGACAAGGTAGTTAGGAAATCTAAACAAAAAAAAAACAGAAAAAAATCTGTACGTACATATTTGTATTGGGGGCAAACGCAAAATTTAATTTTAATAAAAATAAAGCTCGTTTGTATAAGAGTTCGAGCGAATATTTGTGTATATGTATGTAATTGGATGAAAGTGCAAATATCTAAGAAATCATATTTCCCGGTTGACTTATTATTCCGTTTCTTCTTAATTTTTTTTTTTTTTTTTTAATAAAATATTAAATTTTCACACCACCTTTTGGGCAATAAAACTTTTTTTTTTTCTTTTATTTATTTTATTATAACAAAAAGTCATTTTTAGTTAGTTGTGTGCTCGCAGAGATTGCCTCCACATTAAATACCGCACCAAACAGAACCAAACAAAATATAACTAATTTGCATAATTTTTTAAGTTATTCCAAATCATATTCCAAAAAACGAACAAAAAAAAAAATAAAAAATCTGAATAAAATTATAATAATATGCTAAAAATAAAAAGATTAAACAAAACCAAAAAAAAAAAGCTCTCGGTTATAGTCAGCGAATTTATTTTTACTTTTTGTTGTTTAATCTCATTTTATATCATAAATGCCAATCAAAAACTTGGTTTATTTTCTACAACAAAATGTCGGATCGAAAGAAGTAAACAAAAAGTAGAAAACTTTGAAGGGGGACAAAAAAAAATGTTTCCTGTTTGTACTCGATTCAATATGCCCCCCACATAATTCTATTCTTAAATAATAATAGTTCTGTAAATTAATTTTTAAATTTTTGTTTAATTGCAGCACCACCAACATCAATCGAAATCCAAGGATATACGCACAATTCTAAAGTGGAGGTGCGTGAAAATCAAGATCTAACATTAACATGCGTTGTTTCTGATGCCAAACCAGCGGCACAAATTATATGGTTTCGTGGCCATTCCGAATACAAACCAGATAAACCGGATGAAAAAGTGTCGAGCGCAGGTAAACGATTTACAACCACATCAACATTACGTTTAAAACCAAAATCAGATGATGATTATACGGAATATTCGTGCCAGGCGAAACATAAAGCGCTACAACCGGATATGCCAATGCGTGCCACTGTACAATTATCTGTGTTATGTAAGTAAAATCAAATTTATTTCATTTATGATAATGATGATGATGATGATGACGTTTGATGATTATCGCATAAAATTGATATATAAATTAAATATTTTGTTACGTCTTAGTTTGTAAGGTATTCGTCTTTTATTTACCTTTGTTGTATACATAAACAAAGATCAAAGGTAATGGAAATATATTAAATTTCTTTCAATTTTATTAAAAAAAAAAAAATAAACAACAAAAAGGAAATTTCAAATAGAAAAATCGAAAATGTTAGGTAATACCTATTATACCAGGTGTATAGTATGAAAGTAGAATTTATAAAGGAAGAAAAAAATGTTGATGGATATTTTTCTATTTGCCCTCACTCGAGGAGTCGAATTGTTGGTAAAGTTTTCGGTAAAGCAAAAAGAAAATTTTTCCAATTTCTTTGTAAGGCTTCAATTTTTAATGGTAATTATGGCAGTGGTTTGTTATTTCTGTATGCTAGGTTAAATACAATTTTCGTCGAGTAAATAGGAACTTTTTTAATTTCGTATTTTCAATATGTAAAGCAAAACTAAACAGACAGAGGATCGTATAACTTAAAGTCAATAGGTACAATGGATGATACAATCATTACAATGGATGAATTAATAGCAGAAAGGTTCCCTTGATTATAATAAATTTGTCGGTCCTCATCAATATGTAAGTGGAATAAACATAATTCAATAACCTCTACTATGTTATTTTTGAAAATCGAAAATAGAGTTGGCCCGAAGCCAGATCCTCCCTAGCTAGTAGTTCAGTTTTTAAACCATTTTTGTCCCGAAATGCGTATAAATTGACAATTAAATTTAGTAACTTAAATGAAAATTTTTTACCAATTTTCAAAATGCGAATAATTTAAAATTTGTCTACTGACTAAATAGTCAGAATTTGAGAATCGGTATAGTCTATTTCATTTCCTATTATTTTCCTCATCTCGCAGTTTGACATCAAATTCCATAAACTGTTTGACGACATTATGACTTAAAACAGCATCATTTGCTTGTTTTTGAAGCAGATATATTTTTGACTTATATGCCTATAAAATGTATGACCGTTTATGCTGTATTTATGACATAGGAACATAGGAAGATAGGAAGATTGACACGACCAACCAAATTATTTAAAATATCACAAGCCATGCCTATTAGTTCCATGCTCTAGTTGAAAAATTTCTTACTTTTGATCAATGCAGGCTTGTAGGCGGGGCTGGTCACATTTTAAATAATTTGGTTGGTCGTGTCAATCTTCCAATCTTCCTATGTCAAAAACACAGCTTTAAATTTGTTTTTTACAAACAATTTTAAACTGTAATAAATTTTATAGGCATATATAACCGCTAGCGACATGTATTGTTTGCATTTCCGAAGTTTCATCATTTTAAAGGAGTTTCAGGAATTCCCTGAAATCCTCTAATTTTTGGTGAATAACATTAATTACACCGGCACACAAAAAAAAATCTGAACCCGAGGTCTGATATGTCAATTCTTATGTATTTTGATGCGATGAATACGAATCCGATGTTTTCCTCCATCACCCACCAGTTTTCCACAAAGCTCTAATTATGGTTTACTTCAGATATATCGTTTCCGGAGTATTTTTAACCGGAAAAAAGGATTCCGTATTCCAAATTTACTTGTTACACTTCAGTAAACCTAGACGCACAACTTACGCTGAAACTCAGAAAAGCAAACTGTTACTCAAACCAAGACGCAAAACTCACAATTGAACTATGACAAGCAAACTAAAATTCAGAGAGTATAAGTTACAAATAGAAGACAAATAAGACAAATTCGCGGCTTGTGTGACTGAAATAAAGTTACTGGCAATAGAAAAGTGAAATTAGACTAAGAAAGTTTAGCTGAAACGAGTTTCTCTGACCTTGCTGCAGTTTGAATTTGTCTGCTCAAGATTGATGAAAATCAAGTTTTTGTTCATTGACCTATCACGAGCGTTCAAGTAAAATTTTATTGATGTCATTTCTTGCGTTTATAACGTACTCTCTTGTCCTCGAATGACCTATGAAGCGGATTTCTTCGTCTATTTTTTTCAGATTTGTGTCTTCATCTCTCTTGAGCATCCAACAATAGGCCGCCAAGTGTTAACATCCCATCTTCCCTGATATCTTTCCATTTCCCTTACATCCTGGTGGAAGCGCTCCCCTTGCTCATCACTATAGTCGCCTAAATTGTCAGGAAAGTAATCAAGATGGGAATCCAAAAAATGAAGCTTTAAGTTCATAAGACATCCCAATTGCCTTAATTTTCTATCAACTTTGTAACAATGTCTTTGCAATGCTCGCTTTTAGTGTTTCCTAAGGAGTTTTCACAAACTTCTTTAACACTGAGCCAGGCAGCTTTCTCATCTTTTTGCAGGGTTTTAACGAAATTTTTTTCTTGAAATAGTTTTCGTATTTGAGGTCCGTTAAAAATACCTTCTTTAATTTTAGTGTCTGCCAATTTTGGAAATTGTTGTGCTATGTATTGGAAACATATTGCTTCATCAGCCCAAGTTTTATGTATAGTGGATGTAAAATAATTTTCGAGGGATCTAATAAAAGTTCTTCAATTACATTAGGTTTTCCTGAATAAAGACAATCTCTTAGCGGCCACTGTTTTTTAACGTAATGGCTTTCTCGGTCTCTACTATACCAGAGACATTTAAAACAAGGGTACTTCAAAAAATCAGGCTGCTGCCCTAGCCGTTTTGTTATAATTTTTAAATCACCCACAAACTTGCCAATTGTGCTCCGACTACTTGATTTCTTGCTAAATATATCCGAGATCTCCATAATTCTCTCCACAGAGATTGATTGGCCTATTGGGATAGTGGCAAATTTATTTCCATGGTGCAGTAGTACCGCTTTTGAGTGAGTTTTGAGGAGTCAATGAATAGCATCCACTTGTTAGATTTGTAAATATTAGATTTTAAATCATTCATCAGTGCTGGTATATTTGTGCAATACACCAATGAAGTGTTTTTATTTTTGGTAAAGTGCTTCCGAAATTCCTTTTTTTTCTCGGTAAATTGAAGATTTTGTTCCAGGGACTACGAAGTTTCGACTTTTCAGTTAGATCACTAAGTCTTCAGATGCAACTTTTGGTAATGCATATTTCCTAATCAAATTATTGAGGTCATTCTGAGTGAATATTATTAGAACTTTCTCTTCTCTAGGTGCAATGTACTCTCCTTCACTCTCCTCCGCTGGACGCTTCACTCTCACCTACGTTATCCTTTGAATTAATTGGACTTTACAGGCTTCGTCACATCTTCGTACTTTATATTTGATTTACTGTTTAAATTAAAATTTTCACTTCGGTATTACAAGATAGAAGTATTTTCCATATTGCGGGTGTTGTATATTTTAAATTTGAGTTACTCTTAATATTCGTCCACCGCTTTAGCATAGTTGAACATGCATTGTATATAATATTTTGAGTCCACATATTTTCCTCTAGGATCTCTCTACCGAGTCATTCGTGGTATATATTTTAGTCGAATCAGATATAGTCTTCCGACATTTAGCCATTTCAAATTTACCACAAATGTAACAAAACACGGGTCCTATTCACACTGATGTCTTCTTCTAGCCGTATACTCCTTAAAGGCTAAGTTGCCTCACTTTGAGGAGCTACGGTCGCATGATAACGACGCCAGCGGGCCTCCTTTCCCACCCTGAGCAGCCGCCGATTCTGGGGTATCCCTCCCCTGAATCGTAACAATTTTATGTGTGGTCGCCATGATGGCATGGAAGCCGTAACACAGGGACTTAACCGGATAGTGGGACAACTCTGTTGCCCACCATCACCACGTGGAGGTAGCCTGGGTGCAGCCACTCGTTAATTTGCTGTTGATACGTATTTTTTTGGGATAATGAAGAGGCAGAAGTAAATTTGAACTACGGAATCCTTTTTTACGGTTAAAAATACTCTGGAAACGATATATGTATGTATCTGCAGTAAACGGTACAAAAAATAGACTTTGGTATTTTCTTGGGTAATTTTGACCCAAAATTGGAGTTTTGTGGAAAACTGTTGAGTGCTAGAAATGTAGTGAAAACTTTGAGCGAAGGCTCATTTATCTTTCACTCGTATGAAAATAAACAAGAAAGGCCAATCAGAGTCATGGCAAGGAACACGCACATCATACATGTTGTCCAGAATGAATTAAAGATGAATTATCATCAAAACAATTTAAAATAATCAGCGTAATAAACAAAATTAGCTGGAAAAATAAAACGAAGCTAGACATGTTTTTGCTAACATTCAGCTGTGACGAAAATATAACTAAAATTTATAAGACCTAAACTAATTCTGCAATGCAAAAGATTTTAGCATATAGACACAACCAAAAATATTGTGGCAAACTTCCAAGGTGTATTAAATGTGCCGGACACCACCTAACTGGAGAATGCGACAATCCGCAAGCTCATCTAAAGTGTGTACACCATACTATAGGTTGTGAAGCCATACTAATTGCCCTTCCTGGAAGCTTTCGTTTTCAAATATGGTTTTAGCTGGTGTCATTCCGGTCGGGTCATATATTGGTATATTTCGATCGGTATATGTCGATCTCAGCTGCGTTCCTCTATTGAATCTTTCCACCATATCGATTCAAAATACCTTCCTTGATCGGTATATGAATTTCCATTAGCACTCCAAATCGGCTAATCCAGTTGTTGACCACGGCATCAGTTATTGTTGTCGTCTCCTGATTGGGAATGGGGTACACCTCTGGCCATTTACTGAAATAATCCTTTACCACTAGCACGTATTTATTGCCACTCTCGGCGCTGGAAAATGGCCCCGCTACATTCATTCGTCAGTCCACTCTTCTTCAGGCAGCACTTGCGTAAGCCTAATATCGATGATGCCTTCCTTTGCTTCAACGTGACCACAATGCCTGCATTCTACTGGACATGGTCGTCTTGATAATGCGTCGGCATTTCCGTGTGCGCTTCCCTTTCGATGTTCAATCTAAAAATCGTAGCTTTGAAGACGTTCGATCCAGCGTGCTATCTGTCCCTCTGGATTCTTGAATTGCAACAGACACCGTAAAGCACCGTGATCCGTCCGTAAATGGAATTTCTGGCCATAAAGGTACTTATGGAAATGCTTAACGCATTCCATTATAGCCAACAATTCTTATTGAGTCAGGCAATAATTACGTTCCGGTTTTGATAATATTTTGGAGTAGTAGGCAATAACTTGTTCTTGGTCGTTAGTTTTCTGTGATAACACTCCTCCTATACCGCCATTACTTGCATCGGTGTTAAAAAATAAATTTCAAGTTGAATATAGGGTGTGCGAGGATTGGTGCGACGCATAATCTTCTCCTTAGTTCCACGAATGCTTCTTCCTGGTCATCCTTCCATTCGAATGCCTTATTCTTCCTGTTCAGCTCGTGTAAACTCTTTGCGACGTTGGCAAATGCCGGTACGAATCGTTTGTAATAAGTGCACAATCCCAAAAAACTCCGTAATTCATGTAAATTTGTAGGTCTTGGTCAATCCTTTAGTGATGCGAGCTTTTCTTCTTCGGTGTGAATTCCATTGGTCGTTACCAGATGACCCAAATATTTTACTTCAGTTCTGAATAGCTTACACTTCTTTGGGCTTAACTTGAAACCGGCAGCCTGTATCCGATCCAAAACCTCTGCCAAGTTATTTAGATGCTCGTTGAAGTACTTGTTCATGACGATGATGTCGTCCAGATATATTAGGCACGTCCTCCAATCTAACCCCTTTAGAACGCACTCCAATCATAGTTCAAAAGTCGCAGGGACATTTCATAATCCAAACGGCTTAACATTAAATTGCTAAAGTCCGTTACCCACACTGAACGCCGTTTTCTCGCGATCTTCCTCATGGACTTCCACCTGCCAATAGCTGATTTGTAGATCTAATGTTGAAAATATTCTAGCACCTGATAATCAGCCTAACATGTCATCGATCCTTGGAAGTGGGTAGCTATCTTTTTTCGTAACAACATTAAGTTTTCGGTAATCAACGCAAAATCTGATGCTACCGTCCTTCTTTTCGACCAGCACCACCGGTGAACTCCATGGGCTGTTAGATTGTTCGATTAATTGTAGCCTCCGGGGTGGTTAGAAGCCGACTTTTTCAATCGGACTTTTCTGTTTACACTTCACTATACTCGAAACCTCATCACATTTGCCGATGATTGTTCCTTGTTTGATGGTTTTGGTCTTATGCGAGAGATTTAGATTACTAATTGGTACTATAAAGTCGTTAACCGGTTTAACTAGGACTTTCCCTAATATAATTTCCTTGGCTCCACTCTCCATTTCAATAGCTTCCATAACCCACAACCTGGGCGACCCAAAACCTCCCTCCATTCTTCCCCACACGACCGTTTCTGAGTTTGGTGGCAGCTTCTCCCGATGATCAACAATAATTCACCTAGTAGTTGCTCCTGTAACCCTGTACTGCTAGATTGAGTTATTTGATTATATTTTTGTGGGCTCAGGGGCCTTCTAAATATTTAAAAACCGCCCATCACATGTGAAAAAAAAACGGCCCAGCCTAACCCATGTGCTTCACGGACATATTTTGGCAATTAATAGTTTTAAATGAAAATTATTGTTGAATGATGCCAATACCGCAGGACCTGAGCAAACACGGCACCCATCTTGGTTTAAGCATTTTCATATGCAAATGTCTGTGCAAGATATTTCTAAACGTTCCTTTAAAATGTTTGCAATGCCAAAAATCTCACTCAGCTACATTTTACGATCACTTAATATAATATCATGGATTTTTTCAATCTTTTCTGGTGTTGGCCTTCCGCTGTGTTGTTCATCAAAAACACTTGTGCGATCACCTTTAAACTCAGCGATCCAGAAACGGACAGTTTGCTAGGATGGTGTAGACTCGCCCGTTAGATTCCCATCCTTTGAAATAAAGTTTGTTGATGACCATTTAAATTTAAAAGATAGTGAAATGTACCACGAATTTCAAATTTATTCATTCTTCACAAGATGCAAAATACGTCAACGTTGTTGCTTGTGAAATGCAAATTAAATGAGTGATTGGCTTGAAAATTTAACTAGCGATTATCTAATAAAAGATTCTATTTTCAAAACTTAATAATGATAATTCATTGCAGCGCCATCTACAGGCTCATGTGTTTCGCTTCTATATTTGAACAAGCCTACCAATGATCAAAATCTGATAAACTTCCAGAGTAGTGGTAATTATAGGTCTAAAGGAAAGTCATCTTGAGATTGGTGTCAACAATGCAGAATTTGAGAAAATGCTCAGTTTAATTGGGAAAATCTAATTAAATACGACTCTCGGACTTCGTGGCCAATCCATCCCAATGACAAAATTCTGATAAAATTCCAGGATACTGGTAATTGATAAATCTACCACATAGAACTTAAAGGAATACTCAGTTGAATACATAGTTGGTTACAAAGATCAAATTATTCGACTAACGGCATCATGTCACTGTAACAGAAAGAAAGAATCATCATGAAATTGGTGTCAAAAATAAGTTAAATGAGTTCAGATGATGCGAATGAAGCTTATCTTAAATTAATCTTAGATTAAACGTCAACAACTAAAATTTATAAATGTAACTGTTTCAAAAAGCATACATTCGGGCGAATTTATGATACAAGTAAAATTCATTTAATTTCAAACTGTATGGTAAATTTTAAAAAAACTATCCCACTAGACTTTCACAAAGCCAACCTGCTAAAATCGAAACAATTTAATAAATTTAATCTTATTCAGGTGTAAAAAAAAATCGATATTTCAAAATTTTCTTCTACTCTCAAAAATCTCACTATGATTTTGTGATATACATTGTGTGGATTTCAATCGAGCTAACCCGTTAGGAAATCATATTGGATGATTTACTTATCTAAATATTGATTATTTGAAAATTTGTAAAGTTGAAGCTTATTCATGTCCAAGAAAATCGATATCTTAAAATGTTCCTGTATTGGCAAACATCTCACTATGATTTTTTGATAGGCCTTTGTGTGTATTTTAACCGTTCTAATCCTTTGAAATTTCATATTATGTGGTGTATATTGAAAGTTTAGAGAAACCGATTTTCTTAGACTTGAATAAGATCCAATTTTTCAAATTTTCGAATACTCAATATTTAGATAGGTAAACCTAATATGAAATTTTAGGCGACCAGCGTGACTAAAGTTCACTCATAGGCCTATCAGAAAATCAAGGCCGGATGTCTGCCGATAAAAAAAATGTTGAGGTGTCGATTCTCTTAGACATAGATTAGATTAAATTTTAAAATTGTCAAATAGCCTCGATTTTAACAGGTTAACCTTTCAAGCATTATTAAGTTTAAGGGGGTTGGCTTTGTAAAAGTTCAAATGGTTAAGTTTCACGTTTTGTGAGTTTGGATTTTTTTAAGTTCAAATTTGAATGAATTTGGCGTGCCCACATTAAATAGTGCCTTAAAAAATCCTATTTGGGCAGACGCTTAAATATGAAGAAAATTGTTATTTTAATGTTACCGGTACGATTTTTATATTTTGACATAAAATTTGGACCAACTTCAAATACAGCTTTGGAAATAGAGATAAAATATTACAGATTATCGAGAATGTTTCACTTGATGATGCTTTTTGAGTGATTCACAAAAACGATTTTTTTTTCATTTAACCACCCTTACACAGAAATATTGCTCTAACCCGATTAAAGACTTATCGATTTCCTAAAGTATAATGTTTGGACGTTAGAAAACTTCGCATATAACTTCCATTAAAGTTTGAGCACTGGTGCTTTTGAAACTACAATTAATTTTGAACAAACATCATTCAAATATGAAAAATATCAATTTTAAATTTGGTACAAATAATTTTTATGAGGATTGCGGTGCTAGGATATTTCACTTGGAATGTGCAGTTCTTGCAACTATTGCTAGGAATTATAAGACAACGTACTTCTGGGAAAAAGAAAACTTTTGAAATCACTTCCATTATTGTGATTCAATGGACGCGCGTTGTATGAAACCAAACTTCCTCTGTCACTCTTGTAGTAATAGCTTGAAAACAATAAAACCACTGTACTCAACTCTATTTCGAGTCAATGTACGTTTATTTTAGTATTACAATTCAAATCACTGCCAGCAATATTTCAGATATATAGATAAAACTACAACAGAACACATAAAACATTGTGAAATTCAATATTTTCTATTATTTTTTCAAATTTAAAGAGTTTATGTTTCAAATAATTGAATTTATCCATTTTGTTGTATAATTTTTGTGTTATTTTTATTTAACAAAAAATATCGAAACAAAAATCCATTTTTTGTTATGTACAAGTAGATACATACATAGTTGTTGTTAACAAACATTGAATGCATTTTTAAATAGAATTATAATAATGTTGAATAAAATCCCTCTTCATACGTTTATTTCACTTTTAATAAATAAATAATTTAATGAAAACACCCATGGCGGCGTCGCCATTTTCGTAAAAATGTTGGATGTCCATGCACCGAAATCAAATTGTTTGTACGATATTACCAGATTTTAATTGATTTTGTCTTTTCAATAGAAATCATATACATGAACAATTCTATATTGTCCTTTTCTTGTTTAATTAGTACCGATCTAAAGAGTGAGTAAAGTAAATATTTTTGTGGATAACATGCACTCATCTAAATCTATTTATAACTCAAGTTTTATATTTTATAAAGTACATATACAGATAGAAAAAATGTATCATCATCATTCACAAATCTAATAACAATAATAATAATAAAGTTAAACAAATCTTATAAACCACAAAATCAATAGTATTTTAGTTGACCCAAAAAAAAAAAAAAAAAGAATGTCCATTGTGCAAATTAATAGTCAAAAAAAAAAAAAGGCTCAATAGTAGTATCTGTTCCGAAAATAAATTCGTCATGATCATCATCATCATCGTAAACATTATAATCATACCGCATGATATAGTTTATTATTATCCTAATCAAATGTCTTAAGGGTACAATATTTGGTTTTGTACCATAACATTCATATGTACCTATATACACATACATTTATTCTTAGTAAAAGGACACAAAATGTTTTCATGTTAATTTTTGTTATTTATTTATTTTAGATCCCCCAGGGCCACCATACATCGAAGGATATACATCGGGTGAAACATTACGGCGGGGACAAACTGTTGAGTTGGTATGTAAAAGTCGTGGTGGTAATCCACCAGCACAATTGATATGGTACAAAAATGGAGCCCAAGTTCGAATGGCATATCGAACGGCTGGTCGCCTATCAGAAAATATTTATACATTTACCGCTGAAGCAAATGATAATAAGGCAAGATTTCGATGTGAGGCCAGTAATATTATGTCACAAACCCCATTAAAGACTGAAGTTGATTTAACTGTGTTATGTAAGTATACCATCTCGCAATATATAAACACATAAAATAATATAATAATAACATAATTTTATTTATATAGTCGCCCCTACGCATGTGTCAATATCTGGACCATCGGAGGCCCGTGTCGGTGATCCAGTTCCACTACAATGTTTAACCGCACCATCAAATCCACCAGCCGAAATTAAATGGATGGTGGGCGGACGACAAATACGAAATGCTACATCACGAACTGTTGTAAGTCCGGAAGGTGGTTGGATTACAACATCGAATATAACAGCTGTGATTGAACCAAATAAACGTTCGTTAGTTGTGATCTGTCACGGCCTAAATATGCAACTAACCGAAAATGTTGTTTCAACGCACACCATTAATGTGTTATGTAAGTACCTTAAACATTAATTATTAAATTTATTTATTAATAGCTAAGTTAGGCTCTATATTAGCAAAGCAAACTTGATTATACATACAAAGCCATAGTCTAAAAAAACGAAGCTTTTATAAGGGATTTAGAAATTTCAATAGTAAAATACACAAACATATGGGAAATCACCTTTTCTCCTAAGACAAATTCTTAAATGAAAACGATACAAATTCTTAATTATCATATCTGAAATATTTTCATAAATGTTTCAATTTCAACATATATAATTGTCAAAATACATTACATAGATGGCAGTAATCACAGTAAAAATTTGATAAAATCGAACCAAAAATTACCACCTGGGGAAATTTCAAGTTCAAAAATTGTAGGAAAAGCAAAACAAATTCACAAAATATTAAGAACGTGTAATAATCGGATCATTTGCGAGCAAATAGTTTTCTAGCTGTGCTGCAAGTTTTAAACCACCTTTAATTGTTTCTGCTCTAAGCGATAGCTCCTCTGCTACTTCGTTACTGCTGTTTGATGATTCGTCATTTATCGAAGCAATTTCAATTAAATCTTCCTCATCTAGCAACTGGTCGAGAAGGATCTCATCAAGATCTTCACGGGTCATATCTTCAAATTCTTCCCCACCCACGGAATGGGCCAAATTAATTATTTCATCGCAATTGCTTTCAATTAATCGTCGTTATCCATTTTTTCCAGAATGCACTGTAAAGTCTTTTTCAGATAGTACATTTTAAACGTCGATATAATTTCTTGGTCCAACGGTTGTATGATTGATGTGGTATTAGGTGGGAGAAAAATTACCTTTACGTTGGAATGGTTTAGTACTGGATGACCAGGCGCATTATTAATAATTAACAGGACCTTTAAGGTCTGCTTCTTTCCTTGCCTTTAAGTGCTCGTGACCTGAGGCTCTTGTTTACGAGCAGATGTTTAAGCATTCGGTCTCCGGAAGCTTAACTGCATAGTAAAAATATTACACGCTCCTTTGCTACTTTAAAACCACCTACGTCCGGGTTGGCAGTTGTTTCCAGAAGAGCCCGGTTTCGTCTGCATTGAATACCTGGTCTGGTGTTTAACCACCTTCTTCGATAATTTTTGCCAGTTTTAGGAGATAATCTTCAGCAGCTTTTACGTCAGCAGAAGCAATTTTCAAATTATGGAAACCATGTCGTTCTAAAAATTTAGAAAACCATCCTCCGCTGGCTGAAAATTCATTTTTTCTCTATTGTACAGATGATGATGTTGAAGGTTCTTGGTGCAAAATTGCATTATAAATACGAATGGCCTTTTCTTTAATCGTAGCTGTGTCAACAGGGGTCCTTTTTTGAAAGATCTTCAATCCATATCGCTAGGAGATTTACCATTTTTTCAACATTAATATTTCTACAATACGTCGATGTTGTTGCCGTTACTTTTTTACCAGATGTTATGGACTGTCTGATTGAATTTTCATTCTTCTTTATTGTACGCACTGTCGATTCACTTAGACAAAGTCTTTGACCAACTCTTGTGGGCCTACACCTTGTTCTAGACCGTCCAAAACTTTGATTTTAAGCTCTAGCGAAATTCCCTTGCGTGTGGTTCTCAATTTGCTAGCTATTTCGGTATCTTAAACTGATGAAAACAAATTTATAATGACCACTTAAATAATTTTAATTACCAATTGAATATATTAAATAAAATTAGAGCAATTATAATACAACAATTATATAACATAATTTAAAATTAATAAATTATTTAAACACCACGGTGCTTTATACACGTTAACTTAATATTAACTTGCGTTTAGAACATTATAGGTATGTAGACAAAACAGATGCACATCCGATATCATTAAAATATTCTAATAAACTAAAGTAAAAATAAAATGCAACAAAGGGTTGTCGACGATACGGGAATCCCTTAGTTTTGTGTAATGTTCGATGTAACCTAAAATATAACGCACTGAACTGCAGATATTGAAATTTTAGGAAAAATAAAAACGCGTAAAATTGAATAAATCGCGTAAAAAAAGGAAAGTGTACCTAAGAAATAAATCGCGTAAAAGTGAAATCGCGTAAAAAAACCGCGTAAAAAACAATTATTTTACTGGCCGCGCAAACCGATGTTTTTCTAATTGAGACAAATTAAAATTTTTTAGAAATTTTGGAATTTACAGAGTTCAAAGAATTAAAGAGAAAAAATGGAAAATCAATTTGAGTTTGTTGAATTTATAGAACTCTGTCAGTTGAATTAATATTGATAAAATTATAGAATTTTTAAAGTTTTTAGAATTGATAGAATTTATAAAATTTATAGAACATATTATTCAAAATTTATAAAATTTGTCATGACTACAGAAATTATAGGATTAATAGGATTTAACGAACTTGTTGAATTTCTAGGCTTTATATAATTCATAGAATTGTTGGAATTTCTAGAATTTACAGAACTTATTGTCTTTAAACAATTCTGTGCATTAAAAAATTTATAAAAAATTATTAATCCATAGAAATTTTAAAATTGAATTTATATAAATAATGGAATTAAAAAAGGCAAAATTGATTTTGTAGAATTTAAAGAACTGACTTGAAATAATTTATAGAACCCATAATATCTATAAAATTTAAAGACATTTTTAGAATTTGTAATACTTATAACATTGATTGAATTAATAAAATTCACAAAATTTATAGAATTAAACACTAGAATTTATAATATATGTATACTTGGTAGAATTTATAGAATTTAAACAATTTAATCGATTTTTAAGATATAAAGAATTTATCGAATTTACAAAATTTATAAAATCAAAAGCGTGATGGGAGTAACTTACAAAATTTACAAAATTATAGGACTTATAGAATTTATCAAATTTATAGAAAATATTGACTGTATAAAATTATTAAATTTATAATTATTAAGGATTTATCGAAATATTTGAATTTATAAAATTTATAGAAATTATGGAATTTATAGAGTAAGTAAAACTGGAGTTTGTGGAATTTTCAAAACTCTGGCAGTTGAAACATGTTATATTATTCATAGAATCTACAAAATTTAAATAATTCATGAAATTCTTAAAATTTATAGAATTTATAAAGTTTTTAGAATTTGGAAGAATAACACGATTTAAAAAATTTATAAAATTAATAGAATTTATAAAATTTATGGAATTTGAAAATTGAATGTACTATAAGTACTATAAGAGGGTTTAAATACTTATTAAAATTCATAAAATTTGCCGCATGCACAGAAATTATAGAATTTGTAGAATTAAAAAACTTGAATAAATTTTCAGGTATAGTTGGATTAATAGAACTTAAAGAATTTAAAAAATTTCTTGGATTTAAAGAATATTCATTAAAATTATAAAATTTAAAGAGTTTATAAACATATTAGAATTTATAATATTTATAGGCTTTGTAGAATTTATTGATTGTATAAAATTTATACAATTTATTGGATTTTTAAGATTAATGGAATTTACAGAATTTATGACAACTAAAGAATTTATGGGATTAATGTGTTAAATAAATTGTATTAATGTTTTATGTAACTTACTGAATTTTTAGGCTTTATTAATAGAATTTAGAGAATTATTCATAGAATTTATAGAATTATTAAAGGTTTTAGTAAATTAAAAAAATTTATAAAATTTATAAAAAAAATTGAAATTTTAGAATAAGCAGGAATTTAATTTGTAGAATTTAAATAACTCTGGTAGTTCAAACAAATTATAGAACTCGTAGGCTATAATAAAATATAAAGAATTTATACAATTCGAAAAATTTATAGAATTTTTAAAGTTTTTAGAATTTGTAAGATTTATAGGGTTTAACAAATTTATAGAGTTGATATAGTCTTGAACTTATAAAGATTTATAAAATTTATCGAATTTGCTGTGTTTACAGAAATTATACGGCTTAAAGAATTTAAAGAACTTACGGAACTATTAGGCTTTATACAATACATAGAATTAACAGAATTGATTGATATTATTTTGCATTTAGAAAATTTACAGAAATAAAAGAAGTTGTAGATATATTAAAATTTATAGAATTCATCGAATATATAAAATTTGCAGTATTCAAAGAATTTATAAAATGTATAGTATTTATTGAAATAAGGGAATTTTTAGAGAAAAAATGGACAAACAATTTGAGTTTGTAGAATTTATAGAACTCTGTCAGTTAAAACTCTCAGTTGAATATATAACATTCATAAAATTATAGAATTGATAAAGTTTTCAGAATTTGTAAGATTTAAAAAATGTCTAGAATTGATAGAATTATTAAAATTTATGGAATTTTAAAATACATCGAATTTATGGAGTACATTATTCGACATTTATAAAATTTGTCATGGTTACAGAATTTAAAGAACTTGCTGAATTCCTAAGCTTTATAGAATTGTTGGAATTTCTAAGTTTACAGAACCTATTGTCTTTAAGAAATTCTGTGCAATAAAAAATTCATAAAAAATTAAAGAATTTATAGGAATATTAAAATTGAATTTATACAAATTATGGAATTTTTAAAAAAAGTCAAATTTGATTTTATAGAATTTAAAAAACTGACTTGAAATAATTTATAGAATCTATGGGTTCTATAAAATTGAAATAATTTCTAAAAATAATAACATTTGTAGAATTTGTAGTAGTTATAACATTGATTGAATTTATAAAATGCATTTAAAGAGTTTATAAATATGCTAGAATTTATAATATTTATAGACTTGGTAGAATTTATAAAACTATTTATTGGATTTATCGAAATATTTGAAATTATAAAATTTGTACAATTCAAAGAATTTATGAAATTTATAGAAATTATGGAATTTTTAGAATAAGTAAAATTGTAGTTTGTTGAATTTATAAAAGGCAGTTAAAACATTATATAGAATTCATAGAATCTACAAAATTTAAAAAAAATATGAAATTTATATAACTTGTAGAATTTACAGAATTTCTTGGATTTAAAGGATTCACAAAACTGATTGCATTTTTTTATTTATTTTATTTTTTATTTATTAAAGTAAAGAAACCGATCTTTGTCATTAACATTTATAACTTAATATAAAACAAAAACAAGAAATTTGCAAAATAATGAACTTAAGTCAAAATTTAAAAAGAAAAATTAAAGTGGTTTTCTTCAAAGTTGAAGCTGTCAAAAAGCTATATGCTATCATTATTTCACATTAAGTGTAGATACACAAAATAACGAACTTTTTTAACGAAAAGTGTAAGTGTACTGAAAAAGTCAAGGCCTACATAAAAAAGTGTAAATAACCAGTAGAACAAGGCATGCAGCAATTTTTTCATAAAATCAACAATTTTTGCTATAAAAAGGTTTGGGCATATGCGACGCTATTTTGAAAATTGTGAAAATCATTTAAAATATTCAAACCTGATGCTACACTATGGCGATTTACTAAAATCTCTAGGCCTACACTTTTTCAGTACACTTACACTTTTCGTTAATTTGTGTAGCTACACTTTGTGTGAAATACTTCACACCGGTATCATTTATAACATTTGAGCCGTTTATTTTGAAAGTGGCTTAAGTCCATATTTTGTTGAAACGAGATAATGAAAGAATAGAAAAACAATAAATGATAAAACATATCTGATTTTGAATTTTCTTATTTTTTGCACAGGTGTTAGAGATTAATTTTTTTCCTTTTGACAATAAATTATTTACCGTTAGAAAGATTATACTGTTATTTATCTATTGTTATCATTAACTTGATTTTTTTGACAAATGGACTTAGGCCACTTTCAAAATAAACGACTCATTTATAGAAATTAAATAATTTACAGAAATATTAAAATTTATAGAATTTGTGAAATTAAAGAATTTATAATATTTATATAGACTTAGTAGAACTATTTGATTTTATAAACTTTATTGGATTTTTAAGATTAACGGAATTTACAGAATTTATGGCAACTAAAGAATTTATGGGATTAATGTGCTCAGTAAGTTTTATTGAAATTTCATGTAATTTACTGAATTTTTAGTCTTTATTAATAGAATTTAGAAAATTATTCACAGAATTTATAGAAGTTATGGAATTTATTAAATTTATAAAATGTAATGAAATTATTGAATTTATATAATTCTTAAAGTTTTTAGTTAATTCAAAAAAATTATAAAATATATAGGAATTATTGAAATTTGAGAATAAGTAAAATTTCAGTTTGTAGGCTTCATAGAACTCTGGCAGTCAAAACAAATTATAGAACTCGTAGATTATAACAAAATAGAACGAATTTATACAATTCGGAAAATGTATAGAATTTCTAAAGTTTTTTGAATTTGTAAGATTTATAGGATTTAAAACTTTTATAGAGTTGATAAAGTCTTCCACTTATTAAAATTTATGAAATTTATCGAATTTGTTGTGTTTACAGAAAGAGTTAACGGAATTTTGACGTTCTATACAATACAAAGAATTAACAGAAATTATAGAATTTATTGATATCTATGTTTTGCATTTATAAAATTTATAGAAATTAAAGAATTTGTAGATATATTAAAATTTATAGAATTCATCGAATATATAAAATTTGCAGTATTCAAAGAATTTATAAAATTTATAGTATTTATAAAAATTAGAGAATTTTAGAGAAAAATTAAAAAAACCTATTTGAGTTTGTAGAATTTATAGAACTCTCTCAGTTAAAACTCTGTCAGTTGAATATACCATATAATATTCATAAAATTATAGAACTTATAAAATTTATTTATTTTTTTTTTTTTTTTTTCCTTTATTTTACAATCTATCTCATTGTGAGACATTCAGTAAATTTTTTGTCTTTTTACATTGTCACGATCGGAGTATTTTTATCCATTGATAAAATCTCACTTACATTACGATTAGTATAAAATAACCCATAAATTTAACTATTATTGGTTCGATTCATTAGTGATTTTAAAATTTAATGTCTAAAGGAATATCTAAAACCTATTTGGCAAATTAAAAATTTTGTGGCGTTTTAATCTTTCCATCGTTGTGGTAGTGAGAAGCTTGCTGGCCAGATCGTTTGGATGAATCTTCAATCTTGAGTGATACCTGGCACTGGAATCCCTAATTTCTTCCCGTATTGTTGGGACCTGTAGATCTCTGTGAATTATATCGTTTGATACGAACCATGGAGCATCTACTATGATCCTTAGAAATTTAGACTGGAACCGCTGAAGAATGTCCAAGTTCGAGTTGCTGGCCGTTCCCCACAGCTGTATACCATATGTCCAGATAGGTTTTATTACCATTTTATAGAGCAGTAGTTTGTTTTCAATCGACAAACTTGATTTTCTGCCTATCAGCCAATACATTTTTGTCAGTTTCATTCCCAATTGTTTTCTTTTTGTCCATATATGTTTACGCCATGTTAGCCGTTTGTCGAGGTGAATGCCTAAATATTTCACTTCATCAGTTTGAGGTATATTCTGGTCATTCATTTGTATTGGTGGACATGTACCTCTTCACATAGTAAAGGTTACATGATTAGACTTAGCATCATTAACTTTAATTCGCCATTTTTTCATCCATGCCTGAATAATGTTAATATTTTTCTGCAAAACTTCTGTAGCTTTACTGGGATCTTCATGTGATGAGAATACTGCCGTGTCGTCTGCAAATGTTGCGACAGTTACTTGATTGCTTGTAGGTATATCTGCGGTATATAGCAGATATAATATCGGCCCAAGCACGCTGCCCTGTGAAACACCAGATTTAATTGAGCGGATATTTGTATACGCATCATGATGTTTTATTATAAAATATCTGTCTAGTAGATATGATGTTAATATTCTGTAGAAATCATGTGGCAACCATAGCTTAATTTTGTATTGTAATCAACTAATCACACATGCCACACTTTGTCAAAAGCTTGTGCTACGTCCATGAATAAAGAAGAACAATATCTTTTTTCCTCGAGGACTTCTTCAGTTACTTCAACTATTCTGTGCACTTGTTCTATTGTTGAGTGTTCTGGCCTAAATCCAAACTGATGATCCGGAATCAGCTTCTTCTCCAATAATATAGGCTTTAAACGCTTACGTAGTAGTTTTTCAAATAATTTAGACATAATTGGTAGCAAGCTTATAGTAGGTCTGTACGACGTAACTTCTTCTGGAGGCTTGCATGGTTTTGGTATTAGTATTACCTGTGAAATCTTCCTTTGTATAGGGAAATATCATGTCCTAGGTATAGCATTGAATAAATAGGTTATAAATCGAATACCCTTATCTGGCAACTGTTGCAGAATGTTTCCTGTGATAAGATCAAATCCTGGCGCCTTTTTAGGATTTAACTCTCTCTGTATTACAGTTCTTACTTCTAATATAGAAAACCTCGTGATAGTATGATCCATTTGCAATGGTGCTTCCAAGTAGTTTTGAATATTGTTGTTCTGTTCTTCCGTACTTTCTGATGGATATGGTTGAAATACCCTTTCAAAATGGTCTGCAAATAGTTCAGCCTTTTCTTCGTTATTTCTCGCCCAGTGGCCGTCACTTTTACGTATCGGCGGAATATGCTGTTGTGGTTGTTTGAGCTTCTTAGTCGCCTTCCACAGTGAATAATCTGTGTTTTCTGTTGGTGAGAGTTGTGATAAATATTCTTGAATTGACTGATTTTTTCATTGAGAAGCAGTTCTTTTAACTTTTTGACGGCTTTGTTTAGTTTACGTTTATCTCCCGCTAGTCGATATCGTTGCCATTGCTGTCTTAACTTTCTTTTCTCCTTAATCATTTTCTTCACAACATTCGAACATTCTCTTTTTCTTCCTTTCTCATTTTGTAGTGGTGTGAACTTCCAAGCTGCCGACTGAATACATTTATTGAGATGTTCCACTGCTTCATCTATATCAGTTTCCGTCTTTAACTTGATATTTGTGTTTAAATTCTCTGTTACTTTATATCTGAAACAATTCCAGTCGGTTTTATTGTTGCTTAACATTGCTTGTTTCTGTGTATTCACAATGTTTGTTCCTATAAAGTGATTAAGATAGGCAAGTGGTCCGATGACAGGTCTAAGCATGGCATTGCTTTAATATAATTACGTGATATTCCTTTGGTGACGCAGATATCTATGACATCTGGAATCTTTCTCCTATCACTTGGCCAATAGGTAGGTTCACTGGTTGATACATGATGAAGATTACTTTTTTGAATTGATTTTAATAATTCTCGTCCTCTCGTTGTCACCAATCTTGATCCCCATTATTGATGTTTTGCATTATAATCACCCCCTGCTATGAAGCGATGACCCAAAGCATTATAAAAATGATCAAATTGTTCCATTTTTATTGCATGTTTTGGTGGGCAGTATATGGCCGAAATGGCTATAGGACCTAGCCAATCTTCTATTACTACAGTAGTTGCTTGTAAATGTTCTTTCTTATACTGTTTTGCTTCATGGTGTTTAATCATGTTTTTGATAATAACTGCAGTGTCACCATGAGCTGTTCCATCAGGATGATTTGTGTTGTAGATGGTATATCTGGGTATTTTTAGAAAACTTTTGCTGGTGTTATGCGTTTCGGATATTAGCATGACATCTATTTCTTGTTCTATCAAGAAACTTTTAACTTCTTGTCCATGTTGTGACAAGCCGTTGGCATTCCAGATTGCTAATTTAAGGGTTCTGGACATTAAATGATTTGGAGACAATGGTCATTAGAAGATTAAGTATAGTGTCCATTTTGGTCATTAATTTTTCCATCATAATTTCTAACCGTTATGTAGAAGATTGCTCGGGCAGATGTTGATGATTTTTTGAGTTATCCGTTGATTGGTTTTCTCTGGTACGATTTCCTTCCGAAGTTTGATCTTCAATTGAATCTTTGAGTTTCTGCGCATATGTTGTCCCAGTAACTAACTGATAAGATGGATTCGGTTTTGCAGCGGGCTGTGACTTCTCCACTATTTTTTCTCTAAGAGGTGGAAATCTGCGAGTTTTAACTTCTTTATACACAGTGCAACCTCTATAGTTGGCTGGATGACTACCATTACAGAGCACGCATTTCACCTCTGAACCCCACGTTTTCTTTTCACATTGATTTGTGAGGTGTTCACACGATTTGGTATGTCCATATCTTTGACAAGTAGTGCATTGAACTACTTCACGTTTGACATGTGGCTTTTCCACTTGAACAACTGAATGCATCAGTCTATTTATCGAATGTATATCTCTATTTGATTCATTCATTCGAAGCTCAACTTTAAAGAGTGGGAGTGGCTTTTTCGTACCACTTTGCTTCATGGTGCAGATATTAACAACATCGTGGCCCAGATTAACTAACTCACTTTTCAAATCTTCGATGTTAATTGATGGATGTTTCGTATGACTACCTGGTAGGTTTTGTCCATTTTCTGTTGGAACGAATGGAATTCGGTGTTTCGCTCCTTTAGGGCTCTGATCACCAACGGGTACAGCTCGGCAACTTTTAACTGGATTTTAACCTGGTTACTTGCAATTATTTTTAAATCGAAGTTGTCTTCAGCCAGTTCCTTTAACAAGCCAGTTAAAGGATTGATTGTTTCTTCGCCTCTCACAAATATTGGTGGCGCCATTATTTTTTGGGGTTGGGGTAGTTCTTCGATTTCCTCGGGCAAACTATGAAATCTTGTAGATAAGGGCACTGCAGCTGCAGGTTGCGCTAACCAGTACTCATTTAACTTTATTTGTTTACATTTGGTGTTAGGTGTTAGTGGACTCGTGCCTCTACCCCTTTTGTTGGCCGTGGCCCATCCATCGTTATCTTCAGATGTAGATATGGGCGGCGTGGACACAGTTGGATCGCTTGACTCTTCAGGTTGACCCGATTGTGGAAGTAGTTGCGGAGTTAGCGGAATTATATGTTTGGGCGACATCGGAGAATAATTTTGTTGTATAGATGACATGTTTTCAAATGAATTTTGATTTATTTGTGTCATTTGAAGCGAACTACCTGGTGGTGGAGTTCGTGGAGTTTTTGTTGTTTTTGAAAATACCTAGAATCTAAGTCATTAACACCTTACAACGTTTAATCACTTTTTGTTTTCTCTGCACTTTATAGTTCACGTAGTTCACGTATAGTTTTCTCTACATAGAATTTAAAAAATTCATAGAATTTATAGAATATATTACCCGAAAATTATAAAATTTGTCATGATTACAGAAATTATAGGTAATTATATTTATTAATTCATAGAATTGTTGGAATTTCTAGAATTTACAGAACTTATTGTCTTTAAAAAATTCTGTGCATTAAAAAATTTATATAAAAGTAATAATTTATAGAAATATTAAAATTAAATGTATATAAATAATGGAATTTTTAAAAAAGTCAAATTTTATTTTGTAGAAAACTGACTTGAAATAATTTATAGAATCCATAGAATCTATAAAATTTAAAGAATTTCTAAAAATTACAACATTTGTAGAATTTATAGAAGTAATAGCATTGAATGGATTTATAAAATTCATAAAATTTATAGAATATAAAGAGTTTATAAACATACTAGAATTTATAATATTTGTAGACTTGGTAGAATTTATAAAAATTATGGAATTTTTGAATAAGTAAAATTGAAGTTTGTAGAATTGATAGAACTCTGGGAGTTAAAACATTTTACAGAATTTATAGAATCCCCAAAATTTAAAGAATTTATGAAATTCTTAAAATTTATAGATTTTATAAAGTTTTTAGAATTTATAAAATTTATGGAATTTAAAAAATTCATAGAATTGATAGAGTATGAAGACTTATTAAAATTTATAAAATTTTCGAATTTACAGAAATTATAGAATTTGTAGAACTAAAAAACTTTACTGAATTTTTAGACGTTGTAGAGTTCATAGGATTAATCGAACATATAGAATTTACAGAATTTCTTGGATTCACAAAATTGATTGCATTTATTTCTTTATTTTATTTTTTATTTATTAAAGTATAGAAATCGATCTTGTCATTAACATTTATGATTTCATATAAAAAATAATCAATTATTAAAATTTAAAATTGATATAAAACAAAAACAAAAAATTTAAAAAATAATAAAGTCAAGTCAAAATTTAACAAAAAATTAAAATGGTGTTCTTCAAAGTTGTAGCTGTCAAAAGTCATTTATGCTATCATTTATAAAATTTATAGAATTTAGAATATTCAAAATTCTATGAATTATACAATTTAGAGAGTTTATAAACATATTAGAATTTATAGTATTTATAGACTTGATAGAATTTATTGATTTAATAAAATTTACAAAATTTATTGGATTTTTAAGATTAATGGAATTTACAGTGTTTATCACAACTAAAGAATTGAAGAATCCCATTAATATGTTAAGTAAATTTTATTAATGTGTTATGTAACTTACTGAATTTTTAGGCTTTGTTAATAGAATTTAGAGAACTATTCAAAGAATTCATAAAATTAACTTAATTTAAAGGACTTATAGAAGTTACGAAATTTATTAAATTTATAAGTAGTATTGAAATTATTGAATTTATCGAATTATTAAAGTGTTTAGTAGATTAAAAAAATTTATAGAAATTATTGAAATTTTAGAGTAAGCAGATTTACAGAACTCTGGCAGTTAAACCAAATTATAGAACTGGTACATTATAACAAAATATAAAGAATTGATACAATTCGAAAAATTTATTCAATTTTTAAAGTTTTTAGAGATTATAAGATTTATAGAATTGAAAAAAATTATAAAATTTATCGAATTTGTTGTGATTACAGAAATTATGCGACATAAAGAATTTAAAGAACTTACGGAATTTTTAGGCTTTATACAATACATAGAATTAATAGAATTTATACAAGTTACAGAATTTATTGATATTTATTTTTTGCATTTATACAATTTATAGAAATTAAAGAATTTGTAGATATATTAAAATTTATAGAATTTATTGAATTTATGGAATATTTAAAATAAATTAAATTTGAGTTTATAGAATTTTTGGAACTGACATACTTAAAATACTATAAAATTCATAAAGCTAATGGAATTAATAGAGTTTATGAACTTATAACGCTTTATAATATTTATAGAGTTGGTAGAATTTATAGAATTTATAAAATTATTGAATTTTTGGGATTTTTAAGATTTATAGAATTTAACAAATTTACAGAATTTATAATAACTAAGGAATTTATGAGATTTCTATAATTTAAAGGACTTACCGAATTTGTATGCTTTATTCATTGAATTTATAGAATTTACAAAATAAATAGTACAGTAAGTCCTCGACTTACGTGAATTCGTACTTAAAACTAACAAAAACTTCTCGAATTTAAGGTTTGTTCGATTTACGCGAAAACCTTCGGAACGAATTAATTACGTAAGCCAAGGACTTACTGTACTTAAAGAATTACAGAATTTAAAGAATACATAAAAATTTATAAAATTTATAAAAACGAAAAACTCATAGAGATACTCAAATTTATTGAATTTATAGAAATTATGGTAAAATCTCCATTCCAAATAATGAAATTTGAGTTTACAGAATTTATAGAAATGAATTTAGAATTTTTAGAAAAAGTAAAAAAATTTGAGTTTGTAGAATTTATAGAGCACACAGACATGAACTAATTTATAGAGCTCATAGAATCTACAAACTTTAAAGAATTTATAGTTTTCATAAAATTTAGAGTTAATAGAATTTTATAAAATTTGTAGACTGTAGAATTTATAAAATTTATTGGATCTATACAAATTTTCATCGAGTTTAAATAATTTATAGGATTTATAGAATTTATACAAATAGCCAATGTAGGTATTTTTCAGTAGGATCTCTTAAAAGCCTCCGCGCTTTACCCACGCTGTATATGGAAAGGGTTAAATGTAACATATGTAGGTGTAGAAGTTTATCGTTCCCCATCATTTTTTTAGCGTTATTCCTTGGGTTGAATCCTGAAACCGTGGTTAGAGGCTAGTTCGCTGTGTCCTTAGCCAGTTGACTGTGAACCATTTATTTTCATCGTGTAGCACAGAAAAGTAAGGCTTGTGCCATCCACTGATCTGCTTAAGTGTCCATAATACCATCATGTTCATACAGCCAGCATTAGTGATATTGTCAGCTGAAAGTTGCCATGAATGTACCTATACATTAGTATTGAAGATTTTAGCATTAGTTATGCGTAGCACTTCGTTCCATTTTCACGTGGAAAATTGTGAAGCATTCGCAAAATCATACAAATATTTAAAATTGGTATAAAATTGGCCTGTAGAATGTTATAAAGAGATGGAGTGGATTGATGTAACTTATTATAGCTATTATTTGGAAACTAAAGAACTACAGAACCTCTAAAAATCATTAGTAAATCAGCCTGTTGAGTGCTACATCTGGAGATGAATTGCAAAAGGTTTGTTCAAGTTTCACATGGGAAATCGACTTTTGAAAAAATCTAATTTTCTCATATCTCAAGAGAAACCTAAACCAAATCACATCAATGTAGTCCTGATCAGGCTTAGCACTCTCGAGGCTAATTTTATACCAATTTTTGACAAACCACATCAATGTCCAGACAAAATACTCCTAGAGTTTAGAAACTAATTTTAAATAAATTGTAATATATTGTAAATAATTCGTCAGATTTTCTAATATTTTCTACGAGTAGGTGATAAAGGTTTTTCAGTGCATTGTTGTTGCTTTCAGCTTAACGTCAGAACACTTTTGGTAAGAAACTATTAACTTGATAGTTTTCTGGAAATCGCTGAATTTGGTTTTGTAGTTATCCGAACCATTTTCTTCAGCTTTCTGCTTTGAAATCCATGATTAATTTTCTGCCAATTTTGTTAGAGAAGCTGCTTATGGCGCATCAACGTTATTAATTTGTTTTCGTAATAAAATCATACCATTAACATGGAGAGAGCAAAGAACTATGTCTATGATATAGTAGAAATTATCTGTTAAGCCATTACAGTATGACATTATTTAAGACTCGACATACGAAGAATGACAAAAATTGCGATAGTAATGAGTTGATTAAGAATTTGTGTATAAAAATCTTCGTTTAATATTTTAATAATTGGATTCCTCACGAAACAAAGTTTCAACAAAAATGCAACATGTATCCAAGTAATTGACTATTATATATCTGTGTGTTTGGTGACTTTAAGCCATGGTTACGCGATTTTTTTACTCCGCACCGCCAACAAAAAAAAAATAAAATAAATCAAAATTTTCTATTTCGTCTCGGGTGAACGAACCGTAAAAACGTATAAATTTGTCTACCATAAACTAAACCATAGTTCACCGTCATACAGCAAAAAAAATCGATTATCACTAAACATCTTTATACGAGTACACAAAGTCACCGCCTGGTAACCTTTTAAGTTATTAGCAGAAATAAATTAATTCGTCTTTACGAAGAATAGGGATGATCATAGAAATGGAAAACTTTTCTTGATTCATTCTTCTACTAAAAAAAAAAAATCGTTTTCTCTGTGTTCAATTTCACTACAGTACAATGATTTTTGATTGTTAAATAAAATAAAAAATTAAATAATTTCCATTTTTCAATAAATTTATATTAAATGTTAATTTTCAATTACGAACCAATTTTAATTAAAGTGAACGATACTTACACCCAACATTAAATATACTTTTAGAGACTTGTTTGTTACACCATCATCATCATCATCATCGACATCATCGCTTTCATATACCGAACACAATTTTTATTATTACGATTATTTTCAATTTTCCAAATATTTTTGTCTTGTTCTTGTTCTTGCGTGTAGACGACAACGATGGAAAATGAAAATAGCTGAATTATATTATGTTGGAAAAACCTAATTTTAACTTTCAACTTTAATCATAATAATAAAAAGTAAAAAAAGAGAAATAAATAAAATTAAAATTATAATAAAATAAATGAGAAATTGTGTCCGATCGCACGAAGCAAAAAAAAATTTATAAAACCTCTCTTCCCTAACCCACTTATACTCGTTCGGTCTTAGTGTTATGTCTTATACAATAAACTTTTGGTACGCTGTTTTTAAATTAATTAATTAACTTATTTTAAATAACAAAAAAATTCTAATTTTTTTTTTGTCTTCTAAATTTTAATTCTATATTTTTTTCAAAGGAATTGACAGTGAGATGAAAAACAAATTTTCATCTTGTTTTTGTATTGTATGTTAGAAACAAAAAAAAAAATGAATTAAATTAAATGTGAAACTTGTAGGAGATTAAGTGGTATCTTTATTATTTTCTTCTCGTCATCATCGTTTTTCACGCGAGTGATGAATTACAAATAAATCGCGCGCGCGCGCATACAGATGATGTGAAATGGTTTTTATATGCGGGCTTCTTGATTTGGCAGTAAAATATCAGCAGTATTATGTACATCCATATCCATCGTACACTAAAAACTACTCAAATCTACATTCAATAAAATTTCCTTTCCCTGTTTGAAATGCTGTTTGAATAATTTAACAGTTATATTCAATGTGTGTACGTTCACATGCCAATGAATTGAATTCAACACGATATATAGTACATACCTACTCTATCTATATGTAATATATACTGCTCATATTGAATATAATATGTACCTGGAGACGTATGCAACGCAAAAAAAAAAAAAATATTGACATTTTAATTCGGATATAAACTGTGTGTTAGAAAATATAGTTTGATGATGTAGATGTATGTACGTACACAGAGATAAATGTTTCTCATGAATTTGGAATAATTTATTAGCTAACATCTTATTTATTAGTGGAGTATGTAGTACGAGAATGTATAAATATTATATATTTATGTCACGCTTAACGCAAGTACAAAAGTTAGTTCAGCTTCAGTGAAATTCAAACGAATTATAAAAATTCAATATCAAAGTCAAATTTATAAATTCTACGAATAACAATAAAGTAACCTACCTTTAAAACCTCAGTATGTTCTTGCCATCAACATATTATTAGTATATGTATTATGTTTATAATATTCAAATAATCCTCAAGTATATTAAACAAAAATTCTTGGAAAAACTTTTCATTTGACATTCATCAATGTTATACAAATAAGCCTACTCACCAAAGCTGCTGGAAAGTAAATATGTATATGTAATGATATCCCACAATTTATTATAAAATCACAGACACAAATTTGGTTAAAAGTTACATTTTAAACTTTATGTATAATGAACTCAATTAACAGGGTTTAGTGATTTACCTTCGATTAACAGGTTAAAGGTTAATTGGCTCAAACATTATGAAAACTAACAAAAAAAAAACTTTAATTCTATGGAATTCAAAGTATAGAGCAAAATTAATTTATTCTCACAATATTGTTTGGATTAAAAGGCTGTTGCCCGAATAGAGACATTATTTTACAGGCTAAAGTTCATGAAACTAAATAAGAATCTATATTTCAAGGTGAAACTGCGTGAACGCCATCATAATCTTTTGTTTGCCTTACCTCGACCAATTTATTTCTGTCACAATTTTTTTTTATTGGTATGGAAGCAAACTGCCCAGCGGATATTTTTGATTAATTAAGTTAACCCTCTTGCTATAGTTGTTCAAGTAAACGAAACCAGTTTTTCAAATAATGAAGTAACGGTGCTCTCGTAGACTAAATTTTTTGCGAATTTCATGTAATTTTCCAGTTTAAAATACACTGGTTCGATATTTTCTAAACAAATACAGCTATTTCGGCTATATCCTGACGTATTTCGGCTTAATGTCACTTCTGCTAAGGTAAAGCGGCTAATCTCGTTGCACACAATGCACAGTTTGAGAGCCACTTATTATGCCAGTTGGTTTGTTGACAGTTGCTATTTATATCACTCATGCTCAAGCATTCTGTAAGATTTTCATAATGGATACATTTGTAAAGTACAAAATTTCCATTAAATTATATGTTGCCACAAGAAGAACAGGTTTGAACAGGTAGAAAGCATCAGTAACGGTGTTGTTTTGCGCAAAAAATTTACGAACAAGCAGAGTAGTGTGAGACGGCGTATTATTGTGGTTCAAGGCCATGAGTTAGTTCGCTACAAATCTAGGCATAGCTTATATATTTACCAAGCTGTAATCTTTATTGATTGTAACGACCTGGTGTTAAGAATCCGACAGTCGTTTACTAAACCGTTGAAATCGAAGAAACCAGTGAGCAGAACTTTCACATTCGATCGAACTTGATGAGCTTTGCCCTCTACAATTCAGGAAGCTTCCATTGGGACGATTGTACCTTAATTTTTTTTCGTATCTTGCTTTAAGCAATTTTGGATCGTCATGGACTCCACTCAGCAACTTCTGAGCAATTTCCATTCGGCACTGATTTTAGTCGAAATTGAACAATTCCGGAGTCAATTTTGCTGTCACATGTTTTTGTTCAACACATTCGAAAAAAATGTTTGGCATGAGCCAAATGATATATCAATACAGAAGACCCACCAAAGCGAATTAAAAAACATATTTGCGTAGGTATTAGTAACAAAAAAAAAAGGTTAGCCAATGAGAGTTGTCACTAGGGTGATCAGGTCGAAAATGATTAAACCTTAACGAAGACTGAAAAAATAAACATTTTGACTTAAGAAACCCAAGACAGTTTTTAAGTTTCGAAATTTGTTATGTATTTGATAAAAAAAATTGCTTTCTAAAATTACTTTGGTGGCTACGACCATCGTGATGATAGATTTATAGTGAAATCTCCTCTAGACAAGTTTCAAACCCCGCCATCTTGATTCATGAATTAGATGTGCTGCAACTAATTAATTTATCATCAAATATTTTGGCAAAATTTGATACCAAATTTCAATGAAATTGGTTCATAATCGTAGAATTTCCGTTTGGGGCAGGGATGAAGCTTTTTAAATAAAATATGGCCAGACTTTAACCATAAATAAAAAAAAAATGGAATTGTTTTTTTTAAATATATAACCAATCCGGGCCTTAAGAACTTTTCTACATTTACAGCACCAAATGGAACACGCCTGTACATATGTCAATAGATTTTAGTGAAATTGTATATCTATATATTGTAGGGCCGATTCTGCAAGTAGTTCTTAATATAAAATTGAATTATTCACTCCCTTACTCCAGCTCAAAATGGAACTATGTAGGTATGTAGCACGTTTGTGAATGGATTTTAATAAAATTTTACATCAGAGATTTGAGATATAAAATCGATTCTTTAAGTATAGTTCCTAATATAAAATTATTGAGTTTCGGCTCTGAAGAATTCCTTCGGCCATACCATCTGGAGTCTGATGATGTTTTAGTCGATAAATTAAATCAAAAATTATATTACCCAAATTTATGTTAACATACTGAGCCAACTCAGACTATCATCTCTTCTCTAGCTCTAAATGGACTAAGCACATTTGTTAACGGATTTTTATTAAATTTTATCTCTGAAATATTTTGCAGATATATTTAAAATAGTCCGAAAAAAGGAATTTGTAAAACCGGTTTGGTTTTCCATACAAAGTCAATCCGAGCAAATGTGAGATATTAAGCCGATTCCGAGATAGCTCCGAAACATAAATACCTAGAATAAATTGCGTCTTGAAAAAATATTTTGGCCTTATTATTTGGGCTGGGGTTTGACTTTTTAAATAAAATATTTAAATTGTATAGAAAAGTTTTGACGACCGCAGAAAGCTTTTCTAAAATATAAGAACTTTATTCATTTTAATTTACATATCAATTTATTAAAGAAGCGTTCAACCAAAAGTTCTAAGCAAAATACCAGAGGAATGCGAAGAGATTTGGAACTGGAAATTCAGAATCGTTAAACTTCCTCTACTCACAACTTACCAATTTATTTAGTTGATGATGCCAGATCATCTTATAATCGATTTTTGAACATATCATTGTGAGACAATAAAATTCATGTTACATTAGTTCATTCGCCTTTTCCTTAAATAAAAATCTGGCGTATAGGCCCGATTCTTACTGATCCTTACGTTAAAAATAAAAATATTTTACCGAATTAGTTCTTTATTTAAACGAATAATTTTATTGGCATACCAATAGCCAACTACATACTTGCGAACCCTACGCATGCAATAGGTATCGGTAAATAAACAGATTAAAGTTATCCGATTAATCTAAACTTTTCGTTTGATCAGTACAACATTAATCAAGTTTACCGAGTATAAAATGTATACGGAATTATTTATTAAATTTTTGGGGAAACATTTGTCACGAAAGTAATTCGTTCCGCAAATTGTTATATTCCTGCTCAGCAAGTTGTAGTTAACTATAGTCCATCGTTATTTCATCATCTGTCGATTATGTAACGGTTGTATTTCGGCCTACCTATTATGTATCACGTGTACTTCGAATTTAAAATGCTGAGTTTCGAGAACTAACAATATTCAAAATGATGCAGTTGCATAGAAATATGGTTAGAGTAAGGATTACGAGAACTCAAAAGAGCTTACATAATCAGATAAAAATCTCGAAACTTGTGCACTATGAATTACAACAAACTCCGCAATTAAAATACAAGTTACAAATTGTAGTTTGTATCTTCTTTACGTAATTCAATATACATGTAATTCATTACATTCCAGCCATAGTTAGCTTGACATCTCGATTTCGAATTGTCAATTCCATATTTTCGAGATTATTCTAGATTTTGTGAAGACTGCATGGTTTTATTGAGATTATTTTGGAATTTTACGTGTATTCAAGTTTTTTCTGGAATATCCGAACTATTTTCTGAATATCTAGATAATTTTAAAATTGGAAGATTGTACTAACTAGCTTTTCAAGATTCTAAAAATTTGCAATGGCTTTTAGTTGTATCTTATTACAGAATTAGTGATTAATTGACATTGCTTTTTAGCTTTTTTAGATTTGCGAAGCATTATGAGTTACACACAGATATGCATTCGAACTAAAAGTTGTTGAATGTTTTTCCGTAATTTTAAAAAATATTCGAAATTATTTTTTTTAAATATTTCGTTTACACTCCCGCATTATTTTCCACTGGCTAATATTCCTATTATGTCTCACCTAAGAGTCACTTATTGGCTTCAAGTCACCACCTTGTGAGTAAGAGTAACGTCAAAATTACTCGCCTAATATTTCTCGGTGGATTGTGCAACTTTTGTAAGGAATAAAGTAAATGGAAATGAATAAAGTTTCTTTTTACAGCCAAATACATTTTAATAATTAAACTTTCCTGATTAATTAATAATGAATTAAAATTTATTTTTTGTTAAGATTTTTTTTTTAAATATTTTTATTGCGCTTGTGTAAAAGAAAATTATGTGTCATGTCAACAATTGTTGTTGCCTCAGCGCCATTTTTCACAGAAACTTAAATCCACAAAATTGACCAGAATACAACAATAACCAGAAAATATTGTGCACACCCAGTGATATGTCCGTTTTTACAATTTGTATAAACAATTTAATTGTCGAAATGATATTCTTTATCATTTATGATTTTGTTTTTATCATACCGTAAATATCGCTACAACGAAATTTTGGAGAACGAGACACAAACAACATAATTGTATCATAAGTTATATTCTCACTTGCATGCACAATTGATATTGCTTATATTCTCTGTTTAAACAGCGAATTTAATTTTCCGAATGAATTTCTTTTTCCTTTCATTGACAAGCCTCCGTAGATTCTAAGGCTTGCCCGTTCCCGGACTTTTCACATTCCCGGCAAACAGGATTGTGATTTTATGGTTCCCGAGAATTTCCGGAATCGGGACAAGACCAGTTTTTTATTAAATACTTATATTTTACCATATATAACCACTGGAACAGGGTTTTCCCGAAATCGGCCATTTTGGATTCTGTGGAATTTTCTGGAGGATTTTTTTTATTAAACTAGGCAACATCTATATTTTTTTAATGGCTAAGTTTTTTTTTAGAAGTTTTAATATTCTTGTGGTTAATATCGGTCTACCTGTCTTTGTAAAGTTATAAGCAATGATGATAAAGCCGCTTCAGCCTTCAGCAGGTCTATGTTTTACCTTCGCGGTTTAAGAAAATTTTGTAGCAACTGTTCAATATTCGTTCATCCCATATTTCATAAATATTTCCATTTCCCGAGATGATGATTTTACTATAGAACCAGCATAATATATAACGTACTCAAGCGGTTGTGGCTATTTACGAGTAACATAAGATCTTTGCTCTCTAATTCTATAAAGTGTTTTTAATTTTTGTAGTTTACAAAACTCCGTACAATAAGTAACATACTCTCTTATCGGATCACAACAGATTGAGGCGGGTACGCCATGGTCTGTGAGAAGTGTCATTCGATTAAGATTTGACTAATCGATTTAAAAGAGAAAAGCTCTGGCGAGGACTTTTGAAGTTATTCAAAACAGATTGTTTATCATTATAAAATGAAATGAACCTCCCTTACTTGGCTTGGCGATATTTAAGATGTTTCAACTTTAATAACATAAACTATATAGTTAAAAATCAATTGGTTAAATGCAATTTATTCATAAGGCTTTCTTTATCAGCCATTTAGTATATTCATTAAATTTCTATTTCCCACCAAGATAGGCGCTTATTCCAGCTTAGTTAATTATAAGTATTAAATCATCAACATGAGCATTAAACGGAAGTCCGCCTTGTATTAGTCAAGCGACCGTATAATTTGAAAATATTATTAAATGCTATAGATTTCTAACTTGCCAATTACTAACCTTAACTAAGAAATGTCTTACCGTTCTACACCGAGTGTGAGCCACTTAACACTTAACCTTTCTCAGAACCTAAAATATTAAGCGTTATTATACTATCAAGAAATGTTTAAGGAATCCGAGATGGAAAACTAATTAAATAATTTTTAATACCCTGTAAAATACCAAGAATTGCTTTTATTAGAAAAATGAAGTTGAACTTGACAAATTCAAGGTAATTCACCCCTTAAACAACAACGAATAACTTCCTACTAAAATATATTAGTTTACGTAAATTCATTATTTTTGATATAAGTAGATTCGTAATATAAATAATCCATGCTAAGCCATGCTTACAGACAAGCCCTTTAATGGGTATTGTTTCTATTTAGCAATGGTGCGAGAGAAATGATTGGGTTGGACATTTCCTCAGTTATAGAAAATCAAAAGCATTTTATGTATGTAGATTTAATGACGCGAGAAGGCATTGGTTTATCAATTTGTGATAAAAGTTGGGGCTTGGGTAGGGGTTTGGGTTCAGGCGGCATCATAAAAACAAATAAAATTTAAAACAATTATAAAATAATTAGATAAAGCTAAATTGCTATACGTTTGTTTATGCGAATGTTTGTATATTTTGTTAAAACTAATGTATGACTGCACAGATTTTGATGAAACTCGGATAACTTTAACCACTAATCAACAGCTTACAGCATCTCAGCATTAACCTATAATAAGGGGCTCAGCAATGAGCAAAAATGTTACTTTTAGAGCATTCTAATATAAAGCTGTTTATATTTTTAAATTTTCGTGTATAGAGAAGTACATCAGGAGCAAGGGAGTAGTTTTCGAATAGTCGGTTACCAAATTCACAAACGCTCACTGATACTTATTCATGTCAGTGTACACCTGAAAATAATGAAAGATTTTAAATCAAATTAAAAAACTTCGCAAAGCTGAAGTTTCAAGGGCCAAAGAAGATAACACTAGAAGATTTCTATGAACCTACGAACTATGTTTAGAATACATCCCTAGAGCCGCAAAACACCCCACAGCAAAATCCACGGATGACCCTGGCTGAGTTTACACAGTTAATTCAACAATTAGAAAATGCTTAATTTTAATAATGCCGCCAGATATTAAAAATATTTCCCGACTTTTATTAACTTAAAAATATAGATTTAACAGTCAGAAATTAGACTGATTTCGTTCCCAAATAGATTTTGCAATATTTTAAAGACCGTCGAATTGTAAGAAATAATTTTCATGAATAATGTGTAAAATACCATTACTAACTCCTTAAAGCACATTGAGGGCATCAACAAGATCAGTACTCATATTCAAACTTTACTTTCTGGAACCACCTTATCCTATCCTATTAACACTATCTCAAAAGAAGTGCAAGCAGTTCTCTGTTCAACAAAGTTTCTCATTTCATCGAAGCCACTAGTCAGTGATGTCGCTTTTCAATTTCCCAAATTGTATTTTCTTCTAGCCTTTCGCGTACTACCCAAAATATTATTTACTTAAAGCAATAAAATAAATGTTTAATTCCACATAAAATAAAATTTACCCGCGATACCTTGCGCTTATACTAATTGAATCGGACTCTGAATTAAATTAATATCTAAATTGTGTAACTTAATTTAAAAATGATTCCCTTGTTTTAAGTTTGTTAAAGTTAGCCAGAAGTTTTCAGCCGAAAGTTATAAAATGTCCGTAATGCAAATAGTGTCTTGGCTATCTCAAAAAATCTATCTCGAAAAATTGACAATACAACCTATAAACTGAAAGTTGCATATAGTAAATTTATGGCTGGATCCATGCTGGATTCAGTAAATTTATGGCTGGATTTGGTTATCCCTGTTTGTGAAGGTAATTACAAGGTAAGTTTCATGAGAGGAGCATAATATAAAACTTAAAAATTTGTATAAATTCAACCCTCAAGTGTCATGTCTGAAAAGTGGTTCAATAAAAGTGTCTAGGCAAGAAGTATCTCTAGAAAAATGATCAGGTCAAGATTCATGTGGGGAGCCTGGTAAAATTTGTTTGAATGAAAGGCCCATATAAAAATTAAAAATTTGTATGAATTAAATCTTTAAAGTGGCATGTCTGGAAAGTATTTCAACTAAAATAACAAAAAATGATAAATTCTTAAAAGGGCGAAGGGGTTCAATTTTAGATTTAACGGCTATTCACCAGCTTTTTTCTAGTTACATAATAAGGAAAAGTGGAAAATATTCGGGATAAAGGGGATATCTTCCGGAAAACGGAGAGAGGGGCCTTTTTAAAAAAAATTTGAAAAGGGGTAACTTTCTGCTCTTTCTAGTATTATATTCTGGAAAAAAAAATTGATAAGAATTCTTCAAAAATATTTTGGAAAATGGGGACTGACTTTACTTCTTTTCTTCTTCCGCTGGCGCTACATCCCATGAAGGGATTTGGCCGCCTCAACGATGCTCCTCCATATAATTCGATCCGCCACAAGAGAACGCCAGACACGATGACCGAGTGTGTATAGGTCCCTCTCAGCGTCGTCCATCCATCGGGTAGGTGGTCTCCCACGAGGTCCTACTTTTGCTGGTGCCGACTCCAAGGCCTGTTTTAAAATCGTTGTCCTTATATCGTGTCCTAGGTCGTTGTTGTGAATTCAAAAATATCCGAGGCTCATGTTAAGGTTTCGTACCAAAATAACTTTTACAGGTTGGGCTGTTAATCCAACGCCAACCTTCTGTAGAACAGATCTACTCTTTTAACAGATTAGTTTATCCCCCTGCATAAACAGCAGCCTGACCACCAACTGACTTTACTGCTCTTTCTATTAATATATTCTGGAAAAGAGCCGAGATATATTCTGGAAAAAATTTGAGAGAAACTCTTTAAAATTATTTTGGAAAAGGTGGGAATTTACTATAGCGATAACTGTTGGCTAGTCACACCAATTGAAATACTTTCCAGACATGACACTTGAAGGGTTGAATTTATACAAATTTTTAAAGTTTATATGGGCTTTTCATTTAAACAAATTTCCCGGGCTCCGAACTTGCCCTGATAATTTTTCTAAGGATAACTGTTGGCTATGCACACTATTTGAATCACTTTTCAGACATGACACTTTAAAGGTTGAATTTATACAGATTTTTAAATTTTATATTTGGTTTCTCTGATGAAACTTATTGTATAATTCCTAAGAGTGATAAACCAAAATTAGTCGTATATTCAGCCGTAGAATCACTTCATAAAAATAACGGTTTATACGTTGTTTTGTTAATTTTTCATTTTATTTAAAATATGTCGGCTAGTTACTTTCGGCTGAAATAGCCAAGACACTATCTACATTATCGATATTTTTACTTTCGGCTAACTTTAATAGTATCTTTTACTGAAGCCTCAAGAGTAATTTGATTAAACGGAACGTGTTCTTTGGACGTATTTATTTCTTTACTCTTCTTCTTACAGAGAGTGTTAAATTTAGAAATGCTCTGATTGACAGCAATTTTGATTATCTTGATGCAGATATTATTGAACAAAACCTGTTTCATGTATAAAAGTCTCATCAAGTTTTGCTTAAACTCCTGCACTAACAATCTTGCCTTACTTATAACCAATTAATAGCCGCCCGATTTTGTGAAACTTCGCATTATATCTCAAAAAGTTCAGAAGCAGTTTGATAAAAAAACTTATTATGTCTTTCCATATGATCTTGCTGTTTTCCAATAGATGCCATTACTTTCCAGTTAAGTAAGTTGGCAATATTTTTATTTGACAGTGCTAACAGCTGGCTTTCAAGCGCAATATATATTCAGTTAAAGAGCGCAATTATTTTTTTACAAATCGATCAGTTTATTGCATAGGAATCGGCTGCTGAAGTACAACTTTAATTAGTAGAAGTGTAAAGCAACCATGAGCCACTGGTTGAAATCAGTGTTGTGCCGCATAGTCTACATGAAGTAATTAATCAATAGTCTACTCGTGTATACAATGTATATGTAGACAATTCAAAAAATGACGTCAACAATGTAGATGATGTATCGACAATTCCTAGCAGCAAAATTAGTCAAAGTTTTGATTTATTACGTATACGATTTTCATTAAGCATTGAGATCTCTCAAAAAAAAAGATTTTTAGCACGTAAAACTTGAAAGAATTAGTTATTTTTAGTAATGCCCAACATTGAATTACAACTTAAAAACATTCTTTCCAACAACTAAGGAGAGACTTTAAAACAATGATGTAGATCTGTTAAACACTTTCTTACGAAAAGAATTGGCGCTATAACAAAAACCACAAATTAAAAGAATTTTTCATAAGGTGTAGAAAATGGCACTATGGACTTATAAAAAACGTATTCACAATTATTGATAAATTCATCGTTTCGATTATATTATTAATCAAGAAATTACAGAAAATTTTAAAAATGTTGTTTGGCTCAAGAAGGAAATCGCCGTCGACCTGACAGTACCTGCTAAATTAATTTATCCTTTTTTTCAGGAGAATCAAAATACTTTTTTTTTTTTTTTTTTTTTTTTGTTTTCCTTTATTTTACAATCTATCTCATTGTGAGACATTCAGTAAATTTTTTGTCTTTTTACATTGTCACGATCGGAGTATTTTTATCCATTGATAAAATCTCACTTACATTACGATTAGTATAAAATAACCCATAAATTTAACTATTATTGGTTCGATTCATTAGTGATTTTAAAAATTAATGTCTAAAGGAATATCTAAAACCTATTTGGCAAATTAAAAATTTTGTGGCGTTTTAATCTTTCCATCGTTGTGGTAGTGAGAAGCTTGCTGGCCAGATCGTTTGGATGAATCTTCAATCTTGAGTGATACCTGGCACTGGAATCCCTAATTTCTTCCCGTATTGTTGGGACCTGTAGATCTCTGTGAATTATATCGTTTGATACGAACCATGGAGCATCTACTATGATCCTTAGAAATTTAGACTGGAACCGCTGAAGAATGTCCAAGTTCGAGTTGCTGGCCGTTCCCCACAGCTGTATACCATATGTCCAGATAGGTTTTATTACCATTTTATAGAGCAGTAGTTTGTTTTCAATCGACAAACTTGATTTTCTGCCTATCAGCCAATACATTTTTGTCAGTTTCATTCCCAATTGTTTTCTTTTTGTCCATATATGTTTACGCCATGTTAGCCGTTTGTCGAGGTGAATGCCTAAATATTTCACTTCATCGGTTTGAGGTATATTCTGGTCATTCATTTGTATTGGTGGACATGTACCTCTTCGCATAGTAAAGGTTACATGATTAGACTTAGCATCATTAACTTTAATTCGTCATTTTTTCATCCATGCCTGAATAATGTTAATATTTTCCTGCAAAACTTCTGTAGCTTTACTGGGGTCTTCATGTGATGAGAGTACTGCCGTGTCGTCTGCAAATGTTGCGACAGTTACTTGATTGCTTGTAGGTATATCTGCGGTATATAGCAGATATAATATCGGCCCAAGCACGCTGCCCTGTGGTACACCAGATTTAATTGGGCGGATATTTGTATACGCATCAAGATGTTTTATTATAAAATATCTGTCTAGTAGATATGATGTTAATATTCTGTAGAAATCATGTGGCAACCATAGCTTAATTTTGTATTGTAATCCCACATGCCACACCTTGTCAAAAGCTTGTGCTACGTCCATGAATAAAGCAGAACAATATCTTTTTTCCTCGAGGGCTTCTTCAATTACTTCAACTATTCTGTGCACTTGTTCTATTGTTGAGTGTTCTGGCCTAAATCCAAACTGATGATCCGGAATCAGCTTCTTCTCCAACAATATAGGCTTTAAACGCTTAAGTAGTAGTTTTTCAAATAATTTAGACATAATTGGTAGCAAGCTTATAGGTCTGTACGACGTAACTTCTTCTGGAGGCTTGCCTGGTTTTGGTATTAATATTACCTGTGAAACCTTCCATTGTATAGGGAAATATCCTGTCCTAAGTATAGCATTGAATAAATAGGTTATAAATCGAATACCCTTATCTGGCAACTGTTGCAGAATGTTTCCTGTGATAAGATCATATCCTGGCGCCTTTTTAGGATTTAACTCTCTCTGTATTACAGTTCTTACTTCTAATATAGAAAACCTCGTGATAGTATGATCCATTTGCAATGGTGCTTCCAGGTAGTTTTGAATATTGTTGTTCTGTTCTTCCGTAATTTCTGATGGATATGGTTGAAATACCCTTTCAAAATGGTCTGCAAATACTTCAGCCTTTTCTTCGTTATTTTTCGCCCAGTGGCCGTCACTTTTACGTATCGGCGGAATATGCTGTTGTGGTTGTTTGAGCTTCTTAGTCGCCTTCCACAGTGAATAATCTGTGTTTTCTGTTGGTGAGAGTTGTGATAAATATTCTTGAATTGACTGGTTTTTTTCATTGAGAAGCAGTTCTTTTAACTTTTTGACGGCTTTGTTTAGTTTACGTTTATCTCCCGCTAGTCGATATCGTTGCCATTGCTGTCTTAACTTTCTTTTCTCCTTAATCATTTTCTTGACAACATTCAAACATTCTCCTTTTCTTCCTTTCTCATTTTGTGGTGGTGTGGACTTCCAAGCTGCCGACTGAATACATTTATTGAGATGTTCCACTGCTTCATCTATATCAGTTTCCGTCTTTAACTTGATATTTGTGTTTAAATTCTCTGTTACTTTATATCTGAAGCAATTCCAGTCGGTTTTATTGTTGCTTAACATTGCTTGTTTCTGTGTATTCACTATCTTTGTTCCTATAGTGATTAAGACAGGCGAGTGGTCCGATGACAGGTCTAAGCATGGCATTGCTTTAATATAATTACGTGATATTCCTTTGGTGACGCAGAAATCTATGACATCTGGGATCTTTCTCCTATCACTTGGCCAATAGGTAGGTTCACTGGTTGATACATGATGAAGATTACTTTTTTGAATTGATTTTAATAATTCTCGTCCTCTCGTTGTCACCAATCTTGATCCCCATTGTTGATGTTTTGCATTATAATCACCTCCTGCTATGAAGCGATGACCCAAAGCATTATAAAAATGATCAAATTGTTCCATTTTTATTGCATGTTTTGGTGGGCAGTATATGGCCGAAATGGCTATAGGACCTAGCCAATCTTCTATTACTACAGTAGTTGCTTGTAAATGTTCTTTCTTATACTGTTTTGCTTCATGGTGCTTAATCATGTTTTTGGAGAATCAAAATACTGAATAAATTAAGTTTGTGTGGCTATAGAAAGTATTGTAACGGATTATTAAGTGAGATAAGGATAAAAGAAGATTAGACAAAATAAATAAATCTGTTACTAAGAACTTAAGGAAATCCAGTGGCACGACTCCAAGGATATGTATGGTCTTCTTAAAGTACACAAAGATGGCAATCCTTTGAGGCCAATTGTTAACTATGATGGTTAAATTGTTATGTGTGTCATAATTTTTCGGCAATAAAAATTGCAGAAGGTATCAAAGTTAAAATCAAAAATATTAGTTTGCCACCAAATTATGTAAAGTTTTGTTAGATGTGGATTCCAATTTGGATTTAACGTTAATTAACACATTTTAAAATATATAGAATTAAAATGTAGGTAATACCAATTTAAATTTAAGTTTTTTTGTAGAGGCTCAAAAATGTATCGTTGATCATACTGTATTTAGTTTTAACGGAGAATGATTCAAGTGAGAGTTTGGTTAGCCCCACAGTATCTAATTTGCTCATGGAATAAATTGAGATTAAAGTTTTGGACGCATCTTCGCTTAAACATTTATTTTATTTTCTGGAAACTTGGACGGTATTATTCTGACTATACAAACTCTTAAGTTAATATTTTTGTATTTTAGTGTTATACCAAAGTAAGCTGGTTTGACTACTGATTGATATCATAAAACAGCATAGTCAGGTCAGTGACTGTCCTCGTTAACGTAATTGTGAAACTTGGCTTCTACCGCCATATAAAAGCAATTTTCATTAGATGAAAGAAATTTTAAATTATCTGTTGAATATTTTCATTCGTGAAATTTTTAAATTAACAAGTGTACTGATAAAAATAGTTATCCAAAAATCCAATATCCAAAAACTGGACAATATATATTTCAATTCCATATTATATAAAAATCGTTACACAAGGTTTTGTTTGTAAACAGGTTCAAATATTCTTGTGAAAGAGGATAGTGTAGGGCAGACGAAACAATTTTTTTAAAAAACGAGTGTACCAACATGTTCAAGGATCAATTTTTGACTCAAAATTCCGATAGTGCCATTACAAATCATTGATCTTTAAAGGATGCTGCAGTTTTAGGACAAACAAGAATATCTTGACAACCGTTTAATTTAAGAACATATTTTTATAAAAAAAATCGGATTTAAAATTCAAATTTATTAAATATTCAAGAAGTTTCTAAATTAAAGTAAACCGCGTTCTCATTAGTCAAGTTACGTGATATCAAGTACTTGAATCCAACTAACTTGATATATATTCAAGTTAATTTATTCAAGTAGTTGTTTAATATGTCATCAAATAAGTTAGACATAACTTCACAGGATTGCTAAATTTAAAAAAAAAATAATATGATTTCTGGACTACTCCACTTCATTTTGGTAGATGTCAAAAATTGTAACTTCACTATTTTGGTTAAAGTACTTTCAATACTCCTAAATTTTGTAGTGTGGCTCATCTCTTTTACTTGAAACATGAAGTATAGTAAAATTAACTTGAATTCAAGCGAAATACCACGTTCATATTGGTCAAGTACGTTCAAGTAACATGATTAATGAAAACGAGGCTTTACTCTCAATTTTCGGTAGTTGAAGTATAAAATATTTAGTTTCGAATTCAGTGTACATTTAAAAAAGCACAAGTGGTAAAGTTTTGAAACTTAGCACATATCTTGTCAACACTCAATAGTTCCCAAAAAAAAAAAGTTTGGCATCCAATCTTTGGCCAGGCGCTTCCGGAAGAGTGTTAAATGTTGTAAAATATTCTATTACATAAAAATCTAAAGAAGCTATCAACAAAGCCCTTAAACGGCTATGGAAATTACAAACATGTGGGTGGCTTTTTTATTGGTTTAATGTTTAAATTAAGAGAAATATTTTTAAAGGGTGCACTCATATGTAAGTTCGTTTTCTATTTATACGCTAAAACGTAGTACGGACTTGACGTGAAATAAAATATTTCATAAAAACACCCTAATGATTATGGAATATATTAACCATCGAAACGTCTGTTGTATAATTAAAAGTTCGTAAGTTAAAACCAAGAAATAAATTATATTCAGTATTTCTTCGTTTTCCTGAGAAATGACGTCATATACATACTGTGTTTAATTTTTTTCATTTGTTAACTGCAAACCTAAAGAATCTGTGGCTTCGGGCCTTTGTACTTTATGTTTGCTATTTTTTGAAGATTTCGGTACTTCAAATAAGAATGTAATATTTTTCCCGGTATCTCCGCAAAATGTCGAATCATAAAATTTCGAAAACATTAAATCCCGACAAGAAAACGTATTAAAATCCCGACTCCACAAAATTTCGACTGTACAAAATCCTAACAAAACAAAACCCTGACTCACGAAAATCTCAAGCTAATCAAATCGCTTATAAAGTGAGTTTTCAAAATATTTTCATAGAATTTTGTTCCGTGTTTCCAGAATCTGACCCGGCTCTTTTCCATAATATATTACTAGAAAGAGCAGTAAATTTCCCCTTTTCCAAAATATTTTTAAAGAATTTCTCTCAATTTTTTTCCAGCATATGTCTCGGCTCTTTTCCAGAATAATTTTCGCGCGATATTTTATTTTTAAAAGCCGGGATTTTTTCGAGATTTTGTGCCATCAGAATTTGGTTGCGATAGGGTTTTATTGAGTCAGGATTTTACTTAGACGAGTATTTATTGGATCGAGATATCGTCCAGTAGGGAATTTGTGGAGTGATATTTTACTATCATACCGAATTTTCCCATAAGTTAAAAGCTCAATTCAACGAATAAAACAACAACAAAAATACAATTTGTCTACGAATTTTCTACATTGTCTACGTATTGTCTACATTGTCTACATAATGCCTACAATGTCTATGTCGCAAACTACTGTCTACGCTATTGTCGACATTTAGGTGTAGACAATTTCCAAATAGGTGAAGACGCACAACACTGGCTAAAATGTGTAGATTTTGGTTTCAATGCTTCAAAAATAATAACTTTGACTGTTGTTGGAATGGATTGTTCCAAAAATTCAAGATATTTTTTCACGCGTAATCCATCTTTTACCTCACCTGTTAGGAGAGGATGGTACTTGCTGATATTTTGAATAAAATTGTTATCATTTACAAAAAAAAAAAAACCTTACTCTTTTCACGAAAAAAAACAGCAAACTCATATGAAACGACCCAATATTTATGGTATATATCGTTATTTTATTTTAGGCCTACCCTGTATAAAATGTAGTCCTATCTACATAAAACCATAAATAATTCATTCTCATCTTGAGCTTACATTGTTGTACAGAGTTTCCGAGTTTTGACTTACAATTTGTAAACAGTTTTTGTTGGCCACCCTAAAAATTGGTGAAACGTTATAAACCGGGTGATAAAACGTAAAAAAAGAACTTTATCAATTTTTTTCCAAATTAAAAGCTTCATTGAACTGTCAATTTTTCAGTTTTTTTTTTTTTTTTTTTTTGTACACATTTAAAATTCAAATCAAAGTTACATAGAAAAAGTTATACATAGAAAAGATATAAAACTTTTTTTTTTTTGTTACTGTCTTTTATTGTTGTTTTGTCTTATCCATCTATCACTCCCATTTTTATTCGGAAAATTTTTCACTTTTCCCCAGTTTTGTTTTAAATGTTTAAATAATAATAATAATGGAAATTCTACACAGATTTGTTGTTTGTATTTTTTTTTTTATTTATACAGAAAAAAAAAAGTTTACATTGAATTGAAGTTTATCAAACTTCTTATTCGTGTTGTCTTACAAAAAGCACAGAAAACAAAAAAGTTTTGTTCTTTTCTTCGATAAATATATAAAGCTACACATAAATACACAAAGAAAGCGATTAGGTAGAACCAATAAATGATACAGCTTCGCTTTATTTTATTTTTTATTTTTTTATTTTTTTTTTGAAAATTCTTTGTATACATTTGGGAGAGCTTTTTATAATTTTATTCATGTACTTGTATAGCTTTTTGTCTATAATTAGTTAATCCTCTTGTTATATAACAACTTGTTCTCTCTCTGGTTGAACAAGCAAAATTTGACTTTTTTTGTATTTTAAATAATAAAAATAATAATAATACAAAACCAAACTAAAAGTTTTCGAAAAAAAAGTTTTATGTTTCAGATATAAAAAAAAGCTTTCAGTTTATATTTTACTCCTAATAAATATATCGATGTGTATGTAATATATCGAAAATATATTATATTGATTTATTGTTCAGAGAATTTAAATATAAATTCTTATTTGGAGAAACTTTTTTTTTTTATTATGGTTCAACGTTGTTTTTGTTGTCAAAAATGAAAAAAAGTTTGACAGTTTATTACGCCAATTGCGTCTTTATGATACTGCTAATATGAATATTTAGATTAGTATATAAATAGTCCGCAAACTTATTGTTATCCAAATCTGTCACATTTTGGTCCCTCCAAAAAAAAAACTTTCGGGATAAAAGCTCATCCCATCATTGAACTTTTTTTTTTTTTTAAACAAAATTTTTTATTATCAATTTGACTCAATAAAATTTCAACTACATACAACAATAACATGATTTTGTCGAACAAGAAAAACAAAAACTTTAAAGTATTAGAGAATTTAAATTTTTTTGTTTTGAGCTTTTTTCGTATATAGTTGTTGGTTGTATGTATAGTGTGCGCGCTTGGAAGGATACGATTTATATTATTTTGCCATTCTTGTTTTTTTATTAATCGTTTGGGTATGAGCATGAATTGAAAATGGAAAAAAACACGCCGAAGAAAAATGATGGTGATAATGATAAAAATAACAGTAATAATAATAAAAGGATAAATATAAAAATCTATGTAGTCGAGAAGAAAATAGAAAAACAATAAAATGACGGAAAAATGATTAGGAAAACGGAAAATTATTTTGACTTTTGTAAATATTTATAATACTTGAAGTTCACTCACTCACTATACTTGTATAGCAAAAGTAAATTTAATTTAAAACTTTATTGTATTGTTAACTCGACTGTATTATAATATAAGGCGAAGAATAAGAAAACGGTTGTTGTCTTATTTCAATATAAACACAGTATAAGATGGGAAAAGGTCATTTATCAGTGTAATTTTAAATTAATCACAAAAATAAAATAATATTTGTGTAAAAAAAAATAAAAATCCGATCTAAATTTTAACGATGACGGGTTAAAATTAAATTAAACTTAATTAATATTCTTAGATATTTTTTGTTTTGTTTTGTCTTATCTCGACATTTTTGTATATTAATTTTTTTGGTTTCGCACATTTGGTGTATCCTATTATATACATATAGGGAGAAGACCTTTTTGAACCCCAGATCGCACATTTACAATATAAAAACAAAAATTTATTGTATTTTTTTAGGTTTTATTGACACAAAACAAAAAAAAACTTTTATTGCTGAATATAACCCAATTTTCTGTTTAGTTGTGAGTTGTGATTAGAATAATTTAGCCCGAGCATATATACATGTATAACACATATCGAGTGGCGATGATTTTATTTTGCATAAATAAATTAAATCGATCAGTTATATATTCAATAAAATAATTCAGCTTCCGTTGGGTAACACTGACGAGAAATAATATTAGTATTGTGACAGCTATTTTGAGGTTAACATAAAAATGTGTAACGCAATGAAGCGAGCATCTTTTTAAATGTATACCTTACTTCACATCGATTTGGCAAATAAAAACCTTTCTAATGATAAAGTCGAACGTGGACAGTGTTGCTATAGTATGCGCCACATGGGTCACTGCATAACTCAGCAATGCTAAAGCCTCAATATCGACCGGAAAAAGTTATCGAAAGGACCTTTAAGAAGAAGCAATCGCATATAACCTTTCCAGCAGCCGGCCATGCGCGTCTTGATTATAAACACTTCAATGCTATTTATGACAAGTGTTACGAAAAAGGTCGTTTCACTCGATTTTGCTGCTTTCTCCGTCGAGAAAGACACTAATAGACAAATCTCTTTTCAAGTTGATATTGGTGCATTGCATTCAATGAAACGACTTAGGGGATAACAACAGCTTGGTTCGCCAAATTAAGAAGTTACGAATAAGATCGGCAAAGATTCTCTCACACCTAGTTCGATGCAATGAATCAGGTCAATGCTTGTACGGTGTTTTTACTTCCTCGGAACATTTGATTTGCACGGATTACCCGAATTGATTTTCACCTTATCTAAATCAAATCCCAGCGGTAATCTACAAGTTTGTAAAATCGATCGGACTCCATATATCCTTCGACAAGCATTGAAGGATTATTTCACAAACCACGGATTTAAATATTTCACAAGAAGAGTCTTTATGATAATAATGGTTAATAAATAAACTATCTGATCTTTCCTAATAACAACCCCTCGATATACCATACCCCTCGATTTTTCTGGTAATTCCATGTGTGCACTGCAGTATGTAACGATGGCGTAGTCGCCATAAGTGCGAGCATAGAAGAGCTTATTGAGAATTTTAAGGATTGCTGATCCAGCTATCTCTTTGTTTTTCAAGTTATACATACCTGCAACATCAAATATCTCCCAGCACAAAATCTTGTTAACGAAGAGACGCAGTTTACAAACATTCAGTAGACATTATGAAATTCCAGGAAACGAATAATCCTATTACGAAACATTACTTATAAGAATATTAAGGAACTCAACTTTATGCAAATCACACGAATACCTATTCTCGAGCCACCTTGAAAATTCATACCGAATCTTATAAATCTTAAGAATCCTATGAACCTTGTGGATCATCTGTATCTTACGAACTCTCAAGAATATTTTAATGTTAGAAATCTTTTAATTCTATGAACTTAAGCAAATCTTATGAATCATAGGATTCATAAGAATTTTATTAATTTTAAGAATCTCATAAACCTTATAAATCTTATGCGTCTTACGAATCTTGTGATTCTAGTGTGTTTTACGAATATTATAAATGTTATGAGTCTTATGAATTATACGAATCTTTGAATCTTAAGAATTTTTTGAATTTTATCAATCTAATGTATTACCAGGTGACAATAAAATACTGAGATTGTTGATAAATTATTATTTTTTTATCACCTAGAATGCTTTTCCAATTTTTTTGGTTCTTATGTATACAATAAAATAAAATCTTTTCATTAAACAAAGTCACTTTTTGAGATAACTATCATGCCCAATAAAACTCGTTTCACTCTCAAAGATTGAACTGTACGAATCAGGAAATTTGACAACCTAAGCGAAGTTAATTAAAATGTTTAAAAGGCGGTTTTTCAGACTTTCAGAATGACTCTTAACCTAGATAATCTCTTCAATAGGAGGGCGCCTTAAGAATTACCTACTAAACACAATCGGCGACCAACGGCTAAATGGATTGGCAATATTAAATATTCACAGAGATGTGGATGTTTCAATAGGCGGTGTCCTCGGCTTAGTGTCATGATGAATCAACGCAAAATTATAAAAAATTTAATTTAAATAAATTAGCATTATTTCCTTAAAGAAATAATTAATAAATAATTTTAACCAATTTCTGACTGCGCCACTGAACACAAAAATACATTTTTATATTTTTCTTTGGGCACTAATCCAAATGCATTAAATGTATGTACTACTTGTTAAAGCGTTACAGGGGTTTCATACAATTAGAATTAGAAAAATTCCGTTAGATTTTAGAAAAATTAAAAATGAAACATTTTGTTTATTTTCAATTTTCAACCAATGCCCGTTTTCAGTTAATAATTTAAAATAGTAGGAAAAAAAATTAGTTTTTTTCCGCCTTTTGGAATCAGCCGCCAGTGTACATAACCCCCGATATCCACTGATCTGCTAACCCTAAGAAAAATTATTAAAAACGTGTAAGTCCTCCAACGTAACGTAAGAAATTATGGCGCCGAAACAGTGACCATAAAGCTATTGACCCGCTTATCACATTCAAAACCAACAACAAATTTGGTTGCAAATACCTTGAACGTGCAACCAAGGCAACAACAAACTGTTCTCAGCAACTTAATTGCTTACCTCAAGCTAACACAAACTAATATTTCCAAAGAGCAACCTCCGCAACTTCACGATGTATCTTTTATAGAATCTCGATACGCTAGCAACTTTGCTAAAACTGAACAATTCGCAGAACAAAATTCTAGTTTTAATAATGAAGTTAGATCGGCGCAAAATGAACTAACTTAAAACAGTACTATTTTAAGAACGTCGGTGATGTTTACAAGTCTTACAAGTTAGTTTACAAGTCTTACAAGTTACGCGCCATTACAAAACCGTTAAAAGAGCTTGTTTATCGACTTTTCCCCAAAATACGTTACCTTAACATGTCAAAATTCAATTAAAACCAGATGTGACCCCAGGAAACTATTTGATTGGAACAGAAATCGAGCTACCTTAAACAAAATAAAATATGATTTCAGGAATTTCAACATAAATTCAAGTTATTCACAACAACCTCCTTCAAATAGTGGCGAAAACGATAGCCTCCTATACTAATAACACTTACTACCAACAATTTCCAAAACCTGATCCTATCGATAAATGTTGGAACTATTGGCCACCAGGTCATTTGCATGACATGTGTATGGCGCCCTGGAAAATCCTATATTGTTTATGTTACGATTCACCCAAGATAAAAATAATTAACTGTCGTTATTGTAAAACAAAACGATCGGAAAACTTAAACAGGAGTGTGAACGTTCAGAGGAGTCCACATTCGAAAATAGGAAAAAAAGAGTCGCATGCTCGCAAAAATCAGGAGCAGACTTCCTCAGAAATAATAGACTAAACTAATATGTAAATCGGCCCATTTCAAATTTAAAAATGAAATAAAACGGTTGGTAAAGTACTTCAAGCAAAAACGGAAGTTCATTAAACATTTTATTTCTAGGTTGATAAAGTGTTCGAATAAGAATGATCCGCGTCGTCATGCGCTTTTCAAAATAAATTCAAAACCTCTTATTGATCTTCTAGGTAGTGATGGTTAGTGCGATGGGAAAAGGAGCCAAAGAATCATTAAAAGAAAATGGAATAAAATTTAATAAATTTCAATCTAGTATTAGTACTGCTGATGGCACATACAATACCATCGGAGTAAATTTTCAATTGTAGTTACTTTACAATCTTTCCTACATTTTGGCATTGAATTTTGGAGGAAATTTAATTTGATCCCTGAAATGCAATCAGCTGTCTTATCTGCTCAGTCTGAAATTTCTTTTAAAGAAATCGAAATGCCTACCTCTAATAAACATTCGTTGAATGAAGTACAATCGAATAATTGAGAGCTTGATCGAATAATTAACCGAATTTTCCGAAATATAGTTACATCTACATTCAAATTCTCATCATCTGAAAATGTAACAGGCAGGCGTCCAGCTGTGGTATGTCAACACAGTGTCAGATTCGATTAATTTTCCCATTTTCTTTAAAAAGCCCAGAGACAGACGTGCACATATGGTATAGTGCTGTCATGTTGGCAGATGTCACAATTATAGTTCTTTATCTCATGTTTATCAAAATCATATCGTTTAGAAAATTGTTCTCTATATTTGGTTAATAATGGCTAAATACGGTAGCTAAATACGTAAATAATTTTAATCTAAACACTAATTGACGATTGGTGTTCTGAAAATTTCGAGCCTAGGAAAACTCGTTTTCAATCCAATTCTATTAATGTCAATAATTAATTTTTTTCTTTATAAGGTTACGTTCTAAATTGTTGAGATCGATTGGACTTCGGACTTTTCCATATATTTCAGGATTTCGAAACTGAACCGAATAATTTTTAAGAAAATGGAAAATTCGAAATATGCCTTCTTCTTCATCAGCAATAGTCAAACGATGGGTTAAGATTTTAAGGGGTCAAGAACGAGCACAAATGATGAGGCAAGGAGTGGTCACCCAAAAACAGCCAATATCTCCAGAAATCTTTAAAAAAGTCCATAAAATGGTGCTGGCAGAGTAGAATATTCTGAGCCGAAAAGCAATTGCAGTTTTTGATACCTCCGATACTTGTAATTGTTTTAGTATGGAGGAACCATAAGTTAGAAAAATAATTGTTGGGTCTGCCGTGCGGTAGAACATGTACACTATGTGAAATGCCTCGTTTTAGCATCTTATGCCAAACTAAAATAATTGAAATATATTAGAAGAAAATTTGAAGTAGCAGTTGCAGTAGTTGCAAGTCATTGCAAATAAAATTTTACTTTTGTCTCAAGTAAGAAAAGAGAGGCAGACCAGGGGCTTTAGCCCATCAACATCTAAGAAATATAAAGATTTATTGGGTTATGTATTTAATCATGCAGATGTTTGCCACATCTATCGAAAGTACACTGCCGAACTGAACTCCGAATAATTTTAAAAGCTGATTTAAAGGATTCCAGTTTTAAACAATTAAAAAGATAATAACACAATGTAATGCAAGCTTTTTCGATTTAGGAATTTTGTTTCCTTCTATTTTCATTAAAAATGTTTTATCAATATATTTGTGAAGTTTATCACAAATCACATAGAAAAATACCTAAAAGGTTACCTAAAAGTTAACCAAAAGTTCAAAACCTGCTGCGGCCAGAGTGCATGCGACGAGTGATACGATAAGAGAGAGATTGGTTTACCTTTAGCCCTTATAGGCCCGGGCAAAATGTGGGCTGCAATAAATATTTAACAACATTCTCTCCGATTTAACAAGTGAATTTTCAATGGATAAAGGCAGATGAACTTAATATTTTGTATCCAAATAATGTTACAGGATTAAAAAAAAATTCGTGTGAACCCCAATAAATTGTTCCACCAAATGATCGTTTTTATGATTTAGGCAAGTTCAATTTTTATTGCGGTCCACAATTTCCAAGCAAAATTAAAAGCAGTATAGGTATGCTACCTATAGAAGAAAAAATTCGTGCAAACAACTTAATTTCGATGGAGTCGAACCAGTAAGAGTGACATTCCAAGTTTAGGACGCTCCGTTGTGGACAATACTGAGGATAGGGTGAATAAAATTCAAGATATAATGTTAACCGATCACCGAGTCGAGATTAGAGAGACTGTTAAAATAGTAAATATCTTAGAAGAATCCGTACGGAAAATCCTGCATGAACATTAGGACATGCAATAGTTCAAATTTACCATATTCACCAGATTTGGTCCCTTGTAACTTGTTCGTGTTTCCAACCATGGACCGAACGAGGCCTATTTGGCAGAGTTTGCAAATTGAATTTTTTAGGTGGCTTAATTGAAATATTGTTGGGTCTGGGGCGTGGGAGCAGGGGGTCAATAAAAAAGTAGCGACCTATTTACTCTATCCTCGTACGTATCGCATTAATTTAATTTTAAGTTTTGTTAGCACACGGCAAAGTAAGGAATGGCAATATGTGTAATAACAACTAAATATGGAGAGGGCAGTAGATTTTCAATTGGCCTATAAGATATGAAAGCCTTAGTAATTCTGAAATGGTTGCGATAATGGAAAAATAAGATGACGACATAACACCTTTTTGGGGTTATATGAATGCACATGTTACACTACCTACAATGGATGTTTTAGTAATATCGAAATCACTACGAAAAGGCTTTAGGCAGAAAGCATTCAGAACACACAAATATACATACCCGGAAGTACAAAAAGGCATTAAGGGAAAAATTGCATATTGCAACGGTAAAGATTACATTAAAAAAAAACTAAGCCTAGTTTGGTCAGCGGTAAAAATATCGGAATCCACGTTACAAAGAAATCGTTTAGAGTAACGTCAGGAAAGACCTAATTCTAAATTAATTTTCAATTTAAAATCCAGTCCAGTCAAATTATCGAAAACACCTCGTGTTTGTTTTTGCATAAGGCAGCTAGCTAAAATAAAATTTGGTGAAAGTGTAGCCCTTGGTAAGTAGAATAAGAGCGACTTTTAGAAATTATAAAATATTCAAGAGTTTTTGAAAAAGTCGGTTTTTGGGGAAACTACACGTTTTCGTAAAACCGCTTATACATATTCTACTCACTAAGGGCTAAGAGATACAAGCAATTGTAAAAATCGCGATTTTAAGCCGCTAAATAACTTAAATTTGTTAATCGATGGACTGGATTTATGAGATTCATATTAAAAAGTTGTACAGCTTTCGTCTAAAATGTTTTTTCTACAACTCTAGTTTTGTTGCTTTAAACGAGCAAAACTTTGGATGCCATTTTGAAAATGACGCGGTGGTTTTCAGCAACGAAAAAGTAGTCAATTCAATTGTATGGAATTGTCCTGATTTTTGACGAATTAGCTAGCTGCCTATAATTTCTGAACGTAAAAGGAAAGGAATATTTCTATCAAGAGTTTGTTGTGAAAATCTTAGGAAAGGGTTCCCAGATTTGTTTTCTAAAATAAGCATCTTTCATAAAATTACGTTTTAAGTATAAAATTTAGCACAAAACAAAATCTTTTATTCATGTAACAAAAACTATAAGTACTAAATGGGACATAAATGCCAAATAACGGAACTGTAGAATCAATAATACATAACAAGACATATGTTCATAGTTATGTAGCTCTATATATCTTTGCAAATTTTTATTTTTTATTTTTAGTACATGTACTAAACCGCCCTTACTGGATTTAAGGTATCCTTATTAAGGTGGTTAGGGCGTCTAGCTTTAAAACGTCGAATTCGCCTTTATTTGATAATATTTGAAATTTAATGTTGATAATCACCACTTAGGTACATACATTTAGAAAGAACCAGTCACGAAATTCTTTCGGTCTACTATGAAAACATTAGACTATAAAATATAGCCATTACCGCCCTTGTCCTCTCCCACCCATTGAATCATAAAACCCAAAAATGTTAATTCATATACCCCACATTAAATTATACAATTTTGAAATATAAATTACCATGTCATGGCAAGTTAAATAATTTATGAGCTATTTATTTTGCTGTTCGATAAGATAGTTAATTAGATATTTTCAACTTCTTCTCATTTTTTGTTCGACTTAATATTTTCATAAAGTAGCTGCGTGTAATATATAATAACACTCACTACCCTTGTCTTCTTATTTATATATCTTACAAATACCAGGCAATTATAAAACGCACAACAAGAATTTTTATTTGTGTTTGATAAAACCTTAAAATATTTAAATGTCAAATGGTGGTTCATGATGCATATACCTAAGTTCAAACCATTTCAATTAATTTCAGATTTTTGTTGTATTTTTCGGTTTTGTACAACGAACTTCGTTCTGAGTACATATTTTATAAAATCTACCTCACGCCTAATTACATGTAGACTTTATGTGTGTTTGTGTATTGTATTATTGTATTGTGCTACTATAAGAAAAATAATCACCATGCCTTCAACGAACCAAAGAAAAACGGCAACGACAAAAAAATAGCAGAAAACCGTTCAGGTGAGAGATGGAATAAGCAAAACAAAAAATTATTAAAGAAAAACTTTTGGAAAGTTATCTCATTTGTGCTTTTTCGTTTTTGGTGTTGTTGTATTGTATCAGTAGATGGGTGCCTTCTCTTCTTATATCCTTTGTTGTGTTGATTATTATTTTCCAAGGCGATGGAAATAATAATGATAATAATAAAGTATTTTCCATCAGATTGGGTAAGAGTGTGTAATAATTATATAAACGTCTTAAATATTTCGAACTGTGTTTTTGTGTGCAAACGAGTGTTGATAAATATTCTGATCTGTAACTTCTGACATTTAGTACATGTATGTATACTGTTAACTTGATAAACAATTTCGCCAAAATTTTCGTTTGGCTTTTTTTTAGTTTATTTTGGTTCAAATGAAATTCCAAAAAATGTTCCAAGCCCTGCAAACAGCTAACATTTTATACGTGGGTGCGTTTCGTATCAGGAGCTAGCTAAATAAAATTTCTAGGAATAAATCAAGTATAAAACGCATGTTGTATACAGATTTTATAACAAAAAAAAATGTAGGTATGTTAAAAAACCACAATAAATTTTTTTGCCACCTAAAAACCCACAAATCATATTTTTCATAACATAATTAATTACAATAATTATAAATTTGATTAACCAACTCCATAATTAACTTTTAACCATATAAATGTTGTACGAAAGCAAAAAACCTGTTAGTTAAATAAAAAGAGCAAACATAAAAAAATTGAAATTTATTAACAGTCACGGACGAAAAATTTAAAAATTGGCATAACATGTTGTCCTTCCAATTTTAGAACATTAATTATAAGAAAGTGACCACCAAATCCTTTAAAACGTATGCACATTATACCAAAGCGATGTAAAGAGGACAAGCGATAAATTATTTTGTGGGACTGTGTGTGCGGGAGACTAACTGGACGAAAAAACATTTTGTGCTAAGCAAATCGGTCACAAACCTCATCCTTTCCTGTGTGTTTACTTGCTGAACAATTTACAACTGCGTTACGATCAGCCATGTGGCCACCTGGACACTTGGTGAAAGAATTCGAGAGTGGAGACCACCTGCATCATGACCGCCACCAACATAACCTGCAACATGAAGACTAAACAGCAAGGTTCAAACCAAAAAAATAAAAATAAAAGAAATCAGTCAATTTAATACCAAAATGTTGTGTTTCCGGTTTATACCATCTGTAAAACATCATTCAACAATGGGATCATGAGTTCTGAATTCTTCCCTAGCCAATATTTGGTTTAAAGATGTATCCGTTCATCGCTAACAAGTACTAAACATTCTGATAGAGAAGTACTCATAGCTTTCGATACATCATTATCGAAAGAGTTAGTTGCAACATCTAACCTGTCCATCGACTAATTATATTCTAAAATTGCAAGCAACATAAAGTCAATTTTCATAAACATATGTTGCATATGTCCCGCCTGGCTCACAAATCTCATCTTACATGCCCTGCTGCGACACAATAATGGAAAACAACAATGCTTCTAATCCACCTGACACCATCTTAATCGCGGAGGATTTTAATTTTCGAATTATTAGCTAGTCATATGACGAAGAAATCGACGAAATTTTGTACTGTTTGTGACATAAATCTAAGCCAAATTTGCGAAATTCAAAATGGCATAGACCGAATTTTAGACCTGATTTATTACAAATTAACGAATTAAATGAATCACCATTCGTTAATAATTATATTAACCACAAAGCCTTAGAAGTAATTTTTAAAAGGAACAGCAATAATTTTATTGATAATCACAAAAATTTCAAACTGGATTACAACTTTAGAGAAGCCAACACAATGAACCTTCATCTATATCTTGAGGGATTAACTGGAAAATGACTTATCAGTAGTGACATATAGATGTTAAAGTGGGGAAACTCTACAAAAGTATATTTACGCTCATAGAATTTATCAATTTAAAGAACTATAGAAAGGCAAACAAAATCTGAAATTCTGTTCCGAGGAAATCAAAAGTAAATTCGCTGCGTGTCACAAACATTTCGAAAGCTAATTTGAGTTAAAATAACCGTTTTGACAAGTAAAGGATGATTTAACTCCTATTAATTTATTACACTAAAAATTTAATATAACCTCAATTTACTGGCTGATAAATGTGCAGTGTGTAATAAAAAGTATTTCGGAGTTAAGTCTGTTGACGTGAAAACGGATGTGGAATTTGAACATCTTAAATCGAAGGCTAAATGGTTTTTTTACGTTGCATTTGGTACAGTAACCTCACTAGAGTGCTGACTGGCCTAATCAAATCTAAAGAGGCTGAAATTAAAAAAAGATAATCTAACAGTTGGCGATAATATTGAGGATTAGGTGCCGAAACAACTCAATGTGATGCCGAAAATTACCAGTTATTGTGACAATGCCGTAGCTGAAGTGAAAGGATTGTTTTCTTTATGAGAATCAATTGGAGCTATATAAACGACGGCGTGATGAACAGAAAAAATAAAGGGAACTGATGCTGTACGGTATTCTGGATACGGTCAACTTTTATGATCATTCAATTTTGTCAACTATTGCTGATGAGGTGGGTATACAAAATTTTAAAGCTGACGATATTAAGGATGTTTTTAGGTTCCAAAAAAAAAATAAGAATGGTGGAGGTAGCCCTGCTCCTTCAATCAATTGAAGAGGAATCATTTTATGTCTGCTTATCTTAAGTACATCAAGGATAAACAATTAAGGATAACATGTATTGATGCAATTTTCTAAAATCGAGGATATACTTTCTACGGAAGCTAAGGATATTCTGGGGCGGAATCATGAAATCCGGACGGTAAATTTTAGCGGTAGTAAACAATTCAATGAAAAATTTGGAGTAAATTCAAAAAGTTACCAAAGTAATTTTGTATGAAATTGTAAATAAGTGAAAGTTTATCAACAAATTTTTATGCGACAAATATTTCATATCGATCAGAAATTTGCCGTTAAACCTTCACTTATTTGCAATTTCATACAAAATAACTTGGGTAACTTATAAGTTGCTTAAGAATTAGGAAGGAGAGGTTCGTGGAGTTGCGTTTTATGTACGTAGTATGACTTATTTAAATATTATCATGTGAAGATACTTTCTAAAGGCCCCTCTGGGACCTAAGAGTTTCTGGTTGAAAGCCGTGTTTTAAGAAACATCTTTGAGTTACTTAATTTGCATACAAAGCAAACTCAACCAACAAGAGTTAGTGATACAACGAAAAGATCTCGTTGTGAGGGCAAACGAATCTATAAGTGGTTTGAAAAAGAATTTAATAAGATGGTGAAATCGGCTAAGAGGAATTTTTTGCGTAATAAATAGGATCCGAAACTTGACACTAAAATATTATGGAGGAATTTTTTTATTTATTTATTTATTTATTATTATTACCAACTTTATAATTATTTACAATCTGGTTACAATTTCAATAATACAATAATATATACTAAAAAGTAAAGTTAAACATGCATGAAAAATTACCAATAAGTTAAAAGAACATTAGACATCAAATTCTTAAACGCCTCCCTTGACAGATTAAAGCAGAGCCTTCTAGAGTATAGAGCCATAATCATTATGACGTATTTTTTAGAAGCTTTTTTAGTGGTATAACTTTTCACTGATTTCCATAGGAATCCATAGTAAAAATGGTGTTTTTTAGCTTCAAGTTTTTCATTGAAAAAAGCAAAAATGTTACAAAATTTGTATACAGAAGTGTTCTACATATCTTTAGCAGCAATATTCAAGAAGGGTATATTGGTATTAAGTAAATATTAATTGCAGAAATATTAAAATTAAATTATTTCTAAAATATATTTTTCGAACTTTCATTTTGAAAAATACATCAAAGTTGGCTCTGACGAATTAAAATAATACTTGCTACATTTATCTTTACTTTTACTAGTGTCCGTTAGATGTCTCAGATTTATACAGAAAAATACGAAAAAAAATTGTTTAATCACAAAATTATGACTCGTTCTTAATATTTTGAGAATTTGTTTTGCTTTTCCTACAATTTTTGAACTTAAAATTTCCCCAGGTGGCAATTTTTGGTACGATTTTTAAAAAATTTGTACTGCCATCTATGTAATGTATATTGACTTAATGCACACAATTTGTAGTAAGCTTTTCTTTTTAACTTGACCAGAATGCTGTTGTTATGAACTTTTTTTAATATTTTGGTTTAAATAAATCAATTATTACAAGAAAATGAAAACAATTTACTTAAACGATATTCATATATGTTGAAATTCAAACATTAATGAAAATATTTCAGAAATCATAATTAAGAATTTGCAACGTTTTCATTTACAAATTTGTCTTAGGAAACAAAGTGATTTCCCATATGTTTTATGTGTTTTACTATGGAAATTTTGGTTTTTTCCTCGTTTCTAATTCCCTTATAACTGCTTCGTTTTTTAGATTATGGCTGTTTTCCAAACACCGACTTATTGACTTATTCGAACTTATTCAAATAAGTTAGCTGAAAAGGTAACCTATTCTTTGGTAATTTTTCCTATAGAAAACTTATTTATTTTTGATGTCATAGAAACATTCTGTCGAACTATTGTGTATTGTCAAAAAATTTTAAAATAAGTCGATAAAAGAAATTGGAATGACTTCATTGACTTATTCAAGATGGCGCCAAATAAGTCAATAAGTCTGAAATAATTCGGCGTTTGGAAAACAGCCTAAGGCTTGTATAATCAAGGTTGCTTTGATTAAAGTCGAAAGCCGATCGAACTTTATTAAAAGAAACAATAGATTGATAAACAGGCTCACATTTACCGTAGTTATGCCTAATATAAGGCAGCTTAATTTGGAAGTCTCTAACGCGAAAGGTCCGTAACGGAGTATATATATCGTACAATACCAAAATCTCAGGACAGTCAATTTTAGACATCAACAAGTCTCCAACCAATAACGCGCCAATTTCGATTCTGCGGATAAAGAGCGGCTCAATATTTATTAATTTACATCTACCACGATACGGTGGAAGTATAAAAGTGGGTAGATTCTCATCTCTGAGCAACCTTCGCAGAGCAAACCTTAAAAAGCGCTTTTGAACACTTTCAATACGGTCTGAACAGTTACCATAAGACGGATTCCAAATTGCTGCACCATATTCCAACAACGAACGCACAAACGAGATATATAATATTTTAATAGAATAAGGATCTTGAAAATCCCTCGAAAACCTTTTAATAAACCCAAGCATGGAATTCCCTTTAGAAATGCAAATATCGATGTGCTTATTGAACGATAAGTTCGACGTAAATGTTATACCTAGATCCACAAACGTATCAACATTATCAATAATACAGCCATCCAGGAAAAAATCAAAACTAGCGGGCGCGATTGCACGGGTAAAACGGATTGTTTTACATTTGGAAATTTTTAGGGTCAAATACTGAGCTGTGCACCACATACTAAAATTATTTAAGTCGGATTGGAAATCTCTTGCGTCATTGATGCATGAGATGGTTTTAAAAATTTTAATGTCGTCCGCATAGATGAGGATGTCAGAATAACTCAAACAATCCACTACATCATTGATGAATAGTATGAAAAACATAGGACCCAAATGACTACCTTGAGGCACTCCCGAGGTGACATTAATAACTCTGGATGTGAAACCACCAATCTTTACTATCTGAGTTCTGGAATCAAGATAAGATCTGATCCAGTCCAGTGGGAGATAACTACAATGCAAGGTATTAAGTTTCCTCAACAGCAAGTCATGATCAATCTTATCAAAAGCCTTACAGAAATCAGTGTACACCACCTGCACAATTTTCCCCCTATATATTCCCCCTATTTAACAAGTGTCTCAAACAACTTGGGTAAGACTGAAATTATACAAATACCCCTATAGTTCTCAATGTTACCACGAATCCCGGATTTGAAAATAGGTTTAATAAGCGATCGCTTCCAAAGAGTAGGGAAATATCCCTCTCTTAGACTTCTATTAAATAGAAAGCACACCGGGGCGGCAATTGCGTTACCGGTCAATTTTAAAAATAAAGGCGGTAACGAATCAAAGCCGGCATTTGACAATTCCGATAAGATTGTATCAATTTCCAAACGAAATATTGAAAATTTCATATTGCTCGTGACATTATTCAAGCCGCAGAAATTAGAACCTGAATCTGGATTATAAACACTCTCAAAGAAATCCGCAAACAAATTAACCTTATCTAGAATGTTATCACAGACTCGGTTTTTCAAATACATTGTGGAAGGGTAACCATCAGATTTTCTTTTATAGTTAACAAAATGCCAAAAATGATTGGGTTTCGATTTAATTTGTGATTCCACCTCCAAAACATAATTACTGTAAAGAAATCGAGTTGTAATTAACTGTATTCGGATAAAGTTTATAAAGTTTATGAGCCTTATCCTTTCTATTTTTCAAATTTATCAATTCACTGTTATGCCACGGTTCCTTCTTGGAGCCTGAAACAACCAGTCTAGGAATGAATGCTTCAATGCCCATATGAACAATTTTATAAAATTCGTCCAACATATCGTCTATATTATTACAATTATAAAATAAAGACCAATTATACCCATCAAGAAATGCACTTAAAGAACATAATCGCCCATTTTAAAGTTATAGATGACAGAGTCAGTATTATTTTCGATTAATTCACTATATTCAAACAAAACTGAAATATTCAGCGGCAAATTATAAATACTTGAAGATCTAGCTAAATCATCACAGGTTGTGACGGTCATTTCATGATCAATTGGCACAAAGGCTAGGTCTAGCACGTTGTTACTGCAATTCTTCACATTGATACATTGTTTCAGTCCCAACGAAAAAATTTCAGATATGAACCTTTCCACATCATCGTTCATGTTTATGGGAGTTAAATTGTTATCCATATACTCCCATACAATACCTGGCAAGTTAAAATCACCAAAGATAAATAAGCGGTCCTCAGGTTGGAGGAGTGTAGTAATATTAAGTTTCACGGTGTCCAAAAACATATCATAAACCGCAACGCTTGAATGACATGGTATATATTATGTGACACAAATGATCAGCGAGAATGAATGAAACCGTAAGCGCACAGCAACAACTTCAGTACCACAGTCGGTTAACGTTATCGGCATAGATGAGTATTTGTTAGAGACGGTTATTATAATACCACCACCTCTGGCATAAGTGTCCTGCTGTAAATGTCTGTCTCTCCGATAAACAGCATAAGTTAGTGGAAAATACTCCTCGGTTCTGTAGTGAGCAGTCAACCACGTTTCCGTGATGCAAATAACGTCGTAATTTTCCTCCAAGATTGAAAAATATAGGGATTTAGATTTAGTTCGAATGCCGCCCAAATTGTGGTAATATATATTTAAGAATGAATAAGGCTGGGGATTTGTTCGGGAGTTGCGAGGCGTAAAAGATGGTGTAATGGCAGGCGCAGATGTTATTGTTTGGAAGGGAATGTTACCCCAGTCCGGTTTTTTGCCATACGTGGATAGCTGGTAAATGGCCGAACTATAACCCCAAGTGGCCAAGCCTCAGAATTATTGAGCATATTGTAATGGGTTTCCTTCAATCCGATTTTAAATGAGATGAATGTTAGTGAGTTATCGATAACACGATCCTTGGCTAGTAATAATTTACATTCAACGTCTTCTGGTGAACAGTTCTGCAGTTTATCACAAATGTATTCCACAATTCGCTCAGGAGTGACAGATGGATCAAAACGACTAATATATAAAAATTTTTTGTTCGGCAAAGGTACAGTTCTAATCGAGTCGATCTGAGTGCCAGTACCCACGACTACTTGTGTTAGTCCTGGCGAAGTATAGCTAATGGGATTGGATACTGTCTCAGCTACTACTGCAGATAATGGTTTATTAGCAATATCACTAGTGTTTTTATCCAGCAAGGCATTGATCAATTTGCGGTTTTCAGCAACCTCCGTTTCGATTTTTTTCAAGTCCAATTTTTCGGCAGCTCTGTCAACAATCACGTCAATTTTTTTTAAGAGCTTTGTCATATCCCTATTTATGAACCAAATTTTACAGCTATTGCAGAAGTAACATAAATTCGCAAACTTTTTCATAGAGTTAATAGCGGCGCGATCAATACCACAACAATCATAGTAAAATTGTACGTCACAAAGTTTGCATGAAACGACATCAGTAGCCGAAAAAACTTTATTACATGTTACACAAGACATTATCAGTATTAAAAGTTCACTGTATTAAAATATTTAAATGTTTATAACAAACGGGAATATATAATAGATATCCCGTTAAAAATAAAATAAAATAGAATAAAATAAATCTAAATGAGTCTATATTTCTTATATGTATTTTGCTATGTTCCCGTTTCGTATTGCACAATGGACACGTTGTTATTAAACATTATTTCACTTAAATTTGAGATTTGTAATCAATGTATTTAGTTCGAAAAATGATTACTTATTATATTAATTATGTTAAGATAAATTAATAATACAGGAGTGTGTTCATAAACTCTACATTGTAACAATAATGTTACAACTGTCATTGTATGAATGACGTGGATCTTAACAACGTTGTAACAACCGCTGTGGTTGTTATGTTCTATTTAATCTAAATCTGTAATTACGGTTGAAAATCCCAACAAGGTTGCATGTTTATCCACTGCGCTGCATAAAATCTCTTCCACTACACGTCATTCTTTCTTTGGCTTATTTTGTAATAGAAAATATTTTTTTTTTTTGGTAGAGTGTACCATTTAGCATTTTGTACTTCTCCGTATTTTGGTCGGTTACTCGATTCGTTTTATCATTTTTTTGTTTTGATGGTATGTAATGACGTGTAGTGGTTGGTGTGTTGCTTCATCTGTTTTGTTTTGGTTAGCGCGTGGATTTTCCATGTAAATGGAATGTTCCAGTGATTAAATTAAATAGTGTTGGTGTGTGCGAATCGATTTTGGGTGATGTCGTATGTGTACGCAGAGCCTACTGTATAAATAAGAGCCTCCAGTATCGACTGTATTTTTTACTAAGCTTAAAATAAGGTACAAACAATTTTTTCTTTACTATGAACTTATATGGGAAAACAGTTATTTTCATTTACAGTTTTAGTTTATTAGAAATATGAGCTTTTGTTTTGTTTTTATATGAAAATGTTCATGAAACATGTAATATTATTTGATTCAAAAATCAAGTCTTGGAAATGTTTATTTCATAGTGAAAATCGCCATGAAAAATAAGGTACTTTTGAAATTTTAAATATTGTTGTTTTTGTAATATATACGTCATCAACATAACTCGAAATTTATAAACAAAACAATAATCATCTCTTTCATTGCCTTCATTCCAATTTGAATTCGAATATCTTTCTATAGTTATTTTGAATTTGCAAAGCATGCTAGATTGTTTTGATGTTTTGTTTTTTTCGCACTCATTGTATTGATTTAATTGATTCTGTTTGGCTTTTTTTGATTTTTTTTAAATTTTGATTGTTAAGCGGAGACGTGTTGTCTTTTTTCTTACCATTGGGTTTAGATGTGGAGATGTGATGTCGTCATTAAACTGAATTTTCTCTTTTTAATACACATTGTTGTTATTGTAGAATGTTGTTTCATTTAATTTCCCTTATTTTCTTTTGATTATTGCTGGAAAATAGGGAAATTTGAGAATCTGTGTTTTAAATGAGTAAGACATTGAGTTGTTTGTTAGCGATTTCTTAAAAAATTATTTAACTGGGTTTAACTTTTAATTCATATTTTATCGTCAATCGAAATCGCGTTTTTTCATACAAACACTATGAAAATAAATGAATTTTTAGTGTTTCTATATCCTTTATTTTAAGTTCATTTTTCACATGCCGGCTCTATTCACATCAAGATGGTTCTGGTGTACGTCACCCGAAATTTATCGGTCGGGTTTTTTTTTTATATGAGTAAATAATTTTGGGTGGGGGAAAAAAATATTTTTTGTACGGGTCGGTATTATTTTTTTATTGGGATAGTCTAGTTTGGAATTTAAAAACGGAGAGTCCAGTTTGGATATTGAGTGAGTGAAAAAAAAAAAATAAAAATAATGTAAAGTTTGGGCTATTAATGAATGCCACCAATTTGTTTTTTTTATTATTATATAAATTGTAAAAATTTAGACTTTGGTTGAATAAGTGATGAGTGCCTGTGTGTGGCCATTTAGTTTTGATTTGTAAATTTTTTTTTTGTATTTGCCATCTGGCAAAAAGATTTTTTTGTATTTCATGGTGTGGTGACTACTTTTGAACTTTGTGAGTCAGTCATTATTATTTTTTTTTTGTTGCTATTGCGGAATAAATAAAATAAAGTAATAAAGAAATAAAAACAGAAAAAAAAAAATTATTAATAATTTAAGTTCAATTCTATACTATGGGCAAAATAATGTTGTTGTTTTCGATATTAAGGCCGGTTTATCATTAAGTTTTTGTGAAAATTTGAGAAAAAAAAAAAAAATCAAGCTAATAAAGAAAATACCGAAAAATAATAATAATAATGAGTTTTTTTTGAACTTTATTGATTGAGTGTGTAAATAGACAAAAGAAAATCTTAAATAGTTCAAATTAAGAGATATCGAAAAACCAACTATTTTTAAATTCCACCTCTGGAAAAGAATTTGGAGCGATTTTTTTTTTTTTTGTTGTTGCTGTCGTTGGTGCAATTTTTATTTTTGGTTGAGTGTAATAAAAATCAGAATTTCTAATTAATACCAGAGTTAATTTCAATTATAAAAAACGAAAAGGAAAAAAAAAAATTATTATAAACTGTGTGAGTCCATTCAGAGTCTGTAAATGTCTCGTTGCGATTAATTCAAATGCTGGTTACACCACTGAGTTTACTATCTCATTTGTGGTACTTCGTGAATACCCCGTTTGTCGTTTAGCGGATTACGGTATTCTGTGAATTAAGTTTGTGGCAGCTAACCTTGCTGTGGGTTGAGGACGGTGCGAGGGGGCTGCTGGGACGGTATCCTGCGTCGGCGCTGGTAGCTGTTTTGGGTCGGACGGGCCAGAATTTTTGATATAATCAGGTAAGGTGTTTGAAAAAAAATAAATAATAATTTCAAACACCGCGTGGTTTTTCTTATTTTTTTTTGTAAACCAAAGTGGACTTTTGTGTTTTATTATTATATTTTTTTTATTTTATATATACATATATAAATATTTTTCCGCGGTTTTACAGGTTCCGGGTGGCGTCATATGCGCACCTCCCCAAAAAAAAAATCGATTCGCACCACATTTTGTTAATTTTTGCTAACGGTTCGTTTTTATTTCAAATTTGTTTTTGCATTTCATTTTTCCGTTTTTTTTTTCTGATTTGGGTTTTTCATCCGTAATTACAGGTTGTTTCTTTTTTATGATTTTTGGTTACATTTTGATTTAAAGTGATGTGTTACTAAATAGTTTTGTGTGATCGCGTGAGGATGGGCGGCCTTATGCTGACCTAGGCCTTGAGCAGGGTCGCCGGAGTGGCACCGGCGTCCCTGTCGAACGCAAATTTTGTTTTTATGATTATCTACCACTGTGGTCGTGGCACAGTAGAATAATTTTCTTGTCTCCTTCGTTTTATCTCTATGCGGTTTTCAAGCATAGTAATATGTCTGGTAACCCCCACGCCTAGCGGCGAGCTTTAGCCAGCGCAATACCGCAACCAGACCTCTATTGCTATGTTCTGTTCAACAAAATCCCTTTTGGGGGATTTTGTTACAGTGGCGCCCAAACTTCGGCTAATTTTTTTTTTGCATTTTTCGTCTTTTCAGATTTCACAATTTTTTTCAGCTTACTTGTTGTGAGTACCACGTGCAAAGTCCAACGCTTGCGTTGTTTGAGCTTGCACGGGTGCTCACATCAACGTTTTCTGCCCGATCAACATTCAAATCTGCATTGCAACCAGCGTAAGCTGTTTGATTGCATGCAGATGAGAATGTTGATCCCTATTCTCAGCTCGTCTGATGAATGGGCTTACCATTTCTGCCATGTGGCATTGATTGTGGTTAAGCTCATTCTTCTTTCGTTCTGGGTTTAGTCTTTTTAAATTTTTAGAGTCTTCGTACCTTTTAATTAACGTAATTTTCTATTTCAGTCCGACTACCTACATGGGGAGGGATCACAGCATGTTCTAACCTTTGGTTATTTGATCTTGCTGGATCGCTCGTCAGGTTGGTTCCATGTGTCATGGGTGTTGGGATCGCGAACTTGTTGTTTCCACCAATGTGGTGTTGATTGGACAGTTCGTGATCGCAGTACTCATTGGCACATCTTTAGTCAATTTCTACTTTCAGGTAAAATTTTATTTTTCAAATTTTTTTGTTCAATTCTAATTAAACTACTGGGACCACAGTGGTAATTTTTATTTTTTTTATTATTATTATAGCGTTCACGCCTGGCTCAGCATGGGGCCGTGCTCACTTCTCATGTGATCACACTTCTTTGATTATATTCTTCATTTTTTTCATTTTTTGTTTTGGGTATTTTATTTCTTTGGGAACATTTATTTCTTATTGTTTGTTTTTCAGCTTTGGTTAGTGGAGCCGCTAACATCTGGTTAATAATTTTAGTTATTTCAGTTACGTATGATAGTGGATTTCTTATTCCATTTCGTTACTTTGATTTTTGTTTACAGTTATAAGTTAAAAGTTTATACTAATTTTGATTATTTTTTTTTTGTTTATTTACATTAAGTTTTTCGGTTTTGGAAATTATTAAATTACTATTTAATTTAATTAATATTTTTTTATTATTCGATAATTTTTTTTGATTGGGAATTTTTTTATTGATATTTAAGTAATTTTTCGGTAATTTTTTTTTGGGATATATATATAAATTCAACTCATTTTCTTTTATTTTTTTTTCACATTCATTTCATTAGTAAATTCAGTAAACATAAATTTTTCTTTTGTCCTTAAAATTATATTGAGGTATTAAGCAACACTTTAGATTCCAACACATTACCTTGGGATAGACTGGCGAGTACGGATGAGAAAAAGGTTTTGAGTTGAGCGCTAGTTCAGTATTGACGCGAGTGGTCCAGTGGATAGTAATTTGTGCTCGCAGCTCCTCAAACCGCCCGGCTTGTGGATATCTACTTGGTCATAGTGAGTCTAATTTGAGATTGGTGCTTCAATATATGTTTTCAATAAATTTCTTTAAATAATTAATTAATAATTTAAAAATTTTTTTTCTGCTTTAAATTAAGTAATTCTATCTTGTTTTTCATATATATATATATATATATTCAAATATTTTTATATTTAATTTTTTTGGTGGGTAAAAAAATTTTTTTTTTGTAATCTCTTCAATTAAATAATTTGATTTTTTTTTGTGGTTGAAAGTGCCAGTATCGCTGGTTTTCATTTATTATTTACGTTAAATTTTAATAACTTTTGGTTTAGGTAATTTTAATTATAACTATAATCTATTCAGTAAATATAAGTTGGAATTTTTTTTTTTAATTTAAATATTGTTAGTTTACATTTGTTGAGAATTAATTCTCGTTAAATTTAAAATCACGTTTAAATTCCATTTTTGATTAAGTCATTTTTCTTTCTCGTTAAATCCGTTGTTGCGTGTTAAAATGGATATTTCACATCTTAAGGCTGATGAGATCGAAGTAGAATTTTTGCTTCGATCTATCCAACCCAATACTGAGAATGCTGTGAATGAATTAAGGAAGGCGTTGGCCGCAGAGCGGGATGGCACTCAGGACAAACCGATTGAGATGCACAATCGAGCTAAAAAGAAACCCAATGAGGAAATCCTCACTTGTCAAACCAAAGTGCAGAGTCTACAACAAACTTTTATTGGTATTGAAAATCTAGACGTAGAAGATCAGGTTCGAACAGCTCAGCGTCTGCTGTCGCGGTTACTTCACGTACATGATCGGTTGGTGCGAGCTACTCAGTCTCCTACATATGGACAGCAGGCTCAAATTATTTTAGATATTTGTATTAAATTGCACACGGCGTTAGATCAGTATATAACTGACCCTTCCTTACTGGATCAATCTGTTGAGTCTGCTAAAGGTGTTGATGGAGGTCAAGCGTTGGTATTTCAGGAGGTATATCCGGTAGAATCAAAACTGACCATCCCAGAAGTAGTGAGTAAATCCCAACCTAGTCCTGCGGGTAAGATTAGCAATTCGGTACAGCATCCTTCAACCTCTAACACCATTACCACGGCAGATAATGCAGTTAACTCTAGTGACCAAGCCGAACTTTTAAAATCATTAATGCAACAAGTGCAATTTCTCACCAATCAGCTTTTAGTAAGACAGACTGCTCCAATTTCTTCGGGGGATAGCATTCCTGTAGTATCCGGGGTTAGAAGTTCTGTTGACGAATATCCTGGCGGTCGTTCTTTGGCAATGGACCCGGCTGTCGTAGCAGCGAATCAAAATCTTCAAAAATCAGCCCAAGTTCACTTTCCACCAGCACATACCTCTCAGGGAGGACTCGAACAGTTAAATGATTTCCTTGGTTTAACGTCTTCGCATTTGGAACCTGTCTCTAAAGAGCGTTCATCTCCGGAGCAGGCTACCCAACGTTCCAATTTTCAGTCAGCACCAGATGCTAGAGATCTTCATAATAGTATTTTGAATCCCGTGCCTTCAGCAATTCATAATCCATCTACTCAATATAATCCTGATTTCAATAGACGTTCTTTATCTCGATGTGGGATTTCCTACACAGGTTCACCTTCTGGTATCACTGTGGACATGTTCCTTTTTCAGCTGGACTCTGTAGTGAAATCCAACAATCTATCACCTTTCTCTGTACTTCTGGATCTGCATCTTGTCCTGAAAGATGTGGCACTGCAGTGGTACTGGACCTACCGCAGGTATAATCCGTCAGCACCTTGGGATAGTCTCCGTTTAGCCTTCCAAGAACGATTTAAAGATAGGCGTACTCCCTACGAAATTCGTCGTATGGTTGAGTCTCGCAAACAGTTACCTAACGAATCATTCTTGGAGTTTTATCATCACATGTGGAATTTGGCCCTGCAGTGTCACACCCCTTACAGCGACGATGAATTCATACAACTACTGATGAACAATATGAAGCCTGTCCTTCAGTATCAACTTACTGATCGACACTTCTCACATATCAATGAGCTCATCAAAAGTTGTACTTCATGGGAGGATTCGCTAAAACGTTTTCGTTCTCCACCTGATTACTCGATGCACCCTCGTCGTAGTATCAATGAACTCGGTGTTGAGAGAATGTATGATTCAGAACCAATCGTTCCAATTTCTAATCCGTCAGTTCCATCCGCAGATACGTCAGGAACCGCATATCACGTTCCATCCGGTGTTTTTGTTCCGACGTCCGAATCTGTGCAACATATTTCTGCTATCAGCCCTAGCCATTCTTATCGTGCTCCAATGGGAACGACTATTACAAATTCTAAGTCTTTTAAATCCCCTTCTACTTCAACTACACCTAATGTAAACAATACCTCCAGATCTGGCCGCAATTACATTTGCTATAATTGTTCTGATATAGGGCATGGTTTTCAAGACTGTCCTCGTCCTCACTTGGGTGCCTTTTGCTATCGTTGTGGTCTCAAAGGCACCATTTCAACAAATTGTGTTCGTTGTGCGGGAAACCAGATCAGTGGTTCATGGAGATCGGGGAACCAGGAGCCACAGACCACCTCAACCCCAACAATAATTACCAAAGTAGATGCAGTCAGCAATACCGACCCAGAGTTTCGGAAGAGACTGATGCCAGATGGGAAGAATCAGTCGAACCAGTGAAAGTTCGCGTTGAGTCCTTTGATTCCGCAATCTCTTCTGGATCTGGTTCAGCTGGTTCCGACCTAATGGTATCGGACTCTTGCTTGCCTGTTTCTCCACCTGAATGTCGAGTAAATTCCTTTTCCAAATTGGAGCACTCCATTCCTTCAACTTCTTCATTTCACAATAGTTCTAATTTTTCTGATTCCGTTCCATCTATCCCCAACACTTTTGGGAAACTCATCTCAGCTCAGTTACTTCGCTCAAAAAAATACTGGGAGCAACGTCGGATTTTGCGATCCTTTGTTGTTTCTTCAGTACTCGGTTCTGAGACAAGCGATAAACGGCCTTATGCCGATATTCTTGTCAATGATGTTCCATACCGAGGTCTATTAGATAGTGGAGCGAGTGTAAGTGTGTTGGGTTGTGGTTCTGAAAAGTTGTTGGCGGACAACAACCTTCATATTCATAATTTTCCTACTTCTATTCAGACTGCGAGTGGTCAATCTCAGAACGTCATTGGGTATATAAATGTTCAGGTTAGCTTTAACTCCCAATCTCATTACATGCGATTCTTTTTAGTACCTTCTCTAAAGCAATCTCTTTATTTAGGGATTGACTTTTGGAATAAATTCGGCATTACTTTGCAATTACCTGCGTTGAGTGAATTATCGGACTCCGCAGAAATATCTTGTTCTCCTAAATTCCATTCTCTCTCTCCAGATGATAACTTAAAGCTCTCTACAATAGTTAAAAAATTTCCGTCAAGTGCTAAAATGGGTCTTGGACGAACTACATTAATCTCTCATGAGATTGATGTTGGTGAATCCAAGCCTGTTAAGCAACGTTTTTACTCTGTTTCTCCTGCTAAGCAAAAACTAATGTACGATGAGCTAGATAGGATGTTATCACTGGATGTGATTGAAGAAAGCCACAGTTCATGGTGTTCTCCTGTCACCATGGTGCATAAGGCTAATGGCCAAGTACGCTTGTGTTTGGATGCCCGTGAGGTGAACAAGGTGACGGTCAGGGATGCGTATCCGCTTCCACTTATCAACGGATTGTTGGGTCGTTTGGATCAAACTCGCTATATATCAACTATTGATCTAAAAGATGCCTTTTGGCAGATCCCTCTTGACCCGCAATCCCGAGATAAGACGGCGTTTACTGTCCCTGGTCGTCCCTTGTACCACTTCAAGGTCATGCCCTTTGGGTTGTGCAACGCTCCCCAAACACTGTGTCGCCTTATGCATCGGGTGATTCCTTATCAACTGCACGACAAAGTATTCGTCTACCTTGATGATTTATTGGTTACTTCGTCCACTTTTGATGAACACTTGGAACTTTTGGAAGTTGTGGCTTCGTTGCTAGTAAAGGCTGGTTTAACCATAAATTTAGAAAAGAGTCAGTTTGTTTTGAAGGAGGTTAAATACCTGGGTTATTTAGTGGGTGATGGTTGCCTTCGCACCAACCCAGAAAAATGTAAGGCAATTAGAGAATTTCCTCGACCAAAAACAACTAAACAAATACGTAGTTTCTTGGGTTTATGTGGGTGGTATAGGCGTTTTATTAAAAACTTCGCGTCTTTAGCTGCTCCACTAACTGATCTGACAGGGAAAAAATCTAAGTCTAAATGGAATCTTCACGCTGAGGAATCCTTCCAAGCTCTTAAATTATCTTTATCGTCTGCTCCTGTTTTAGCTAACCCTGACTATGGGCGCCCTTTCTTTATCCAATGCGACGCCAGTGCTGTTGGCGTGGGTAGTGTACTTTTTCAGCTTGATCCTGATGGCGCTGAACACCCCATTGAATTCTTTTCGCACAAACTTAATGCCGCTCAGAGGAATTATTCTGTAACTGAGTTGGAGTGTTACGCAGCAGTACTTAGCGTCCAGAAGTTTCGGCCCTATATCGAGGGATACCCGTTCACGATTTATACCGATCACGCTAGTCTCCGCTGGTTGATGTCCCAAAAAGATCTATCTGGTAGACTCGCCCGCTGGAGTTTAAAACTGCAAGCGTACAAATTTGATATCGGATATCGTAAAGGAACGGTGAATGTTGTACCTGATGCCCTCTCTAGAGCTTTTTATAGTGAGCCCACAGACGATGTAAGTAATGATCAACCTTTTCCTCCTGTTGAAACTACTTTGAATGATGATTCCTCCTTACCTTGTAATTCTCCTGTTATACAAGAAAATGTGTCCAGTTTAAATTCTTCAAGTGACAATTCGGTTCTACATATTGATCTTAACTCTTCAGCTTTTCAGGACGATGAATATGTACAACAGATCAATCGAGTACAACAATTAAAAGATTGTGATCACAACTTCAAAATCCGTGATAATAAACTCTTGATCTTACCTTCCTACGCTTCGCGTTATACGTCCACTGATTTGTCTGAATGGAAGTTAGTAGTTCCGTTGTCCTTGACTGCAAACTTAATTGATCTGGCTCATTCTTCTCCTACTTCTGCTCATATGGGTATTAAAAAAACTGTAGAACGACTTCAACGGCAATTTTTCTGGTTTGGTATGACTAAACAAATCAAACTTTTCATCTCTAATTGTTTACAATGCAAGATGAATAAGCCTGTAAATTTTAGCACTCAACCTTTGATGGGTTCTCAAACTGAGTCTACCAGACCTTTTGAAAAATTGTTCGTTGATTTCCTTGGACCTTATCCTCGCTCCAAACGAGGTAATACCTGTATCGCTATAGTGTTGGATCATTATTCAAAGTTTGTTCTAGTCAAACCATTGCGTGAAGCTTCCGCCTCTTCTCTGTGTAACTTTTTGGAAAATGATGTGTTTTTACTTTTCTCTGTACCTGCAGTGATTACTTCTGATAATGGCAAGCAATTTCTATCTCACTTATTTAAAGATCTTTTAAAAAAATATAATGTTGATCATATACGTACTCCTATTTACTCTCCTCAAAGCAATGCTTCTGAGAGAGTTAATCGGACGTTATTGTCTAGTATTCGTTCTTATCTTGATGATCATGCACATAATGAATGGGATTGCCATCTGTCTGAAATCACTGCGGCATTGCGAAATGTTAAACACGACGTCACGAATTTTTCTCCTCACTATTTGGTCTTTGGTCAACACATGTCATTAAACGGTTCAGATTATGCTTTACGTAAACTTTTATCTCCTCAGGATGATAACGAAATACATGTGTTGTCCAAGTCTAATAGATTGAATCTTATTCGTGATCAAATAACTCATTACCTGAAAGTTGCACATGAGAAATCAGCGGTTCGATATAATTTGCGTAGTAAAACTAGGAATTTCCTGCCTAATCAACCTGTGTTTGTCCGATCCTTCGCACAAAGTAGTGCTCCTGATAGATTTTCTGCAAAGTTAGCTGCTAAGTTTATTCCTGCTTTTATCACTGATAAAATCGGAACAGTCTCTTATAATATCAGAAATCTTGATGGAAAACCTTTGGGAGTTTATCATGCCAAGGATATACGATTGTGACAAATTATTAGTGAAATTTTTTTTTCTCCTTCCCTCTTACTTTCATGCCTGGCTTTGAGATCTTTTCTCGGGTGTGAGTCGTCCCCACGCTGTAACAACCGCTGTGGTTGTTATGTTCTATTTAATCTAAATCTGTAATTACGGTTGAAAATCCCAACAAGGTTGCATGTTTATCCACTGCGCTGCATAAAATCTCTTCCACTACACGTCATTCTTTCTTTGGCTTATTTTGTAATAGAAAATATTTTTTTTTTTTGGTAGAGTGTACCATTTAGCATTTTGTACTTCTCCGTATTTTGGTCGGTTACTCGATTCGTTTTATCATTTTTTTGTTTTGATGGTATGTAATGACGTGTAGTGGTTGGTGTGTTGCTTCATCTGTTTTGTTTTGGTTAGCGCGTGGATTTTCCATGTAAATGGAATGTTCCAGTGATTAAATTAAATAGTGTTGGTGTGTGCGAATCGATTTTGGGTGATGTCGTATGTGTACGTCACCCGAAATTTATCGGTCGGGTTTTTTTTTTATATGAGTAAATAATTTTGGGTGGGGGAAAAAAATATTTTTTGTACGGGTCGGTATTATTTTTTTATTGGGATAGTCTAGTTTGGAATTTAAAAACGGAGAGTCCAGTTTGGATATTGAGTGAGTGAAAAAAAAAAAAATAAAAATAATGTAAAGTTTGGGCTATTAATGAATGCCACCAATTTGTTTTTTTTATTATTATATAAATTGTAAAAATTTAGACTTTGGTTGAATAAGTGATGAGTGCCTGTGTGTGGCCATTTAGTTTTGATTTGTAAATTTTTTTTTTGTATTTGCCATCTGGCAAAAAGATTTTTTTGTATTTCATGGTGTGGTGACTACTTTTGAACTTTGTGAGTCAGTCATTATTATTTTTTTTTTGTTGCTATTGCGGAATAAATAAAATAAAGTAATAAAGAAATAAAAACAGAAAAAAAAAATTATTAATAATTTAAGTTCAATTCTATACTATGGGCAAAATAATGTTGTTGTTTTCGATATTAAGGCCGGTTTATCATTAAGTTTTTGTGAAAATTTGAGAAAAAAAAAAAAAATCAAGCTAATAAAGAAAATACCGAAAAATAATAATAATAATGAGTTTTTTTTTAACTTTATTGATTGAGTGTGTAAATAGACAAAAGAAAATCTTAAATAGTTCAAATTAAGAGATATCGAAAAACCAACTATTTTTAAATTCCACCTCTGGAAAAGAATTTGGAGCGATTTTTTTTTTTTTTTGTTGTTGCTGTCGTTGGTGCAATTTTTATTTTTGGTTGAGTGTAATAAAAATCAGAATTTCTAATTAATACCAGAGTTAATTTCAATTATAAAAAACGAAAAGGAAAAAAAAAAATTATTATAAACTGTGTGAGTCCATTCAGAGTCTGTAAATGTCTCGTTGCGATTAATTCAAATGCTGGTTACACCACTGAGTTTACTATCTCATTTGTGGTACTTCGTGAATACCCCGTTTGTCGTTTAGCGGATTACGGTATTCTGTGAATTAAGTTTGTGGCAGCTAACCTTGCTGTGGGTTGAGGACGGTGCGAGGGGGCTGCTGGGACGGTATCCTGCGTCGGCGCTGGTAGCTGTTTTGGGTCGGACGGGCCAGAATTTTTGATATAATCAGGTAAGGTGTTTGAAAAAAAATAAATAATAATTTCAAACACCGCGTGGTTTTTCTTATTTTTTTTTGTAAACCAAAGTGGACTTTTGTGTTTTATTATTATATTTTTTTTATTTTATATATACATATATAAATATTTTTCCGCGGTTTTACAGGTTCCGGGTGGCGTCATATGCGCACCTCCCCAAAAAAAAAATCGATTCGCACCACATTTTGTTAATTTTTGCTAACGGTTCGTTTTTATTTCAAATTTGTTTTTGCATTTCATTTTTCCGTTTTTTTTTCTGATTTGGGTTTTTCATCCGTAATTACAGGTTGTTTCTTTTTTATGATTTTTGGTTACATTTTGATTTAAAGTGATGTGTTACTAAATAGTTTTGTGTGATCGCGTGAGGATGGGCGGCCTTATGCTGACCTAGGCCTTGAGCAGGGTCGCCGGAGTGGCACCGGCGTCCCTGTCGAACGCAAATTTTGTTTTTATGATTATCTACCACTGTGGTCGTGGCACAGTAGAATAATTTTCTTGTCTCCTTCGTTTTATCTCTATGCGGTTTTCAAGCATAGTAATATGTCTGGTAACCCCCACGCCTAGCGGCGAGCTTTAGCCAGCGCAATACCGCAACCAGACCTCTATTGCTATGTTCTGTTCAACAAAATCCCTTTTGGGGGATTTTGTTACAACGTTAATGTTACAAATGTCAAAACAATATTTAAGTGGAATATTGTTACAGAGAGCATGTATTGCAGAGTTAAAAAATATATAAAAACAAATTATAAAAACCGAATAGATTAAATTGCAGGTGCAAGATGGAAGAAGAGAATAATGAATTATTAGTTCTGGCTTCATTAATAAATTCTGTGTTCTGTGTTTTTTAGAAACTAGTTAACTACATTTTGGTCGATTTTGAGTTATGAATAAAAATAACTGTGTCTAAAATTTCAAAAATAAATTTCAGATTTCCAATATTTTCCTTCAGTTTCCTGGATTCATTTGTGTTTGCTAGTTATTTATTTTCGTACTTGGTTTTTATTCGCGTTATTGTTGAGTTCTGACAGATAAAAAGGCACTATTGAGTAGAGTTGTAAATGACGTGGCTAAATGCCAACAAGCCTATAGGCTTTGAAATAAAAATGGCAAATGGTCAATACCAGGTAATATACGTATGTATTATGCACCAAGTATCAACGAAAAATTTGTTCAACAAAAGTCAAAAGATTCATGTACGATAAGGGCGTCTGAAATACCAACTGTTTAGGATTTGTATAAAAAAAGTCAAACGAGGGATCCGTGGTGTCGGCGATATGAAAAAGGCAATATATATACGGAATGTTGCAGCACGTTTCAATGACGAAATCTCTTCAACAAAAATCAAAAAACAAAAATGCGAATATGGTTTCTAGCATATCTGTTATATTGCCTTTGTACTGGGAATTTCAAATGGACTCCCAAGTGCAACATTTTCAAAGCATGCGTGTTACTGAAATGCAAATTATTTGCGTGGAAATATTAAACCATTTGGAAACGCATTCATATTGCTTGCAGGAGATTTCAGGCAAACATTACCTGTAATTCCTCGATCAATACCAGCGGACGAAATAAACGCTTGCCTGCAATACTCTACTTTGTGGCGATACGTAAAGACGCTGAAATTAACTACAAATATGCATGTCCAGCTGTACAACGATCGATCAGCTGAAATATTCTCACATCAATTGCTGAAAATTGGGAACGGAAAGGTGTCGGTTGATCTGACCCCAGGACAAATTTTATTGCCTCATAATTTCTGCAATTTAGTGACGACAAAAGAATAATTGGCTGAAAAAGTATTTCCCAATATTAAGATTATAAGAACCACGATTGGTTCAGTGAACGAGCTATTCTTGCCGCCAAGAACAAAGACGGCTACGAACTTAACAATGTTATTCAGTCTCAAATTCAAAGCGAGGTAGTCACATACAAGTCAGTCGACACTGTTGTGGAAGCAGATAAAGCGGTTAATTATCCATTAGAATTTTTGAACCAGGGATGCTACAGCACGTACTGCAATTGATAATCGGCATGCCAATTTATATCGTGCGAAATATCAACCAGCCAAAGCTTTTACGTCGTAGAAGTAACAATCTTGACAGGACCATTCAAAGGTGAAGATGTTCTCATTCCTCGCATGCCTATGATTCTAACGGATATGCCATTTCAATTTAAGAGGTTTAATTCCCAATTCGATTGGCGTTTAAAAGCACCATCAATAAAGCTCAGGGCCAATCTTTAGAATTGTGCGGTTTAGAGATTGCTTCTCACTTGGACAATTATACGTTGCGTGTTCTAGAGTCGGCAAACCAAACAAACTCTAAATCTGCAAAGACAATTCAATCTTCATTGAAACATGCTGCAACATTCCGTATATATAATTACGTATTTCGTATTTTAAAAGTTGTTAAAAAAAATTTATTTTAATTTATTTTTTTAATTTTTATTTTCTTAAAAATCTAAAATCGGACTAATTTCTTTAAATCTAAATTTCTTTAACTCTAAACTTAAAATTACTAACTCATCAAATTTGCCTCGACTCGATGAACATGATTCTATGGTCACGTTGATCAACCATGCGCTTAAAACAGTTTATGTTGCAGAATTGGATTTGCTGCGCTAATTGTCTTATCAATCAAGTCACGTTGTTTATCTTTTGCTTGCGTGGCAGTTTCTATGGGAACTGTAACCGTAACTATATATTGCCTGTTATTCGTATCGCCGACCACAGGGATCGTCTATTTGAAATTTCCAATATAAAGCCAATACAACAGATATCCTAGAAATGAACATAAAATGGCATTTAGACGAATGAATTACTGTATTTCACAGGCATATGGAATACACGTAACACAAACAATTAGTGAAAACGAGTGATATCTGATTCATAATGTGGTTATGTCCAAATCGCAATCCGTCAATGATAAAGGTATAGATGAAAATTTATCCGCAACAGCAATTAGCACACCTCCACCTTTCTTTCCAGAAGATGCCTGTCTCGATGATGGACAATGTATGTATGATGTCTCCGATGTACAGACAACTTCAATTTAGAGCCTATACTACTCGCGATATTATAATAAATACTTAGAGCTGAACTTCAATGGAATTTATTAACTGGATGTGATGATGATAAGATAGTAACGGACACCAATCTCGTTTTTCATCTACGCGAATGATTCATAAAGGCGAATTAGAATATCTGAAGGCCGCATCTCTAAATTATTTAATTTATTGTAATGCTCTGAGTCAAACTGATTTTAAAATAAACGAAAGTCAGAGAGCTATCAGAACGATCCTTTGCCAGCAATGATTTACAATCCATCTAAAAATAAAAAAGTAAATTTGAATTGCGTCCTGTTTCTACGAGGTATTGATCCTACTAACATACAGATCTCTTTTCCTGTGCAACAGCTGGAATTAATGTATTTACAGGCTGCCCCGTCCCGGTAATGCCCTGATTTGAGGAAAGTAACAGCAATCCTGAAGAGCTATTAGTGCGGTTCGCATCATTCGCATAGGATGACCGATCATACAATTCCGATACATCGGTAGCTTTATCCATTAATACACCAATTCATTTAGCTTTGTTTACTTATTATCCGCGAACTAGTGCTTGCAGCTGTTACAGTAATATATGCATAACGTTCGCGAATTTTGTAATTGAGTTGATGGCCGCACGATCTATTCCACCACAATCGTAATGATATTGATTGCTACAAAAATATTTTGGGCTGGTAGAACATCTTTTTAAATTGCGATAAGCTGCTGCCGAACATTATTGAATACAATTTTTGGGAGCCCTGGATTTCATTTTTCCAACTTCTGGGGCCACAGTATGAAAAAGTTTGTGAAGCACTGGCCTACTGCATTCAATTATAAATGTTTAAATATAAATTTGTACCATGAAGTGTGTAATTATGAGTTGGGTCTTTACGCGAACATAAAAAAAATATTTTATTTTCAATTTTTATTTAACTTTCAATGTTACACGTTTGGTTTCTAAATTACAACTAACTTAATTATGAATTTTATTTTCTTAATTCTAATCTAAAATTATTAAAAATGCTGCGCGTGCGTCTTATGCTTATCCGTTGGCTCAGGTGTCACGTATTTTACGATGTTCTCTTTAATTACATTTCCCCAAGTGTGGGAAATGCAATTAAGCATTTTCTTTATGTTCGTCTTTTACATGTGACGAATGAGAAATGCTATTATGCGCTTTGTTGGAACGTAACTCCTCCGGGGGATGAAAAAGGGCGTCCTCGGTCTTTGGGTTGATTCCATATTTCTTTAATAACTCCGAAGGTGGCGTGGTATGTTCGGTGTTTGACTCTTCCCGTGGTGGACCCTTTGAATTTTTTATTGTTACTGTTGCTTTGCGTCTAACGATGCTGATATAGATTACTAATATTAAAATGCACAGTGATGATATGGATGTTCCTCCTGATAATGTCCAAATCCAGGTTTGTTGGTTTGCTTGCTTTAGGTACACATGTTCTAATTGTTTTCTATTCTGTATGTTGTCGTGGTTTATTTCTTCAAAATTCAGGGTTGATATTAGTTTCCGTGTTGCTTCAACGTTGTGTAGTGCTCCCTGCATTACTTGCATTTCGCATTTTATTTCGTATGAATGAAACCTTTTATTGTTGAATGTTATCGAGCAATTGAAGAAATCTATTAGGAAATTTCCTGTCAATTCTCGGTTACTTGGTCCGCAATTTGAATATAGCATTTCGTTCTTGGCGTTGTTTATTAGAATTTTGTCTTCGGAAATGTACTGGACTGTTGTTTCTGGCTCTTTTGTGACATTGCATTGACTTCTAGTTCCCATTACCAGTGGCTTAATGCAGCTATTCTGGAATTCTTTTATTTGGGAATGTTTTTGAACGAAGCTATTATGTCTCAGTGTGGTGAATAGTTTGTTTTTGGATTTAACGAGATGTTGCGGGTAGTCCTCTATGATTGTTTTGTTGATGACTAAAGGTCTAATCCTAATTATTGTTGATTCTTCATCCTCTAGTTTGGGTACTTCAAGTATATACAATAAAGTTTCTTTGTTTATTGCGATTTTTGGAGTCACATATTGGAGTGCCTCGTCTGGTAATGTAATATTGACTCCTTGGTTGGTTAAGAGGTCTTTAATCGTGATTAGTTCTTTTATTGTCAGGATTCTATTGCTTGGGAGTTCTAGTTTTGTCCTGATTATTGCATCTTGGATGTCTTCTAATATTGTGTTGGTTGTATCGATGTTTATGATCATTGCTATCATCTCTATTTCTGTCAAGATTACTTTGTTTGCTATGGTAGTGTTTTTCTTTGCATTATTTACGGTATTTGTTATTAATTCGATTCTTTTGTTGATTTGTTCGTTTATCTTGACTTGCTGGTTGTTTGCGCTGAGTAGTTCGTTCATCGAACCATTGATTGCACGTAGATCTTCGGCATCTGGATTCCCCGCCAGCCATTTCCATGCTGAGCCTAAGGTATCCCAGCGTTTGTGCCTTGTACTTGAGCTTAGTTTTATTTGATGGAAGTTGTTGATTAATTTTATATATTTTTGTTCTATTATATTGTCTAATTCTAGTTTGTCATTTAATTTATTGGTAGTAATTTTGCCAATTGATTCTATAGTTATTTCTAAATTAGTTAAGTTTATGGGGTGTATAATTTTTATGACCCCTGTTTGAATTTTACATGTTTTTACTTTAATCAATAAAATTGGATCTTCTTGTAGATCTCTGATTTCTAGTTTTTGACATTTATAAACTTGTAGAATTATCATTAATATCATTAATTTCTTTAAAAAATACATCTTAAAAAAAAATATAAACAAAACAGAAAATTTGAAAAATAATTTTTCTCTTTTTTTTTTTTTTTTTTTTTTATTATTTTAATGTTTTTGGAAAATTATTGAGGTACGACTAAACGTAATTTTACTCTTAATACTCTTATTTTTAATTTTAAATTTGAGAAGAAAATTTTACAACAATATTTACTACTTAATATCTATTTTTATTTATTTTTTTTATTCTGTTTAAGGTGTTATTAAAATTCTTATGTCTAAAGGTAAAATTGTATCTTTGAAGTCGTAATTAAAATTGTGCTATAATTTTGCCTGGAATGATAAAAAAATTTGGTTTTAATTAATCTTTTTTCAATCTTTTTATTTTATTTTTATTTCGTTTAATATTTTTGTTTATTTTAAATGTTCTAGGAGTAACATCTTTAATTTCAGCTTTGACTCCTCTAGGTTGTGTTTTCGACCTAACGTTCGGTTTTACGTATACTAATTGATTTTCCGCTAAATTTGGCGGATTTTCTTTATTAATGTTTTGTTTCTCCATATTTTTAATCGCTCCTTCTATATTTACGTTTACACTCTTAAATATATCTTTCGCTTGTCTTTCAATTTCGTAGGGGTTTATTAGATTATTTCGATTAAATATAATCTCGTTAGGCGTGTAGCCAGTGGAAGAATGTACTGAGCCGTTATATAACGCTACTGACAATTCGATTGCTGTTGGAATACTGGAATTGGGGAATTTATCTTTATTTGTATTGAAAATCTCAATCACCGTGGCATGAGTTTTTTCAACTTGTCCATTTGATTCGGACGAAGAGGTGTATTCCAATTTAACGTTTAGTTTATTTAAATATTCTTTGAATTGAATAGATTGAAATGTCGTCTCGTGGTCCGACATGATAGTATTGGGAATTCCGAATTGTGTGAAATACTTGGTTAGGGCGCTAGTTACATCCACCAAGTTGTTTGTATTTATTTGAATCATCTGCAGATGTTTCGAAAATGCGTCTACTATAGATAAAAAACTTGTTTTGCTAATATTAAAAATATCTATATGTACCCTTTCTAGGGGATACTTCGTAACCGGTCTAGGGGATATTTTTATATTGTACGGTTTTCTGTCGTACTTATGTATATGGCATATGTTACAAGCGTTTATATGACTTTTTATCTTGTTTGTCATATTTGGGAAGAAGTAGGAACGTCTAATTTGACTTTCTACTTCTTTTATGCCTCTATGGGCTCGTTCGTGCTCCTTGACGATGATGGAATTTTGACGGTGTTCATTCGTCACGTCTTCGATCATTTTTGTGGTGAAAACAAAATGACCGTTTCTTGAGAAATTCTCGCGGAATACTTCCTGGATTCTCTGGTACAGTGCCTCCGGTGCTAGGATGGCTGACTGTTTACCATTGTGAAATTCTTTTAAATAATTGAAAATATCTTTTTTCTCGAATACCTCTTTTGAAATAATAATTCTGTTAAAATTTTGAAATATTTGTTCTGTGATTATGGTTTCTATCCTGGAAATTTTAAATATAATTTGGTTTCTGTAGTAGTTTACAGGCCGTTCTGAGAAATGTATGAAATAATGGTCTGAGGTATCTGCCGAATGAACAGTTTCTACCTCACTCTCTCTGTTGGACGGATTTCCCTCCATACTTCCTGGTTCACGTAAAGTGTTTTCCATTCTTTCATTGATATTGATCTCATTCATCGTTGGTATGCGGCTGAGCGCGTCTGCTACAACGTTGGCTCTACCTTCTTTATAAACTACATCGTAATCGTAGTTTTCCAACTCTAACCTCCATCGTAGGATTTTGGAGTTTTTCTCCGAGGATTTGATGAACGTTAAAGGTTTGTGGTCAGTTACTAGGGTGAATTTCCTACCGTAAAGGTATGGTTGGAATTTCTTCACCGCCCATATTATGGCTAGCGCTTCCTTTTCGTTAGTGGCATATCTCGTTTCGGTTGTATTGAGTGTTCTCGAAGCGAACGCAATGGGTCTTTCGATGCTGTTTTGGATTTGGGATAGGACTGCTCCCAATGCAAAATTTGAAGCATCTGTAGTTAGGATAAAAGGTCTAGTGAAATCTGGATAGGTCAAGATTTGGTCTGTCGCTATCGTGCTTTTTAGTGTTTCGAAAGCCTTTACGTATTCTGGGTCATTTAAGTTCAATATATAGTTTCTTTTTTTAGATATTTGGTCATATTTCTTGCTATTTTGGAATAGTCTTTAATAAACCTACGGTAATATCCGGAGAGTCCCAAGAATTGTTTTATTTCATTTTGATTTTTTGGCAATGGCCAATCCAAAATTTTTTTTACTTTGTCTTTGTTGGGTTTCACTCCTTCTTGGGTGATGATGTGCCCCAAGAATTCCGTCTCTCTTTTCAAGAATTCGCACTTATCAAGTTGAATCTTGAGATTGAATTCTGAGAGTCTTTTAAATACCGTTTCTAAATTGTTTAGGTGGTTTTTTAGGTTTTCACCAACTATGACTATGTCATCTAGATAAACATGACAAATTGTGCCTATCAACCCGTGTAGCACGTGGTTCATTGCACGTTGGAAGGTAGCTGGGCCGTTTTTCAGGCCAAATGGCATTCTACAGAATTCGAAGTGTCCCTTGTCCGTAAAAAAGGCAGTTTTTGCTTTCGAATTCTCGTCCATCTGTATCTGGTGAAAGCCAGATTTTAGATCCAGTGTAGTGAAATATGTGGATTTTCCTAAATTGTCTAAAATTTCTTCAATTTGAGGTATAGGGTACTTATCGTCAATTGTTTTCTCATTTAACTTTCGATAATCAATTACTACCCTTACTTTGCGTATCCCAGAAGCGTCTGCTTTCTTGGGAACGACCCAAATTGGAGCGGAATACGGACTACTTGAGTGTCGTATAATGCCGCTGTTTAACATGTCTTGGACTTGTTCTTCCACATCATTTTTGAAGTGATGTGGGTATCGGTAGGTTCGTGTATATACGGGTGTTTCATCCCGTGTAAGGATTTTGTGTTTTATGATTGTCGTTGCTGATAATTTTTCGTTTGTTTTCAGCAGAATTAATTGATTTTTGTATATTTTATCAATGAGGACATTTTTCTCGTTCTCATTGAGGTGCGTTGTTCGAATTACGTTTATTATGTCGTCTTTACTGATCGAATCATTATTAAAAATTGGGATTGGTTTTAAAGTTTCAAAATTGTTTACTTCTAATTTTAGTCTTGGGAGCTTTTTTGGGGGTTCTGGTTCGTTCGTAAGGATTTTTACTATAGTTTTACCTTTATTTGCTTTATATATACCTGGTTGAACTATAATTTCTTTATTTAGAGCTTCGTATTGGGGGACGAACCATTCGCCTTCTTTGTCTGTCTCGAATAAGACTACGTGATTATACACATTGCCAGTGGGATAGTAACGCAGAAATTTAAATTTAATGTTATTTAGAAGAATCTCATTATTCTTGTAATCAATTTTGGCATTAAGTTTTGCCATTGATTGAGAGCCCAAAATTCCGTCGAAGAACTTATGGAACTCTAACTCATAAAAGGTTTGGTCAGGTAAGTTTTTGTGAAGGAAATTAAATTTACATTTTTTATTGACGACGTGGTTTCCAAGGATGTTTTTGATAGAAGTATCTTGGGTTTCTAATAGATTTATTGGAACGATACCGGGTTTGATGATGTTTTTGTTCGCGCCCGTATCTATTAATAATTTTATTTTTTATTTGGTTGTACGCTTTCGCATATTAGATATGGAAGGAAATTTAGTCTTCCGTATCGCTTCCCTGTCCCTCTTGAAAATTTGAGTTTATTTCGAAATTACTGGGAGGATCTTCTTCGTTTTGGTTGTCTGACTCATAGTCGTCTTTTGAGCTAATCTCGTGGGTTTCATGATTGTTTATCATATTTTTGTTAAACGAGTTTCGTGATCTCATAGAGGGATCTACTTCCATAGGTGTTGGTGTGCCACCTGTTTGCCATTTTGGTTTTGGGTTTGGCATGTTAAAATTTTTTTCTGAATTCTGTTTCGAAAATTGTTGAAACTGTTTAGATTGTTGAAAATTTGTAGGTTGGTTATTTGGTTTTTGATAAGAATTCGACTGATTGAACCTTTGTTGGTTTATTTGACTCGTTTTCTTTGAGTTGTTTGCAATTGATTCATTGCAGCTAAATTTACACAGGAATGCATACGCTTCCTCTACATTTCGTGGTTTTGCTGCTTGCGCAAAACCAAAATATGGTTTACTTAATCCGGACAGAAATGCTGCCAGTGCGTCTTCTTCTATAAATGTACTGATCGCTTGCCAGGATTGGTTGTAAATTTCCTGTTGCCTTGCTAGCGATTTTATACTCTGGACGATTTGTTTCGTCTTAGTGTAGAAGTTATGAATTGACATGTTTTCATTCCGTTTATTTGCCCATAGTTGGGACTTATAGTATGTCAATTCTTGTTTATCTCCCAGGGTATCGAGAAGTATTTGCTTCACTTCTTGGAATGTTTCTGGGTCTCCTGCTAGGCATAAAATATCCCTAGCTTTACCTTCTATTTTGTTTTTTATAGCTTGAACATACATTGTAAATTGAGCTTGTGGGACTAAATGTTCGAAGAGTCTTAACGTCTCTTCTGCTGTCTTCAACCAGGCCGTAACCTGTTTTCTGTTCCCGTCGAACGAAGGCATCGACTTAATGGGATCAGGAATGCGGAATATATCAGCAATCGGTCGATCCAGTCTGATTTCTTCCTTGTTTTGGGGTTTTGGTTCCTCGATTTTTTGACCGAGGTATCTGAGTACTTCATCCTGTTCATTTTGTTTCTGAACTAGGTTACCCAATTGGCCGGCAATTGCATCCAATTGCGCGGTTATTTGTTCCAAGTTTTCCATTTCTTGGTTTGTTTCTTCTATTGAGCTTATATTTCTATTTAATATAAAGCGCTCAATATTTTTCTTTCTTTCAGTGTGACTTTTTCCTTTACAAAAAATCTTGTCACAATTATGTGCACTGATTTAAGAAATTTTAACTGTTTTTTCGCGTCTATCTAGTAGTGCGCGATGGTAGACTATTCCCGTGTAATTTCCCAAATTTCGTGTCTATCTCGTAGTGCACGTTAATATGGTTCAATTCCAGATCTTCGAATTTATCTTAAAGGTCCGAAGAAATTAGGTAAAAAGATATATAAAATTCTTACCTGGTTTGTAGTCGTGGATGTAACGGTTCTCAAAGCGATTTTGGTGTTGATGCGGTGGAACCTCTAGTCTTCTGGACGATTATAAAATCTATAGCCCGAGATATCACGTTAACTTTCAAACACTTTTTTCTTTAAAAAAAAATCACTGTGTTGAATGTCCGTAATGGATTCACTTAAAAATAAGTTTTTATTTGCTTATTTTTCTACACTGTTACAACACTTTCACTTCACTTTGCCGTACGGCTGCGCCAATTATGAGTTGGGTCTTTACGCGAACATAAAAAAAATATTTTATTTTCAATTTTTATTTAACTTTCAATGTTACACGTTTGGTTTCTAAATTACAACTAACTTAATTATGAATTTTATTTTCTTAATTCTAATCTAAAATTATTAAAAATGCTGCGCGTGCGTCTTATGCTTATCCGTTGGCTCAGGTGTCACATATTTTACGATGTTCTCTTTAATTACATTTCCCAAGTGTGGGAAATGCAATTAAGCGTTTTCTTTATGTTCGTCTTTTACATGTGACGAATGAGAAATGCTATTATGCGCTTTGTTGGAACGTAACTGTGTATTCAACAAACTAATTTTTTGTCGGCCTATTTATTTAAGCCACGTTCAAAGGTTGTAAATGCTGCTCTGCCAAAAATCAGTTTAGAACCGTGGTGCTTAAACCATTCGCAAAAATTAATGCGCATTTAACAAAATCTAATTTGGCCAATGGTCCTTAGGTTTATGCCTTAGTATTACATATAGTAGATGGGTCTTGATTTGATAACACTGCGGTTAGACAAAACAATTCTACGAGGCACTCTTCGATTTTATCGTACCTGGTTGTTGCCTTCACATCTTCATAATCCACGTGTCAATTTGACCTATTTTTATGAAATTTCAATTCAAAATTTGATTGAAAATCAAAAATTCCGTGAAACTAAATTATTCTAAATATTATTTATCAAAATTCCGGATCATTGGATGTTTTGAAATATTAAATTGAGCGGTTAATTTGAAAACAAAAAAAATTAATTTTGAATTATTTTATAATTTAATTTCCAAGTATTTTGAATTTTTTTTTTGTTTGTACATAATTTGGTTATAATTCAAGGAAATAAATTAATTATCCGAATTCTGAAGATGGGCGTTTCCTTTGAAAAGTCAAATATCAATGACAATTTAGCATTAAAATGTCTTAACACATTCGCATTCCATCAGATTTTCAAACCTATTTTCCAAAAACATCATTATAACTCCCTCAGGACTCCAAATAATCATGACCCGCATCTATAAAACACTAAAAATGTCCTATATATACATACATACATAAAAATATGAATAATTTATTCATTCACCGGAAAATGTCGATTTTCATCATGCTAATTTTTCACCGGAAAAAAACTTAAATCATAATTCTACTGCGTGTTCATTCAACTCGTTCGCCAGATATAAATCTTCAGTAATACAGAACCGTAAACCATCTTTTAATTTATAATTTGATACATTTTAAATAAAAATTATTTAAATTTGTTTTTTTTGTTTTTTCATTTTCGTTTTCTTGTCCTTTGGAAAATACAAAAAAAAAAAAAAATTTTTTGGTTGGGGGAGGGAAAACTTTTAACTGTACGTCACTTGACGTTAAAATAAGGGTTGCGAATCTAATTATAATCGGATTATGAACCAAAAAAAAACAAAAACAAAAAAAAGGCTTGCTCAACTCCGCAACGTTTACAGTTTACCAACCATAAAATAAGAAAATTAGTGTACATAGAGGGAAATTAATTTCAAGGTTTTTCACTCGATTTTGATTTTTGTGTATAGGTGAAATTTTTATTGGAATAAAATTCAATTTTTTTTTCTCCATTTTCAGATCCACCATCACCACCCATGATTTCGGGTTACACAGAAGGATCAATAATTCCCGCTGGATCGGTACAAAAATTATTGTGTGTATCGTCTGGTGGTAATCCTTTGGCGACATTAACATGGTATAAAAATGACAAGAAGGTAATGAACATTTTTCTGTTTCCTATAAACTCATGGATATCTTAGTAACAAAATATTTTTTTTATTTTATTAGATAAATTCTGTTGCTAAGTCATCAGACAAATCGGTCTCGGCGGAATTAACCATATTAGCAAATGTGACGGATAATCAAGCAAGATACAGGTGTGAAGCACATAATAGTGCTACAGAGATACCACTATTCGAAACAATCACGCTTAGTGTGCATTTTGCGCCCGAAATTGTTAAAATACATGTGGAACCGGAAGAATTGCAGCCGGGCGATGAGGCCACCTTGAGGTGTGATTCAAGTTCGAGTAATCCTCCAGCAAAATTGTCATGGTGGCGGGATGGCATACCGGTCGAATGTACAGCTAACAATACCAAAGCTGGTCTCTGGGGTGGCACCATATCGTCATCCGAGCTGAAAATTAATGTCACACAAGAAATGAACGGAATTCCGTTCACATGCCAAAGTGTAAACGAAGAACTCGAACGAAGTGTACATGAAGTTGTAACACTACAAGTTTTATATCCGCCTAAATTTACTCCACCACCATCGTATACCGCGGTCGGTATCGAAGGTGAACCACTACAAGTCGCAATGACAGCCACAGCAAATCCAGCCTCGATAGCATACACATGGACCAAGGACGGGCTACCAATATTAACAGCGACTCCAAATGGGATCGAACGAATTGTGTCCGAAGGTCCAATACTAAATATTACGAAACTAAGTCGAAAAGATGCCGGCGTTTATACATGTGAGGCAGTCAATTCACAGGGTTCGGCAATAATTAATATAACGGTTGTCGTGGAATATGGCGCCCTAATCACAAATATATCAGAAAACATAATCACAAATCCTGGAAATGCCACCAATTTAACGTGTACTGTCGAAGGCAAACCATTGTCAGCGGAACACATTCGATGGGAGCGGCTGGGATATGACATGTCTGGCAAAACATCAACCACATATATAAACGGTACATCATATCTAACCGTTAAAAATCCGCAACGTGATGATGTCGGCAATTTTCGATGTATAGCGGATAATCGCGTCTCAAACCCAACCAGCCGCGATGTAATGCTGATCGTTAAATTTTCACCTGAAATCGATAAAAATATGCTACGTGCTGCAAGTGGGGCAAATGAACGCGGCCGACTACCTTGTCGATCACAATCCGTACCTGCACCAAATTTCTTATGGTTCCGCAATGGACAAAGACTGAACGTAAATCTTACTTCCAAATATTTTGTAGAATATAGACAAATTGATACGCTCACATATGAATCAATACTTTTGATCGAACGTGTCTCATCTAGTGATTATGGTTCATACGAGTGTATGGCAAATAATTCATTGGGTTCAAAAACAGAGCTCGTACGATTGGATGTTACATCATCACCGGATCCACCACATAATTTAACCATTGTTAATGTTACGCACGAGAGTGTAACATTACATTGGGTGCCCGGTTTTGATGGGGGCCGAAAAGCAAGCTACCGGATACGATATCGGGAAGCAACGAGCGAACATTATAAATACGAAGATGGACGACCGAATTCGAATAAAATGACAATAAGCGGTTTAAAAATGAATACACTGTATTTATTCTCGGTGATGGCAATGAACGACCTGGGAAGCAGTCGATATCTTCCCGATCTAACCAAAGCGCAAACGAAAGGTAGGTTTTGATTTTGATGAGTAGCTAATAAAATATTTTACTAATCTAACATTTTACTAAACTACAAATAAAAAAGATGCCCCACCATCACAACCGGCACCATCTCTTGGTGTACCACCGACAACCACATTACCCATTGTCGGTGGTACATCAGGGTTATTACTATTAGTTGGTGTTGCATCTGGTACCGCATTAGTTCTTATAAATATTCTACTAATCGGATGCTGTTTGCATAAACGAAGCCAAAAACGAATTAAACGAGGAATTTCAGGTTAGGTTCATAGCCATTTTGTTGTTTTGTTTTTATTTTTCGAATCTACCTTTACACGAACAATTAAATCGGATTGTGAAACAAGGACCTGCGTGCGTGCCCACTCTACTAACCGCCTTTTTATAATTTTATTTTAATTTTTTATTTATTTGTTTTTATTTTTTATTTTTTTTGATAATAAAATAGCGATAGAAGAAGAGCTGATGACGCCACAGGTGCTCGAAAAAAGCGAAATACCAAAAGTAGCGATAATTGGTTTTGCGATTGCCGGAATTATTACGCTGCTCGCTAATGTTGCGCTAGCGGCGTTTTTAATTTATCGAAAACGTCGTAAAGGTAGACATTTTTTTTGTTTTGTTTTTTATTTTTATTTATGATCAATTTATGCGCGATATTGTTGCTAATCATTACTCTTTTATTTCATGCAGAAGCGTCAACACAAAATAGCAAAACGGCAACAATTGAAATGTATGCGCCAAGTAGTTATAACGATACAGTTACAGGGGAAACATTGTCGAGTGTTTCGGAAAAAAGTGATTCGTACTCGAACGAGGGTAGTCAGCCAGATTATATGGTATGTATACGAAATACTGCAGCCTTAAATATTTCTGTACTAATTTATGCTTTGTGTTTTCAGGATGAGACTCGGAAAAAAGCAGCATCAACGTATTTAGTAGAAAATTCGGATATACCACCGCCTAGATATCAAAAGGATGGTATGTTACCATCACATTATCCTAACAATATTAGTCTAAATCATCCAGGTTTGAATACTAACTCTATACAAAAAAAATTATAAATGTTTGTCTTTGTTGCTTTATGCGTGTTTTTGTGAAGAGCTCGAATTGTTTTAGTCCAAACGGATTTTTAGCGTAGTTCTCGGCTCAGTTAATTTGCTTTCGTAATTTTAAATTGTGTAAATTAACTAACATTTTTTGTTCAAAATTTATACATGACACAACAGACAGAAACTTTTAAAATTATCATTATAAATCTTTTCCAAATTTATGTTCGATGTTAGAATTACAAAAATCATTGCATCATAGAATTCTAATTTCAATTCTTCATTTTTAATTTTAGTTCACACAAGAACTCTTCCACATCCGCGACACATAACAGCAAATCATGATCAACGTGCGCGAGACGATCAAATGATCGGTAAACTGGGTTATATTCCAGCACCATCACCTGCACCACCTTTAGACGGTTCATATTACAATATGAACAGTGATCGTTACTTATCATATCCGCCGATGGATTATCCGCCAATAGAATTTTCAACACCACCACCATTGCCTTTACAAACACATAATTTACAAACTGGCCTACCGGTTAGCCAACAACAACAACAAAATGGTCCAATTGTTGGTATTGGTGGTGGCGGTACACTAAGACGGGGCACACGACTTGTACCACCGCCCGATGTAACACATCATACAACGCATAATAATCATCAACAAATTAATGGTGGTGGCCTACTCGGCATTTCACCATCATCGACTGCATCATCTCAACAGCAACAACCTCAATTAAGTAATAATAATAGTACAATATCACAAATGTCATCACAGTTACAATCATCGACGCCGAAACAGCCCCAGGGTATATTAAAAGATCCGTCAAAATTGAGGCAAAATAATGCAAATAATTTAAATAATTTACAAATACTAAATGTACAAAACGTGATACCAACAGGTTTAGGTAATAATTTAATGGTTGGCGGCTATGATCCGACAACAACAAATCTTAGTTCATTCAATACGTCAATGGGTCATTATACAGACGCGGATGGTCATCTAGTATAGAATTATATGATTATTATTTAATTAATTAAAAAAAACAGTTAATTTCTCTCTATATATTATTAATTAATTAATTAAATAAAATATCCGTAATATAATAAAAAAAAATGAAAAATACTGTACGCCTAATAATCCTTCGTCCTTCCTTGCCCCAACCCAATCTTCAGCATATTCAACAAAAAAAAAAAAAATCAATTTGATGTTATAAATGTATAAATTATTAATTAAACTAAAAAAATATATAAATAAATATAATTTTTTTATTTTTTAAGACCAAAAATACAAATAAATATTTTAATTAATATAATTAATTAAAATTAATTAAATTATAAATTATCAGAACAATCGAACAATGAATATACTTCGAAAGAATAAATAAGATTTTTTTTTTTTTTTTTTAAATTAAATAATTATATAAAATTAATCAATTTTTACTTTTTAATTATTAAAATATGATGTAAAATTGTAAATATTATAAAATAAGTTTAATTATTAAATAAATATTAAAATCAATATGGCGTCTAAATAATATATAATTTAACCAGTGATCCACCATTTTGTTTTTATTTTTCGCGTATGCCGGACGCCATTTTGTGTTACTTTTAATTAGAAATGAGATATAATAAATAAAAAGTAAATAAATTAATGATGAATTTATTAAAATTACTGTAAAAATTAAAATTAAATATTAAAAATTAAAACAAAAAATGTTTTTTTTATTATTAATTATTATTATTATTATTATTATTATTCAGGGATTTTTGTATAGAACAAAATAAAATAAAAAATTATAAATTTAAATCAAATAAAAATCCACCATTTTGTTTCGTGTGTGTGTATCGTGTAAAATGTCTTCCCGAAATATAATTTTTTTTGTTGTTTGTTTTCGTTTCGTTTTTCTATTAATTTTTTTGTTTAATTTTAATTTTTATTTAATTTTTAAGCAAACCAAAGAACGTGAATATTTTTATTATTATTATTATTATTAATTAATTAATTATTACTATATAATTTAATCTTGCCCATTCTTCTTAATTAAGTATGAATATTATAAAAATTAATAATCCAACCATCGACAAAAAATAAATAAATTTGCCAAATTTAAATTTATTAATTAAATAAAAAATCTAAGTGCCTTATATATATAAAAATCTAAAATCCCTGATTAAATTAAAGAATTATCTAAATAAATTTGTTAAAATTAAATTAAAGACTAAACATTTTAATTACACAAATCTATAGCAGAACATTTTATTTTAAAACGTTTAACCTAACAAAACGAAAAATTAGTGTGATGACAATAAAACAAAATTGTAATGATCTCACCTCATCAAAAACCTATATCAAAATTATAAAAAAAAAACAAAAACAAAAAAAAATCAAATTAATTAATAATATTTTTTTTAACTTTAGCCATACATAAAACGTTTAAAATAAAATGTTCGACTATAATTTACAATTTTATTACAAATAAATATAAATTTATATCCAATTATTTTTCTTTTTTATTTATAATTTTGTTTTTCTAGGTGTTACAAAAAAAAAATGAAAAATATTTCACCCAAATTGAATTTATAAATAATTTAATATGCCAAAAAAGTGACTGATGCAAAATTAAAACAAAAAACAATTACATTTATTTATTTGTTGATGGAAATAAATAAAATGAATAAAAATTAATAATTTATTTTTATTTTATTTCGAAATACAATCAAAAAAAAATCATAAAAAATACAAAACAAAAAAAAAATTTTGATAATCAAATTTGCCAAATATTTCTTATATATATTTTTATTTTATTATTTTAATTTCTAATTAAAATTAAAAAAAAAACAATTAAAACATAAACATTATTAAATATATCTATATATTTATTGTACATATTAAATCTAAATATTAAAAAAAAAAATTATATAAATATCCTGTTAATTATTTAATATATTATTAAAAAATTATAATTAAAAAAAAAAACATAAAACACACAAAAAATAATAATATTAATAATTTTTTTTTTCAAAATATTAAAAAAAAACAAAAAAAAAAAATAATAATTTTAAATTTAAGATTAAAAATTAAAAATTTTAGATAGAAATTTAGATAAAAATTAACAAAACAAGAAAACTATATATATAAAGAAATAAATAATAATTCAAATTTTTTTTTTTAATTTTTATTTTTAAAATTACAAAATAAATAAAGAAATATATAATTAAAAAAAAAATTAATTAAAATTCCATCCTTTTTCATTAAAAAATAAAAAATAAACAGAACATAATTAAATATATATATTTAAAGAAATAAAAGAAAATTATAACATCTCAAAATAAACATGAAACTTTAAATGATTTAAAAATATATATATTTAAAAAATAATAACAAAAAAACTCAAATGAAAAATTAAAAAATATATTATATATTATTAATAATAATAATAAAAAATATATATATAAAATTAATTTAATTTAAATAAAATAAAAAAAAAATAAAAATTTGTATGTAAAATTAATTAATTGAAAAATTAAAAATGAAAAAAAAAAATTAATATTACAGTTTTTATTTAAACAAACCATTTGTATAATGTGTCTTTGCTTAGTTAAAATAAAAATCCGTTGTGCCATCTACATTAATGCAACTAAACTGCGGAAAATACTCTAGTGACACCTACACTAAATCATTGTATACACAATTTTTCTTTTGTGAAAACGGATACATTCTCAACAGCGGAAAAAATAGTCGCCATCTTTAGCTGGAATCATTGTATCTTCATATCTGTAAATTATTTGGTTACGCTTACGATATGGTTATACAAAACTAGACAGACTACAAGAATAAAAATGGTTTTGTACATTAAATATTCGTCATCTTAACGCAATATCGGCGTTTTGGTGACTACTTTCTGGCTTTCAGCGATATGATAATTTTTTATCATGTGGTTGTTTGAATGGTTCATGTCCCCAAAAAAAAAAACACATATTTTTTGGAATGACTAGAGAATAATGAAATATTGAAAATCGAAAAAAAGTCGAGAAAAAATTAGGTAATTGGAATCAATTTTGCTTTGACAGAGGCAGGTAGATTTTAATTAAAAAACCGTCTTTCACAGGTAGCCAACCTGCTCACGTTTTATTCAAAATGCCACAAACTACAACTTTTTATGAATAAGGTAGCGGAAACCATGAAATCATGTTTTTTAGAGGTAATCTTTTGAGGTAAGAAGAGGTAATCTTTTGACTCGAGTTATCGGTAAAAATATATAAGGAAGAAAGAAAAATTGGACGATCTGAAACCGTCATCCGCAATCTTTTAAAAAAAAGGCCCAAATTATAGCGTAAAGGAGAAATTGGACCTTCCTGTGGCGACTCGACACATTTCCCGTATTTTTAGCAGTACACCAAACTTAAAATGGACTATATTGAAAAGTAAACCGCCTTTAACTAAAGTGCATAAGGAGAGCCGCCTCAAATTTGCTCGTAAACACATATCGTGGACAACAAACTGGCAGAAGGTGATTTTTTGTGACGATAAAAAATTTAACCTCGATGGCCCTGACTGCTACTGTTGCTACTGGCATAATTTGAAAGACCATGGAGTCTTCAGATCGAAACGTAACTTCGGTGGAGGAAGCGTAATGATATGGGGAGCCTTTCTTTACCAAACAAAACTTCCCATCTGCTTTATAACGAATCGGATGAACTCCCGTATGTACACAGATCTTTTGGAAGATGTTTTAATTAGTTACCTTGACAATAGCGATGAAGAAAATTACATATTCCAGCAAGATAATGCCTCGATCCATGTGTCCAATGAATCCAAACAGTGGTTTTGCGACAAGAACATCCCTCTTCTTGAATGGCCAGCTTGCAGTCCTGACTGCAATCCAATTGAGAACCTTTGGGGTATCATGGCTGGCAAAGTGTATGCAAATGGTCGGCAATTTGAGAACGTTAATGACTTGAAAATTACCATCCGTGACTGTTGGGCGAAAATTGATATGGAAACACTTGAAAAATTAATAGATTCAATGCCAAATCGAGTTTTCGATGTAATAAAAAATGGTGGAGGTCACACAAAATATTAAATAAATGAAAAACCAAATTTTTTCTTACGGTTTTTGTAATTATGACGAGTGCGTTTATACGAATGTCTAGTTGAATTTTTGATTTCTCAATTTTATTAAAGTCAAATATTCAAACAGTTATTAATTTGTTACCTTAACTACAAGTCTTAGATGGAATACACAAATTAGGTTAATTGGAAATAATTAGAAAGGTCTTGTTTAAATATATTTAAAAAATATAGTGCGCTTATACGAATGTCTATCAATGTACATGTTTTGTTTAGTTTATATAATTTTAGTTTTGGTGCTGCATTTTTTGTTTACAGTGAAATGCTAAATAGATCTATTAAACGTGCAGAAATATTCGACCGATTCTAATCGCCGTTTGTATGACAATTACAGGTCTCAACGCCTATTGATAGAGGTTTCAATCATCGAAATCGGAGCACATTTGCAGATTTTCGATTTTTGTGGCTCTGAATTTGTGGGCTATAGTTCAGTTGATTTTCAAAAAAATTGAATTTTCCACGAAACGTGTAGAAATATTCGACCGATCCAAATGGCCGTTTGTATGACAATTACAGGTCTCAACGCCTATTGATAGAGGTTTCAATCATCGAAATCGGAGCACATTTGCAGATTTTCGATTTTTGTGGCTCTGAATTTGTGGGCTATAGTTCAGTTGATTTTCAAAAAAGTTGAATTTTCCACGAAACGTGTAGAAATATTCGACCGATCCAAATGGCCGTTTGTATGACAATTACAGGTCTCAACGCCTATTGATAGAGGTTTCAATCATCGAAATCGGAGCACATTTGCAGATTTTCGATTTTTGTGGCTCTGAATTTGTGGGCTATAGTTCAGTTGATTTTCAAAAAAGTTGAATTTTCCACGAAACGTGTAGAAATATTCGACCGATCCAAATGGCCGTTTGTATGACAATTACAGGTCTCAACGCCTATTGATAGAGGTTTCAATCATCGAAATCGGAGCACATTTGCAGATTTTCGAATTTTGTGGCTCTGAATTTGTGGGCTATAGTTCAGTTGATTTTCAAATAAATTGAATTTTCCACGAAACGTGTAGAAATATTCGACCGATCCAAATAGCCGTTTGTATGACAATTACAGGGCTCAACGCCTATCGATAGAGGTATCAATCATCGAAATCGGAGCACATTTGCAAATTTTCGAATTTTGTGGCTCTGAATTTGTGGGCTATAGTTCAGTTGATTTTCAAAAAAAATTTAATTTTCCACGAAACGTGTAGAAATATTCGACCGATCCAAATAGCCGTTTGTATGACAATTACAGGTCTCAACGCCTATCGATAGAGGTTTCAATCATCGAAATCGGAGCACATTTGCAGATTTTCGAATTTTGTGGCTCTGAATTTGTGGGCTATAGTTCAGTTGATTTTCAAAAAAATTGAATTTTCCACGGAATGTGTAGAAATATTCGACCGATCCAAATAGCCGTTTGTATGACAATTACAGGGCTCAACGCCTATCGATAGAGGTATCAATCATCGAAATCTGAGGACATTTGCAGATTTCCGATTTTTGTGGCTTTGAAATTGTGGGTTATAGTTCAGTTGATTTTCAAAAAAATTGAATTTTCCACGGAATGTGTAGAAATATTCGACCGATCCAAATGGCCATTTGTATGACAATTACAGGTCTCAACGCCTATTGATAGAGGTATGAATCATCGAAATCGGAGCACATTTGCAGATTTTCGATTTTGTGGCTCTGAATTTGTGGGCTATAGTTCAGTTGATTTTCAAAAACATTGAATTTTCCACGAAACGTGTAGAAATATTCGACCGATCCAAATTGCAGTTTTTATGATATTTACAGGTCTCAACACCTATTGATAGAGGTATGAATCATCGAAATCGGAGCACATTTGCAGATTTTCGATTTTTGTGGTTCTGAATTTGTGGGCTATAGTTCAGTTGGTATTCAAAAAAATTGAATTTTCCACGAAACGTGTAGAAATATTCGACCGATCCAAATGGGTGTTTGTATTTCAATTACAGGTCCCAATACCTATTGATAGAGGTATCAATCATCGAAATCGGAGAACATTTGCAGATTTCCGATTTTTGTGGCTTTGAAATTGTTGGCTATAGTTCAGTTGATTTTCATAAAAATTGAATATTCCACGAAACGTGTAGAAATATTTGAACGATCTAAATGGGTGTTTGTATGACAATTACAGGTCTCAACGCCTATTGATAGAGGTTTCAATCATCGAAATCGGAGCACATTTGCAGATTTTCGATTTTTGTGGCTCTGAATTTGTGGGCTATAGTTCAGTTGATTTTCAAAAAAATTGAATTTTCCACGGAATGTGTAGAAATATTCGACCGATCCAAATAGCCGTTTGTATGACAATTACAGGGCTCAACGCCTATCGATAGAGGTATCAATCATCGAAATCTGAGGACATTTGCAGATTTCCGATTTTTGTGGCTTTGAAATTGTGGGCTATAGTTCAGTTGATTTTCAAAAACATTGAATTTTCCACGAAACGTGTAGAAATATTCGACCGATTCAAATGGCCGTTTGTATGACAATTACAGGTCTCAATGCCAATTGATAGAGGTATCAATCATCAAAATCGGAGGACATTTGCAGATTTTCGAATTTTGTGGCTCTGAATTTGTGGGCTATAGTTCAGTTGATTTTCTAAAAAATTGAATTTTCCACGAAAGGTGTAGGAATATTCGACCGATCCAAATGGTCGTTTGTATGACAATTACAGGTCTCAACGCCTATTGATAGAGGTATTAATCATCGAAATCGGAGCACATTTGCAGATTTTCGAATTTTGTGGCTCTGAATTTGTGGGCTATAGTTCAGTTGATTTTCAAAAAAATTGAATTTTCCACGAAACGTGTAGAAATATTCGACCGATCCAAATGGCCTTGTGTATGACAATTACTTTTGCATATTTTCGAATTTTGTGGCTCTGAATTTGTAGGCTATAGTTCAGTTGATTTTCAAAAAAATTGAATTTTCCACGAAATGTGTAGAAATGTTCGACCGATCCAAATGGCGGTTGGTATCACAATTACAGGTCTCAACGCCTATTGATAGAGGTATCAATCATCGAAATCGGAGCACATTTGCAGATTTTCGAATTTTGTGGCTCTGAATTTGTGGGCTATAGTTCAGTTGATTTTCAAAAAAATTGAATTTTCCACGAAACGTGTAGAAATATTCGACCGATCCAAATGGCCTTGTGTATGACAATTACTTTTGCATATTTTCGAATTTTGTGGTTCTGAATTTGTGGGCTATAGTTCAGTTGGTATTCAAAAAAATTGAATTTTCCACGAAACGTGTAGAAATAGTCGACCGATCCAAATGGCCGTTTGTATCACAATTACAGGTCGAAACGCCTATTGATAGAGGTATCAATCATCGAAATCGGAGGACATTTGCAGATTTTCGATTTTTGTGGCTCTGAATTGTGGGCTATAGTTCAGTTGATTTTCAAAAAATTGAATTTTCCACGAAACGTGTAGAAATAGTCGACCGATCCAAATGGCCGTTTGTATCACAATTACAGGTCGAAACGCCTATTGATAGAGGTATCAATCATCGAAATCGGAGCACATTTGCAGATTTTCGAATTTTGTGGCTCTGAATTTGTGGGCTATAGTTCAGTTGATTTTCAAAGAAAATGAATTTTCCACGAAACGTGTAGAAATATTCGACCGATCCAAATGGCTGTTGGTATGACAATTACAGATCTCAACGCCTATTGATAGAGGTATCAATCATCGAAATCGGAAGACATTTGCAGATTTTCGAATTTTGTGGCTCTGAATTTGTGGGCTATAGTTCAGTTGATTTTCAAAAAAATTGAATTTTCCACGAAACGTGTACAAATATTCGACCGATCCAAATGGCCGTTTGCATCACAATTACAGGTCGAAACGCCTATTGATAGAGGTATGAATCATCGAAATCGGAGCACATTTGCAGATTTTCGAATTTTGTGGCTCTGAATTTGTGGGCTATAGTTCAGTTGATTTTCAAAAAAATTGTATTTTCCACGAAACGTGTAGAAATATTTGATCGATCCAAATGGCCGTTTGTATGACAATTACAGGTCTCAACGCCTATTGATAGAGGTTTCAATCATCGAAATCGGAGCACATTTGCAGATTTTCGAATTTTGTGGCTCTGAATTTGTGGGCTATAGTTCAGTTGATTTTCAAAGAAAATGAATTTTCCAAGAAACGTGTAGAAATATTCGACCGATCCAAATGGCTGTTGGTATGACAATTACAGATCTCAACGCCTATTGATAGAGGTATCAATCATCGAAATCGGAAGACATTTGCAGATTTTCGAATTTTGTGGCTCTGAATTTGTGGGCTATAGTTCAGTTGATTTTCAAAAAAATTGAATTTTCCACGAAACGTGTACAAATATTCGACCGATCCAAATGGCCGTTTGCATCACAATTACAGGTCGACACGCCTATTGATAGAGGTATGAATCATCGAAATCGGAGCACATTTGCAGATTTTCGAATTTTGTGGCTCTGAATTTGTGGGCTATAGTTCAGTTGATTTTCAAAAAAATTGAATTTTCCACGATATGTGTAGAAATGTTCGACCGATCCAAATGGCGGTTGGTATGACAATTACAGGTCTCAACGCCTATTGATAGAGGTTTCAATCATCGAAATCGGAGCACATTTGCAGATTTTCGAATTTTGTGGCTCTGAATTTGTGGGCTATAGTTCAGTTGATTTTCAAAAAAATTTAATTTTCCACGAAACGTGTAGAAATAGTCGACCGATCCAAATGGCCGTTTGTATCACAATTACAGGTCGAAACGCCTATTGATAGAGGTATCAATCATCGAAATCGGAGGACATTTGCAGATTTTCGATTTTTGTGGCTCTGAATTGTGGGCTATAGTTCAGTTGATTTTCAAAAAAATTGAATTTTCTACGGAACGTGTAGAAATATTCGACCGATCCAAATGGCTGTTGGTATGACAATTACAGATCTCAACGCCTATTGATAGAGGTATCAATCATCGAAATCGGAGCACATTTGCAGATTTTCGAATTTTGTGGCTCTGAATTTGTGGGCTATAGTTCAGTTGATTTTCAAAGAAAATGAATTTTCCACGAAACGTGTAGAAATATTCGACCGATCCAAATGGCTGTTGGTATGACAATTACAGATCTCAACGCCTATTGATAGAGGTATCAATCATCGAAATCGGAAGACATTTGCAGATTTTCGAATTTTGTGGCTCTGAATTTGTGGGCTATAGTTCAGTTGATTTTCAAAAAAATTGAATTTTCCACGAAACGTGTACAAATATTCGACCGATCCAAATGGCCGTTTGCATCACAATTACAGGTCGAAACGCCTATTGATAGAGAGAGGTATGAATCATCGAAATCGGAGCACATTTGCAGATTTTCGAATTTTGTGGCTCTGAATTTGTGGGCTATAGTTCAGTTGATTTTCAAAAAAATTGAATTTTCCACGATATGTGTAGAAATGTTCGACCGATCCAAATGGCGGTTGGTATGACAATTACAGGTCTCAACGCCTATTGATAGAGGTTTCAATCATCGAAATCGGAGCACATTTGCAGATTTTCGAATTTTGTGGCTCTGAATTTGTGGGCTATAGTTCAGTTGATTTTCAAAAAAATTGAATTTTCCACGAAACGTGTAGAAATAGTCGACCGATCCAAATGGCCGTTTGTATCACAATTACAGGTCGAAACGCCTATTGATAGAGGTATCAATCATCGAAATCGGAGGACATTTGCAGATTTTCGATTTTTGTGGCTCTGAATTGTGGGCTATAGTTCAGTTGATTTTCAAAAAAATTGAATTTTCTACGGAACGTGTAGAAATATTCGACCGATCCAAATGGCTGTTGGTATGACAATTACAGATCTCAACGCCTATTGATAGAGGTATCAATCATCGAAATCGGAGCACATTTGCAGATTTTCGAATTTTGTGGCTCTGAATTTGTGGGCTATAGTTCAGTTGATTTTCAAAGAAAATGAATTTTCCACGAAACGTGTAGAAATATTCGACCGATCCAAATGGCTGTTGGTATGACAATTACAGATCTCAACGCCTATTGATAGAGGTATCAATCATCGAAATCGGAAGACATTTGCAGATTTTCGAATTTTGTGGCTCTGAATTTGTGGGCTATAGTTCAGTTGATTTTCAAAAAAATTGAATTTTCCACGAAACGTGTACAAATATTCGACCGATCCAAATGGCCGTTTGCATCACAATTACAGGTCGAAACGCCTATTGATAGAGGTATGAATCATCGAAATCGGAGCACATTTGCTGCAGATTTTCGAATTTTGTGGCTCTGAATTTGTGGGCTATAGTTCAGTTGATTTTCAAAAAAATTGAATTTTCCACGATATGTGTAGAAATGTTCGACCGATCCAAATGGCGGTTGGTATGACAATTACAGGTCTCAATGCCTATTGATAGAGGTTTCAATCATCGAAATCGGAGCACATTTGCAGATTTTCGAATTTTGTGGCTCTGAATTTGTGGGCTATAGTTCAGTTGATTTTCAAAAAAATTGAATTTTCCACGAAACGTGTAGAAATATTCGACCGATCCAAATGGCCGTTTGTATGACAATTACAGGTCGAAACGCCTATTGATAGAGGTATCAATCATCGAAATCGGAGCACATTTGCAGATTTTCGAATTTTGTGGCTCTGAATTTGTGGGCTATAGTTCAGTTGATTTTCAAAAAAATTGAATTTTCCACGAAACGTGTAGAAATATTCGACCGATCCAAATGGCCGTTTGTATGACAATTACAGGTCGAAACGCCTATTGATAGAGGTATCAATCATCGAAATCGGAGCACATTTGCAGATTTTCGATTTTTGTGGCCCTGAATTTGTGGGCTATAGTTCAGTTGATTTTCAAAAGAATTGAATTTTCCACGAAATGTGTAGAAATGTTCGACCGATCCAAATGGCGGTTGGTATGACAATTACAGGTCGAAACGCCTATTGATAGAGGTTTCAATCATCGAAATCGGAGCACATTTGCAGATTTTCGAATTTTGTGGCTCTGAATTTGTGGGCTATAGTTCAGTTGATTTTCAAAAAAATTGAATTTTCCACGAAACGTGTAGAAATATTCGACCGATCCAAATGGCTGTTGGTATGACAATTACAGATCTCAACGCCTATTGATAGAGGTATCAATCATCGAAATCGGAAGACATTTGCAGATTTTCGAATTTGTGGCTCTGAATTTGTGGGCTATAGTTCAGTTGATTTTCAAAAAAATTGAATTTTCCACGAAACGTGTAGAAATATTTGATCGATCCAAATGGCCGTTTGTATGACAATTACAGGTCTCAACGCCTATTGATAGAGGTTTCAATCATCGAAATCGGAGCACATTTGCAGATTTTCGAATTTTGTGGCTCTGAATTTGTGGGCTATAGTTCAGTTGATTTTCAAAAAAATTGAATTTTCCACGAAACGTGTAGAAATAGTCGACCGATCCAAATGGCCGTTTGTATGACAATTACAGGTCGAAACGCCTATTGATAGAGGTATCAATCATCGAAATCGGAGCACATTTGCAGATTTTCGAATTTTGTGGCTCTGAATTTGTGGGCTATAGTTCAGTTGATTTTCAAAAAAATTGAATTTTCCACGAAATGTATAGAAATATTCGACCGATCCAAATGGCCGTTTGTATGACAATTACAGGTCTCAACGCCTATTGATAGAGGTATCAATCATCGAAATCGGAGCACATTTGCAGATTTTCGAATTTTGTGGCTCTGAATTTGTGGGCTATAGTTCAGTTGATTTTCAAAAAAATTGAATTTTCCACGAAACGTGTAGAAATATTCGACCGATCCAAATGGCCGTTTGTATGACAATTACAGGTCGAAACGCCTATTGATAGAGGTATCAATCATCGAAATCGGAGCACATTTGCAGATTTTCGAATTTTGTGGCTCTGAATTTGTGGGCTATAGTTCAGTTGATTTTCAAAAAAATTGAATTTTCCACGAAACGTGTAGAAATAGTCGACCGATCCAAATGGCCGTTTGTATGACAATTACAGGTCGAAACGCCTATTGATAGAGGTTTCAATCATCGAAATCGGAGCACATTTGCAGATTTTCGAATTTTGTGGCTCTGAATTTGTGGGCTATAGTTCAGTTGATTTTCAAAAAAATTGAATTTTCCACGAAACGTGTAGAAATAGTCGACCGATCCAAATGGCCGTTTGTATGACAATTACAGGTCGAAACGCCTATTGATAGAGGTTTCAATCATCGAAATCGGAGCACATTTGCAGATTTTCGAATTTTGTGGCTCTGAATTTGTGGGCTATAGTTCAGTTGATTTTCAAAAAATTGAATTTTCCACGAAACGTGTAGAAATATTCGACCGATCCAAATGGCTGTTGGTATGACAATTACAGATCTCAACGCCTATTGATAGAGGTATCAATCATCGAAATCGGAAGACATTTGCAGATTTTCGAATTTTGTGGCTCTGAATTTGTGGGCTATAGTTCAGTTGATTTTCAAAAAAATTGAATTTTCCACGAAACGTGTAGAAATATTTGATCGATCCAAATGGCCGTTTGTATGACAATTACAGGTCTCAACGCCTATTGATAGAGGTTTCAATCATCGAAATCGGAGCACATTTGCAGATTTTCGAATTTTGTGGCTCTGAATTTGTGGGCTATAGTTCAGTTGATTTTCAAAAAAATTGAATTTTCCACGAAACGTGTAGAAATAGTCGACCGATCCAAATGGCCGTTTGTATGACAATTACAGGTCGAAACGCCTATTGATAGAGGTATCAATCATCGAAATCGGAGGACATTTGCAGATTTTCGAATTTTGTGGCTCTGAATTTGTGGGCTATAGTTCAGTTGATTTTCAAAAAAATTGAATTTTCCACGAAACGTGTAGAAATAGTCGACCGATCCAAATGGCCGTTTGTATCACAATTACAGGTCAAAATGCCTATTGATAGAGGTATCAATCATCGAAATCGGAGGACATTTGCAGATTTTCGAATTTTGTGGCTCTGAATTTGTGGGCTATAGTTCAGTTGATTTTCAAAAAAATTGAATTTTCCGCGAAACGTGTAGAAATATTCGACTGATTCAAAAGGCCGTTGGTATGACAATTACAGGTCTCAACGCCTATTGATAGAGGTATCAATCATCGAAATCGGAGGACATTTGCAGATTTTCGAATTTTGTGGCTCTGAATTTGTGGGCTATAGTTCAGTTGATTTTCAAAAAAATTGAATTTTCCACGAAACGTGTAGAAATATTCGACCGATCCAAATGGCCGTTTGTATGACAATTACAGGTCGAAACGCCTATTGATAGAGGTATCAATCATCGAAATCGGAGCACATTTGCAGATTTTCGATTTTTGTGGCCCTGAATTTGTGGGCTATAGTTCAGTTGATTTTCAAAAGAATTGAATTTTCCACGAAATGTGTAGAAATGTTCGACCGATCCAAATGGCGGTTGGTATGACAATTACAGGTCTCAACGCCTATTGATAGAGGTATCAATCATCGAAATCGGAGCACATTTGCAGATTTTCGAATTTTGTGGCTCTGAATTTGTGGGCTATAGTTCAGTTGATTTTCAAAGAAAATGAATTTTCCACGAAATGTGTAGAAATATTCGACCGATCCAAATGGCCGTTTGTATGACAATTACAGGTCGAAACGCCTATTGATAGAGGTTTCAATCATCGAAATCGGAGCACATTTGCAGATTTTCGAATTTTGTGGCTCTGAATTTGTGGGCTATAGTTCAGTTGATTTTCAAAGAAAATGAATTTTCCACGAAATGTGTAGAAATATTCGACCGATCCAAATGGCCGTTTGTATGACAATTACAGGTCTCAACGCCTATTGATAGAGGTATCAATCATCGAAATCGGAGGACATTTGCAGATTTTCGAATTTTGTGGCTCTGAATTTGTGGGCTATAGTTCAGTTGATTTTCAAAAAAATTGAATTTTCCACGAAACGTGTAGAAATATTCGACCGATCCAAATAGCCGTTGGTATGACAATTACAGGTCTCAACGCCTATTGATAGAGGTATCAATCATCGAAATCGGAGCACATTTGCAGATTTTCGAATTTTGTGGCTCTGAATTTGTGGGCTATAGTTCAGTTGATTTTCAAAGAAAATGAATTTTCCACGAAATGTGTAGAAATATTCGACCGATCCAAATGGCCGTTTGTATGACAATTACAGGTCTCAACGCCTATTGATAGAGGTTTCAATCATCGAAATCGGAGCACATTTGCAGATTTTCGAATTTTGTGGCTCTGAATTTGTGGGCTATAGTTCAGTTGATTTTCAAAAAAATTGAATTTTCCACGGAACGTGTAGAAATATTCGACCGATCCAAATGGCCGTTGGTATGACAATTACAGGTCTCAACGCCTATTGATAGAGGTATCAATCATCGAAATCGGAGCACATTTGTAGATTTTCGAATTTTGTGGCTCTGAATTTGTGGGCTATAGTTCAGTTGATTTTCAAAAAAATTGAATTTTCCACGAAACGTGTAGAAATAGTCGACCGATCCAAATGGCCGTTTGTATCACAATTACAGGTCAAAACGCCTATTGATAGAGGTATCAATCATCGAAATCGGAGCACATTTGCAGATTTTCGATTTTTGTGGCCCTGAATTTGTGGGCTATAGTTCAGTTGATTTTCAAAAAAATTGAATTTTCCACGAAACGTGTAGAAATATTCGACCGATCCAAATGGCCGTTTGTATGACAATTACAGGTCGAAACGCCTATTGATAGAGGTATCAATCATCGAAATCGGAGCACATTTGTAGATTTTCGAATTTTGTGGCTCTGAATTTGTGGGCTATAGTTCAGTTGATTTTCAAAAAAATTGAATTTTCCACGAAACGTGTAGAAATATTCGACCGATCCAAATGGCCGTTTGTATGACAATTACAGGTCGAAACGCCTATTGATAGAGGTTTCAATCATCGAAATCGGAGCACATTTGCAGATTTTCGAATTTTGTGGCTCTGAATTTGTGGGCTATAGTTCAGTTGATTTTCAAAAAAATTGAATTTTCCACGGAACGTGTAGAAATATTCGACCGATCCAAATGGCCGTTGGTATGACAATTACAGGTCTCAACGCCTATTGATAGAGGTATCAATCATCGAAATCGGAGCACATTTGTAGATTTTCGAATTTTGTGGCTCTGAATTTGTGGGCTATAGTTCAGTTGATTTTCAAAAAAATTGAATTTTCCACGAAACGTGTAGAAATAGTCGACCGATCCAAATGGCTGTTGGTATGACAATTACAGATCTCAACGCCTATTGATAGAGGTATCAATCATCGAAATCGGAGCACATTTGCAGATTTTCGAATTTTGTGGCTCTGAATTTGTGGGCTATAGTTCAGTTGATTTTCAAAAAAATTGAATTTTCCACGAAACGTGTAGAAATAGTCGACCGATCCAAATGGCTGTTGGCAATTACAGATCTCAACGCCTATTGATAGAGGTATCAATCATCGAAATCGGAGCACATTTGCAGATTTTCGATTTTTGTGGCCCTGAATTTGTGGGCTATAGTTCAGTTGATTTTCAAAAGAATTGAATTTTCCACGAAATGTGTAGAAATGTTCGACCGATCCAAATGGCGGTTGGTATGACAATTACAGGTCTCAACGCCTATTGATAGAGGTTTCAATCATCGAAATCGGAGCACATTTGCAGATTTTCGAATTTTGTGGCTCTGAATTTGTGGGCTATAGTTCAGTTGATTTTCAAAAGAATTGAATTTTCCACGAAATGTGTAGAAATGTTCGACCGATCCAAATGGCGGTTGGTATGACAATTACAGGTCTCAACGCCTATTGATAGAGGTTTCAATCATCGAAATCGGAAGACATTTGCAGATTTTCGAATTTTGTGGCTCTGAATTTGTGGGCTATAGTTCAGTTGATTTTCAAAAAAATTGAATTTTCCACGAAACGTGTAGAAATATTCGACCGATCCAAATGGCTGTTGGTATGACAATTACAGATCTCAACGCCTATTGATAGAGGTATCAATCATCGAAATCGGAGCACATTTGCAGATTTTCGAATTTTGTGGCTCTGAATTTGTGGCTATAGTTCAGTTGATTTTCAAAAAAATTGAATTTTCCACGAAACGTGTAGAAATAGTCGACCGATCCAAATGGCCGTTTGTATGACAATTACAGGTCGAAACGCCTATTGATAGAGGTATCAATCATCGAAATCGGAGCACATTTGCAGATTTTCGATTTTTGTGGCTCTGAATTTGTGGGCTATAGTTCAGTTGATTTTCAAAAGAATTGAATTTTCCACGAAATGTGTAGAAATGTTCGACCGATCCAAATGGCGGTTGGTATGACAATTACAGGTCTCAACGCCTATTGATAGAGGTTTCAATCATCGAAATCGGAGCACATTTGCAGATTTTCGAATTTTGTGGCTCTGAATTTGTGGGCTATAGTTCAGTTGATTTTCAAAAAATTGAATTTTCCACGAAGCGTGTAGAAATATTCGACCGATCCAAATGGCTGTTGGTATGACAATTACAGATCTCAACGCCTATTGATAGAGGTAATCAATCATCGAAATCGGAAGACATTTGCAGATTTTCGAATTTTGTGGCTCTGAATTTGTGGGCTATAGTTCAGTTGATTTTCAAAAAATGGAATTTTCCACGAAACGTGTAGAAATATTTGATCGATCCAAATGCCGTTTGTATGACAATTACAGGTCTCAACGCCTATTGATAGAGGTTTCAATCATCGAAATCGGAGCACATTTTGCAGATTTTCGAATTTTGTGGCTCTGAATTTGTGGGGCTATAGTTCAGTTGATTTTCAAAAAAATTGAATTTTCCACGAAACGTGTAGAAATATTCGACCGATCCAAATAGCCGTTGGTATGACAATTACAGGTCTCAACGCCTATTGATAGAGGTATCAATCATCGAAATCGGAGCACATTTGCAGATTTTCGAATTTTGTGGCTCTGAATTTGTGGGCTATTGTTCAGTTGATTTTCAAAAAAAATGAATTTTCCACGAAACGTGTAGAAATATTCGACCGATTCTAATGGCCGTTGATATAACAATTACAGGTCTCAACGCCTATTGATAGAGATATCAATCATCGAAATCGGAGGACATTTGCATATTTTCTATTTTTGTGGCTCTGAATTTGTGGACTATAGTTCAGTTGATTTTCAAAAAAAATGAATCACGGAACGTGCAGAAATATTCGACCGATCCAGATGGCCGTTGGTATGACAATTACAGGTCTCAACGCCTATTGATAGAGGTATCAATCATCGAAATCTGAGGACATTTGCAAATTTTCGAATTTTGTGGCTCTGAAATTGTGGGCTATAGTTCAGTTGATTTTCAAAAAAATTGAATTTTCCACGAAACGTGTAGAAATATTCGACCGATCCAAATGGCTGTTGGTATGACAATTACAGATCTCAACGCCTATTGATAGAGGTATCAATCATCGAAATCGGAGGACATTTGCAGATTTTCGAATTTTGTGGCTCTGAATTTGTGGGCTATAGTTCAAGTTGATTTTCAAAAAAATTGAATTTTCACGATATGTGTAGAAATGTTCGACCGATCCAAATGGCTGTTGGTATGACAATTACAGGTCTCAACGCCTATTGATAGAGGTTTCAATCATCGAAATCGGAGCACATTTGCAGATTTTCGAATTTTGTGGCTCTGAATTTGTGGGCTATAGTTCAGTTGATTTTCAAAAAAATTGAATTTTCCACGAAACGTGTAGAAATATTCGACCGATCCAAATAGCCGTTTGTATGACAATTACAGGTCTCAACGCCTATTGATAGAGGTATCAATCATCGAAATCGGAAGACATTTGCAGATTTTCGAATTTTGTGGCTCTGAATTTGTGGGCTATAGTTCAGTTGATTTTCAAAAAAATTGAATTTTCCGCGAAACGTGTAGAAATATTCGACTGATTCAAAAGGCCGTTGGTATGACAATTACAGGTCTCAACGCCTATTGGTAGAGGTATCAATCATCGAAATCGGAGCACATTTGCAGATTTTCGAATTTTGTGGCTCTGAATTTGTGGGCTATAGTTCAGTTGATTTTCAAAAAAATTGAATTTTCCACGAAATGTGTAGAAATATTCGACCGATCCAAATGGCCGTTTGTATGACAATTACAGGTCTCAACGCCTATTGATAGAGGTTTCAATCATCGAAATCGGAGCACATTTGCAGATTTTCGAATTTTGTGGCTCTGAATTTGTGGGCTATAGTTCAGTTGATTTTCAAAAAAATTGAATTTTCCACGGAACGTGTAGAAATATTCGACCGATCCAAATGGCCGTTGGTATGACAATTACAGGTCTCAACGCCTATTGATAGAGGTATCAATCATCGAAATCGGAGCACATTTGCAGATTTTCGATTTTTGTGGCTCTGAACTTGTGGGCTATAGTTCAGTTGATTTTCAAGAGAATTGAATTTTCACGAAACGTGTAGAAATGTTCGACCGATCCAAATGGCGGTTGGTATGACAATTACAGGTCTCAACGCCTATTGATAGAGGTTTCAATCATCGAAATCGGAGGACATTTGCAGATTTTCGAATTTTGTGGCTCTGAATTTGTGGCTATAGTTCAGTTGATTTTCAAAAAAATTGAATTTTCCACGAAACGTGTAGAAATATTCGACCGATCCAAATGGCCGTTTGTATCACAATTACAGGTCAAAACGCCTATTGATAGAGGTATCAATCATCGAAATCGGAGGACATTTGCAGATTTTCGAATTTTGTGGCTCTGAATTTGTGGGCTATAGTTCAGTTGATTTTCAAAAAAATTGAATTTTCCGCGAAAACGTGTAGAAATATTCGACCGATTCTAATGGCCGTTGATATAACAATTACTGCTCTCAACACCTATTGATAGAGGTATCAATTATGGAAATCGGAGGACATTTGCAGATTTTCGAATTTTGTGGCCTCTGAATTTGTGGGCTATGGTTCAGTTGATTTTCAAAAAAATTGAATTTTCCACGAAACGTGTAGAAATATTCGACCGATTCTAATGGCCGTTGATATAACAATTACAGGTCGAAACGCCTATTGATAGAGGTATCAATCATCGAAATCTGAGGACATTTGCAGATTTTCGAATTTTGTGGCTCTGAAATTGTGGGCTATAGTTCAGTTGATTTTCAAAAAAATTGAATTTTCCACGAAACGTGTAGAAATAGTCGACCGATCCAATGGCCGTTTGTATGACAATTACAGGTCAAAACGCCTATTGATAGAGGTATCAATCATCGAAATCGGAGGACATTTGCAGATTTTCGAATTTTGTGGCTCTGAATTTGTGGGCTATAGTTCAGTTGATTTTCAAAAAAATTGAATTTTCCACGAAACGTGTAGAAATATTCGACTGATTCAAAAGGCCGTTGGTATGACAATTACAGGTCTCAACGCCTATTGGTAGAGGTATCAATCATCGAAATCGGAGCACATTTGCAAATTTTCGAATTTTGTGGCTCTGAATTTGTGGGCTATAGTTCAGTTGATTTTCAAAAAATTGAATTTTCCACGAAATGTGTAGAAATATTCGACCGATCCAAATGGCCGTTTGTATGACAATTACAGGTCTCAACGCCTATTGATAGAGGTTTCAATCATCGAAATCGGAGCACATTTGCAGATTTTCGAATTTTGTGGCTCTGAATTTGTGGGCTATAGTTCAGTTGATTTTCAAAAAAATTGAATTTTCCACGAAACGTGTAGAAATATTCGACCGATCCAAATGGCTGTTGGTATGACAATTACAGATCTCAACGCCTATTGATAGAGGTATCAATCATCGAAATCGGAGGACATTTGCAGATTTTCGAATTTTGTGGCTCTGAATTTGTGGGCTATAGTTCAGTTGATTTTCAAAAAAATTGAATTTCCCACGAAACGTGTAGAAATATTCGACCGATCCAAATGGCCGTTTTTATGACAATTACAGGACTCAATGCTTATTGATCGAGGTATCAATCATCGAAATCAGAGCACATTTGCAGATTTTCGCATTTTGTACCTCTGAATTTGTGGGCTATAGTTCAGTTGATTTTCAAAAAAATTGAATTTTCCACGGAACGTGTAGAACTATTTGACCGATCCAAATGGCCATTTGTATGACAATTACAGGTCTCAACGCTTATTGATAGAGGTATCAATCATCGAAATCGGAGCACATTTGCAGATTTTCGAATTTTGTGGCTCTGAATTTGTGGGCTATAGTTCAGTTGATTTTCAAAAAATTGAATTTTCCACGGAACGTGTAGAAATATTCGACCGATCCAAATGGCCGTTGTATGACAATTACAGGTCTCAACGCCTATTGATAGAGGTATCAATCATCGAAATCGGAGGACATTTGTAAATTTTCGATTTTTGTGGCTCTGAATTTGTGGACTATAGTTCAGTTGATTTTCAAAAAAATTGAATTTTCCACGGAACGTTTAGAAATATTCGACCGATCCAAATGGCCGTTTGTATGACAATTACAGGTCTCAACGCCTATTGATAGAGGTATCAATCATCGAAATCGGAAGACATTTGCAGATTTTCGAATTTTGTGGCTCTGAATTTGTGTGCTATAGTTCAGTTGATTTTCAAAAAAATTGAATTTTCCACGAAACGTGTAGAAATATTCGACCGATCCAAATGGCCGTTTGTATGACAATTACAGGTCTCAACGCCTATTGATAGAGGTATCAATCATCGAAATCGGAAGACATTTGCAGATTTTCGAATTTTGTGGCTCTGAATTTGTGGGCTATAGTTCAGTTGATTTTCAAAAAATTGAATCACGGAACGTGCAGAAATATTCGACCCGATTCTATTGATAGAGGTATCAATCATCGAAATCGGAGGACATCTGCAGATTTTCGATTTTGTGGCTCTGAATTTGTGGGCTATAGTTCAGTTGACTTTCAAAGAAAACGAATTTTCCACGAAACGTGTAGAAATATTCGACTGATTCAAAAGGCCGTTGGTATGACAATTTCAGGTCTCAACGCCTACTGGTAGAGTTATCAATCATCGAAATCGGAGCACATTTGCAGATTTTCGAGATTTGTGGCTCTGAATTTGTGGGCTATAGTTCAGTTGATTTTCAAAAAAAAATTATTTTCCGCGAAACGTGTAGAAATATTCGACCGATCCAAATGGCCGTTTGTATGACAATTACAGGTCTCAACGCCTATTGATAGAGGTATCAATCATCGAAATCGGAGGACATTTGCAGATTTGAAATTTTGTGGCTCTGAATTTGTGGGCTATAGTTCAGTTGATTATCAAAAAAAATTTAATTTTCCACGAAACGTGTAGAAATATTCGACTGATCCAAATGGCCGTTGGTATGACAATTACAGGTCTCAACGCCTATTGATAGAGGTATCAATCATCGAAATCGGAAGACATTTGCAGATTTTCGAATTTTGTGGCTCTGAATTTGTGGGCTATAGTTCAGTTGATTTTCAAAAAAATTGAATCACGGAACGTGCAGAAATATTCGACCGATTCTATTGATAGAGGTATCAATCATCGAAATCGGAGGACATCTGCAGATTTTCGATTTTTGTGGCTCTGAATTTGTGGGCTATAGTTCAGTTGACTTTCAAAGAAAAACGAATTTTCCACGAAACGTGTAGAAATATTCGACTGATTCAAAGGCCGTTGGTATGACAATTTCAGGTCTCAACGCCTACTGGTAGAGTTATCAATCATCGAAATCGGAGCACATTTGCAGATTTTCGAGATTTGTGGCTCTGAATTTGTGGGCTATAGTTCAGTTGATTTTCAAAAAAATTTAATTTTCCACGAAACGTGTAGAAATATTCAATCGATCCACATGGCCGTTTGTATGACAATTACAGGTCTCAACGCCTATTGATAGAGGTTTCAATCATCGAAATCGGAGCACATTTGCAGATTTTCGATTTTTGTGGCTCTGAATTTGTGGACTATAGTTCAGTTGATTTCAAAAAAATTGTATCACGGAACGTGCAGAAATATTCGACCGATCCAGATGGCCGTTTGTATGACAATTACAGGTCTCAACGCCTATTGATAGAGGTATCAATCATCGAAATCTGAGGACATTTGCAAATTTTCGAATTTTGTGGCTCTGAATTTGTGGGCTATAGTTCAGTTGATTTTCAAAAAAATTGAATTTTCCACGAAACGTGTAGAAATATTCGACCGATCCAAATGGCCGTTTGTATGACAATTACAGGTCTCAACGCCTATTGATAGAGGTATCAATCATCGAAATCGGAAGACATTTGCAGATTTCGAATTTTGTGGCTCTGAATTTGTGGGCTATAGTTCAGTTGATTTTCAAAAAAATTGAATCACGGAACGTGCAGAAATATTCGACCGATTCTATTGATAGAGGTATCAATCATCGAAATCGGAGGACATCTGCAGATTTTCGATTTTTGTGGCTCTGAATTTGTGGGCTATAGTTCAGTTGACTTTCAAAGAAAACGAATTTTCCACGAAACGTGTAGAAATATTCGACTGATTCAAAAGGCCGTTGGTATGACAATTTCAGGTCTCAACGCCTACTGGTAGAGTTATCAATCATCGAAATCGGAGCACATTTGCAGATTTTCGAGATTTGTGGCTCTGAATTTGTGGGCTATAGTTCAGTTGATTTTCAAAAAAAAATTATTTTCCGCGAAACGTGTAGAAATATTCGACCGATCCAAATGGCCGTTTGTATGACAATTACAGGTCTCAACGCCTATTGATAGAGGTATCAATCATCGAAATCGGAGGACATTTGCAGATTTTGAAATTTTGTGGCTCTGAATTTGTGGGCTATAGTTCAGTTGATTATCAAAAAAATTTAATTTTCCACGAAACGTGTAGAAATATTCGACTGATCCAAATGGCCGTTGGTATGACAATTACAGGTCTCAACGCCTATTGGTAGAGGTATCAATCATCGAAATCGGAGCACATTTGCAGATTTTCGAATTTTGTGGCTCTGAATTTGTGGGCTATAGTTCAGTTGATTTTCAAAAATATTGAATTTTCCACGAAATGTGTAGAAATATTCGACCGATCCAAATGGCCGTTTGTATGACAATTACAGGTCTCAACGCCTATTGATAGAGGTTTCAATCATCGAAATCGGAGCACATTTGCAGATTTTCGAATTTTGTGGCTCTGAATTTGTGGGCTATAGTTCAGTTGATTTTCAAAAAAATTGAATTTTTCACGGAACGTGTAGAAATATTCGACCGATCCAAATGGCCATTTGTATGACAATTACAGGTCTCAACGCCTATTGATAGAGGTTTCAATCATCGAAATCGGAGCACATTTGCAGATTTTCGAATTTTGTGGCTCTGAATTTGTGGGCTATAGTTCAGTTGATTTTCAAAAAAATTAAATTTTCCACGAAACGTGTAGAAATGTTCGATCGATCCAAATGGCCGTTTGTATGACAATTACAGGTCTCAACGCCTATTGATAGAGGTTTCAATCATCGAAATCGGAGCACATTTGCAGATTTTCGAATTTTGTGGCTCTGAATTTGTGGGCTATAGTTCAGTTGATTTTCAAAAAAATTGAATTTCCCACGAAACGTGTAGAAATATTCGACCGATTCTAATGTCCGTTGATATAACAATTACAGGTCTCAACGCCTATTGATAGAGGTATGAATCATCGAAATCGGAGCACATTTGCAGATTTTCGAATTTTGTGGCTCTGAATTTGTGGGCTATAGTTCAGTTGATTTTCAAAAAAATTGAATTTTCCACGGAACGTGTAGAAATATTCGACCGATCCAAATGGCCGTTGGTATGACAATTACAGGTCTCAACGCCTATTGGTAGAGGTATCAATCATCGAAATCGGAGCACATTTGCAGATTTTCGAATTTTGTGGCTCTGAATTTGTGGGCTATAGTTCAGTTGATTTTCAAAAATATTGAATTTTCCACGAAATGTGTAGAAATATTCGACCGATCCAAATGGCCGTTTGTATGACAATTACAGGTCTCAACGCCTATTGATAGAAATTTCAATCATCGAAATCGGAGCACATTTGCAGATTTTCGAATTTTGTGGCTCTGAATTTGTGGGCTATAGTTCAGTTGATTTTCAAAAAAATTAAATTTTCCACGAAATGTGTAGAAATATTCGACCGATCCAAATGGCCGTTTGTATGACAATTACAGGTCTCAACGCCTATTGATAGAGGTAGCAATCATCGAAATCGGAGGACATTTGCAGATTTTCGAATTTTGTGGCTCTGAATTTGTGGGCTATAGTTCAGTTGATTTTCAAAAAAATTGAATTTTCCACGGAACGTGTAGAACTATTTGACCGATCCAAATGGCCATTTGTATGACAATTACAGGTCTCAACGCTTATTGATAGAGGTATCAATCATCGAAATCGGAGCACATTTGCAGATTTTCGAATTTTGTGGCTCTGAATTTGTGGGCTATAGTTCAGTTGATTTTCAAAAAAATTGAATTTTCCACGGAACGTGTAGAAATATTCGACCGATCCAAATGGCCGTTGTATGACAATTACAGGTCTCAACGCCTATTGATAGAGGTATCAATCATCGAAATCGGAGGACATTTGTAAATTTTCGATTTTTGTGGCTCTGAATTTGTGGACTATAGTTCAGTTGATTTTCAAAAAAATTGAATTTTCCACGGAACGTTTAGAAATAGTCGACCGATCCAAATGGCGTTTGTATGACAATTACAGGTCGAAACGCCTATTGATAGAGGTATCAATCATCGAAATCGGAGGACATTTGCAAATTTTCGATTTTTGTGGCTCTGAATTTGTGGGCTATAGTTCAGTTGATTTTCAAAAAAATTGAATTTCCCACGGAACGTGTAGAAATATTCGACCGATTCTAATGGCCGTTGATATAACAATTACAGGTCTCAACGCCTATTGATAGAGGTATCAATCATCGAAATCGGAGGACATTTGCAGATTTTCGCATATTGTGCCTCTGAATTTGTGGGCTATAGTTCAGTTGATTTTCAAAAAAATTGAATTTCCCACGAAACGTGTAGAAATATTCGAACGATCCAAATAGCCGTTTTTATGACAATTACAGGACTCAATGCTTATTGATCGAGGTATCAATCATCGAAATCGGAGCACATTTGCAGATTTTCGCATTTTGTGCCTCTGAATTTGTGGGCTATAGTTCAGTTGATTTTCAAAAAAATTGAATTTTCCACGGAACGTGTAGAACTATTTGACCGATCCAAATGGCCATTTGTATGACAATTACAGGTCTCAACGCTTATTGATAGAGGTATCAATCATCGAAATCGGAGCACATTTGCAGATTTTCGAATTTTGTGGCTCTGAATTTGTGGGCTGTAGTTCAGTTGATTTTCAAAAAAATTGAATTTCCCACGAAACGTGTAGAAATATTCGACCGATCCAAATGGCCGTTTGTATGACAATTACAGGTCTCAACGCCTATTGATAGAGGTATCAATCATCGAAATCGGAGCACATTTGCAGATTTTCGAATTTTGTGGATCTGAATTTGTGGGCTATAGTTCAGTTGATTTTCAAAAAAATTGAATTTTCCACGGGACGTGTTGAAACATTCGACCGATCCAAATGGCCGCTTGTATGACAATTACAGGTCTCAACGCCTATTGATAGAGGTATCAATCATCGAAATCGGAGCACATTTGCAGATTTTCGAATTTTGTGGCTCTGAATTTGTAGGCTATAGTTCAGTTGATTTTCAAAAAAATTGAATATTCCACGAAACGTGTAGAAATATTCGACCGATCCAAATGGATGTTTGTATGACAATTACAGGTCTCAACGCCTATTGATAGAGGTATCAATCATCGAAATCGGAGGTCATTTGCAGATCTTCGAATTTTGTGGCTCTGAATTTGTAGGCTATAGTTCAGTTGATTTTCAACAAAATTGAATATTCCACAAAACGTGTAGAAATATTCAACCGATCCAAATGGCCGTTGGTCTAACAATTACAGGTCTCAACGCATATTGTTAGAGGAATCAGTTATCGAAATCGGAGCACATTTGCAGATTTTCGAATTTTGTGGCTCTGAATTTGTGGGCTATAGTTCAGTTGATTTTCAAAAAAATTGAATTTCCCACGAAACGTGTAGAAATATTCGACCGATCCAAATGGCCGTTTGTACGACAATTACAGGTCTCAACGCCTATTGATAGCGGTATCAATCATCGAAATCGGAGCACATTTGCAGATTTTCGAATTTTGTGGCTCTGAAATTGTGGGCTATAGTTCAGTTGATTTTCAAAAAAATTGAATTTCCCACGAAACGTGTAGAAATATTCGACCGATCCAAATGGCCGTTGGTACGACAATTACAGGTCTCTACGCCTATTGATAGAGGTATCAATCATCGAAATCGGAGCACATTTGCAGATTTTCGAATTTTGTGGCTCTGAATTTGTGGGCTATAGTTCAGTTGATTTTCAAAAAAATTGAATTTCCCACGAAACGTGTAGGAATATTCGACCGATCCAAATGGTCGTTTGTATGACAATTACAGGTCTCAACGCCTATTGATAGAGGTATCAATCATCGAAATCGGAGCACATTTGCAGATTTTCGAATTTTGTGGCTCTGAATTTGTGGGCTATAGTTCAGTTGATTTTCAAAAAAATTGAATTTCCCACGAAACGTGTAGAAATATTCGACCGATCCAAATGGCCGTTGGTACGACAATTACAGGTCTCAACGCCTATTGATAGCGGTATCAATCATCGAAATCGGAGCACATTTGCAGATTTTCGAATTTTGTGGCTCTGAATTTGTGGGCTATAGTTCAGTTGATTTTCAAAAAAATTGAATTTTCCACGAAACGTGTAGGAATATTCGACCGATCTAAATGGTTGTTTGTATGACAATTACAGGTCTCAACGCCTATTGATAGAGGTATCAATCATCGAAATCGGAGCACATTTGCAGATTTTCGAATTTTGTGGCTCTGAATTTGTGGGCTATAGTTCAGTTGATTTTCAAAAAAATTGAATTTCCCACGAAACGTGTAGAAATATTCGACCGATCCAAATGGCCGTTGGTACGACAATTACAGGTCTCAACGCCTATTGATAGCGGTATCAATCATCGAAATCGGAGCACATTTGCAGATTTTCGAATTTTGTGGCTCTGAATTTGTGGGCTATAGTTCAGTTGATTTTCAAAAAAATTGAATTTCCCACGAAACGTGTAGGTCGTTTGTATGACAATTACAGGTCTCAACGCCTATTGATAGAGGTATCAATCATCGAAATCGGAGCACATTTGCAGATTTTCGAATTTTGTGGCTCTGAATTTGTGGGCTATAGTTCAGTTGATTTTCAAAAAAATTGAATTTTCCACGAAACGTGTAGAAATATTTGACCGATCCAAATGGTCGTTTGTATGACAATTACAGGTCTCAACGCCTATTGATAGAGGTATCAATCATCGAAATCGGAGCACATTTGCAGATTTTCGAATTTTGTGGCTCTGAATTTGTGGGCTATAGTTCAGTTGATTTTCAAAAAAATTGAATTTTCCACGAAACGTGTAGGAATATTTGACCGATCCAAATGGTCGTTTGTATGACAATTACAGGTCGAAACGCCTATTGATAGAGGTATCAATCATCGAAATCGGAGCACATTTGCAGATTTTCGAATTTTGTGGCTCTGAATTTGTGGGCTATAGTTCAGTTGATTTTCAAAAAAATTGAATTTTCCACGAAACGTGTAGAAATATTCGACCGATTCTAATGGCCGTTGATATAACAATTACAGGTCTCAACGCCTATTGATAGAGGTTTCAATCATCGAAATCGGAGGACATTTGCAGATTTTCGAATTTTGTGGCTCTGAATTTGTGGGCTATAGTTCAGTTGATTTTCAAAAATATTGAATTTTCCACGAAACGTGTAGAAATATTCGACCGATCCAAATGGCCGTTTGTATGACAATTACAGGTCTCAACGCCTATTGATAGAGTTTCAATCATCGAAATCGGAGCACATTTGCAGATTTTCGAATTTTGTGGCTCTGAATTTGTGGGCTATAGTTCAGTTGATTTTCAAAAAAATTGAATTTTCCACGGAACGTGTAGAAATATTCGACCGATCCAAATGGCCGTTGGTATGACAATTACAGGTCTCAACGCCTATTGGTAGAGGTATCAATCATCGAAATCGGAGCACATTTGCAGATTTTCGCATTTTGTGCCTCTGAATTTGTGGGCTATAGTTCAGTTGATTTTCAAAAAAATTGAATTTTCCACGGAACGTGTAGAACTATTCGACCGATCCAAATGGCCGTTTGTACGACAATTACAGGTCTCAACGCCTATTGATAGAGGTATCAATCATCGAAATCGGAGGACATTTGCAGATTTTCGAATTTTGTGGCTCTGAATTTGTGGGCTATAGTTCAGTTGATTTTCAAAAAAATTAAATTTTCCACGAAATGTGTAGAAATATTCGACCGATCCAAATGGCCGTTTGTATGACAATTACAGGTCTCAACGCCTATTGATAGAGGTTTCAATCATCGAAATCGGAGCACATTTGCAGATTTTCGAATTTTGTGACTCTGAATTTGTGGGCTATAGTTCACTTGATTTTCAAAAAAATTGAATTTTCCACGAAACGTGTAGAAATATTCGACCGATTCTAATGGCCGTTGATATAACAATTACAGGTCTCAACGCCTATTGATAGAGGTATCAATCATCGAAATCGGAGGACATTTGCAGATTTTCGAATTTTGTGGCTCTGAATTTGTGGGCTATAGTTCAGTTGATTTTCAAAAAAATTGAATTTTCCACGAAACGTGTAGAAATATTCGACCGATCCAAATGGCCGTTTGTATGACAATTACAGGTCGAAACGCCTATTGATAGAGGTATCAATCATCGAAATCGGAGGACATTTGCAAATTATCGCATATTGTGCCTCTGAATTTGTGGGCTATAGTTCAGTTGATTTTCAAAAAAATTGAATTTCCCACGAAACGTGTAGAAATATTCGACCGATCCAAATAGCCGTTTTTATGACAATTACAGGACTCAATGCTTATTGATCGAGGTATCAATCATCGAAATCGGAGCACATTTGCAGATTTTCGCATTTTGTGCCTCTGAATTTGTGGGCTATAGTTCAGTTGATTTTCAAAAAAATTGAATTTTCCACGAAACGTGTAGAAATATTCGACCGATCCAAATGGCCGTTTGTACGACAATTACAGGTCTCAACGCCTATTGATAGAGGTATCAATCATCGAAATCGGAGGACATTTGCAGATTTTCGAATTTTGTGGCTCTGAATTTGTGGGCTATAGTTCAGTTGATTTTCAAAAAAATTTAATATTCCACGAAACGTGTAGGAATATTCGACCGATCCAAATGGTCGTTTGTATGACAATTACAGGTCTCAACGCCTATTGATAGAGGTATCAATCATCGAAATCGGAGCACATTTGCAGATTTTCGAATTTTGTGGCTCTGAATTTGTGGGCTATAGTTCAGTTGATTTTCAAAAAAATTGAATTTTCCGCGAAACGTGTAGAAATATTCGACCGATCCAAATGGCCGTTTGTATGACAATTACAGGTCTCAACGGCTATTGATAGAGGTATCAATCATCGAAATCGGAGGACATTTGCAGATTTTCGAATTTTGTGGCTCTGAATTTGTGGGCTATAGTTCAGTTGATTTTCAAAAAAATTGAATTTTCCGCGAAACGTGTAGAAATATTCGACCGATCCAAATGGCTGATGGTATGACAATTACAGGTCTCAACGCCTATTGATAGAGGTATCAATCATCGAAATCGGAAGACGTTTGCAGATTTTCGAATTTTGTGGCTCTGAATTTGTGGGCTTATAGTTCAGTTGATTTTCAAAAGAAATGAATTTTCCACGAAACGTGTAGAAATATTCGACCGAATCAAATGGCCGTTTGTATGACAATTACAGGTCTCAACGCCTATTGATAGAGGTATCAATCATCGAAATCGGAGCACATTTGCAGATTTTCGAATTTTGTGGCTCTGAATTTGTCGGCTATAGTTCAGTTGATTTTCAAAAAATTGAATTTTTCGCGAAACGTGTAGAAATATTCGACCGATCCAAATAGCTGTTGGTATGACAATTACAGATCTCAACGTCTATTGATAGAGGTATCAATCATCGAAATCGGAAGACGTTTGCAGATTTTCGAATTTTGTGGCTCTGAATTAGTGGGCAGTTAATTTTCAAAAAAAATGAATTTTTCACGAAACGTAGAGAAATATTCGACCGAACCAAACAGCCGTTTGTAGGACAATTACAGGTCTCAACGCCTATTGATAGAGATATCAATCATCGAAATCGGAGGTCATTTGCAGATTTTCGAATTTTGTCGCTCTGAATTTGTGGGCTATAGTTCAGTTGATTTTCAAAAGAATTGAATTTTCCGCGAAACGTGTAGAAATATTCGACCGATCCAAATGGCCGTTTGTATGACAATTACAGGTCTCAACGCCTATTGATAGAGGTATCAATCATCGAAATCGGAGGACATTTGCAGATTTTTGAATTTTGTGGCTCTGAATTTGTGGGCTCTAGTGTAGGATCCAAATGGTCGTTTGTATGACAATTACAGGTCTCAACGCCTATTGATAGAGGTATAAATCATCGAAATCGGAGCACATTTGCAGATTTTCGAATTTTGTGGCTCTGAATTTGTGGGCTATAGTTCAGTTGATTTTCAAAAAAATTGAATTTTCCACGAAACGTGTAGAAATATTCGATCGATCCAAATGGCCGTTTGTATGACAATTACAGGTCTCAACGCCTATTGATAGAGGTATCAATCATCGAAATCGGAGCACATTTGCAGATTTTCGAATTTTGTGGCTTTGAATTTGTGGGCTATAGTTCATTTGATTTTCAAAAAAATTGAATTTTCCACGAAACGTGTAGAAATATTCGACCGATCCAAATGGCCGTTGGTACGACAATTACAGGTCTCAACGCCTATATTGATAGCGGTATCAATCATCGAAATCGGAGCACATTTGCAGATTTTCGAATTTTGTGGCTCTGAATTTGTGGGTTATAGTTCAATTGATTTTCAAAAAAATTTAATTTTCCACGAAACGTGTAGAAATATTCGACCGATCCAAATGGCCGTTTGTATGACAATTACAGGTCTCAACGCCTATTGATAGAGGTATCAATCATCGAAATCGGAGCACATTTGCAGATTTTCGAATTTTGTGGCTTTGAATTTGTGGGCTATAGTTCGTTTGATTTTCAAAAAAATTGAATTTTCCACGAAACGTGTAGAAATATTCGACCGATCCAAATGGCCGTTGGTACGACAATTACAGGTCTCAACGCCTATATTGATAGCGGTATCAATCATCGAAATCGGAGCACATTTGCAGATTTTCGAATTTTGTGGCTCTGAATTTGTGGGTTATAGTTCAATTGATTTTCAAAAAAATTTAATTTTCCACGAAACGTGTAGAAATATTCGACCGATCCAAATGGCCGTTTGTATGACAATTACAGGTCTCAACGCCTATTGATAGAGGTATCAATCATCGAAATCGGAGCACATTTGCAGATTTTCGAATTTTGTGGCTTTGAATTTGTGGGCTATAGTTCGTTTGATTTTCAAAAAAATTGAATTTTCCACGAAACGTGTAGAAATATTCGACCGATCCAAATGGCCGTTGGTACGACAATTACAGGTCTCAACGCCTATATTGATAGCGGTATCAATCATCGAAATCGGAGCACATTTGCAGATTTTCGAATTTTGTGGCTCTGAATTTGTGGGCTATAGTTCATTTGATTTTCAAAAAAATTGAATTTTCCACGAAACGTGTAGAAATATTCGACCGATCCAAATGGCCGTTGGTACGACAATTACAGGTCTCAACGCCTATATTGATAGCGGTATCAATCATCGAAATCAGAGCACATTTGCAGATTTTCGAATTTTGTGGCTCTGAATTTGTGGGTTATAGTTCAATTGATTTTCAAAAAAATTTAATTTTCCACGAAACGTGTAGAAATATTCGACCGATCCAAATGGCCGTTTGTATGACAATTACAGGTCTCAACGCCTATTGATAGAGGTATCAATCATCGAAATCGGAGCACATTTGCAGATTTTCGAATTTTGTGGCTTTGAATTTGTGGGCTATAGTTCGTTTGATTTTCAAAAAAATTTAATTTTTCACGAAACGTGTAGAAATATTCGACCGATCCAAATGGCCGTTGGTACGACAATTACAGGTCTCAACGCCTATATTGATAGCGGTATCAATCATCGAAATCGGAGCACATTTGCAGATTTTCGAGTTTTGTGGCTTTGAATTTGTGGGCTATAGTTCATTTGATTTTCAAAAAAATTGAATTTTCCACGAAACGTGTAGAAATATTCGACCGATCCAAATGGCCGTTGGTACGACAATTACAGGTCTCAACGCCTATATTGATAGCGGTATCAATCATCGAAATCAGAGCACATTTGCAGATTTTCGAATTTTGTGGCTCTGAATTTGTGGGTTATAGTTCAAATTGATTTTCAAAAAAATTTAATTTTCCACGAAACGTGTAGAAATATTCGACCGATCCAAATGGCCGTTTGTATGACAATTACAGGTCTCAACGCCTATTGATAGAGGTATCAATCATCGAAATCGGAGCACATTTGCAGATTTTCGAATTTTGTGGCTTTGAATTTGTGGGCTATAGTTCGTTTGATTTTCAAAAAAATTGAATTTTCCACGAAACGTGTAGAAATATTCGACCGATCCAAATGGCCGTTGGTACGACAATTACAGGTCTCAACGCCTATATTGATAGCGGTATCAATCATCGAAATCGGAGCACATTTGCAGATTTTCGAGTTTTGTGGCTTTGAATTTGTGGGCTATAGTTCATTTGATTTTCAAAAAAATTGAATTTTCCACGAAACGTGTAGAAATATTCGACCGATCCAAATGGCCGTTGGTACGACAATTACAGGTCTCAACGCCTATATTGATAGCGGTATCAATCATCGAAATCAGAGCACATTTGCAGATTTTCGAATTTTGTGGCTCTGAATTTGTGGGTTAGTGGGTTATAGTTCAATTGATTTTCAAAAAAATTTAATTTTCCACGAAACGTGTAGGAATATTCGACCGATACAAATGGTCGTTTGTATGACAATTACAGGTCTCAACGCCTATTGATAGAGGTATCAATCATTGAAATCGGAGCACATTTGGAGATTTTCGAATTTTGTGGCTCTGAATTTGTGGGCTATAGTTCAGTTGATTTTCAAAAAAATTGAATTTTCCACGAAACGTGTAGAAATATTCGACTTATCCAAATGGTCGTTTGTATGACAATTACAGGTCTCAACGCCTATTGATAGAGGTATCAATCATCGAAATCGGAGCACATTTGCAGATTTTCGAATTTTGTGGCTCTGAATTTGTGGGCTATAGTTCAGTTGATTTTCAAAAAAATTGAATTTTCCGCGAAACGTATAGAAATATTCGAGCGATCCAAATGGCCGTTTGTACGACAATTACAGGTCTCAACGCCTATTGATAGAGGTATCAATCATCGAAATCGGAGGACATTTGCAGATTTTCGAATTTTGTGGCTCTGAATTTGTGGGCTATAGTTCAGTTGATTTTCAAAAAAATTGAATTTTCCACGAAACGTGTAGAAATATTCGACCGATTCAAATGGCTGTTGGTATGACAATTACAGGTCTCAACGCCTATTGATAGAGGTATCAATCATCGAAATCGGAGGACATTTGCAGATTTTCGAATTTTGTGGCTCTGAATTTGTGGGCTATAGTTCAGTTGATTTTGAAAAAAATTGAATTTTCCACGAAACGTGTAGAAATATTCGACCGATCCAAATGGCCGTTTGTATGACAATTACAGGTCTCAACGCCTATTGATAGAGGTATCAATCATCGAAATCGGAGCACATTTGCAGATTTTCGAATTTTGTGGCTCTGAATTTGTGGGCTATAGTTCAGTTGATTTTCAAAAAAATTGAATTTTCCACGAAACGTGTAGAAATATTCGACTTATCCAAATGGTCGTTTGTATGACAATTACAGGTCTCAACGCCTATTGATAGAGGTATCAATCATCGAAATCGGAGCACATTTGCAGATTTTCGAATTTTGTGGCTCTGAATTTGTGGGCTATAGTTCAGTTGATTTTCAAAAAAATTGAATTTTCCGCGAAACGTATAGAAATATTCGAGCGATCCAAATGGCCGTTTGTACGACAATTACAGGTCTCAACGCCTATTGATAGAGGTATCAATCATCGAAATCGGAGGACATTTGCAGATTTTCGAATTTTGTGGCTCTGAATTTGTGGGCTATAGTTCAGTTGATTTTCAAAAAAATTGAATTTTCCACGAAACGTGTAGAAATATTCGACCGATTCAAATGGCTGTTGGTATGACAATTACAGGTCTCAACGCCTATTGATAGAGGTATCAATCATCGAAATCGGAGGACATTTGCAGATTTTCGAATTTTGTGGCTCTGAATTTGTGGGCTATAGTTCAGTTGATTTTGAAAAAAATTGAATTTTCCACGAAACGTGTAGAAATATTCGACCGATCCAAATGGCCGTTTGTATGACAATTACAGGTCTCAACGCCTATTGATAGAGGTATCAATCATCGAAATCGGAGCACATTTGCAGATTTTCGAATTTTGTGGCCTCTGAATTTGTGGGCTATAGTTCAGTTGATTTTCAAAAAAATTGAATTTTCCACGAAACGTGTAGACAATTCGACTTATCCAAATGGTCGTTTGTATGACAATTACAGGTCTCAACGCCTATTGATAGAGGTATCAATCATCGAAATCGGAGCACATTTGCAGATTTCGAATTTTGTGGCTCTGAATTTGTGGGCTATAGTTCAGTTGATTTTCAAAAAATTGAATTTTCCGCGAAACGTATAGAAATATTCGAGCGATCCAAATGGCCGTTTGTACGACAATTACAGGTCTCAACGCCTATTGATAGAGGTATCAATCATCGAAATCGGAGGACATTTGCAGATTTTCGAATTTTGTGGCTCGAATTTGTGGGCTATAGTTCAGTTGATTTTCAAAAAAATTGAATTTTCCACGAAACGTGTAGAAATATTCGACCGATTCAAATGGCTGTTGGTATGACAATTACAGGTCTCAACGCCTATTGATAGAGGTATCAATCATCGAAATCGGAGGACATTTGCAGATTTTCGAATTTTGTGGCTCTGAATTTGTGGGCTATAGTTCAGTTGATTTTGAAAAAAATTGAATTTTCCACGAAACGTGTAGAAATATTCGACCGATCCAAATGGCCGTTTGTATGACAATTACAGGTCTCAACGCCTATTGATAGAGGTATCAATCATTGAAATCGGAGCACATTTGGAGATTTTCGAATTTTGTGGCTCTGAATTTGTGGGCTATAGTTCAGTTGATTTTCAAAAAAATTGAATTTTCCACGAAACGTGTAGAAATATTCGACTTATCCAAATGGTCGTTTGTATGACAATTACAGGTCTCAACGCCTATTGATAGAGGTATCAATCATCGAAATCGGAGCACATTTGCAGATTTTCGAATTTTGTGGCTCTGAATTTGTGGGCTATAGTTCAGTTGATTTTCAAAAAAATTGAATTTTCCGCGAAACGTATAGAAATATTCGAGCGATCCAAATGGCCGTTTGTACGACAATTACAGGTCTCAACGCCTATTGATAGAGGTATCAATCATCGAAATCGGAGGACATTTGCAGATTTTCGAATTTTGTGGCTCTGAATTTGTGGGCTATAGTTCAGTTGATTTTGAAAAAAATTGAATTTTCCACGAAACGTGTAGAAATATTCGACCGATCCAAATGGCCGTTTGTATGACAATTACAGGTCTCAACGCCTATTGATAGAGGTATCAATCATCGAAATCGGAGCACATTTGCAGATTTTCGAATTTTGTGGCTCTGAATTTGTGGGCTATAGTTCAGTTGATTTTCAAAAAAATTGAATTTTCCACGAAACGTGTAGGAATATTCGACCGATCCAAATGGTCGTTTGTATGACAATTACAGGTCTCAACGCCTATTGATAGCGGTATCAATCATCGAAATCGGAGCACATTTGCAGATTTTCGAATTTTGTGGCTCTGAATTTGTGGGCTATAGTTCAGTTGATTTTCAAAAAAATTGAATTTTCCACGAAACGTGTAGGAATATTCGACCGATCCAAATGGTCGTTTGTATGACAATTACAGGTCTCAACGCCTATTGATAGAGGTATCAATCATCGAAATCGGAGCACATTTGCAGATTTTCGAACTTTGTGGCTCTGAATTTGTGGGCTATAGTTCAGTTGTTTTTCAAAAAAATTGAATTTTCCACGAAACGTGTAGGAATATTTGACCGATCCAAATGGTCGTTTGTATGACAATTACAGGTCTCAACGCCTATTGATAGAGGTATCAATCATCGAAATCGGAGCACATTTGCAGATTTTCGAATTTTGTGGCTCTGAATTTGTGGGCTATAGTTCAGTTGATTTTCAAAAAATTGAATTTTCCACGAAACGTGTAGAAATATTCGACCGATCCAAATGGCCGTTGGTACGACAATTACAGGTCTCAACGCCTATATTGATAGCGGTATCAATCATCGAAATCGGAGCACATTTGCAGATTTTCGAATTTTGTGGCTCTGAATTTGTGGGCTATAGTTCAGTTGATTTTCAAAAAAATTGAATTTTCCACGAAACGTGTAGAAATATTCGACCGATCCAAATGGCCGTTGGTACGACAATTATAGGTCTCAACGCCTATTGATAGAGGTATCAATCATCGAAATCGGAAGACATTTGCAGATTTTCGAATTTTGTGGCTCTGAATTTGTGGGCTATAGTTCAGTTGATTTTCAAAAAAATTGAATTTTCCACGAAACGTGTAGGAATATTCGACCGATCCAAATGGTCGTTTGTATGACAATTACAGGTCTCAACGCCTATTGATAGAGGTATCAATCATCGAAATCGGAGCACATTTGCAGATTTTCGAATTTTGTGGCTCTGAATTTGTGGGCTATAGTTCAGTTGATTTTCAAAAAAATTGAATTTTCCGCGAAACGTGTAGAAATATTCGACCGATTCAAATGGCTGTTGGTATGACAATTACAGGTCTCAACGCCTATTGATAGAGGTATCAATCATCGAAATCGGAGGACATTTGCAGATTTTCGAATTTTGTGGCTCTGAATTTGTGGGCTATAGTTCAGTTGATTTTGAAAAAAATTGAATTTTCCACGAAACGTGTAGGAATATTCAACCGATCCAAATGGCCGTTTGTACGACAATTACAGGTCTCAACGCCTATTGATAGAGGTATCAATCATCGAAATCGGAGCACATTTGCAGATTTTCGAATTTTGTGGCTCTGAATTTGTGGGCTATAGTTCAGTTGATTTTCAAAAAAATTGAATTTTCCACGAAACGTGTAGAAATATTCGACCGATCCAAATGGCCGTTTGTACGACAATTACAGGTCTCAACGCCTATTGATAGAGGTATCAATCATCGAAATCGGAGGACATTTGCAGATTTTCGAATTTTGTGGCTCTGAATTTGTGGGCTATAGTTCAGTTGATTTTCAAAAAAATTGAATTTTCCACGAAACGTGTAGGAATATTCGACCGATCCAAATGGTCGTTTGTATGACAATTACAGGTCTCAACGCCTATTGATAGAGGTATCAATCATCGAAATCGGAGCACATTTGCAGATTTTCGAATTTTGTGGCTCTGAATTTGTGGGCTATAGTTCATTTGATTTTCAAAAAAATTGAATTTCCCACGAAACGTGTAGAAATATTCGACCGATTCAAATGGCTGTTGGTATGACAATTACAGGTCTCAACGCCTATTGATAGAGGTATCAATCATCGAAATCGGAGGACATTTGCAGATTTTAGAATTTTGTGGCTCTGAATTTGTCGGCTATAGTTCAGTTGATTTTGAAAAAAATTAAATTTTCCGCGAAACGTGTAGAAATATTCGACCGATCCAAATGGCCGTTTGTATGACAATTACAGGTCTCAACGCCTATTGATAGAGATATCAATCATCGAAATCGGAGGACATTTGCAGATTTTCGAATTTTGTGGCTCTGAATTTGTGGGCTATAGTTCAGTTGATTTTCAAAAAAATTGAATTTTCAACGCCTATTAATAGCGGTATCAATCATCGAAATCGGAGCACATTTGCAGATTTTCGAATTTTGTGGCTCTGAATTTGTGGGCTATAGTTCAGTTGATTTTCAAAAAAATTGAATTTTCCACGAAACGTGTAGGAATATTCAACCGATCCAAATGGTCGTTTGTATGACAATTACAGATCTCAACGCCTATTGATAGAGGTATCAATCATTGAAATCGGACACATTTGGAGATTTTCGAATTTTGTGGCTCTGAATTTGTGGGCTATAGTTCAGTTAATTTTCAAAAAAATTGAATTTTCCACGAAACGTGTAGAAATATTCGATCGATCCAAATGGTCGTTTGTATGACAATTACAGGTCTCAACGCCTATTGATAGAGGTATCAATCATCGAAATCGGAGCACATTTGCAGATTTTCGAATTTTGTGGCTCTGAATTTGTGGGCGAAACGTGTAGAAATATTCGACCGATCCAAATGGCCGTTGGTACGACAATTACAGGTCTCAACGCCTATTGATAGAGGTATCAATCATCGAAATCGGAGGACATTTGCAGATTTTCGAATTTTGTGGCTCTGAATTTGTGGGCTATAGTTCAGTTGATTTTCAAAAAAATTGAATTTTCCACGAAACGTGTAGGAATATTCGACCGATCCAAATGGTCGTTTGTATGACAATTACAGGTCTCAACGCCTATTGATAGAGGTATCAATCATCGAAATCGGAGCACATTTGCAGATTTTCGAATTTTGTGGCTCTGAATTTGTGGGCTATAGTTCAGTTGATTTTGAAAAAAATTAAATTTTCCGCGAAACGTGTAGAAATATTCGACCGATCCAAATGGCCGTTTGTATGACAATTACAGGTCGAAACGCCTATTGATAGAGGTATCAATCATCGAAATCGGAGGACATTTGCAGATTTTCGAATTTTGTGGCTCTGAATTTGTGGGCTATAGTTCAGTTGATTTTCAAACAAATTGAATTTTCCACGAAACATGTAGAAATATTCGACCGATCCAAATGGCCGTTGGTACGACAATTACAGGTCTCAACGCCTATTGATAGCGGTATCAATCATCGAAATCGGAGCACATTTGCAGATTTTCGAATTTTGTGGCTCTGAATTTGTGGGCTATAGTTCAGTTGATTTTGAAAAAAATTAAATTTTCCGCGAAACGTGTAGAAATATTCGACCGATCCAAATGGCCGTTTGTATGACAATTACAGGTCTCAACGCCTATTGATAGAGGTATCAATCATCGAAATCGGAGGACATTTGCAGATTTTCGAATTTTGTGGCTCTGAATTTGTGGGCTATAGTTCAGTTGATTTTCAAAAAAATTGAATTTTCCACGAAACGTGTAGGAATATTCAACCGATCCAAATGGTCGTTTGTATGACAATTACAGATCTCAACGCCTATTGATAGAGGTATCAATCATTGAAATCGGAACACATTTGGAGATTTTCGAATTTTGTGGCTCTGAATTTGTGGGCTATAGTTCAGTTGATTTTCAAAAAAGTTGAATTTTTCGCGAAACGTGTAGAAATATTCGACCGATCCAAATAGCTGTTGGTATGACAATTACAGATCTCAACGCCTATTGATAGAGGTATCAATCATCGAAATCGGAAGACGTTTGCAGATTTTCGAATTTTGTCGCTCTGAATTTGTGGGCTATAGTTCAGTTGATTTTCAAAAAAATTGAATTTTCCGCGAAACGTGTAGAAATATTCGACCGATCCAAATGGCCGTTGGTATGACAATTACAGGTCTCAACGCCTATTGATAGAGGTATCAATCATCGAAATCGGAGGACATTTGCAGATTTTCGAATTTTGTGGCTCTGAATTTGTGGGCTATAGTTCAGTTGATTTTCAAAAAAATTGAATTTTTCGCGAAACGTGTAGAAATATTCGACCGATCCAAATGGCTGTTAGTATGACAATTACAGATCTCAACGCCTATTGATAGAGGTATCAATCATCGAAATCGGAAGACATTTGCAGATTTTCGAATTTTGTGGCTCTGAATTTGTGGGCTATAGTTCAGTTGATTTTCAAAAAAATTGAATTTTCCACGAAACGTGTAGAAATATTCGATCGATCCAAATGGCCGTTGGTATGACAAATATAGGTCTCACCGCCAATCAATCATCGAATTCGGAGCACATTTGCAGATTTTCGAATTTTGTGGCTCTGAATTAGTGGGCAGTTAATTTTCAAAAAAAATGAATTTTCCACGAAACGTGGAGAAATATTCGACCGATCCAAACGGCCGTTTGTATGACAATTACAGATCTCAACGCCTATTGATAGAGGTATCAATCATCGAAATCGGAGCACATTTGCAGATTTTCCAATTTTGTGGCTCTGAATTTGTGGGCTATAGTTCAGTTGATTTTCAAAAAAATTGAATTTTCCACGAAACATGTAGAAATATTCGACCGATCCAAATGGCCGTTGGTACGACAATTACAGGTCTCAACGCCTATTGATAGCGGTATCAATCATCGAAATCGGAGCACATTTGGAGATTTTCGAATTTTGTGGCTCTGAATTTGTGGGCTATAGTTCAGTTAATTTTCAAAAAAATTGAATTTTCCACGAAACGTGTAGAAATATTCGATCGATCCAAATGGTCGTTTGTATGACAATTACAGGTCTCAACGCCTATTGATAGAGGTATCAATCATCGAAATCGGAGCACATTTGCAGATTTTCGAATTTTGTGGCTCTGAATTTGTGGGCTATAGTTCAGTTGATTTTCAAAAAAATTGAATTTTCCACGAAACGTGTAGAAATATTCGACCGATCCAAATGGCCGTTGGTACGACAATTACAGGTCTCAACGCCCATATTGATAGCGGTATCAATCATCGAAATCGGAGCACATTTGCAGATTTTCGAATTTTGTGGCTCTGAATTTGTGGGCTATAGTTCAGTTGATTTTCAAAAAAATTGAATTTTCCACGAAACGTGTAGAAATATTCGACCGATCCAAATGGCCGTTGGTACGACAATTACAGGTCTCAACGCCTATTGATAGCGGTATCAATCATCGAAATCGGAGCACATTTGCAGATTTTCGAATTTTGTGGCTCTGAATTTGTGGGCTATAGTTCAGTTGATTTTCAAAAAAATTGAATTTTCCACGAAACGTGTAGAAATATTCGACCGATCCAAATGGCCGTTGGTACGACAATTACAGGTCTCAACGCCTATTGATAGCGGTATCAATCATCGAAATCGGAGCACATTTGCAGATTTTCGAATTTTGTGGCTCTGAATTTGTGGGCTATAGTTCAGTTGATTTTCAAAAAAATTGAATTTTCCACGAAACGTGTAGGAATATTCGACCGATCCAAATGGTCGTTTGTATGACAATTACAGGTCTCAACGCCTATTGATAGAGGTATCAATCATCGAAATCGGAGCACATTTGCAGATTTTCGAATTTTGTGGCTCTGAATTTGTGGGCTATAGTTCAGTTGATTTTCAAAAAAATTGAATTTTCCACGAAACGTGCAGAAATATTCGACCGATCCAAATGGCCGTTTGTACGACAATTACAGGTCTCAACGCCTATTGATAGAGGTATCAATCATCGAAATCGGAGCACATTTGCAGATTTTCGAATTTTGTGGCTCTGAATTTGTGGGCTATAGTTCAGTTGATTTTCAAAAAAATTGAATTTTCCACGAAACGTGTAGGAATATTCGACCGATCCAAATGGTCGTTTGTATGACAATTACAGGTCTCAACGCCTATTGATAGAGGTATCAATCATCGAAATCGGAGCACATTTGCAGATTTTCGAATTTTGTGGCTCTGAATTTGTGGGCTATAGTTCAGTTGATTTTCAAAAAAATTGAATTTCCCACGAAACGTGTAGAAATATTCGACCGATTCAAATGGCTGTTGGTATGACAATTACAGGTCTCAACGCCTATTGATAGAGGTATCAATCATCGAAATCGGAGCACATTTGCAGATTTTCGAATTTTGTGGCTCTGAATTTGTGGGCTATAGTTCAGTTAATTTTCAAAAAAATTGAATTTTCCACGAAACGTGTAGAAATATTCGATCGATCCAAATGGTCGTTTGTATGACAATTACAGGTCTCAACGCCTATTGATAGAGGTATCAATCATCGAAATCGGAGCACATTTGCAGATTTTCGAATTTTGTGGCTCTGAATTTGTGGGCTATAGTTCAGTTGATTTTCAAAAAAATTGAATTTTCCACGAAACGTGCAGAAATATTCGACCGATCCAAATGGCCGTTTGTACGACAATTACAGGTCTCAACGCCTATTGATAGAGGTATCAATCATCGAAATCGGAGCACATTTGCAGATTTTCGAATTTTGTGGCTCTGAATTTGTGGGCTATAGTTCAGTTGATTTTCAAAAAAATTGAATTTTCCACGAAACGTGTAGGAATATTCGACCGATCCAAATGGTCGTTTGTACGACAATTACAGGTCTCAACGCCTATTGATAGCGGTATCAATCATCGAAATCGGAGCACATTTGCAGATTTTCGAATTTTGTGGCTCTGAATTTGTGGGCTATAGTTCAGTTGATTTTCAAAAAAATTGAATTTCCCACGAAACGTGTAGAAATATTCGACCGATTCAAATGGCTGTTGGTATGACAATTACAGGTCTCAACGCCTATTGATAGAGGTATCAATCATCGAAATCGGAGCACATTTGCAGATTTTCGAATTTTGTGGCTCTGAATTTGTGGGCTATAGTTCAGTTAATTTTCAAAAAAATTGAATTTTCCACGAAACGTGTAGAAATATTCGATCGATCCAAATGGTCGTTTGTATGACAATTACAGGTCTCAACGCCTATTGATAGAGGTATCAATCATCGAAATCGGAGCACATTTGCAGATTTTCGAATTTTGTGGCTCTGAATTTGTGGGCTATAGTTCAGTTGATTTTCAAAAAAATTGAATTTTCCACGAAACGTGTAGAAATATTCGACCGATCCAAATGGCCGTTGGTACGACAATTACAGGTCTCAACGCCTATTGATAGCGGTATCAATCATCGAAATCGGAGCACATTTGCAGATTTTCGAATTTTGTGGCTCTGAATTTGTGGGCTATAGTTCAGTTGATTTTCAAAAAAATTGAATTTTCCACGAAACGTGTAGGAATATTCGACCGATCTAAATGGTCGTTTGTATGACAATTACAGGTCTCAACGCCTATTGATAGAGGTATAAATCATCGAAATCGGAGCACATTTGCAGATTTTCGAATTTTGTGGCTCTGAATTTGTGGGCTATAGTTCAGTTGATTTTCAAAAAAAATGAATTTTCCACGAAACGTGTAGAAATATTCGACCGATCCAAATGGCCGTTGGTACGACAATTACAGGTCTCAACGCCTATATTGATAGCGGTATCAATCATCGAAATCGGAGCACATTTGCAGATTTTCGAATTTTGTGGCTCTGAATTTGTGGGCTATAGTTCAGTTGATTTTCAAAAAAATTGAATTTTCCACGAAACGTGTAGAAATATTCGACCGATCCAAATGGCCGTTGGTACGACAATTATAGGTCTCAACGCCTATTGATAGAGGTATCAATCATCGAAATCGGAGGACATTTGCAGATTTTCGAATTTTGTGGCTCTGAATTTGTGGGCTATAGTTCAGTTGATTTTCAAAAAAATTGAATTTTCCACGAAACGTGTAGGAATATTCGACCGATCCAAATGGTCGTTTGTATGACAATTACAGGTCTCAACGCCTATTGATAGAGGTATCAATCATCGAAATCGGAGCACATTTGCAGATTTTCGAATTTTGTGGCTCTGAATTTGTGGGCTATAGTTCAGTTGATTTTCAAAAAAATTGAATTTCCCACGAAACGTGTAGAAATATTCGACCGATTCAAATGGCTGTTGGTATGACAATTACAGGTCTCAACGCCTATTGATAGAGGTATCAATCATCGAAATCGGAGCATATTTGCAGATTTTCGAATTTTGTGGCTCTGAATTTGTGGGCTATAGTTCAGTTGATTTTGAAAAAAATTGAATTTTCCGCGAAACGTGTAGAAATATTCGACCGATCCAAATGGCCGTTTGTATGACAATTACAGGTCTCAACGCCTATTGATAGAGGTATGAATCATCGAAATCGGAGCACATTTGCAGATTTTCGAATTTTGTGGCTCTGAATTTGTGGGCTATAGTTCAGTTGATTTTCAAAAAAATTGAATTTTCCACGAAACGTGTAGAAATATTCGACCGATCCAAATGGCCGTTGGTACGACAATTACAGGTCTCAACGCCCATATTGATAGCGGTATCAATCATCGAAATCGGAGCACATTTGCAGATTTTCGAATTTTGTGGCTCTGAATTTGTGGGCTATAGTTCAGTTGATTTTCAAAAAAATTGAATTTTCCACGAAACGTGTAGAAATATTCGACCGATCCAAATGGCCGTTGGTACGACAATTACAGGTCTCAACGCCTATTGATAGCGGTATCAATCATCGAAATCGGAGCACATTTGCAGATTTTCGAATTTTGTGGCTCTGAATTTGTGGGCTATAGTTCAGTTGATTTTCAAAAAAATTGAATTTTCCACGAAACGTGTAGAAATTTTCGACCGATCCAAATGGCCGTTTGTACGACAATTACAGGTCTCAACGCCTATTGATAGAGGTATCAATCATCGAAATCGGAGGACATTTGCAGATTTTCGAATTTTGTGGCTCTGAATTTGTGGGCTATAGTTCAGTTGATTTTCAAAAGAAATGAATTTTCCACGAAACGTGTAGAAATATTCGATCGATCCAAATGGCCGTTGGTATGACAAATATAGGTCTCACCGCCAATCAATCATCGAATTCGGAGCACATTTGCAGATTTTCGAATTTTGTGGCTCTGAATTAGTGGGCAGTTAATTTTCAAAAAAAATGAATTTTCCACGAAACGTGGAGAAATATTCGACCGATCCAAACGGCCGTTTGTATGACAATTACAGATCTCAACGCCTATTGATAGAGGTATCAATCATCGAAATCGGAGCACATTTGCAGATTTTCGAATTTTGTGGCTCTGAATTTGTGGGCTATAGTTCAGTTAATTTTCAAAAAAATTGAATTTTCCACGAAACGTGTAGAAATATTCGATCGATCCAAATGGTCGTTTGTATGACAATTACAGGTCTCAACGCCTATTGATAGAGGTATCAATCATCGAAATCGGAGCACATTTGCAGATTTTCGAATTTTGTGGCTCTGAATTTGTGGGCTATAGTTCAGTTGATTTTCAAAAAAATTGAATTTTCCACGAAACGTGTAGAAATATTCGACCGATCCAAATGGCCGTTGGTACGACAATTACAGGTCTCAACGCCTATTGATAGCGGTATCAATCATCGAAATCGGAGCACATTTGCAGATTTTCGAATTTTGTGGCTCTGAATTTGTGGGCTATAGTTCAGTTGATTTTCAAAAAAATTGAATTTTCCACGAAACGTGTAGGAATATTCGACCGATCTAAATGGTCGTTTGTATGACAATTACAGGTCTCAACGCCTATTGATAGAGGTATAAATCATCGAAATCGGAGCACATTTGCAGATTTTCGAATTTTGTGGCTCTGAATTTGTGGGCTATAGTTCAGTTGATTTTCAAAAAAATTGAATTTTCCACGAAACGTGTAGAAATATTCGACCGATCCAAATGGCCGTTGGTACGACAATTACAGGTCTCAACGCCTATATTGATAGCGGTATCAATCATCGAAATCGGAGCACATTTGCAGATTTTCGAATTTTGTGGCTCTGAATTTGTGGGCTATAGTTCAGTTGATTTTCAAAAAAATTGAATTTTCCACGAAACGTGTAGAAATATTCGACCGATCCAAATGGCCGTTGGTACGACAATTATAGGTCTCAACGCCTATTGATAGAGGTATCAATCATCGAAATCGGAGGACATTTGCAGATTTTCGAATTTTGTGGCTCTGAATTTGTGGGCTATAGTTCAGTTGATTTTCAAAAAAATTGAATTTTCCACGAAACGTGTAGGAATATTCGACCGATCTAAATGGTCGTTTGTATGACAATTACAGGTCTCAACGCCTATTGATAGAGGTATAAATCATCGAAATCGGAGCACATTTGCAGATTTTCGAATTTTGTGGCTCTGAATTTGTGGGCTATAGTTCAGTTGATTTTCAAAAAAATTGAATTTTCCACGAAACGTGTAGAAATATTCGACCGATCCAAATGGCCGTTGGTACGACAATTACAGGTCTCAACGCCTATATTGATAGCGGTATCAATCATCGAAATCGGAGCACATTTGCAGATTTTCGAATTTTGTGGCTCTGAATTTGTGGGCTATAGTTCAGTTGATTTTCAAAAAAATTGAATTTTCCACGAAACGTGTAGAAATATTCGACCGATCCAAATGGCCGTTGGTACGACAATTATAGGTCTCAACGCCTATTGATAGAGGTATCAATCATCGAAATCGGAGGACATTTGCAGATTTTCGAATTTTGTGGCTCTGAATTTGTGGGCTATAGTTCAGTTGATTTTCAAAAAAATTGAATTTTCCACGAAACGTGTAGAAATATTCGACCGATCCAAATGGTCGTTTGTATGACAATTACAGGTCTCAACGCCTATTGATAGAGGTATCAATCATCGAAATCGGAGCACATTTGCAGATTTTCGAATTTTGTGGCTCTGAATTTGTGGGCTATAGTTCAGTTGATTTTCAAAAAAATTGAATTTCCCACGAAACGTGTAGAAATATTCGACCGATTCAAATGGCTGTTGGTATGACAATTACAGGTCTCAACGCCTATTGATAGAGGTATCAATCATCGAAATCGGAGCATATTTGCAGATTTTCGAATTTTGTGGCTCTGAATTTGTGGGCTATAGTTCAGTTGATTTTGAAAAAAATTGAATTTTCCGCGAAACGTGTAGAAATATTCGACCGATCCAAATGGCCGTTTGTATGACAATTACAGGTCTCAACGCCTATTGATAGAGGTATGAATCATCGAAATCGGAGCACATTTGCAGATTTTCGAATTTTGTGGCTCTGAATTTGTGGGCTATAGTTCAGTTGATTTTCAAAAAAATTGAATTTTCCACGAAACGTGTAGGAATATTCGACCGATCTAAATGGTCGTTTGTATGACAATTACAGGTCTCAACGCCTATTGATAGAGGTATAAATCATCGAAATCGGAGCACATTTGCAGATTTTCGAATTTTGTGGCTCTGAATTTGTGGGCTATAGTTCAGTTGATTTTCAAAAAAATTGAATTTTCCACGAAACGTGTAGAAATATTCGACCGATCCAAATGGCCGTTGGTACGACAATTACAGGTCTCAACGCCTATATTGATAGCGGTATCAATCATCGAAATCGGAGCACATTTGCAGATTTTCGAATTTTGTGGCTCTGAATTTGTGGGCTATAGTTCAGTTGATTTTCAAAAAAATTGAATTTTCCACGAAACGTGTAGAAATATTCGACCGATCCAAATGGCCGTTGGTACGACAATTATAGGTCTCAACGCCTATTGATAGAGGTATCAATCATCGAAATCGGAGGACATTTGCAGATTTTCGAATTTTGTGGCTCTGAATTTGTGGGCTATAGTTCAGTTGATTTTCAAAAAAATTGAATTTTCCACGAAACGTGTAGGAATATTCGACCGATCCAAATGGTCGTTTGTATGACAATTACAGGTCTCAACGCCTATTGATAGAGGTATCAATCATCGAAATCGGAGCACATTTGCAGATTTTCGAATTTTGTGGCTCTGAATTTGTGGGCTATAGTTCAGTTGATTTTCAAAAAAATTGAATTTCCCACGAAACGTGTAGAAATATTCGACCGATTCAAATGGCTGTTGGTATGACAATTACAGGTCTCAACGCCTATTGATAGAGGTATCAATCATCGAAATCGGAGCATATTTGCAGATTTTCGAATTTTGTGGCTCTGAATTTGTGGGCTATAGTTCAGTTGATTTTCAAAAAAATTGAATTTTCCGCGAAACGTGTAGAAATATTCGACCGATCTAAATGGCTGTTTGCATGACAATTACAGGTCTCAACGCCTATTGATAGAGGTATCAATAGAGGTAGTTTATTTTCGTGAGTTCGTAGCACTCTAACAGACAGCTGTTTAAAATTCCTTGTCATTAGTTTTACATACGACTTACTAATATCATACTTCCCTGCTCTACCTATGTAATGGTTTGTGAGACAATAAATGCACTCTTCTAAGACTTGAAGTCCCGTCCGCTTTTGGAGCGATCGGTTTCAGTAATTTGTTATCTAGACTAAATCAGATGTTTCTATTTAGCATTGAGTACAATTCTCGAAAAGCGACAAACGTCTTTGGCCGGATTATTTTAATATGCTCGTTAAAGCCTAAATTTTGGGCCAATGTTACCCCCAGGTACTTTACCTTCTTTACTACTTCAATACTTTTCCCGTCAACAATAATTTTATATTTGTTGGAATAATTTCGATGTGGATTGAAAAACATGACCTGCATTTTTGTAGCGATTATCCTGATTTTCCGTGTCTCAGTAGCTGATCAGTACGTCGAGATATTTTTGAATTATTATGTTTTGAATTAACTCGCTGTAGTTAGAAAAGAAAATCGTCGTATCATCGGTGTACCCAGAACTGAGCCCTGAGGTACTCCTGCTGTGACACTGTGTATTTGCGAGCTAGCATCTTTGATAGAAACAATGAATTTTCTGTCTGGCAGGTATGAATGAACAAATTTAATTAGTTTGAAAATCAGTTCCCTGTGCCATATCGTGTCAAATGCCTTTTTTATGTCTAGAAATGCCTCAGCTGATATTTTCTTTCTTTTTTTGTAGATTTTCAAATGTTCGAAAATTTACGAACGAAATTTTCGAATAATCGAATTTTTGGGGATTAAGCCAAACTGTACTAATGATATTATTGGGATAGCTTTGCTCGTGGCCATTCAAATGGTTTCTTAGAGTATCAAAACACTTTTGTCTATCTCCACACTGGACTCAATAGGAACTTCCATTCTTGTTCTAATTTTACTGTATACAACATGCCTATACATCGCCAGTCTACATTTACGAAATCCAGCACTTCTTTTGGGTCAACTTGCACATTGGAAGTATAAATACAATTAAACGATAGACCGAGCAGAAATTATCCAACACCACAACTTCACCTTCTATGTTGATGTTCATGGTGACCCCTAGGTCTATAGTCGCATATCGCATTACCTATTGTATGACCATTAGGTATAAGCAATTTCAGGAATGCCTATTTGATAGTTTTGTGTTGCTCAGAAATGCTATATCTGGTTTGATGCTGCTCAATAGCAGTGAAAGTTCATGTCTTCGTGCTAAACTTACTAGACTGTTGCAATTTATTGATAGTATAATTCATTTAACTCGCTACTATTTGCAGCTGTAGCCTCCTCCTCTGTGTCCTGGGCCACGTCTAGCTTCTCCTGATCGCTTTTTGATACTCGACTGCCTGACGCTGCCCCAGTGAAACTAATACTTATACTAACATAGCTTGAGGTAAAGAGCTTTGGATTCAAGGCGAGCATAAGCATCAAAAATTTGGACCCATTTCACCCGCTTCGCTTATTTTTGATACTTACTTACTAACATGAGAAAATACACTAATACAATAAAAATATTTGACGCCACACAATAGCAAAATTTATACGCCGTGTACATATACAAAATTCTCAATCCTCAATTCTCACTTTGCGACCAAAATTGCTGTCCAGGTATTTCAGAAAAACTCGTATTACAAACAAATATAACTTTATTAAAAGTGTTAAACATTTATCTGAGGCACTGTATACCCATATTTACTCATGAAATACCTTCAACTTCGTTCACGGAAAATAAATTCTTAGTAAACCAAACATTTAAATTATTCGTTTCAAATATTTTCATTACAATAAAAATAACAAAGTTTTGAAGCCCACTCTTTTGCAAACCACAATAATGTTATATACATAATTAAATATAATATATACGAAAAACCCACACACTCACCAATTTCCCAGGAAAAGCAAACGAAAAAGAAAATCAAAAAAGCATAAAAATATCAAATGGCTGCCAAAAAGTAGAAACCACCAACAAACGAAAGTGATTCCATTATTGTTAACAAAACCAAAACAAAACATGAAGAACACCAAACAAACTAAAATACGACGACAATATTCCGAACTAATCATAACAAATCGTTCGGCTGATTTTTGTTTATTTACATTTGCCGTAAATAAATACAATAAACGCACGTGGAAAATCAACCAAAACAAACATTCGGAGAAAAATGTTAACACAACATTTTCTCTCAACTATATTTACGCAATCCTCTTCCACAATATCAAAAAACCGAAAGCTCATTGAATTTTCCCGACGTCGACGCGACGTTTAAAAATAAAATCAAAAATCTTTTCATTCAATTTTCCTTTTCACAAATTTTAATTTTAGTTTAGTCTGGGCTGTACAATAATCGAGTCGAAGTGAGTTTTCCCTAAGTAAAAAAAAAAAAAAAAAAGAAGAAGAAATTTTTCTTTTTTCCTATAATACATGGAAAATTGAATTATTTTATTAATTTTTTAATATATATTTCCGATACATAATCAATTAATTTTCATAATTCAATGGTTAAATATGTGAAAAATTGTTTTAAAATTTGGAAAAATCTTAGTGAAAAAATTAAAAATATGAAAAAATTTCCCGGGGGCTAGTGGATAATTTTAGTGATATAAATACAAAAAAAAAATTATTTAAAATATTTCTGTTCACTTTAAAAATAAATTCGGTGTACAATTTTCTTAACAAAAAAAATCATAAAAATTATTAAATTAAAAATTGGGTGTTTTGTGTGGTGGAAAATTAAATAATTTATGCCTAATTGAAAAATAATAAAAAATAAAATTAAAAAATTTTAAGCCGGGCCTGGATTACGGTCTTAAAATTTTTATTTTAAAATAAAAATGAAATAAAAAAAAAAAACGTGTGATTTTAAAATAAAAAAAAAAAAGAAAATAAAAGAAAATTCAGTGAAAATTTATTTTTAATTTTATATTTCCTCTTCAGAATTTTTTTTTTTTCGTTTTTGTTACTACTCGTAACATACATAAAATACTCATGTATACATACATATTAGAGAGCTAAAGTGGTTTATAACCCAAAGCGTGTTAAAAAAGTGAAGAAGGGTAAAAAGGCAAACATAATTAAATTTAACAACAGTGAAGCACAAAAGGTTGAATATCGCTTGTAAAAATTTATTTTTTTAAAATGTGGAAAATTTTCTATTTTTGAAATTGTATCATGAAAATGGGAAAAAGGAACAAAAACAACACAACTAACAATTTGACATATTATGTATATATGTAGGTACAGTAGCGGATCAGGTTAATTAAAAACTTGTAACATTCGGTTTCGTTATATTAAAACACGTGCACTGTTAAATTATATTTACTTGCTGTACACTGAATATTTTGAACTCATCTGTTGAATTATTTTCCTTTGTAATTTCAATTTTCGTGTGTAGGTGTGGAAAATTATAAATTGTAAAAGAAAATTATATCAGCCGATTATTTAAACTTTATTATATGACGATGACGATGATGATGTTGATGATGGCTTTTGATAATTACGATGATTGTCAACATTATCATTGCTTGAAGGTTATTTATTTGTAACAAATGATAATTTGAAATGAATACATATACACAGCACACACACTAAAAATATCTCTATAAATCTCGGTTGACAGTCATTTATCTCTGCTGCTCATTTCTGTATTATACATACAAATCTTCTGCTTTATATTCCCAATTAAAAACCATAAAAAACGAGAGGCGGAAAATTGTAAAGATTTGATGGTGTCTAGTGCTCGTTATAATAATACACAAAAAAAAATTGTTTTAATTAGATTTTGCCGTTGTTATTGTTTTGCTATTCAAAGAAAATTTTTTTTTAAAGAACACTGTAATTTAATCTATATAATTAGATTTAAACTATACAAATGGTACAATATGTATTCTAGATTTTTCAGTAGGGTATTTGATGTTCTGTAAACCTCTTACAAATACCTAACTAAGTATTTGGGATTTTTGTTAGAACATCTGTTTGATTTGTTAATTTATCGTTCTTTTCTAATTATATTGTCGGATATTTTTGTATATATGTACATTTAACTACTACTTAACTCAAATAGATTTTTCAGTCGTCGGAAATGAGAGCATGAGGTTTAATATAGTATTTGATGATGTCTTAATTCTCTTAAGTACATTTCGACACGATATTCATGCTCTTATTCTGACTGAAGCATGGCTTAACAAGAATGATGAGCCATTTTTTAACATACCGAATTAGGAGAGTTTTGGTTCGCACAGAACATATGGAAGAGCGGGTGTTAATATTTTGCATTAATCATATAATCAGGTATCAGTCTAATACTAAAACTTTTTATTGATAAGGTCGAACATTTACTCTATTCTTATCCAAAAAGCATAGTAATAGGTGACTTTAATTTAAATTTAGCAGATCACACAAATTTCGTAAAAAAATATCGCGACTCAGTAATTTCCTCCGGTTTTACTTTTCTAAATAATTTGGACCCACGGTTTCCTACTAGAGTATCAAATACGATATCAACTTATGTTGATCATATTGTAACTGACATTCTTGATCACGAATACCAAATGGTATACTTGGATTTGTCGCTTTCAGATCATAAGATGATTTTATTAAAACAATTCGGAAAACTTTCTAAAAAAGAAAATCGATGTCCTTAACTATGGTGAAATAGATAAAGATAATTTATGGTCCAACTTCGACAACTTTGATTATTTATCGTAGGCTCTGCCAGCCTCATTTGAAAAACATAACCCTGATTATATACTTTTGAGCTAGAATGACTGGTTTTGTAGTATTAAGGTAGGTGCCACCCCATAAACAAATACCGTAACGTAGTCTGGAATCAACTAAGGCATGATAAATAATTTTGAGAACTGATGGTGGACAGTGATCTCTTAATAGATATATTTTCCTCATAGTATAAATAAGTTGGGTATAGTTATTGCTTCAACATGTAATTTAAAATTTAAAAAACAATCAACCGTAATTCCCAGGTATTTGATACTATGGACACTTTCAATAGGGAAACAATGCTGCGAGGAGTTATTAACCCCAGAACAGCGGCTGTCATGAATAATGATATCATTATTCAAGTTTAGGTACCGAGATAAATTGAAAAACATGGCTTTAGTTTTAGGGCTCAATACTAAAGAATGCCGATTAAACCATTGGCTAAGAATCCTCAGATCGTGATTAATATTTGAAAGTGTAGTACCTTACTCTGAAAAGTTTGTGAAAAAATAGAGTTGGTATAAATAAGAAATAGGATCGGCCCGAGAACCGACCCTTGAGGGACTCCCGCTGATAAATTTTCACGGCGACTTAAAACCCCATTGGCGCGAACACGTTGCGAGCGATTAGCAAGATAAGATTCAAACCAAGATAACCTAAACCCTTTAAAACCAGCAAGCTCAAGTTTATTTAGAAGCAATTTATGATTGACCATATCAAATGCTTTTGTAATATCCACAAATAAAGCGGCAACTGAGCGCTTTTCATTAAGGCCATCATGAAGAGTGTTAAAAAAATGTTAATAAAGCATCTTCAGTACCCAAACCAGAACGGAAACCAAATTGCGCATCATTAAAAAAATGTTTACTCTCCAAAAAATCAATCATGCGAAATTTAATAGCTTTTTCGAATACCTTAGAGATAACAGGCAATAAAGAAATAGGCCTATAATTACCAACATTCGACCGATTGCCTTTTTTATGTAAAGGAATATCAATAGCCGACTCAAGAGAGTCGGGAAATAGCCCACGAGTAATATCGACAATATTGAATTTAATATGTTTCAGTAGTGTGTTACTCAAACCAAATTCATCGACAGAGCACTTGGTAGGAAGTGAATTGATAATAAGTAATAATTCACGTGAAGAAAAAGGACGAAAAAAAACTAAAGTCCAGTGATCTTTCTTGAGCTAACAAACCTACATTCCCAGATGATAAATGCGAGTTGGATTGACTAACAGCACTTGTGAAATAAGAGTTAAAAACATTAGCAATATCATAGGATGAAGTTGATTTGACATTGGAATTATCTAAAATTTCACTAAAATAATTAGATTTATTCTTTGAATTTAATGCTTCATTAACTAAAGCCGATTGCTGTTTAATATTACCAGACTTCTGATAAAATTTCGTCAGGTAATACTCGGCCTTAGCTTTATTGATGTCACGTTTCAAATTCCTAGAATATTTATTGTAATAGATCCGTAAGCTGGTATTCAACGGATTTTCACTCTTTTACTAAGCTTATTTTTTTTATTCACACGGCGTACGAATAAAGAGTTAATCCATGGTTTAATTTTAAAATATTTCCTAGTAATGGAGGATGAGCTGGTACAATAAGAAACAAAATGGGCCAATCTAGAAAGAAAAACTGAAAGCGCCTCATTAGGATTTTGAATAGATACAAGGTCAGCCCATGACTCAAACAGTAAAATATTATTCAACTTTGCGTAGTCAATACTCGAAATCACCTTATCGGTTGCAGGGCAAATTGTATTAGATTCATATTGCTGTAATTTTAGTTCCATAAAAGTAGCAAAATGATCGGTTATATGTAACTCCTCTACCCAAGCATTGAAAACAGCATTAGATGATCTATAAAACATATGATCAATACAAGTTTTAGAGTCACCAAAAATTCTTGTAGGACTGTTGATCACAGATTTGAGTCCATGGCTTGCCATCATGAATTTATATTCATCAATTAATCTAGAATTAGATAAAATGTTAATATTAAAATCACTAAGAATTAATAAATTTTTAGATTTAAGAACGTTAAGTATAGAATTGAATTCGTCAACAAACTGAAGTATATTAACAAAATGAAATCTATAAACACATATTATTGAAAATTTAAAGCAACCAATGTTACAATCAACTAACAAGATATCAGCACTTTTTAAAGAATAGTTAGTTTTTACTACGGCATTAAAATAATTAGGAACAAAAACTGCAACTCCGCCAGCACGATATTTATTATTACAGTTCGCATGCAGATTGTATCCATCGATTCCATAAAGAGATAATTCTTGATCAGATATCCAAATTTCAGACAAAAAAATTAAATTTGGCAAAGCCTTTAAAGATTGAAAATGACACAAGAGTGTGTCAAAATTCTGCCGCATACTACGGATGTTTTGATGCATCACCAACAATTCAGAAACAATAACACTGTTATTTTTACAATTAGAAAAAACGCAATTAGAAGTAAAACTAGAACTAGAAGAAGTCAGATCATCAAGAACCTTAAAACGCCGATTGGAAAGCAACATAAAAACTGCAAAAAAAAAAAATCATAAAGCTTCAAGGTCAGATAAGTTATTGATGATCTTGACTTTATCCCCTTCAACTTTTCTTAACATGATTTTACCATTGCGCAACCACTAATATTTATAATGTTTACACTTTTTAACTTCTTTTGCTTTTTTGAATAAGTTATATTTAGTTTTAGTCATACACTCATTTACAAAAATTGGAATATTACTGTTCATATTTAAACACCCGGTTGATAAATTTTTTGTTTTGTTTCAACAATTACTCTACCAGATTTATTAACATCACTCGATTTAAGTTGAAAAACAGATTCAATATCAGCTTCGTTGACAGCTACATTTAAACCAGATGTAAATAACTGCAAGGTTGTATTTAATAATTTGTTGTTGTTACGTAGCATCGGTAATCCAATAATATCCACTGATTTATTTTTTGCAAGTTGCTCAAAGTTGTCGATTTTAGATTCTAATTGCACAATTTTAGATTTTAAAATGGCATTTTCTTGTTGTAAACTATCAAATTTGCAGATGATATCATCAAATCTCGAATTAAAGGTTGATATCAAACGAAACCTTGGATAACCCTTGGATAACACCATATATATTATCAAACTCATAACAAAACGAAAACAATTCTTTAAATTAAAAAGGAAATACCCACTTAACCAGTACCTTGCAGCACAATACAAATAATTTAAATTTAAAGCTTCTGATAAGGTCAAATCTGTCACAACCAAACCTTTACTGGGGTCTAATACGCGAAATTATATTCAACAGAAAGTCTTATAGCACTCATAGTGGCTGGATCTTAGACGTTAATATTCTTTAAATAACAGGACACTCTAAAATAGCTAATAGTTTTAACACCTACTTAACCCAAATCTCAAGTTGGCATTTCAATAATCTAGCATTACCCTATAATTTAAACTTTAACTATATTGTTGAATCAGCACTTGATCTTTTTGAAGTAACACAAACCGAAATAAAGATATACATAAGTGAACCTAACATTAATTCTGCTGTTGGATTAGACTCGATATCTGTTAGATTCGTAAATAATATCAAGAACAACTAACTCCAGTCCTTACCAAACTTACAAATATATTTACCACCGGGGTATTTCCTTCCTCATTGAAGCAGGCTAACATTAGGTACGCCAATATTTAACGAAGGTAGTAGGACGGTAACAAGTAATATAGACCCATCTAGGCTATTCTTAAACAAAAGGCGCAATTATTGTAAAGAACTTACTGATCTTGTCAGTAAATTAGTAGATAAAAAATTTCACGTATCTTGTATTTTTGACCATACCACTCTCTTGCTAAAACTCGGAAAACTCAATTTGTCACCTGCCCAATTAGATTTATTTAAATGCTATTTAAATGGCAGAAGCCAAAATGTTACTATCACAAACATAAGCAGTGCTTTTCAACTAACAAGAAGTGGTGTACCTCAACGATCCAAATTAGAGCCTTTATTATTTATTATCTCTATCAATGACATAGCAAAACTAAAAATACATGCAAAACAATACGCAAATACGCAAACTTTTGTCTCAATGAGATGTTTATTTATTTATTTATCTATTGGGTAGCAAACAGGTAAACACCCTATTACATGCTGCCTCACTAATACTAATGTATAAACAGATTGTATTCTACTTTTTACTTGTACAGATTCTGGGCCAATGCTGTATGTAAAATCAAGTTTATTAACTTTTTTAGTAAACGCCATAGTAACACATTTCTTGATATTCAGAGGTAATTGATTTACAATAGACTAGTTAAAAATGGCGGTTAAATCCGCTTGCAAAGCTTCAGTGTCATTATTCGAATGAAAATTTCTGAAGAGCTTCAGATCATCAGCATACAGTAAGTGGCCCGATGTTATGACCTCTGAAATATCATTAATATAAAGAATAAACAACAAAGGACCCAAAATAGACCCCTGAGGAACTCCAGAGGTGGGTTAAATACCATTTGATAAGATGCCATTAAATTTTACAAATTGAGTTCTATTTCTAAGGTACGAACAAAACCATTTAAGCAAAATTGGTGGAATATTATATGATTCAAGTTTGCATATTAAAATAGAGTGCGAAACTTTGTCAAAAGCTTTGGAAAAATCGGTGTAAATGCAGTCGAGTTGCCCACCTCCTTTTTGACCCGATAAAAAATCATATTGTAAACTAGTTTCTCAAATATTTTTTGCTAGGGAGTTTAGAATGGAAATTGGCCTATAATTTTGTATGTCCACTATATCACCACTTTTATAGATAGGCAACAAAAATGATTCTTTCCATTTGGAAGGAAAGCAGGATATATTAATTGACAAATTGAACAAAAACGTGATCGGGACCACAAGAACATCTTTGAGATTTTTTAGAAACAAATTAGGCAATTGGTCAGGGCCCGCACCTTTATTAATGTCCAATGTATTCAATATGGCCCAAACCTCCACTTCAGAAATTAATGACATCTTACTAAACGCATTACAGAATGAATAATTGGCAGAATCATTAGCAACCGGTGCATATACTAAACTGAAATGATCAGCAAAAAGCTTGCAAATCTCTGTTTGGTTATTCGTTGTTCTAGATTGAAGAAACATTGATCTGGGATATTTAGACTTAGTACTAAGTGATCTATGATAACTCCAAAAAGATTTCGGATTATCCTTTATGTTGGTTTCAATAAGGGAGATATACAAGTTTCTACAATGTATAATTTCAGTTTTTACTTTAGACCTGTATTTTGAAAACATCAAATAATCAAATCGATTATTATAAAATTTGAAGCGCTTTCGATATTTTTCTTTAGTTTTTATCAAGCGCACTAGCTTGCTTGAATACCATTTTGGGTAGTGGTCCCGTTTACTAGTAACACGGTCAGAACGATCGATCAAGGAAAATATTGTATTGTAAAATAATCCAATCGCATCGTTTGGATATAAGTTCTGAAATAATGAAGGCCAATCAATACCTCCTAATTCAATGGACAATTTTTCATAGTCTAATTTATGAAAATTAATTCGCGAGAAAGAAGTTGACGATTGCTTTCGTAAAACAGTTGTATTAACCGAAGCTGTGAATGGTGGATGATAATTATCAACTCTAGTTAATAAGTAGTCATATTTTCTGATATTCACGTCATGCGCATAAATATTTGTAAGAAATAGATCCAAAATTCGATTCTGAACATTTTTAACATGGTTGAATTGTGCTAATAGTGTTAGTTCTAGAGTATCTATTAAATATGCCACACCGCGCCCTTCATAATTCGATGCAAATATGTTCAAGGGATTATTTGTATTCCACTCTATTGATGATAGATTAAAATCTCCAAGTATAATAAACTTGGTACCTGTATTGGATGTATTAACCACATCTGACATTATAATCACGAAAAGATTCCCATCCCGCTTCTCATGACAAATAAAGCTACGATCTTTTCTAAATACATGATGTCTTTCGTCGAAAAGTTCCGCAGAATTTATTGACTCATTCAACCATGTCTCAGTCAGACAGATAACATCAAAGCTGCTAGCTCGTACAGCAGTACAGAACGATTTAAGTTTCGTCTTCAGACCCTTGGTATTTTGGTAGTAAAACTCCATAAACAACAAATGTGTAAACAAAAATGAGATAATCTAAAGAGAGAAAGGAAAAATAAAAATAAAATTAGTTAACTGTAACAAATAAATAAAAGAAAAAATAATAATAAACAAAGTTGACGATTAATTATTGCAGTTTTAATAAATCTGCATGTGATGATATCTTAGCTGAGATGTCCGAATCAGATTTTTTGCAATAAATGTTACCGTGCGGTAATCCAAATATATTTATAGGGACTGATGGCCTCCTTGTTTTATAGCAGTTGTTTGGCTTCGTACAACAATTGTTTCTTAGCTGGAGAGAGGTGCTCAACAATAAAAATTTTCGAATCAACATGGAAGCCAATATCAGAAGCTTTGAATTTTTTTTTTTCATTTTATAACATTTAAGTGCATATTCCTTTTTAAATTTTGAAAAAAATTCAACTGTGATAGGCCTGATATTATTTCTTGTTTTTGTCCGAAACGCATGTTTAATGTCTGCTTTAGCCAGATCATTAGCACCTACGTAATGAAATATTGCAATGAGATGATGTACTAAATCTTCGTTTGTAGTTTCAGGAACTCCACATATTTGTAAATTCGAAAAATAACAATGACGCTCAAGTTGATCCAAACGAGTATTCACCACCGATAGTTCACTTCTAAGCAATGTGTTTTGTTTTGATAGTGTTTCATTCACGCGGAGTTGCAGTTCGACACATGGGACTGTAACAGCTTGATATTTTGTTCGTTAATAATTACTTTTTTTCCAATTCAATAAGATTAATTATTTTTTCGCCGATGGAAGACAACGAGTTCGAAAAACTTGCTTGTTGCCGAACAAACTCATTATGTTTATGATTTAGCGCATCTATGTCTGCTTTCATAGCTAAAAGAATTGAGTTAACTCCCGGCTTAGTTTGTACAGCCGGTGACTCATCATTAGTGCAATCCACACATTTCCAATTCAACTTATCAGACTGTAAATACTCAGCCAAAATAATTTGTGATATTTGACCACAAACGATGTGATAAAAACTGTTGCATTGGAAGCACCTTATGTTATGATTTTTATTATTTCTAATGACCTTCTCATTACAAACTTTGCACGAACTCATAGCAAATTTTATTGACGAATATAGACAATTAACGAGGATATTGACTTGGTAAAAGCTAACTTAGAATCACGTATATCAGCTTTAATACTTTAAAATTATTGTCTTCATGTAATTATTTTAAATATTACAAAAATATTCACAAGATATTATACAATAAAACTTAACTTTAGAATTGACGCACAAGGTTTAAAGATGTTCTTAAACATGTAGTATGATTTGGACGTTATATGTGATTGGCTGTAATTATAAAACATTTATAATTTTACCTGCTCTCGCAAATGATGAACTCATGTTAATCATCCATAAAATCGTAAATAACATAATTAAACATAATTTTCAACTAAGTCATGTTTCCGACAGATATCATTATCCTACAAGCAGCAGATCTCATCTGCAAATCGAGTTTTTTGCCACCGGCAAAAAACTTTATCATCTTCAAAAAAAAAAGTTAAACAATTTTTTTGTGCATAAATATTGGATTGTGTGTTGCCACGTAAACATACAAGTAATTTAATCGGTCAGTTGCTCAGTTTATTATTATCGGATTAATTTATGAAGTAGTTCTTATATGTACGAGTATAATTATTATTAAATCTTTATTTAGCTATAATTAAATTGGAATAAAATGTGTATACTGGGTCACTTTTAAAACATTTGTTAATTTGCGTTGGTAACAGCTAAAAGGCTAGAGCAATTAAACGAAAATTGTAACTCTAAAAGAAAACATTCACACAGATGCTTATCGAACTAACTTAACTAGGGCATCCAATGCCGGTATACCGGAAACCGAAATACCGGTATACTGGACCTTTTTGCTGTACCGTATTGAGCGATCAATACTCATTGAAATAATATTCATTGAAATAATACCTTCCAATTGTAGTCCTGTTGATGGTGACAATAAGAATTTTTATAGGAATCGTATATAGTCAAATTTTTTATAAACTCCTGAAAATTTAGAAACAATTCAATGTGCAGGAAAAGTAATGCAACATATTAAATTTTATTTTAATTTTACAGTCTAACCGCACATTCATATGATTGATGTTCCAGTCCCCTAACAAAAAATAAAACTGAATAAATACACAAATGATTCGAAAGTGGTTTTACTGTTCGTGTAATGAAAATCTGGTTTTAATTTTAAAATTGAGTGTTTTAGTAATGTTCGGGCTGTTTTTTTTTTTTAAATAGTATAGTTACACTTTGGTACTTGTGGGAGAGAAATTAAATCAGCTAGAGGATATACTAGTGGATTGCAAACCCATTTAAGGACGTTTCGAAGCGAAACTTAATTGAAGCAATAACCACTTCGACTTTTGCAACAAGTGGTGCCGATACTTTACAAACCCAATTGCCTAAATGTACTTTAAGAAAGGCACTGATACCCTGACTATGTTTTAGCAAAAGTAACGGCTATGGGTGGGTTTCCATTTAAAGTCTTTATAACCTCAATTCAGCTAAGAAAATCGCTATTAGCCAAAGTTTTCGAAGCCCAACACTCAGCCGAAACCTTTCATCAAATGGTTATGAAATACGCAACAAAAGTTCGACAAACAGTAGTGAAAGAATTGACAAACCTTCAATTAAAAGGGTTCTTAAGCGAATATTTAGCGCATAAAAATTTATCGATAAACAAAAATAACTTGGGAAACCGCTAAAATTTACCGTCCTGATTTCATGATTCTACCCCAATCTTAGATTTTATATAAGCGTTTTTGAACGTCAATGGTTATTCCCGAAACAGATTTTGGAAGTTGGGTTTAGCTCGCGTTCATGTATACCTCGTCCAGCAGAAGCGTATGTAAAACTTATTGAAAGCAAGCTGAATAAACACAAATTTAAAATTGACCGTGACTGATCTGTTATAAAGAAAGTCTACCGTTTGATTGCCATCGATCAGTGTTCAGTTTGCCGTTGTTGACATTTTGTATACTACATCAACAACAGTTGAAGAAACTGTGACAGTAGTTTTTTCTGAATCTGAAGAAGACTGCGTGATGATGAATTTGCATATGAATCTAATGAAGCGGATTTGGGCGGACTGTCCATTTTTAATAGCCGTGTAGACACAAACGTAATAAAGAAAATTAGAAAGATTGTAAAATTGTTTCAACGAACACCGACCAAAAATGATAGTTTACAAGCTTACGTTAAAACTGAATTCAAGAAAGAACTATCTATAATCTTAGATACAAAAAATAAGATGGAGCTTACTTTTTATGCTGGAGCGGTTTCATAAATTCTGAAATTGCATATTGAAAGGTCTAATCGACGTCAATTCAACTAGATCAAAACTCAATTCCAGAGTATAGAATCGACGGTTTATATGCTTCCACCAGTCAGAGGATCATAGAAAGGCGTATAAAGTTATCTTGCCTTTTATAATATTTACACTTTTTTGGCTCGAATGTCAACTTTAATCGACCAACTAAAAACGAAATAGTTAATATAACTATCCATAACATACAGTCTTCCAACCCAGCTCCAGATGAAGCTTCATACTCAACATCAAAAAGTGATGTTAATAGTGAAGCCCCCACGGACGAAGGTAAATCTTTATCGATAAGATTGCGAGAACGGCTTGATGTTGCAATAAACAATAAAGTTTACGAAATATGTCAATGAAATGATGCGCACAGGGTTTGATATCTTTGTAACATGGTACAAATAGTATCAATTTGCAGTTAGTACGATCACCTTCTAGCCATTCCACCAACAAGCATGAAGTCAAAAATGTTTTTCACTTCGATCTTCGTTAAACGGTAAACAATTTATGTATATTATTTAAACGTGCCTATAATATAGTTTGAATTTTATAATAAAGTTGAATAACACATTTTTTTAAATGCGCGATGTTTTGTATTACCGAAATACCGGTATTCATATTTTGGGGAAAAATTGGATGCCCTAAACACAACATATACCCTTGTTTTAGTACATTACGTTCTTAAGAGAAATGGCTTAAAGGGAACTGCCAGACTTATGGTTGTTTAATTTTTTGTAAGATTAACCAAAGTCACTTTCGATTTAGGACTTGATATCTGATTCAAGGTAATGATTTTTGGGAATGGAAATTTTTTTTGAAATGTTCAGCGTTAAAACGTGAATTTAATAGATTGGATGTGTACTTAGTACTATTTGTAAATTATCATAGACATGTACATCATAAATAAAGAATTTTGTACATACCTGCATAATAAGTAAAAAACATATTCAGTTCAATGAATTTTACTGCACCATCTGAACGTGCGTAAGCCGTGATCAAGTATTAAATATTTTGGACCTCTCATAAAATCGTTAACACATTAAAATAAAGTATTGTTTTTAAAAAATTTCGAAAAAACCAGAGACCGAATACGTTGAATGAAAATTGTATTTTCTGCAAGTCTTAAAGTGAATAAATTAAATCACTCATAGGTATATGGCATCCAATTCCGGTCCTTATTTTGGTTTCGATTATTTCGGTATTGAAAACAGTAATTCCGAAATTAATGAATTTCTATTTTTCACACTAATTTCAATAATTTTAACATAATTTTACATAATTATGGCTTTTATTCAAAGGACCCAGAAATGCTGGTCAATCTATGGAGGTTTAAGAAATAAAATACATAATCTAATAATTTGAAAATTAAAAATCAGGCCAAAAAGATAAATTTTCTTCAATTGCAACAAAAATGTATTCGTAATATTTGAGAGAATGACAAAATGTGATCAATTTATGGGGCTGGTCAAAATAGAGTAATGACTGCTTTTGAAAGTTTGACAGTTTTTCTATTTTGCGTCCATCATGATACCTTATGCCTTTACATATTTAATTTTATCCGCAAAACGTTCAAAATTTAAAAAAAATATTTAATTTTGTTAGTTCATGTTAATGTTTCTATTATGACAAAGTTGCTCGTTTTTTCACCTTCCTTAAAAATCTCAAAAACCTAGATACACGTGTTTGCATCGCACCAGCGGTACGTAGGCTTGTTTTTCTCTGCGTTTCGAAAAAGACTTAAGTTTTTCGACGATGGAATTACCGTTCGAGGCTAAACGAGCGAAGTTAGCAGCAGGAAACATGAGTCAGCTATAATGAAACAACCTAAAATGTTGTTGATTTTTTCCACATTCATTTTACAAGGAGTGAGTAGGAAAGTAAATTTTGGACAATCATTTAATTGAAATTGCGATTTAGTATCGTTCGTATATATCAACATTAATTATAAAAATATCTAATATTTTAAACGAAATAAAAGAAATTTGTTGTTGTTGGTAAACATTTGATTTTTAAATTTTAATAAGAGATTATTTTTTAAAAATCAATGCTGATCAATTCGGAGTTACTTTTTGGCCAAAAATTAGATCGTGACTCTAATTTTTATATCAGGTTAATGTTTTCTTTCAGGAGATTACGGTTGAAGTCCAGCTTTTCGATGTTGTTTAGATTGAAACGAATTAAAAAATCTATACAAATTATAGAATTTACAGAGTTTAAAAAAATTTGTAGAATTAATGAAATTTATAGAATACATCGATTTTATAATAATAAATAAATTGGGGAATTTTAGGAAAAAAAGTAAAAAAACAATTTAAAGGACTTATAGGATCTACAAAATATAAAGAAATAAAAAAATTGATAAAACTTATTAAAATTTATAAATTGATTTTATAAACTTACTGAATTTTTCACCTGCTGAAACCAGAAAGAGCAATTCTCGCTTGTAGTGAAGCAAGACATCAGAATTTTAAGCTCTTGTGAACTAAAAATGGTCGTAGGAATACTCATGGGATACTGCTTTTTTGGATAGAACGCAAGAAGACTTGTTTAGTGGTAGATGATTTCTGTAGAAGCGGTTTGAATGTAGGGGAAGGGACTTTGAATCACTTCCTTTGCTCATGTCTGGAATTAGCACCCAGGAGGCATAAATACTTAGGTACGTTCAAAATGGTCAACCTGTCGAATCTAGAAAACAGCAAAGTGCGAGATATTCTGCGCTACATAAGTAGCTCTAAATGATTACATTAAGGGTGAAGGAGATAAATTCTGTGAAACTCCAACTAACCTAACCTAACCTACAAAAATTTATAGAAATTATTCAATTTATAGAATTGTTAAAGCTTAAGGGATTTAACAAAATTTTTTAATTTATAGAACAAGTAAAATTTGAGTTTGTAGAATTTTTTAAACAGAAACAATTGAAATAATTATTAGAACTGAAAGAATGTATAAAATTTTAAAAATTTATAGAATTGATAAATTTTATAGAATTTGTAGAATTTATAGAATTGATAGAATTCATAAAATTTGAAATTTTATAGACTTTATAGATACAATATTAAAACTTATATAATTTATAGATTTCATAAAATTTATTGGATTTATAGAATATAAAGAAATTATAGAATTTAAGAAGCATATTAGATTTTTAAACTTTATTATATTTGTAGAATTTACTGAATTTATAGGGTAGTTACATGTAATTTACAGCGTATAAAGAATTGTTTTAAAGAATTTATATAATTGCTACAAATTCTTTAAACGTTATAAATTCTTTACATTTTTTTAATTCTAAAAATAGTTATTGTCCTTGTTCATACATATGAGCATTAATTATAAAAATATCTAATATGTTAAACGAAATAAACGAAATTTATTGATTTTGTAAAATTTTGATTTTTAATTTTTAATCAGATATTATTTACAAAAAAATCAATTACGGGATTATTTCGAAACTCCAGAATCGAGAACATTCAAATGGATGCCCTACTCATTGGATGCCCTACTCATAGATAAGGAAAGACTTTGGTGAATTAAGAATTTTATTAGTAATTTTAACAAATTTTTTATTGGATTTGAGCTCTTTATATAAAAAATTATTTTATAGCTTTACCTTTCGAATCCAATTCGGATTCATTTTCAAAAGCAAAATCTTCGGAGATTGAATCCGAATTGGATTGGAAAGCCAAAGCTATAAAATAATTTTTTAAATAAAGAGCTCAAAACCAATAAAAAATTTGTTAAAATTATTTAAATACATATTGGCTCAATAAACATAAATATAATTTTTATTAGTATTGGCATAATTGTTTTTTAAGTATTATTAACCCTTTAACCGTTCATATACCTGCGATATTTGGTCACCTTATGCTTATCATAATGTTCTACCCTTACCATTTTTTTGGAAATTTAGCACAATGAGACACGTCGTACTCGTATTTAAGTTGGTCTGACATTATAATATTTTTAGGAGATTTACATTTCATCCAATTTCCGATTAATTAATAGTTTTTCTTTGCAAATTTTTATTTCGTACAAGTATTCAAAAAGTAACATAATTCAAAATACACATTTATATAGCTAGCGAGGCTGTAGAACGCTTTGAAAAAATAAAACAGTTTAACAATGCAAATAAAACAAAGTTCATTATATTGTTTGTGGCGTAGTGGTAACGCATTGGACTAGGGCGGCAAAGGTGTTCGGTGCAATCCTTAAATGTTTTTTTTATTTTTTTATTATTATTTTTTTTAGTATTCATGTAATGACCAAATATTTTACTTTAAATTAAACATTCCGATTTTTAGTTATTACAGTAATTACTAATTACACAGGAAAATACGTGGTCCGCGTTTATGTTTAAACACTACAACAAATTATTTAAAAACTTTTATATTATGAGTTGTAGTAAGCCATGAGAATTTTTCGGTAAAAATTTTTTTTCTGTCTTAAACTTCAAAGCATGCTATGTTCGAAACAACATAACCTACGGCCGTGTTGGTGAGAAAATCTCTCATTTATTTATGCGTAAAGAAACTGTGGCAGATATATAATTTATCTATCTATATATGTATATAAAAATGAATTCCTGTTTGTCTGTTCCGAATGGGCGTCTCAACCGCTCAACCGATTGCCATGAAATTTTTACCATGTACAAGTTGCATATCCAGAACCAACCTTACGATATTTTGGAAGGGGCTGGACCCCGGGGTCTAGGGGCTGCGGTACAAATTTTTTCGAAAATTTTAATTTTCTTTAAATTTTTCCACGAAAATGAGTTTATGGGGCTGGTTATATGAAATTACTGACAAGTTCGAATCCGAGGGGCCCAGCCCTGGATCAAAAATTAGTTTTTACATGTAAAGATACAAATATTTGATTATTTCAAAATTACTTCTCAGTCGCTCAACCGATCGCCATGAAATGTTTACCATGCAAATATTGCATGTTCAGGACCAATCTTACGATATTGTGAAAGGGGCTGGACCCCGGGGTCTAGGGGCTGCGGTACAAATTTTTTAGAAAATTTTAATTTTCTTTAAATTTTTCCACGAAAATGAGTTTATGGGGCTGGTTATATGAAATTACTGACAAGTTCGAATCCGAGGGGCCCAGCCCTGGATCAAAAATTAATTTTTACATGTATAGATACAAATATTTGATTATTTCAAAATTACTTCTCAGTCGCTCAACCGATCGCCATGAAATGTTTACCATGTAAATGTTGCATGTTCAGGACCAATCTTACGATATTGTGGAAGGGGCTAGACCCCGGGGTCTAGGGGCCATGGTACAAATTTTTTCGAAAATTTAAATTTTTTTACGAGAATGAGTTTTGGAAAGGGGTTATATGAAATAAGAGACATGTTCGAATTCGGGGGGTCCGCCCCTGGATGAAAAATTCATTTTTAAATGTAAAGATACAATTATTTGATTGTTCTGAAATAACGCCTTAGCCGCTTTACCGATCGCCATGAAATTTTTACCATGTATATATTGCATGTTCAGGACCAAGCCCACGATACTTTTGAAGGGGCTGGACCCCGGGGTCTAGGGGCTGTGGTACAAATTTTTTCTCAAATTTTAATTTTTTTAGGATTTTTTGACGGGAATGACTTTAGGAAAGGGGTTATATGAAATTAGTGACATGCTCCAATCCGAAAGTCTGCCCTGGATCAAGAATTCATTTTTACATGTATAGATACAATTATTTAAATGTTCCGAAATAGCTCCTTAGCCGCAAATTTATACACCAAAAAGGATATCTAGCGTGCGATTGTTATCAGATGACCACAGAGTAGTTATTCGAGCAGACAAAACACCGTCTGGTCAACATGAAAGACGATTCAATGCTCCAACAATCAACGAAGTTACTATTGTTATGGTCGGAACGGATTTCAACCGACGTGATATTATTATCCATAGACAAAATGAAAGCCTACAGCGTGTTACTGAAACACACAGATCGTATGATGCTCTTCAATATCCAATACTGTTTTGGCAAGGAGAAGATGGGTATCATTTCAACGTGATGCAAACTAACCCAACAACAACTGCTGCGATGACGAAAAGGGTTTCCTGCATGAATTTTGATGCGTATCATATTATGATTAGAGCACAACAATCAAACCACATCCTGAAGTGCCGTCAACTTTTTCACCAATTCATTGTTGATATGTATGCTAAAACCGAAAGTGAAAACTTCGTTCCGACGAATATATTCACTTGCGCGAAGCAATTTCAAATGATGGAAACGTTGCTGACATTGGGAAAGACATGGGGTCATATTACCAGTTACGTATACGGGAAGTCGAAGGCGCACATGCACGAATACGCTCAGGATGCCATGACGTATGTCCATAGATTTGGACGTCCTGATCTATTTATAACGTTTACGTGTAATGCAACATGGACTGAGATTATAGATTTACTTCTAATTGGGCAATCATCGACCCATCCGCATGATCTGACAGCTAGAGTTTTCAAACAGAAACTCATAAATCTCATGAACCTCATAACTAAAAATAATATTTATGGAGAAACTCGCTGCTGAATGTATTCTATATGAATGGCAGAAAAGAGGCCTACCACATGCTCTCATTTTGATTTGTTTAAAGGACAAGATTACTCCGACTCAAATTGATAGTGTTATATCAGCTGAATTACCCAATCCCCAAGAAGACCCGATACTTTTTGAAATCGTTAGCAAAAACATGATACATGGGCCATGTGGAGCCGTGAATCCCAATTCACCTTGCATGAAAGACGGAAAGTGTTCGAAAAAATATCCCCGAAAGATATATCAGGAAACACAAACTGGTGACGACGGATATCCACAATACCGGAGACGAAAACCCGATGACGGAGGACACACAGCCACTATCAAAGTAAACAATGTGCATCATGAGGTAGGTAATAGCTGGATTGTTCCTTACACTCCGTTACTGACGAAAATATTTAAAGCCCATATTAACGTTGAGTACTGCAACTCGGTTAAGTCAATTAAATATATATGTAAATACGTCAACAAAGGCAGTGATATGGCAATTTTTGGACTTTCGAATACAAATTCACCATTCGATGAAGTCACGCAATTTGAAGTAGGACGTTACATCAGCAGTAATGAAGCTGTCTGTCGAATTCTGAGTTTTAATATTCACGAGCGTTATCCAACAGTTGTACATCTTAGTGTACACTTAGAAAATGGACAACGAGTTTACTTTACGGAAGGAAATCTGTTATAGAGAGCTGCGCAACCAACGAATACGACATTAACAGCCTTTTTTCAATTGTGCGGAACAGATTCATTCGTAAAAACGTTGCTGTATCATGAAGTTCCAAAATATTATACATGGAACACGTCGAAGAAGCAGTTTTTCAGAAGAAAGCAAGGCCCAATTATTCGGGAGTACCCTGGAATACGTGGTTCTGATGCCTTGGGTCGAGTTTATAATGTTCGTCCTAACAATAAGGAGGGTTATTTTCTGAGAATGCTGCTTCATGAAGTAAGAGAACCAACGTCTTTCAGTCTGAGAACTGTAAATGGCGAAGTATGTCAAACCTACAGAGATCCATGTCTTAAACTGGGCTTACTTGAAAATGGTGAACGCTGGGATAGAACACTAACCGAAGCATGTCTTATGTGTCGTCCAGCACAAATACGCAAGCTCTTTGCAATCATATTAACAACATGCACACCTTCCGATCCTAAAGGTCTTTGGGAAAAGCACAAAGAAAGCCTTAGTGAAGATATACTTTGGCAAGCACGTAGAACAAATCCCGATATGGAAATAAAGTTAATTAACTAAAATATCTTTATATTTATTATTCACTTTAATCTGGTTGAAGGTTTGTAAAAATGGAGTAAAGAGAGAATTCTTGCATAACAATCAATGTATTTGAATTATATATCTCCCGTGCAACGCCGGGTAACTCAGCTAGTATTATATAAAATACAAGAATGTTCAACATTTTCTTAAGCTATAAATTTCCATTTCATATATCGAATACTAAGCATAATTCAATAGCTCATGTGTTAGAGCGATGCGCTTGAAGTTAAAGATCTCGAGTTCGATTCGCGATAACTTCGTCTTTTTTTTTTCAATTTAATGTAATTATTTTTTTTTTATCAGATTAATGTTGGCCTTTATTAACAGTACATTCTTTTTTTAATTTCGAAGTATTCCTTTTGCAGAAGATGTTTGTATTTATTATGGCAAAAATGTTTCACATAAATAATAAAATTGTGCAATTGCACAGGGGTTCTCTAGTATTAAATTAAAATAATTAATATCAACATCTTGATGTGGCCGCTGCGCTGAACAAATACATTTTATATAAATTGTTTCCGTCCTAGGACGGAATATTTAGAAATAGGTACCTTAGAAAATTTTGTTTGTCATTTTATACTCGCGTACACATATGTATGTCTTGAAATTTATATTATACTTTTAATTTTCAATGTTAATTACCTAATTCTTGTCATTTCTAATATGCAACCGGTCCTTAGACCATTTTGAATGTGTTTTACAAATTAAACCGACTGATAGGCGGCAGGATTCTATTGTTTTTATCCCATTGGTATTTAATTTTAATGTGCATGATTTTACTATGTTCCGACCGAAGATTGTAAGATATCAAGATAGAATCTCTTACAATCTTTAGAACATATTGAAATCATACATATTAAAATTAAATACCAATGGGATAAAAGCCATAGAATCCTGCCTATCAGTATTCCTAAGTACTAATATTCTTCTACGTGATAATTTGTAAAACACATTAAAAAATTAGAAATTACAAGAATTAATTAATTAACATTCAAAATTTTAAAGTAAAATTATGATAGCTTACACAAATAGTGCTGTGTGAATGTCATGAAGAAGAAAAATTGTAAGAGAATTTGGCTGTATTAGTAAAATTCGCTAATACAACATGCACAGTACATTCTGTATATATAATGTAAGTATACATATAATGTAAAATTGTGGTACAATCAGTGGAATAACCCTTAGTGGTCACACTTCGCTCCCATAATATAGCGGCCACACTGTTATGATTTTTCACCCCAGTCAAAAAAATCGGTCTAGAAAGACAAATTTAAAATATTCAGATTCCAAAAAACTAATGGACATTCTGAAACATGTTTTTCATTTTCTAATCTGATTTACAAGAGCCAATATCAAGATAATTTAACAAAAAAAAAATTATATATGCACAAAGTCAGGAAAAATGAGGTTTTTCAGAAAAAAAATCATTACTCCATCCGAAATTCATCGCTTATAGCGCTACTAATACTTTTTTCTTCCTTCTATGTACCACGCAAGTAACCTACATTCCTCGACAACCTATATATGGCGCGACAAGTATGATTTTCGTAGTTTTTGATAACATAAATTAAGGTGATTTGGCCTGGGGTACATATTCACCCCTAGTGGCCGCTAAGGGTTAAATTCTCTTACAATCTTCGGAACAAATTAAAATCAACAAATTGAAATTTATAATTTTTCAGTTGATACTGTGTTGGTGTTTGCTCAGTAACATATAACTGCATTATTTTGTCTTGTGTCACTTTTAAATTGTAATTCGATAAAATGCTTCCTGTTGTGACGGTTCTAAATATTTTTTCACATTAGAAATCAAAGAAGAGTTGGAGTAAGCAATAGAAAAAAAACGCGATTAAGGAAAGATAAATAAAAATATAAAAACAAATAATCTTTATTTAGTTCAATTCAATTAAAAACAAAAAACAAGAAACTTTTCCCAAGTACCATAAAACAAAAATTTAGAAAAGTCTTTTATCTCAACAAACATAACTCAATAATATTTTTTAAAATACGAATCAAAATAAATATGCGGATATGTCAACAAGATCTTGAATGTTGTTTTTTATTGACAAGAAGTGAAATTTTCGCTAAGTAAGTGAGCACCAATTCAACTGAGAAGAATATACTGTGTTTATACATTACACCTTATGGCCTTCATTTTGGGAGTGTCTGCACGCACCAGAAATTTATGAGTTATGCTCCCAATATTGAAATGTTGAATCGCGTATGAGTAGGCTAATAATAAATATTTGTTTTTTGTGGCCCACAACAATTATCGTCGTATCTTCCAATTTCTATTGCACATTGTTTCCCTTCTGTTTCCTTCCAAAAGTAACAACTTTTGGCAAAATTGAAACTATTCACTTTACTTTTATAATAAGGCGAATTAATTTGTCCTCTAGGTCCGCTTGTAAATCATATAACGCCACATGTACTCCATTTGGTGTTTTTTGTCGTTATCCTTTATCCGGATTTTATAAAAAATCGCAAAGCTCACACTGACCTTTCTTTCGGTACAAATTGAACTCTTCCCAAATAATGCGATTTAACATACTAACATGTGCAGATACAAATTTTGATTCTCTCTGTCTTCTTTATAGTCACAATAGAGATCAGAAATACTTTTTCCACTTTCAATAAATTGGCGTGTAGTTTGTACTCGTAAGTAATGCGATTTTATTCTTGGAATCTTATTTATAAAATTTCTCACGCTTTCTTCAATTTTGGGGCCCAGTTGTTTCCCATATTTACCTCTTATCTCCCACTGAAGGATTCCGATATCGCTTTTCTTCAACAACGTATTTTCTTGTCCTTATACATATGTCGAACGTAAATGTAACAAACAAGATTTATTCATTTCAATAGTCTAAGAACGGCACATTTTAATATTTAAACATTTTAAGTCACTGAAACCAAGAATAGGAAAAACTTTCCTGTGACACAAAAAGTGTCAGTACTTAAACGCATGACGATGATTCTTCGACAATGGCAATATAAAATAATTCAAGTACACATTATTACTTGGCCGATTCTTGGTATTGATTTATATACACGATACAACTCAAAATACAACAGTTTTGTACTGTGATAAAGGCAAACGATCGCTATGCAGCTTTAATCACAACTGTAAACAAATCGCTTTTGTGCAAAGTTAATAAATTTTAGGAAGAGTTTTAGATGATTGAGTAACAAATCCATATATGTGAATACCTGAAAAAAAAAAGTTTTTTAAAGTCTTGATTTTTCGAATACGAGTATCCAAAATTACAAATTTGTAATTTAGAACATTTTGAATCAATATCATTTAAATTTTGGCACTAAAATCGAATTCAGTTTGAATTTTTAGAAATTAGCAGGCCCTTAGAATTTTTATGCCCGATTTCAGAACAAAACAGCAATTCGCCAGTTAAATAATATTTTCTCTCTTCTAGTAGAATTAAATATTTGACTTTTCAATATCGCTTAAATAAGTATTTAATTCTCCCTTTAAAATGCTCATGTAGAAAAGAAATATAATCAGGTAGGCATTGATTTTGAATTATGAAACAAATTGCAATTTCATATAAGAAGGAAGAGAGAAAATATTATTTAACTGGCGAATTGCTGTTTTGTTCTGAAATCGGGCATTAGAGTTCAATAAATAACGGAAGGTTAAAACATTTAGATTTAGAATTTTGATTCTATTAATTTTATAGTCTAAAAATTAGAACAAGACAAACTATCAGTTGTCACGGTTGAAAAATCTCATAATTTCTAAGATTTGAATTTCCTATATCAGCAGATACAAATAATTCAGAATTTAATCAGCTTAGTGAGAGGTTTCCAAATGTATAACGTCGTCTTGAGAACTATTTCTAACCCAGCTAGCTAAAATCCTAAATAAAAGAAAAGTAGAACCATTAATACGGAACAAGGCAAAAATCCAAAGTCCAAATTTTTAATTTATTTATCAAATCATATCAGGATTTTAATTTTGTTAAATTCGAAAAATACCCAACGAAGAGTTAATACCCAACGAAGAGTTATTTAAAAATTAAAAATTTAGCTTTTTTGTTATTTATTACAATTTTCAGAAAGTTAGAACTTTGGATTAGGAACTTTCCAATTAATTTTTTTAAATTTCTGAATTAGCATAAATTTTGGATTTAGAAGTTAAATTACCTTTTAGCTCCTAGAAGATGCTAAATTTTTCTTTTAATTTGAATTTTTTTGAAAGATTAGATGTCAGTAAATTGATTCAAATTTTAAATGTCTGAATTTCTAAAGACTTGAATTTTTAAAATTATATAGAATAATAAAATTAATTTTCAAATTTGAGAAAGAATCAATATCGGAACTTTTAATTAAAATTTACGAAAATTCGGCTTATCAACTTAGATATAGACTTCAAAATTATGTCTTAAAATTATAATTCAAAAATTATTTATTGAACATTTTTGTATCGAGAATTTGAAAATTGAAATGTTAAGAATTTAATTTACATGAAGGTAATATTATGTAATAGATAAGCCTATGTTATGATTATGAAGAATCAAGCTTCCTCCAAGGCGAGATTTATTGGCGAATTATACAAATACTGCCTAATTCCCTTACAAGTTGTATTCGTCACATTCGCACAGTTTTCTTCCTGTGTGAGCTAATTTAATAACTATTAATTATTTACGAATATTACGAATTATGATTTCAGTACCTTGAATATTTGGATTCAGAAATGTTATTTATTTTGTACTGCAAGAGATTAACTGCTAAAGTCAAATCTTAATTTTGAAAACGATTTTTGAAAAAAGCATAATTTCTGAATTCTCTTTTCAAATTTGAAATTGAAAATATTGTATATGTGTATAATAGAAAACGCGATTAAAAACATTCTCTATATTTATTTAAACCAAAACTTCAAGTATTGATTCCGTAATTATTAAATAAAGTCAAACATCGAAAAATTTAATTGTTTCGAAATAACAAATTTGAAAATTTTAGTAAGTGTTTCAAAAAATCTTGAAAAAATGTACGTGAAATACAGTCAAACCTGTTTCTGTGCGGTCTTTTTGCCGCATAAAAAAATCTCATAAAAAAAACTGCACAAAGACCGAAAAACAGGTTTGACTGTAAATTTGGCTTAGAATTTAAAAATGTTAAATATTTTGAAATATGGAATTGCAATGGGAAAATGAAAAGTTTCATCATGAAATTAACCATTGCAAATATAAATGATGTTTTAGTTTTATCTTGAATTCAATAAGCGACCCAGAACTCTCAAAATACGGAGGTAGCTTTTTAATTACTTTAACACATTTATTTTGAAGCACAGATAATTCATTAATGTAGGCGGACGACGAGAATTATGACATAAACAATAAATGACTGTTAACATGTGCAAAATAGAGCGGTTACACGATGTCGTATTTTTCTTATTGCAAAATTTATTGGAGCAAATTTTTTCTTAATTTCTGTAATGTGTTTACGCCAAGTAAGCTTAGAATCAATAGTTAGACCTAAGTATTTAAAATTTTTAGATTCCTTAACAGAGCTATTATTACCCAGAAAGCTAGTTGGATCCCGCCTGACAGAAGGTTTACTACCGAATATAATATAAATAGTTTTGGACTAGTTCAACGATAATTGATTACATGCCATCCACTGATCAATTTATAAAAGATCATTAGACATCATTTTGAAAAATGCATTGATATTTGTAGTCTTATATACATATAAACAATCGCAGCATCATCAGCTTATAACTGTAAAGTCGCCAATAATTCTAAGCAGAATATATCATTTATACAAAATATAAAAAGTAGAGGGCTTATTTTGGATCCTTGTGGAACACCAGAAATAGCTTGATCTTAAGGCGTACAACACATTGAGCGCGAACTGCGAATTGCGAATAAATTCCACAATGCAATATTCGTAAATAGACGCACATAGAGCATGGCGCGAATTAAATAAACGTCAAATATAAAAAATCTTCCGAAACTTGACGTTTATTAAATTTGCGCCGCGCTCTATGTGCGTCTAGTTACGAATATCGCATTGTGGAATTTATTCGCAATTCGCAGTTCGCGCTCGATGTGTTGTACATCTTACTACTATTATACATTACGGAAATTTATTGTTGCCTTTGTTGAAAAAACTTACCAATATTTTAAGTGATGCAGCGGAAAGATTCAAATGTTTAAGCTTTTCAATTAAAATATGATAACTTGCACAATCAAACGCTTTTTGTACATCAATAAATAAGGCATAGACTTTATACTTTTTATCGAACGAAGAATGAATTGTATTCAACAAATTTGCTACTGCCGCCTGAGTACTACGCCTGAGTATCTCTTCTGCCATGTTTGAATAATGGAAACATCTTACAAATTTTCAATTCCATAGGATATAAACCAGCTTTATAATTTTAAACAAAACAGGTACAATAATGGTTTTAAATCGTTCAACGAATTTTATTGAAATTTGATCATAACCAACTGCTGAATTTCTATTTAATTTCGATATAATCATCAGCAAATCCTCTTCAGTTGTAGGCTTAAAATAAAAATGATCTATCTCATAATATTTTAAGAAATTTTCATATCTCAAAATTATGTCCTGAGAAATTAATAAAGGCTTACTACAGAAATGAGAAACTTTAATAAAATAATTGTTAAAGTGTACAATTTATGTCAGATCAGTAATAGTTTCAGATCCTAAATAAAGAACAATTATATCATTAGTACAAATTTTATTTGCAGTATTAAAAACCAAAGAGTTTGTAAGTTGCCAATTTTTTGTAGCATTCCTATTATTTTTCCGGAACTCATTATATGCATGTTGCTTTTGAAGCTATAATGTAAATTAAACACTAGGTTTACGGACATTTCTGATATACCTATCTCTACGGTACGCGTCAATTTGACGCGTGTTAAAAAAAATAAACATTTGGTAAAATAAGTAATTTATTTAGAAAGAAACATTGTCATACAGGTGTATTGACATCAAAATCATCATAATAATAAAAAGACAACTCGCAAGCTGATTGGTCAGTTCGGATAAAAAAAAAAAAAATTGGTATAAACTTTCCGTTTTATAAAGGGAATAGCGCAGCTAGTATCTCTATAAGAAGAGAACGGTATTATAGGTCCTTTTGTGAGGAGTAAAATATTTTAAATTAATTTTTTTTAATTTACGCATTTTTTCCATATTATGTACATATTCAATTTTATGTGCACGTTTTCCACAAACAATCTTACAATTTCTACAATTGTACTTACTTCTATTTGCTGATGTATGAGGCTCTTGAAGGTCAATATTTTAATCAATTTCATTTTCTTTCTTATCGACAAGTTCTTCGGCTAATTGAAAAATGAAATCCTTTCTGGATATATTTCATCCGGTACATTCTTTGTACAGTATCCACGCATTTATGTGTGAGAAACCTTTTTGCTTTGATTTTGTTTGTTTTGATTTTGACGTGGATAAGTCTTTGTTTTTGTTTCGTTTTTTATCTCTGCTTTCTACACTACATACATTACTCTATACATAAGAACATAAAATAACCCTGAAACAGCCACTGGAGACGTGATATGACGAAGTATTTGCACTGCCTTAACATTGTGTCAAATTGACGCGTCCCCGTAGAGATAGGTATACCACATAGCAAACTTCGAAATTCAAAGGCGTAGGAGAAAATAAATGTTGCCAAATATTCGTCTCGCGAAATGCATAATTGTAAGTAAAAGTAGTAAGAATTAAATCTAACCAATTTCCAAATTTTTCTATGTGAAATTGAAAATGCGTCAAATTGACGCGCTTCGTAAACCTAGTGTTAATTACAATGAACTAGAGTTGTTTACGGTTGTTTGAAATAATTCACTTCAATTTAACGAATTACACACAAAAATACTTACATCGCCACTACGATTATGCTCTCTCGTACAAAGAAAACTTGTATACCTGGAAGATTGTAACAGTACAGTCCTCTCATCAATTTTTGCGTAGATATTTCCATGACAAAACCAAAATATAAGAAACCTCCGCGTTTTCTTCAAAATTTTTAAAGACTGCATCAACAAAAAATTGTGACGAGTCTCTCTGTTAAAAAGGTCCATTTTTCCGAAGAATTATAAATTGATTTAATCATGACCAAGTGAGCTAGATTTTATATGATAAACAGCTTTGACAATGTCGATTTTACTAACACTACTAAACGAAAAATAAACTCGCTCATCAGTGCCACTAATGTTAGTAACATTGGGTAATGGGAGAACCACAGATATTTGCTATACTTCACAAAAAGTATGCTTAATGATTGATGGGTCGAATCCAACACGATGGACGTTATTCCAAATTCGTTTCATGTTTAACTTACAATTGCAAAGAAGAAGCTCTGTTTAATCATCAAGTTAGTTACCTTATTGCTTTCATTGCGATATAGTTCTGGGTACTTTAAATCGGTTGATATTTTATATTAAGCAAATGCCACGCCATGCCTCTTACTGATATACGATATCTGAGCAACAGATTCGTAATCTCCTATTTGTTTAATAGAGATCCACTTAACTATTATGGAAATAATAAAGGTATTCGTAAAATGACTAAAATAAAAATTGACATTATCAGTCAAATGGAAAAAGATCAATTCTAAATTATGGCAATAGTCATAAAGCCTATATGCAATATTAAATCTGGGAGAGCAAAATTATTAACTAGGCCTTACAAGTTAGAATCCGTAAGTATTCCGATTTGGAACCAATAGACTGATGAAGCCAACCTGGTAGTTCGGTTTCGTACTGAAAAGTAAGGTCTACTCATCAGGTAGCTATGACCAAACTACAAAAATACAATTCTCGCTTAATACCTTAAGTATCAAGCAGAACGTACTGACTTAGCGAATTATATTCACTAAAATCTAAAAAAACCAAGTAAAAACCTCATTTGTACATTAATGCCAAAACGAATGATTAAGAAGTTAAAAAAATTTCTGTTAATCAAATTGATTTTTCGGCTTTATTATAGACAATAATAATGACATTCACTGTATTTTCAATTTGACAAATCAGAAAAATACAGAGGCCGAACTACCATCATAATTCAACTCAAGTTGAACTCAACTCAGTTCTCATTTTTGAGAGTCGATACATTGGTATTCAATCTGGGGTAAAGTAAAGCGGGAGTAATGATATTTAAACTTTTTCCAGTAGATATATTATGAGTGATTGGCTTCTGTATTTTCGTTTAAAAAATTTGCTGAAAATTGTTAGATCTGTGTCTGCAACATTGACAAACCAATTATTATAAACACTTTCATTCTAATTTTAAAACTAAACCTCCATTTTCCAGAATATTCTAAAACGAAAACTTTTTTTCCAAAATTTCTTCTCTTCTTTTGAAAGGCGATATAGGTAGCAATTAATTTGAAACGTAAATTTTGAACGAAATACTTTAAATTGGAAATATAGTCAATTGCTTTGACGGAAAAATTTTGTCCATACAAAATTCCCAACACTAAGGTGTTTTTGGTGTCCTTTGTCAAATTGTAAGGGAAAATTATTATTAACGCAAGTTTTAGTGTTTAGAGCCTATTTTAAGAGCTTAAAAATAATTTGTATGGTTGTCCTAGTTATAGTACAATATATAACCCTGAACATTTTTAATTAAAATGTATAAGAAATTTTAAGCAGATAACAACAATATTCAAAACTACTTGAAATCACCATTGCAAATTAATCAAACTCTTACGAAGTTTTCTATCTTAGAAATAAGAACAGTGGTACAGAGACAGTTTAATTTGAAGGGTATTCAATTTAAACCTACTCATTCAACGAAAAATTACTACTTTAGCGTCTAAATCCTATACAGTGTTGGAAAAGAAGCTGATTCCGAACCATCAGTTTGGATTTAGACCAAAGAACTCAACAATAGAACAAGTACACAGAACTGTTTAAGTAATTCAAGAAGGTTTGGATGAAAAAAGATATTATTTTACTAAATGAAGCCATGTTTAGCACATGATTTTTTCAGAATGTTAACATCATATCAACTAACTCATACATTTTTGATTATTTAGTTTGATTTCATGGCAATAAGCCATAAGTGCCAACTTTAGTTTTCAACAGTTTAAATTAAAATAAATTTAAGAGTGAGAGATAAAATAAATTTAGAAGTGAGAGAACTATATACTTTTGTTTAATCTAATCTGTGAAGCTGATATTACAGAATTATTCTTGATGTTTTTCGGAAATATTAGTCAATACGAACTTCTCATCACTAAAAGTACTTTATTTTATAACATCACTCAAAAACATGAAATTTTATAACTTTTAAAACAATAAAAACGTTTTTTTTTTGTTTTTCTATAGAAATATACTAAAATATGTCGTAAAATATAGAAATCGCAAAAATATTAATGGCGCCGTAGTGCTAAAAATTTTAAAATTTATTTTCGGTACGATCTAGGCATTGCAAATAAATGTTATTTGTACGGGCGAGACCTGCCAGATTTGTCATCTAAAAAAAATGTATCTACTATATACAATCCAATGCCTACTTTTAAAATTATTAATAAGAAAGTCTTACAGAGTTCAGTGGCCCTAAAATAGCTATTTAAATTGTCCATTTATTTTGGCAAACCAGTTTCACTTGCAATAATCAAAGTTATTAATAAAAATAATGTGAATACATGATAACTATCATATTCGAAGAAAATTTTACATGGTTCACAAACAGTAAAATATAAAATTGGCTTTTTGTTAATGTATGTAATTATATCACCACCTGTTACAAAGTATTCTTAAAATATGGATTTCATAGATTTGAACTACTTTTTAATAATTTTGAGTTTCGCCTAAAATTGGATTAGTCATCATGACTTGCTTGTCGCAAACACTTAAGCATTTTTGTTTTAATGTCATAAGGTCAGGTTTAACATTTAAAACAAAAATTTTAAAAATAGCCCCTCGATGCTTCTATTTCCATTTTTACCAATGTAAACTGTCTATAGTGAAAAGCTTTGGTTTTTGGTGGTTTAAAAACAATGATTTTCGATTTTGTCCTTCCAAGAATTTTGGTTTTATTATTGAGAAAACTGTTTACATATAATATTTTCTTGTAACCAACAAATTGATCGTTTAAATGTTACTGCTAGCTGCTATTTCCTCAATTTAATGCGTTCTAGTCTTATCGGGATAGAAATTGTTGGCGGCACTATTTCCTTGGTCCATTTTTGGATATTATAGGAAGGCTGGTCTAATGTTTTTTTTTTCATAAATTTGTCGAGTAAATTTAGAAGATTTACATTTCATCTAATTTCCAATTTTTAAATCTTTTGATTCTATTTGTTGTTTCAAATTCAATTAAGATATTTGTGATTAAGCCTAATCAGAAAAAAAAAATCTGAGCTTAAAGTTAAAATTCTAGGGCCCACCTTCGAATTCATTAATAACTATTTTAGAAGAATGCACTTTGCCTTAGGCTGCGTACCAATAGTCGGGTAAATCATTTAGTACAGTAAATTTCAATTTTAGTACATATTTACCTCAGTTGGCGTACCAATTCTGTAGAAGTAAAAATGGTGTGATGGATACACATTATGGTTCGAAGGGTTAAAATCGCTGGCTGCTAGATGCAAAAGGAAACGTCAATTATTAGCTTTGAGTATACGTATATTATTTATAATGAAAAACACGGCAGTTTTAACAAAAATCAATGAAACGTCAAAAAGTTAGCAACAACGTCATTTATTTGTTTCTCCTATTTTATCAAACTTTTTAGTACAGTATTTCAATTTACCCTGTACACTGTTAAAAAGTAGGGAAAAGAGCAATTTACCCGACTATTAGTACGCAGCCTTATAGAGTTAAATATGTAATTACGAGTTAAAATGTTAGTTGTACGAATTGTATAATCTAAAAATGGTTTTGGTTGAAAGATTTCAAAATTTGTAATCTTAGATTAGCATTTTCCTGCTAAATCAAAAGCATTTTACAAATTTTAGAATTAATTCAGAATTTTTGCCGTCCAATTTTGTATGTTTAGCTTCTCTAGAATAATAAAAATAGATATTGGAATTAGAAATTTAAAGTTTAATTATAAATATTTTCGTTTAATTAAAAATAATTAAGAATTAATTTTGCAGCATTTAAAAATAATATCGAACTATATTTTAATTCTGAATTCTATCCAATTCTATTGAGTAAGACTATCCAAGAGCCACCCAAATTAATTATTTTTGTCAAAACGAGACATCTGATTCAGAAGAAAAATTTAAAATCCTAATTTTGGCAAAAAGGTATTCAATGTTAGTAAAATTAAAATTTGTAAAAACTTCAGATTTCTTTGATTCAAGGTATCATTTAATTAGATTTTAATTTTATTAAATTCAGTAAACACCCTGCTACCGCAAATAAATTTAAAAAAAATTAATTAAAATTAAGCAAAGTCGTAACCGACTAATATTAAATATTTAAAATTTTAAGTTAAATTTAATTTAACTTATTATTTCTTGCAAATTCAGGTAGTGTGGACCCGCCATGGTTTCCATAACTAAAGTGCTTAGGTTTAATCTCGTGAAATGATCACACAACAAATTCAATCAAAAAATTAAAATTAAAAAAAAAAAATTAAAATTTCTTAAATCTGTTTTATTTAACCGTATAATGAACATTTTCGATCACTAAGTGATCATCTTCAGATTTCATTTACAAGTTACAACTAAAAGGACTAAAAGCAATTAAATGCCCGCATAATAGGTTATTTATTTATTTTTTTTATTTATTAATTTTTTTTTTTTTTGTTTTGTTTTTGTTTTTGGTTTTAAATTTCCCAGTATTAAGTGGTACTATACATTTAGTGATAACGTTTTGAATTTTTCCTCTCTTGGTTTATTTCGTTTGATGTTGAAAGGCCGAACGCCGAAAGGCCGAAAGCTGAAAGGCCGAAGCCGAAACGCCGAATTAGTCGGAAAACCGAATGTGTCGAAAAACCGAATGTCCAAAGGCCGTATGTCGAAAGGCCGATTTTTTACATGATAACTAGGCTTAGGATTCTTAGGTAAAAAAATATTTTTTTTAGGAAATGTACACCAAAAATTTGTTGGATAGTTATTCGTTTTACAACTAATAAAAGTGGATCTATGTTACCACAAATTTTTAAATATTTTTACATATTTTCACTTATTTTATATTTTAGCACATATTTAATTGTTTCAAAGTTTAAAATTTCATAAAGCAAAAGTATTTTATAAGCCAAATTTTAAAATTAAGTCAATAAATATTTACCCTCCGCGTCGACATCGACAAATCGGACGACCATTTTGTGCACTTGATATTTTAGCGTCGACAGAAAATGAAGAATCGGTCGTCAAATCTGTATCGAATCCGACAAATACAACACAAATTTTTTGGCATTTCGATTTGTTGATGTCGACGCGACAATCGCTATAAGAGTAACCTTTTTAAGAAATTAAAAAGTTCTGCTTTCTCCTAAACTCCGCTAAGCTAGATCAATAAATTAATAACAAACCAAACGTTTACTACACTTGACAATCCGGAGTACTTCCATTAAAACAAAATTTTATGATTGTGGTTTTTACTCGTTGACGAATGTACTTTTTGCAAAAATGAAACAATCCACGCTCAGTGACTGATATTTAACTGATTAGCCCAAAATTCGATAAATTTACGTAAAGGAATTCATTGCTTTCATTTTAGTAGCGGAAATATTCTAATCCCAACCGTCACGATGTTCTTTAAAGCATGTACCGTTTACAAGTCCAAACTTTAAGTGTATGGATAAAAAAGCATTTTGGGCTAATCTCCGCCACTTGAATACCCAGGAAAGTTAGTTTACCCAACATTTCAGCCTAAATCTTAGATATTTTTTTTAAAAAGTGAATTGAAAATATCCTCAAGTTTTGGAATTCTTTTCAAAAGTTCAATCATTTTTCATTTTAATCACATATTTTTACCAGATATTTAACAAGTTTAATAACATATTTTAGTTAAATATTTTCGATTTTTTAAAACCTTAAAATCCTAAGCCTAATGATAACTACTAAAAAAAATGGAGGTGTGGCCAACACACGACTTTCTTTTACGAACAGCGAATTTTGAAAATTTTTTATAATTCAAATTTCCCGCAAACTTAATTAAGATTGTTTTTATTATTTCATGTTTTCTGTAAATTGTATATTTTTGAAATATTTGCAAAATAAATTTTCTGTTTTACGGAATCTGGGAGCTGGGAACTGGGACCCCAAAATTTATGTAAAAAGTTTAAACATGAAGTTGCAGTTTGATTGCTTAAACCATTTGGACTACAAATTGACAGTCATATGTATATACGAACAGACACCACTTCAAAACTCAATTTTTTGAACTCATTAGTACACACGTAAAAGAAATAAAAGGTGATATTTATGAATTTAAATTTTTTCTTTTAATTTTTTGGAATTTGTATTAGTGATTTTTTGTAAATCTTATACTTTTTAAAATATGTGCAAAACACATTTTCGGGCCGAGAGTGGCCACTTCCGGTTGACCGATTTGGCAATTTAACATACATGTAGGCTAAATATTTTTATAACATACAGTACGTCACTGAAGTGTGCAAATTAATTATAATTAGCATAATTGGGCTAATACACACAATAATTAAAATGACAAGTGCAAGAACTGCTGTAACTCCCTGTAAAAAAGTGTGGGGGGGGGGGGGGGCAGGAGTTGCGAAATATGTTTGCAATTATAAAACGATATATATATACTTAAGTATTACAAACCCTAATAAGTCGTTAAAAAAGTTAAGAAACATGAAAAAATGATCCACATTCAATTATGTAATATTTGCATTAAAAACCGGAAGTATGTCACTGTAGTGTGCAAATTAATTATAATTAGCATAATTAGGCTATATATACACATATATTTATGTGTTGGCAAAACAATATTTAATTTTTTTTTTATAAAATTTTTAAATTTTTTTTTTTAATTTTTAATTTTAATTTTTTTAATTTTTAATTTGTTTATTTTTATTTTTTTTTGATTTTTGGAAACATTTTGTATTAGTAATTTTTTGTAAACCTTATACGTTTTAAGATATTTGCAAAACAAATTTTCTGGCCCAAGGGAGTGGCCACTTCCGGTGGACCGATTTGAAGTAAAATTCACTGGGACCTCCCAATTTATCCAAAAAGCTTAAATCTGAAGTTTCAGTTCGATTGGTTAAGCCATCTGGGCTGTAGAGAGGACACAGACTGACAGACGGACAGACAGACGGACAGACAGACGGACTGACAGACAGACATCATTTCGAAACCCACTTTTTCGGACTCAGGGAACCTCAAAACAGATAAATCTTCAATAATCTCAAGGTCGAAAATTTTCATGATTACTATAGGTACTTTATTTTACTTACGTAAAAGAAAGTAAAATTTAAATTAAAAAACAAAATTCAAGATTTCTTAATAAAATCTGTTTTATTTAACCGTATCATGATCATTTTCGATCACTAAGTGATCATCTTCAGTTTTCATTTACAACTAAAAGTGACTAAAAGCATTAAAAGGCCCGCGTAATAAGTTTTATATTAATTTTGCGATATAATGCATAAAACAAACAGAATAGGGTCGAAAAGCCGACTCTGGAATTGCCGAACGCCAAAGGCCGAATGTCGAATGGCCGAATGGGTCGAAAGGCCGAAAGAATAGGAAGGCCAAATATCGAATAGCCGAAAGGGTCGAAAGGTCGAATATCGAAAGGCCAAATGTCGAAATTTCGATTATGTCGAAAGACCGAATAGGTGACAAGGCCGAATGTGTCGATGGGTGGATTGTGTCGAAAGGCCGAATGTGTCAAACGGCCGAATGTATCAAAAGGCCGATTGTATCCAAGAAAATTTGAATTCTTCAATTTAATTGTTGAACTAATTTTTTATTTTTTATTATCAGTTGGTACTTGCAAACGATTTTATACGTGTAATTCGAGCAAAACGAAATCATAAGTAAAATAAATAAATTTCGTCCAATTAATACGCGAATTAGCCAATTATGGCGTAGTTTATTATTGGCGTGGAAGGCTTGTTCCTTTGCTTTGAAAATAAATCTCAAAATTCCTAATTATGTAGATACGACAGAACAAAAATAATTGAGGTGTGGCCAACACGGGAATACGGACAGACTGACAGACAGACAGACATCATTTAGAAACCCTCTTTTTCGATCTCAGGGGAGCTCAAAACAGATAAGTCTTTAATAATCTCAAGGTCCAAAATTTTCACCATTACCAAACTTTATTTTACTTATATAAAAGAAGGTTATAAATAAAAATGGGTTATTATACGGATCTATGTATCTTTATTAGATTTAGCAAGATTTAATTAAACATTTGAAATTGAAGGTATTGCACTAACTTCGTAATTACAAACTAACATACAAATTTATTTCCACTGGTAGAATACATTTTATTTTATTATGTGAAGGAAATTCTGATAAGTGAATAACGGATGATTTTTTTAAGTGAAGTGAATTCTGTTAGGTAAAGAAAAATTTAATTTAGTTAAGTCAAGGAAGATTATATTAAATCAAGAAAAATTTCAATAGGTGAAGGAGAGTTCTATTAAGTGAATGAATTTCAGTACAATCAGTTAAGAAATATCCATGTTCCACCTTAATTGGCCATACCTCAGAATTTAATCAACAAGAAACATTTAAGAATCCCATTAACATTTCCATCGTATAAATCGAATTTAATCATACTCGGTTAAGAAATAGCCAAGTCTTAAAATGTACTGTTTTGTCCGTATGCAATGTTGAAATATGCCGTAGTGTACCATATGCCGTAATGAAATATGCTATAATGAAATATGCCGAAGTATTCTATATGCCAGTGCACCATATACTCATATAGGTATAATTAGTGTACGATAAGCCGTATTGAAATATTCCTTATTGAAATATGCCATATTGAAGCATGCCGTACTGTCATATTCCGTAATGAAATATGCCGTAACGACAGGGACCCGTTTCAAAAAACGATGTGATCATTTTTCCCCCATGTACTACAAAAAACTATTTTCTTTTGTGTTATAAATTAAAGTGCTCAAATTATAAAGTAATATACGATTTTTCCTACAATTATTCCGTAATTCCTATTAAAGAATATTTAATAATTTAATCACATAATTCAAAAACAGTTTTAACGAAATTTTACTTTCTTTTACGTAAGTAAAATAAAGTATAGTAATCATGAAAATTTTCGACCTTGAGATTATTGAAGATTTATCTGTTTTGAGGTTCCCTGAGTCCGAAAAAGTGGGTTTCGAAATGATGTCTGTCTGTCAGTCCGTCTGTCTGTCAGTCTGTGTCCTCTCTACAGCCCAGATGGCTTAACCAATCGAACTGAAACTTCAGATTTAAGCTTTTTGGATAAATTGGGAGGTCCCAGTGAATTTTACTTCAAATCGGTCCACCGGAAGTGGCCACTCCCTTGGGCCAGAAAATTTGTTTTGCAAATATCTTAAAAAGTATAAGGTTTACAAAAAATTACTAATACAAAATGTTTCCAAAAATCAAAAAAAAATAAAAATAAACAAATTAAAAATTAAAAAAAATTAAAATTAAAAATTAAAAAAAAAAATTTAAAAAAAATTTAAAAATTTTATAAAAAAAAAATTAAATATTGTTTTGCCAACACATAAATATATGTGTATATATAGCCTAATTATGCTAATTATAATTAATTTGCACACTACAGTGACATACTTCCGGTTTTTAATGCAAATATTACATAATTGAATGTGGATCATTTTTTCATGTTTCTTAACTTTTTTAACGACTTATTAGGGTTTGTAATACTTAAGTATATATATATCGTTTTATAATTGCAAAAATATTTCGCAACTCCTGCCCCCCCCCCCCCCCACACTTTTTTACAGGGAGTTACAGCAGTTCTTGCACTTGTCATTTTAATTATTGTGTGTATTAGCCCAATTATGCTAATTATAATTAATTTGCACACTTCAGTGACGTACTGTATGTTATAAAAATATTTAGCCTACATGTATGTTAAATTGCCAAATCGGTCAACCGGAAGTGGCCATTCTTGGCCCGAAAATGTGTTTTGCACATATTTTAAAAAGTATAAGATTTACAAAAAATCACTAATACAAATTCCAAAAAATTTAAAGAAAAAATTTAAATTCATAAATATCACCTTTTATTTCTTTTACGTGTGTACTAATGAGTTCAAAAAATTGAGTTTTGAAGTGGTGTCTGTTGGTATATACATATGACTGTCAATTTGTAGTCCAAATGGTTTAAGCAATCAAACTGCAACTTCATGTTTAAACTTTTTACATAAATTTTGGGGGTCCCAGTTCCCAGCTCCCAGATTCCGTAAAACAGAAAATTTATTTTGCAAATATTTCAAAAATATACAATTTACAGAAAACATGAAATAATAAAAACAATCTTAATTAAGTTTGCGGGAAATTTGAATTATAAAAGTTTTTCAAAATTCACTGTTCGTAAAAGAAAGTCGTGTGTTGGCCACACCTTCATTTTTTTGATTAAATTTGTTGAGTGATTTTGAGAAGGTGATCATTTCACGAGATAACCTAAGCACTTTATTATTTCTTGATTTAAAAGTTAGACGTTCAGCTGTTTTTTGGTATCCCAATTTTTAGAAGCTTTGAATTGAAGAACTTATTAATAGTAAAAATAAAATATCTTGAAAGTGAGAACGCAACTTTAAAAAATGGCATTGAGGTTTTAAAATCAAAAGTTGAGCTTATTTCTGATTCATCTCGTAAATCTAACATTTTGCTACATGGTGTTCCTAAAAAAGAAAATATAAGCAGCTTATCAGCTGTGGAAAGTGTACTTAGATTTCTAGGAATTGATGAAGTGAAAAATCAGATTAAATGTTGTGAGAGGATCGGTAAAGTTCAAAATAAGTCGGTGCAGCCAATATTGATAGTGTGTGAGAATCATTTTGTAAAACAAAAAATACGAGATGGATTTAAAATAAAAAAACTTGAGTTAAATAAAAATGTATGTGTGAAAGACATTGTTGAGTCTTATAATAATAACGGGAGTGTATACGTCACAGATCATCTGACATTAAATCAACAGCAATTACTTAGTCATGCGAAACAATTAAAAATAAAAAAATTGTTTAAATACATTTGGTATCAAAATGGAAGTGTACTTGTAAAACAAAAGGATGGTTCCAAAATAATTAAAATTGTTTCCATGGGTGATGTGGATAATCTATTAAAAGAGTCAAATGTTATCACATGTGACAGTGATTTAAAAGACCAGAGTGTCAAATCATAAGTTAAATTTCATTTTTTTTTTATCCTTATTAATTGTTTCTTACTTTGTTTTAAATTAATTTATCATATGATTACATTTTATTTTCAGAATATTAACAGAATGCGTACTAAATTGAATGATTTTTTCCTTAACGTTCTTTCTTCAAACTATGATATAATTTGTTTGAATGAGACTAATTTAAATGAGTCTATACTGGATGCAGAGATTATACCTAGCAACTACATATGTATTATACAGAAGAGATAGAAATTTTAATATATTTCGTAATAAAATGGACGGTGGTGGGTGCTTAGTAGCCGTCTCAAAACGGATTAGATCTTTTAGAATATCTGAATGGGAAACTAATATTGAGGAATTATGGATCGGCATTAATCTGGGTACAAATACGTTTTATTTAAATGTTCCTTATATTTACCCTCAGGCTACTGCATCAGATTATGAGATTTATTTTGATAACTTGGGAAGAATTGTTAATCATTTGAAGCCCAATTTAAAATTTTTAATTTTAGGTGATTTTAATATTCCTAATATTAACTGGTTCACTAACAATGATGGTCAAGTTTCAATTTTTGATGTAAATCTTTATGGGCATGCGAGGTTATTAATTGAATTCATGGAATTTACAAATCTAAATCAATTTAATAATATAACAAATTCTAATGGTAGAATATTGGATTTAGTTCTTTCTAATATGGAGTGTTTTAGTATAAATTTATCAGCTGCCATTGATAAATTATCTAAAGTTGATCGACATCATCCACCTATTGTTGTAGATATTTCTTTTAAATTTCATAAAATTAAACAGGTGAACTCGATACCTATTAGAAATTTGACTAATTGTGATTATAATTCTATAAACAATGTAATATCTAAAATTAATTGGCATCAAGAATTTTACAATTTACATGTCAATGAATCTGTTATGATGTTTTACAATAAAGTTCAAAACATAATTAACAAAAACATACCACTTTATTTTCCAAATAAAAGTAAATTTCCTAAGTGGTATTCATCTAAACTGGTGCTTTTGCTTGAATTTAAAAACCAAATTCGAAAAATTTTAAAATCTACTGATGATTCTGATTATATTATTATGTTTAAAAAACTTAGAACATTGGCGAAGAAGGAAATGAAAAAATGACGACAGTCTTATGTAATTAATTTTGAAAACTACATTAAGAATGATCCAAAAAAGTTTTGGTCTTATGTTAATTCGTATAAAAAAATGAATACTATTCGAAATACTTTTAAGTATAATGATTCAATAGCAACTTCCTCAAAAGATTCTGCTGATTTATTTGCTTCTTATTTCAATTCTGTCTACCATGAAGTTGAGACGAATCATCCTGATTATAGTAATATTGTAGATCTTGATGAAATTGTAATAGATGAATTTGATGTTGCTGACGAACTTGATCATCTAAATGTTAACAAAGGTGCGGGGCCTGATTTAATACCTGCTGTGTTTTACAAAAATGTTTCTGTTACAATTCAAATTCCACTTTGTATAATATTTAATAAAATGTTACGTCAGGGTGTTTTCCCAACCGAATGGAAAAAATCTAAGATCATACCAGTATTTAAGACTGGTGATAAAAATTTAGTTAAAAATTATAGGCCGATAAGTATTTTAAATTGCTGTAGTAAGATTTTTGAAAAAAATGTAAGCAAAAAAATACATAATCTAATTAATCATTTTTTAACTCCAATTCAACATGGTTTCAGACAATGTTATTCCACTGTGACTAATTTATTGGAGTTTTCCAGTTATGTATATGAGTGCATTGATAATCATCGTGCTACTGATGTAATATATACTGATTTTTCAAAGGCATTTGATACAGTTCAACATAAAATCCTTGTAGCTCCTTTGCTTTGTAGGTATGGTTTTACAAATAATTTATTAAATTTAGTTCGTTTTATCTTTGCAATAGAATTATGTTCGTACAAATTAATAATATCCGATCTTTTAATTTTTGGCCAAAATCTGGAGTGCCTCAAGGCTCTATACTTGGACCTCTTCTATTCTCGTTGTTTATCAATGACATTGCAAATATATTTCAATCTAAAGCGCTCTTATTTGCGGATGATTTAAAATTGTTTAACAGAATAGATTCTTTAAGTTCTTGTTACCAACTTCAAGATGATTTAAATCGTTTGAATGACTGGTGCAAATATAATTGTCTTGAATTGAACATCTCAAAATGTCATGTTGTTAAAATCATACCAAGGGATGATTTTGGTTGGATTTAGATATTGTATAGACAATGTCTTATTAGAAAATAAAAACCAGACGATTGATTTAGGTATAACTATAGACAAACAATTCAAATTCAACGTTCATATTCAAGATATTATTAATCGGGCATATAAATTAATTAGATTTATATTTCGTATTTGTATTGACTTTACCAATCACGACTCATTGATTTCCTTATTCAATTCTTTGATTCGTAGTATATTAGAGTATTGTTCGCCTATATGGAATCCTCAATATAAAGTGTACATCGACTCAATTGAAAGGGTACAACAAAAATGTACGCGATTTTTATATTATAAATTTAAAATTCCTTATGATAATTATAATAACAGGTTGATAATGTTTAAATTAATATCGCTTAAAAATAGAAGAATTCTGTTGGATAAATTTTGTTTATTCAAAATTTTAAATTATGATACCTGTCCAAATTTAAAAAATAAAATTAAAATACGTCAACCACTTTTGTATAATATGCGCGAGGCCGTCTACTTTGACATTGATAAATCCAAAACTAATATGGTTCTAAATTCCCCATTAATTAGACTTCAAACTCAGCACAATATTATGTTTAAAACCCACGAAGATCTTGGAATATTCTCTTCCAATTTTTCGTCGTTTAAAAGGATTGTTAGGGAAAAAGTTTTCAATTTGGGTTCGCTTGATTAAACTGTGTATCATTCTATTTTTTTTGTTTTAAATATTTTTATTATTTTTAACTAACTATTATTATTTTAAAAATTGTATTTAATTTAATTATTGTATTATGATTATTTCTAACTAACATGTAATTGGAGAAATCTGTATGTTAGTGAATTGTGAATAAATAAATAAATAAATAAAAAAGATGGTTGCCCTATGTCGTTTGCAAAATAACTAATGATAAAATATCTCTGGCGTTCGTCTCGCCAAAGGACCACCTCTTAGTTTGAAAAATGTGGATTTCGTTTTCTCACCCAAAATCATAAAATACTCATTGAACTATGGACATAAATCTCTTAAATCGCTATTTATATCATTAAAAAATACAAAATGATCCGTGGCGTAATAACTAAAATCCATGTCATTAGCAAATACAAAGTACAAACCCTTGTCAACACTTAATCCAAAAATGATTTGCATATAGAACCTACCTTCAAGATAAGATGAAAATTATTTACACTCGGTGCCCCTAAATTCGAATGAAAATATTTTTTTTTAATTTTTATAAGATTATAGTTGATCTATTAAAAGCCATCTTAATGTCAATTAAAACCGTGGCAGTGAAAATTTTTGCATTTAAATGAGAGTGTACTCTATTAAGATACTCAACTAAAGCAGTTGCTGTATTATAACCAGCTTTAAAACCAAATTGATTAGCACTCACAATAGCATACTTCTTAGACTCATTGATTCTACAGAAAAATAGATCGATAATTGTCTATGTTTAAACGATCCCCCTTTTTGTGCAGAGAAATTACTAGAGCAGTTTTTAAAATTTCTAGAACAATTCCATTACTAAAGCAATTATTTACTAAGTAGAAAATAGCTGGCGAAACTAAATCAATATTATCTTTCAGCATAGCGGAGCTAATACCAAGAACATCAACACTATTGCTACTTTTCAAACTCTTAATAATCCATGAAATTTCAGTCCCATCAGCCAGATTAATAAAAAATTTTCAGATATGTAACGATAAACCACAAAATAATTACCAAAATCATTAGGTATGGTCAGATTCAGTTAAGAAAAGAGAATTTTCACTCAAAATCTGATCAGTTTTATGACGGTCACGGTCACATGCTATTTTTTGATATCATTGCTACAATAGTTAAACTTGGTATAGAATTAGTTACTTTTGTCACTACGGATCAAAATTAAATTTTTTTTTTCTTTTTATATATTAGGTCGACTAAATAATCTGAAATCCAAGGTTCAATCCTATTGATACATATAAAAGCAAGTTTAATTATTGTTAAAGTAAAAGAAGATGCTGAGGAATTCAACAAAGTGACTAAATTCGGTATACTTGCTGAGGAGTCATCAATGAAAATATCAGAAAAGTTGATGATGGAAATAGCCAAATTAAACTTGAAAATATCTAGCTTACCTACTGAAAATAGCATATGTCCATATGAGTTTGATTATCGCTGCTAGCACAGTTTATATTTTCTTCCTATCACCCAATACGATTTTGAAAATTTTATTTTTCAAATGGGACGGACGGACGGGACGGTTGAACGGTTTCAATGTTGTTAACAACATTTTTTTAAATAGCTTTGGGATTGTGGGCAGCATACTTATTGAACGATAAGACGAAATGTTTGTTTCGTTTTGCCAGGCTTATGTGTCATTGTGATCAAATTTATTGTATTCTTTAACTTTCTTCCAATTATTCTTTATTTAGATTGAATGCCAAATTTTAATTATAGTTTAAATATTAAATTGTAAAATTTTTTTGAATCGAGAATTTAAAGTTAAAATAAAAGAATTTAGCTTTATTATTTGGAATAAGAATTGCATAACAACGAGAGATTATCTGTTAATTTGATAACTGCGATGAGATTTTAAATATTCTGAATTTTTTATTTTCGAATTATTTATTTTACAGAAATAGTTCGTTGAACCTTTCGTTCAAAATTCTGGTTTTCAATTTTTCATTATTATGATCGAATATCAAAATAATCAATGTTTAACATTCGCGATATTTTTCACTTATTTTTTACAGAAGAGAATTTGAAAATGTAGGCCGTATGCGATTATTAAATTTGATTAGCTAAAATCAAATTGATATGTTTCTAAATTTTTATTTTGTAACTTTTATTTTGAACTTTTTGTAATCCTTCCCTTTCATCCAAGAATGACATTTGCTAAAATTTAATATAAAACGTTGGTTTCAAGTCAGTAAACTATAAATACCAATCTTAGTTTCCCTATAGCTTAAAATGGATTTTGTTTCGTGCGGGGTAGGAGAGAGATTTCGGATTATATTTTAATTTCGTATATGTGTGTTTTTCTAATGTGTGAAGCTGCTAGAATCAAAGCGTAGCGATCTGAACGTATATCACACATTAAATGTCATTTTTGAATCAGTTAATTAGTTAATTATTGCTGCCAACATGACGGGGAACGCCAAAATCATTCAAAAATCTGATTTTTGTTGTATGTATATATTTGACGGACTGCCGACACAGCTTCATTCTTAAGTTTATAAATAGCGACGATTTGTATTACTTATGCTGTTTTTCCTGACTGCCATTTGACAACAATTTTTAGTGGGACAAAATTTTATGAACGGAGGAATATTATGTTAACGTCATTATTTTTTATGAAGTATGATAAGATACCATGCAAATTTTTAATATAAAATTAATGCGACAATTTTCAATCATTATTTAGCAAAATTGAAAGTTTATTTTTATTTTAATGGTGTACCATTATTCATCAGATTTATTTGGTGCTAAAATCACTCGATTAATACAACATTAACCAAACAGTGTGAAGAAGCAAAAAATAGAATTTAATGGACCATTTAACACAAAGTTGGTACATAAAATCTTTTCGCTTTGCTTGTTAATTTTTTTTTGCTTTTTTTTTCAAAATTAGTAATAATAACGCAGCAAATTTCATAAACATAACAAAAGTGAGTGAAAATTGTGCTGTCGTGCCTTCTGATGTAAAGTGTAAAATGAACTAAAATAATCTAAATTTCAAAATTATGGAGATCCCTTGTCAATATTCTCCTATAGTGAGGGCTTTTCGCTGGGGCATATCGCAGTGTAGTAGGTCATTTTAATGTGCAGTTTCCATTTGTGTAGATTTTCGTTCGATAACATTGTTGCCGAAGTGACATCAGATGGTAAAAAATACTGTAACGGTACCAATATCTGAAATTACCTGAAACCGAATTATTGATATTGCTTCTATCTTAAAAAATAGATCAGGCTTTAATGCTAGGCTTTTGTAGTTTTTTCACGGTGAGTTTAATTCGTAAGTTGGTTTAAAGATTTTTACAGGTTTGTATATGTACAGGTTGGTTGAAAAGCATTGAAAGCGACACCCATTAAGCAGTAGAGCCATTTTCATATTTCATCTTTCATTTGAACACATGAAAATCTTTATTTCGATCTGGCAATTCATTCTTTGTTTACAATTCATTAAAAATTGGCGTGTCATTGCAGTCAAATACAATGGAAAAAACCGAATATCGTGCAGTGATAAAATTCTTTATGTTGGAAGGTTTATCAGCAACAGAAATTCATACAAAAATTGTAAAAATGTTTAAGGAATCTGCTCCTTCATTTCCAACTATGCTTCGATGAGTTTTAGAGTGTAAACGTGGTCGTTCAAGCGTTGAACAAATCATTGAGCAAGTGTATAATATTGTTTGTGAAGATCCAAGTTTGACTAAGCGTGAAATTGCTGATACCATAGGCATCTCGGACGAACGAGTACTCCATATTTTGGGATTGAATCGGTTCACCGCGAAAATAAGCTCACCGCTTTATGTTATACCGCCTGTTAAATTCACCGTTTTTACGATTCACCGTCATAATAGTTCACCGCTTACGTTTTACCGTTTTCACTATAATTTTTTTTTAATATGCCTTATTTATATTTTTGTTTTTATCTTAATAGTCGGAAATATAATATAATATAATTTGACATAATAAAAAAACATTAAAAACCCAAAAAGTGCCCAATAAACGGAGGTAATAGAAGTCGTAAAATCGAAACGCGGTAAAGATAAGCTTGAAGCCGCTGGTTATGTGTATAACTTGACAAAAAAAATGGAGCCATTTTTTTCGCTGGATGTGTGATAAAAAGTGTTCGCTGTTATGCAAGGTACGACTGTCAACGAAATTGACTAACGACGGCCACAACATTTCTATAATGCCATCACCACACGTGCATGACCCTGACGCTAGTGAAAAACAACTGCACATGGTTCGAACATTCGCAGCGACACGTGCGATGATTCCGTCTAAAATTATTTTGTCGAGCAAGCTAAGTTGCAACTGATACCCGTAAACAGGCCCCGAGCAATGCTGCTTGCCCCATTTTACAGTTTATTGAAAACACTGAAAATATCAATAAACATTGATTCAGTAAATTTCACCGCAAACATTTACATTAATTTCATCTCATTCACCGCGGCGGTGAGTGAGATGAAATTAATGTAAATGTTGGCGGTGAAATTTGCTGTCGGTAAATCGTGCGCGGTGAAATTTGCTGTCGGTAAACCGTGTGCGGTGAACTGTTAAACGGCGAACCATGGGCGGTAAACCATGAGGCGGTGAACCGTACCCAACCCCCATATTTTACATGAAGAATTACGTATGAAAAAGCTGCTTGTAAAACTGATGCCACATTCGTTAACAATTCAACAAAAACTGAATCGAATTTTTAACAAGGAATCTAATGGTGAGCTTGTTTGTAACCTTGACCTTCGTCTTCAAGGTCATATTAAGGTCAAGGTCATTTTTTTATAAGGAAATTCCTGTTTTTGACTTCGGATTCGATCAATTGTATATCCGAATATGTATTTTCCATGACCTCCCAAGGTCACCTAAAGGAATATATTTTAATTATAAAGCTTATGGTTTGCTATGAGAATTTAAAAAAAAGTAAAAATTAAAAAAATAAATTCTTTATTTTTAAAATTTATATTTTTTTATTTTTTTTATAATTTTTATAGCAACAAAAGCATTATTACAATGTTGTGTTATTTATGATTTTTTTTTTTAATTTTCATAGCAAATCATTCGCATTACAATTAAAATATATTCCTTCAGTTGACCTTGTGAGGTCATGGAAAATACATATTCGGACGTAAAATTGATCCCTATTTTCGATTATGTCATCAAAAATAGGGATCCTAATTTAAAAAAATTATCGTCACCTCCAAATGACCTTGAAGATGAAGGTCAAGGTCAAAACCAAACTCACTATTAAATTCCTTGTTGAAAATTACCTAAGAATAAACCTTGCTTAGTTGTTTTTTGACCGAACTCTGCGAAATTTTTAGGGAGTTCCATACTTTTTCCTCACCCTGTATACAGCGTATATATGTAGGTTTTGCACTCCAAACTCAACATTTTACAAATCAGATTCATCAATATGCAAATGAAATTCATCTTTATCCAAAACATATTGACTCTTTTCCAAATCAAATTCAAACTGCCAATTTCAAATTCATCAGTTGTGGAAATATTACATTGAAATTAAAAACATCGGATTGAAGTCCTTTGACTTCACTGATAATTCGTATTTAGAATTTTTTAGATTATTTCGAAATTATTGAAAATTTTAAAATTATTTGAAATTTTTGATATTGGTCTGCGGCGTAAAAATTATTTGTCTCTATTCAATTATGAACCAGTAAAAATTTAATTGTTTGTGTCGGTAGGTGGGGGGAGAAACTAAACTTGCCTGGCACCATGGTTTTCCTTAACGCTTAACCCGCGACTGAATGGGATAGTCCATCGCAATTTTTCATGAAATGTGTAGCTGCTGGTTCCTAAATGTTTCCTTTTATACGAAAGAACCATATATGTGCATGTTGCTAAAACCAATATTTCTAAATAATACTCTATATTATTGTATTTCTAAATTATTTAAATTTCCATATTCCTAAAATTTGAAATTTCCATATTTGTTAATTTTCTAAATTTCCAAAATCTTAAATTAAATATATTGTATTTAGTATTAAATGTCTAAATTAACTAATTCCTAATTCAAATTCTAAATTTCTAAAAATGTTGTAAAAACTCTCTAAATATCAGAATCCTTAAATTTGACAAATTTCTAAGTTTATACTAACTTTAAAGATTTAGATCTTTAAAATCCCATTTTCCATTTTTACCTTTCCAAATTCGCAATAATTTTATTAAATTCTAATATCCCCACAATACAATATTTAAAAATTTTCCAAAATTTCCAAATTCCTTTTCTTTCCAAACTACGTTACAAAATTCGTAAATTTCTAAAATCAATTCAGAATTCTTAAATCTGATAAAATTCTTATTTAAGCTTCTAATGGTTTTCGATTTCTAAATTCCTGACATTTAGGGTAAATTTTAGAGTGAATTGTAGGGTTAGTTTTAGAGCGGATTTTCCAGTGAATTTTAGGGTGATTTCTAGGATAGGTTGAATTAAAGGGTATATTTTAAAATGAATTTCAAGTAAAATTTTAGGCTTACTTTTAGAGTGACTTGTAGGTTGAACTTAAAAGTGAATTTTAGAATAATTTTTGTCGTAATTTTAGGAAGAATTTTAAAGTAAATTTGAGGTTAATTTATGATGAATTTGACTTAGAATTTGGATTAATTTTGTGGTGAATTTTAAAATGAACTTTAAGGCTTGGTTGTACGGTAAAGTTTAAGGTTCGTTTTAAGGGGAATTTTTAGTTAGGAAGACATTATATATGGTAAATTTGGGAATGAATTTTATATTGAATTTAGATTGATTTGGGATAAATTCTACAGTGCATTTTAGGATGACATCTAAGGTGAAGTTTATAATAATATAGGGCTAATTTTAAGGTGGTTAATAGGAAAGGTTTATTTTTTTATTATGTTAACTTTTTATTTTGCGTCTAGAATTTAAATTCTGTTGGTTTTATTTCGTCTACGGTTGAATTTGATTTAGAAAAAGATGAATATGTTTTGGATAAAGGTGAATTTGATTTGGATAAAGGCGAATTTGATATGGTAAAGGATGATGGTGTTTTGTAAAAGGTTGAATTTGGAGTGCAAAACATATATGTTCACCTGAAAATAGGATTTATTTGATAAAATCGCTTATTCTTTCACATTTAAATAATTATGATGTTGTCTATATACAGATTGCGATGCTAGGACCAACACATTCTACAAGATTTATTAATACGTTTATAACCTTATATGCTAGGGTCGTGTCTTAGTCTCAGCCTTTTCTAAATAATATATTTCCTTGATTTTAGTTACGCATACTGAATTTGGATTAATTCGTGTTTAAATAGGTTAATTTCGGTGAACCGAAAGTTTTAACAGATGAAATTGCTGTTTGATTCGTCGACCAGAATAAAAGGCTCAAAGTCATTACTGAATAATTTTGAACTGTTTCAATTCCACTTATTTTGTGTTATGAAAGGAGATACGTTTCAAAATTAAAATTCAAGAGTAAATATCGAAGATTGCCACGCTCTTAACCGTTTTCGGTTTAAATACCTTCGTAATTTAAAATAGCAAATTAGCATTCCTTTAAAAATTTTAAATTATTTATAATTTCAAATTTTCAATGTACCCATGAGGTTAATATCTATAGATGAATCTATATGGAGATTAAAGCCGTATATTGCTTAATGGCAACAATTTTTGAATGAAATTTTAAAATTTAAAGTAAAAAACTGAAACTGTGCTTATAATCTGGGTTTCGACGATAATTTTCTACGGCAATTCATCGGCTACAATAGACAAAAGAGGAAAGAGGAAAGAAACAGTAAAATAATTGTCTTACCTTTTCCTTCATCTATCTACGTTAGCCGGACCATATCCGTTGAAAATTATCATCGAAAGGCATGTTAAGATCTACATGTGCATTTACATCGCTCATGAAAAATACGCATAAAAGCTACATCGGTTGTACTCATTTTCCATTTTGGGCGCACCCATAATAAGTTGCCCAAATGTCTTGGATAATTGTGAATTTTAGAAAAAGAAAAACACAATTGAATGTTACTTAGAATTTTATTAAAAGATTCAGTTTCAATTTGATTTATGTACGTGCCTTAGTTTTTTATAGAAGTTTTCCCTAAAATCTTCGATTTCAGCTCAAATGTGACCTTTAAATCAATTCAAAATCTATTTTGGTTATATTTTATTGTGAAATTATGTGTACTTATCATTGCTTGCGGTTTCTTGTTATATTTTGGTTTCATGTCAACCAGCTATACCAAGTTTGGTTTTATGTTAGCTAAAAATCGATTCTATATACTCTCTAGTTGAATGAAGCTAAAGTTTATATATTAAAATTTTTTTAGGTTTTGTCGGAAATACTTTCATTATGGGTTTGGCTAAGAATAATAATGTGACTTACACTTGTTATCTGTAAATTGTAGAATTAACTTTGATTTTGTCATAGTATTTGTTTAACTCTATTGGCTGATATATTTCTTAAAAATTAAATTATTTTTAAAAAAATCACGAAATGCTCTGAAATTTTGGGTTTTGAAACCGACAAAATAAGTTTTCTTGTATTTCAGATATTTTAAAAGTTTGAATTGTAATGCTATCAATAATTTTTAACCATATTTAAGAACTAATTAAACTTCACAATTTGTAGTTTGATTTTGAGGAAAATCGATTGTACATTTTTTGAGTCTCATATTCCACACTTAGATACAACTTCGCAGACACGTTAAAGTTGAGTACAAGGTACAAGCTATCCAGAAATTTTGCAATTGGCTACGATGTTCGACAAGGAGATGCTTTGTCCCCTCTGATTCTCTTCAATCTCATATGTTGGAATACATTTTTCATAAAAGTGAAATACCTTAGGATAACATATTATATCAGCAGTCATGTATAGGTCAGTCATGTAGAAGTCACAACGTTTAAGTACTTGTGTCCTCTGATCTCTCATGATAATAGCGTAGGGGAGGATATTAAAGAGCAATTTGACGCACAGGCAGCAATGCTTTGTATCCTCTATGTTTACTACTAAATTTCAAATATCTTGCAAATGCCAAAAAACCGAAAATCCACAGGGTGTTGATCAGGCCCAGTGTTAAATAAGGGAGAGTTAAACCTTGACGAATGAGTGTTAGGAGTTATACGAGTGACATTTTATGTTTGAAAGCGATATCTGATATTTGAGCTTTATTTTTGTAGAAATCGATTTAAGGTCTTCTGGTTGCCTTGAACTTATAAAAACTGTTTATTATTATTTATATATGTAAGTAGCAATAAAAGCATGAAGAATGTTTTTTTGTAAATTATACTTGCTAAGCAGAGAAATCAGTTACGGTTCCTCGTACACTGTAAAGCTTATTTTGCAACAAGGATGCTTTTTTATTAAATACAGGGAAAGATTAGAGACTGTGACAGAGGAACAAGTTTTGATAAAGCAAAATACATTGAGTGTTCAGTCGTGGTTCAAATTTTTACAGATACATTGAATTTTGCCATTTTCCATCAAAATATTATGTTTAATAGTTGCTGTTAAGTGACTATTAAGTGTTTAAAAATTATTTATGTACAAAATTATTGTTTTATGTACTAATAGTGTCAGTTTATTTTATTTAGCTATATTTCATTAATAAAAAAAACTGTTTCTAGCCGAGCTTATAATACTTATAATATTTAATTAGTATAGACATATTAAATTAGGCACTTAAAAAATCATTTTTACTTGTGAACATGCTAAATTTTATTATTGGTTTTAAATTTGTGACGCCCTCACAGCTGTGTGTAGTAGCCCTTAATTAGGTCAGAACGTCGAACTAATGAAATGTAGAACTAGCCGTAGGAACAATTCAAATTTCCAATACTTTAAGACCTAGAAATTGTTTTTTTATTCGGTTGTATCGAAAAGTGATGCTTTTTGTTTTAGGTGTCTTTTAGCTTTCTAAAACTCCCAAATTCTCGAGAAATAAAATACATCGGGAAACCGAAAACTCAAATTCACAGGAAATACAATTTCTCGGGAAATCGCAATTTCCCCCCCCCCTCCCCACCCCTCTTAATATATTTTGAATGAATTTTAAATTGCGTTGTTGTTTCTTGTTGGATAGTTCGAAATCAAACAGCGCTTCAAGATTAGAGAATCATCTTGTCAGCATTATTTATAGGTTCATTCCCACCATATTGTTTACGATGTTTCTAAAGCTAAGGAAAACTAGTTCATCTAGGGTTGCCGCTGAGTACATTTATCGCGGTACTTTTACTTACCTACGCTACAAGGAAGATGTTTTCGTGATAATTCCATGAATGTCTTTCATTTCCGTGAGTCGTTCAAGTATGGTTTCATTGAGAGTACATATGCGGTTCAAAAGATTACCGCCACTCAATTCGAGAAGAAAAAGTCAATTTCCAGCCGATGCGTGTGAGATAGAAAAAATTGTGGAATATAGAAAGAAAGAGTATTTAGTACTGAATACAATAGCAAAAGGCAATAATCGCAGACATCAAGATAACTGTGTTTTTTGTTCTGTTTTGAAAAATGATTCAGAAATTCATGACTTTGTTTCGGTTCATTTGATTACCGCCACTTGAAAAATTACATGAAATAACAGTATGTGTGATTTCTTACCAAACATTTTTTTTTAAATACAATATTAAAGTATAATTTCTAATATTTAGTGGAGCTTCCATTATTCTGAATAACTTCAAAAATGCGTTCCTTAAGTGGGTCGTACAATGACTTCAAATAATTGAGTGAAATTTCTGCCCAGGCCGCTTTAATCCCTAGAATCAGATCTTTCTTATTATCATACTGTTTCCCTCCTTCGTATACTTTACGTGTAGGCCAGCCCCAAACATTTTCTATTATGTTTAAGTCTGCCGATTATGGTAGCCGCGGCAATAGCTGGACCTTTTGGCTTGTGATGTACGACTTTACAACGCGAGCTGTGTGTATTGGTTTCAACGGCATTTTCTTGTTGGAAAATCCATGGGAGTTGTGTAAAATGGTATGGATTTTAGGGAAAACAAACTCCAGTAACGTCTTGTAACTGTTCCGGTCATTTTTATACTTTCAAACACCAAATCGATTGTGCCATAATAAGAGATTGAACCCCAGACCATTACATACTCCTTCTCTACTAAGATGGCGATTCAAAAACACTTCCTCTTTCCTAAGGTCATGAAAATAATAATTATACCCATCTGGTCCATACAAGTTAAATTTTTTTTCATCAGAAAATACGACTTTTGACCTTGCATATCACATTCCAAGTCATGTGTTCCTTAACGAATTCCATTCGTTTCTGCTTCCGTTCATCATTCAGTGGGGGTGTTTTCTTTAACTTTAGCCGCTTCAGATGTTTCGCACTTAAAATAGCACGGCGGACAGTCGATTTACTGGTATTAACACCGGCTTGAAGGGCAATTTTTGTTGTAGAAAGAGACGAATTGGAGGCCAATCTAACAATTTTTCATTTATCCTGAGGTGTATGTGCCATTAAAACCCTTCCTTTATAATTACCTCCATAACATTTTGTATCCTTCAAGTAATTTAGTATATCTTCCTGACCTCGTCCGATCGCACTTCCTGATGATGCACATATCTATTTTGGCCCTGTTTGATAAAGTTAAATACTTTTTTTTACCCATTGATTAAAAACTGAATTACAAAAAATATTAATTTTTGACTTCACTTTCAAATTTTTAAAAAAGAAATTATTCAGATTCATGCATAACGACATTATATTTCGTGGCGGTAATCAAATGAACCGAAAAAAAGTCATAAATTTTTGACTCATTTTTCAAAACAAAACAAAAAACACAATTTTCTTGATGTCTGCGATTTTTACTTTTTGCTATTGTAATCAGTACTAAATACTCTTTCTATCTCTATTTCACAATTTTTTCTATCTCACACGCACCGGCTGGAAATTGACTTTTGCTTCTCAGTATTGAGTGGCGGTTATCTATTGAACCGCACCGTATAGTTAAAGGTAATTTGCATTGCTTTTCTAGGGAATGACAAAAGCTTGCAAATATCCATTTTTCAGAATATTAACTTCGTTCCAAACAGGTTTTGAAATCCTATCAAAAATGGTTTTGGGAAGCTGAAGGTTAAAAGAATCGGGTACCTGCCATAAGAATTGACCCAAAATACGTGGTGATATTACCACGTTGACCCATTTATTTATATGTATACATATATGCTGGAGAGTTGAATTTGCGGTTGAGTTGGGTTCTATTTGCGGGTTGAGTTGGAGTTGATTTGCGGTCGAATTGGGATTTAGTGAGCAGTTCAGCAATTTTGTATACATGTTGCTTGGAGGATTGAGTTAGGCTTCGAGTTTGCGATCGAGTTGAGGGATTAATTAAAGTTGAGTTGGGGTCAGGTTAGTGTTTAGTGAGCAGTTCAACTGGGGATTTATTTTCGTGTTGAATTGACGGTTTAATTAGATATAGAGTTAGCTTGAGTTGAATTCATTTTCGCATGGAGTTTTTAAGGCCATGTTGACTTAGGAGTTGAGTTGGGTCTGAGTTTGAGGTTGATTTAAAATGTGTTGAACGATGAGTTTTGGATTAAATTGAGGGTTGGGTTGGTAATTATAGGTTGAGTTGAGTTCGAGGACACACGCTGTATTCATACCATATTGGTTTTGGGGTTGTGTTTGGGGTTGAATTGTTTGACTTTCGGTTGCGGATTTATTTGGGGAGAGCTGTGGATTGAGTTAGAAGTTATATTGAGTTCAGTTCTTGAAAGCTTGTATTTTCTCGAAGCATGATTATTTGGAGATTGAATAGGTCGTTGAGTTTGGGGTAGAGTTGGAAGCTCAACTTGTAGTCGAGTTTTAGTTAAATAGTGGTGGGTTGGGCTTGGGATAAGTACATGTTCTGGTTTGAGTTAACTTGCGTTAGAGTTGAGTTAGTGGTTCGGTTGGGGAGTTAGTAGGGGTTACGTAGCCTTAGTCAGAAGTGTCGCGTTTTTTTTTTTTTTTTTTTTTTTTTTTTTGTCTTCGGAAAAAAAAATTATCGATTTTTGGGGCAAAAATTGGGGCTTACGGTTAAGTATTGTTCCTTTGTTTACTATTTCTTAGCACTTGTTACTTTGGATCGTTTTTTTTGTTTCTTCTCGTTTTAGATTTCCATTGATTGGGGCTTATTTTGAAACTGGACGAAGCAAAATTTATTTAATTTTATTTGTAAGTATTGCGTATCAATCACGCCCACGTCGTGTGTACGCTAAATTTTGATTTTGAGTTTGATTATGTCGCTTAGTTATCCCAATATAGTTCTAAAATCCATGTTAGTTGATAGGTCGTTATTGAATGTAGTTAGTTTGAATGTCCAAAGTCTAGTCCCAAATATTGACGAGATTCGTCACATTTTTAATGGCGCTCCAGTGGACATACTTTGTTTCTCTGAGACCTTTCTAAATCCAAATATCCCTAATTCAGCTTTTGCCATCAAAGGTTTTAATATATTTAGGAAAGATAGGACGGTACCTCCCCTTAATTATGGTGGTTTATGTATGTTTGTAGGTGATCACATTAAGGCTAGATTAGTTACCATACCTTCTTCTATTTCGGAATCGTTAGTATCGGATTTAGAGTTTTTATTTGTCAACGTTTTCATTAGTGGTCGTAAAATCTTATTCGGTACCGTCTATAACCCTCCAAAAACTAGTAAGAGGTCGTATGCCCAATTTAAAAAATCCGTTGTAGACTTAGAAAGTTTGTTTAGTTATTTCTCTTGTAGATTCGATGAAATATATATATATCAGGTGACTTCAATTTCGATATACTCCAAAATTCCGGCTTCCCTCGTGATTATTTGAATCTTTTAAATAGTCTTAATTTATCCGTCCACAACACTGTGGCGCCGACGTTTTGTTGTCCAACCGCTAGCGGTGCCTCTTATTCCCTAATTGACCATATCATCTCTTTTACTAATAACTCTATTTGTTTTTTCAATCAGTTGTCTCTCGGTATGGGATCCCATCATGATCTTTTAGTTTTTTCTGTGAATTGTTACTCTCCACCTAAGCCTAACAGTTTTAGCTTTAGAGATTTTGCTAGTATAGATAATTCCCGCCTTTACCTAGTTTGTAACTCGGTTCCTTGGGAGGATATTTTTTGCCTTAGTTCGTCAACTACCCAAGTAGAATTTTTCAACTCGTATATTAGTTTGGTCTTTGATAGTTGCGTTCCGCTTAAAAAGGTTACTTTCAAAGCAAAATCTCCGCCTTGGTTGTCTCAGGAAGTTTCGAATGCCATAAGTATTAGAGTTAGTAAATATCGTTTATGGAAAAGGTATCCTAATAGTCAGTCTCATTTAGATTATAAGCAGGCTCGTAATAGAGTTGTAGGGTTAATTCGAATTGCTAAACGTAATTATTTTAAGGACAAGTTAGACCCCTCCCTTCCTCCCAAGGTTTTTTGGCGTAATGTTCGTAATTTAGGCCTAGGCAGATGCAAGAGTAGTTCTAGTGGGGTGTTTAAGCCCAATGATATTAATAGTTATTTTTGCTCTAGTTTGAACTCGGGCAGTAGTACCGTCGATTTGTTCTCTAATGCGTCCTCTAATTCGTTTTCGTTTTCAAATATTTCTCTCGAGGATTTACAGTCTGCCATTTGGAATGTTAAGTCGGAATCTTCTGGTCTGGATAACGTCAATTTAAAATTCGTTAAACGAGTTTTCCCTTTCGTCTCAAAATATTTGTTACATATTTTTAATTTTATTCTCACATCCTCTTCCTATCCAGATCAGTGGAAGCTAAGTAAAATCATACCCATCCCAAAGATTAGTAATCCTTCAGAGCTATCCCATTTGAGGCCAATTAGCATTTTAAGTTCTCTCTCTAAAGCTTTCGAGATAGTTGTTAAAACTCAAATTCAATCGCATCTAAATAGCAATAGTTTAATTAGTTTCTTCCAATCTGGGTTTAGAAAATTTCATAGCACTTCTACTGCGTTATTAAATGTATGTGATGATATTAGGCGTAATATGAATAATAGGGAATTGACTTCTTTAACTTTGTTAGATTTTTCTAAGGCCTTTGATTCTATTAATCACAGAATTCTTTTTAACAAACTCTTATCTCAGTTTAGATTTTCGGTTTCCGCTGCCAAACTAATTTTTAACTATCTTTCTAATCGTTCTCAGGCAGTTTTTTTCGACAATTCTTTGTCTGATTTCCTTCCTGTAATTTCCGGCGTTCCTCAGGGTTCAGTGCTGGGTCCTCTATTGTTTTCTATGTACATTAATGACATAGAATCCTCTATTCACCATTGTTCATTTCACATTTTCGCTGATGATGTCCAAATTTATAAAAATAGTCGGTTAGATCAGGATTCTATCATATTGATAGGAATATTTCTCTGATAAATGAAGACTTAAGTAATATCGCTAGTTGGTCGGTCTCTAATAGGCTCGTTTTAAATGCGAATAAATCTCAGTCGATCATAATTTATAAAAAATCGTTGGACACCTCGTCCTTTCCTGGTATTTTTCTGCAGGGTTCGCTAATTAAGTATTCAAATACTGTTAGAGATTTAGGCTTAGTTATTAATAAAACTCTTTCTTGGGGTGACCATTTAGTTAGTATTAGTAAGAGGGTCTTTGGTATGCTTAGTTGTTTGTATAAAGTAGTAGGATTTTCTGATAGTCAGTTTAGGAAAAAAATGTTTTTGTCTTATCTTCTTCCTCATTTTATTTATGGTGACATAGTTTTATTCGGTATGCTTCAGGAAAATATGAACGTTCTCCAAAGATGTTTCAATGCATGCACTAGGTTTATTTTTGGTATTAGGAAATTCGATCATATTTCCGCCTACTCTAGCCTTGTTTTAGGATGTAGTTTATCTACTTTTTACGAATTTCGTGTTTGTCTTTTTATTTTTAAACTTCTCAAAGCTAAAAAGCCTTGTTATCTTTATAGGAAGTTACTTTTTAGCAGGTCTCATTCCTCAAACTTCCGCCTGATTCCTGCCAAAAATTGTTGTAGGTCGCTAAACAAATCCTTTTACGTTAGGGGAGTTTCTCTTTGGAATTCAATTCCATTGGAAATTAAGAGTTTAGGATCGGCCAAATTATTTAAGTCAAAATTTTTGGAGTGGCGTGATTGATGGGCAATACGTAGTTTATTAAATTTATTTTTAATATTATTGTTATTGTTATTATTATTAATTTTTAATATTATTTCACCTCTTGCTGTACATTTTATTGTAAATGAGCTATTGCTCAAAATAGAATGTGTATGCATGAGGTGGAAATTGTTTGAAAAAATTTAAAAGGTTTTTCTGCCTAATGGAAGCTGCTTCATTATTTTTTTTTTTGTTCCTTTGTTCCGTTTACTCTGTTTCCATCTGTGCTTTTCCTTTTAATACTAAATTATTGTTAAAGTATAATAAATAAATAAATAAATATAAAATTAGAATCTCTATTTTCCCGAATGTTTTAAATTTAAATGAATCTTGAAGGATTCTAGCTGTGGCCAGGATACGACTAATTTTATGTGTTGCCATTATACATAGAAACCATTTAACGAACATTGAGCAGAATCACAGTTTCGGATACTCTTCAACGTGCGTTGAAGAATTTCGAATTATCTTCAAAGTTCTATTGAGTTTCATCAATACTCGTTTGTGATTGTGATCAATAGCGTCAGAAGCATGTACTTTTCAATGGATTTCACTGTAATACTAGTAAACTCCACCAGGTTGGTTTGTTGTCAATCCGATGTTGCTTAAAGGAAAGGTAATCAATTGTAATTTTTTAATTGAAACACACTAAAGATTCGAAAAGTTTAGGGATAATTAGCGTTGTTGCGATTCCGTATTAGCAAGAGAAACCATTTTGTTTTTTGCAGAATTGAAAACAGGAGTTATTAATGTAATAATTGTAACAACTTTTGTAAGTGGATGGCTTTACTTTGTAGCTAATATTTGTATGTATTATCAAAGATGGAGTATTATCAGGTTCGCAGTCTTTACCTAGATAAATGATATAAGTAGGTTGATTACTAACGACTATTATAAACTAGTCATTTGATTTATGTATTGATTGAAGCATAGATGCAAGTAAACTTTCTATTTCTTTTGGCTTAGACGAAGTTGAATTACCAAAATACATAGTTGACGGATTAAACATCTTAAATTTCAGATCCCAAAAGTGATCAAAATTAGCTAATAAAGCTAATTTCCAAGGTCCTAATTAAAACTTTTAATTTTCCTGAATATTTCATAATTTAAGCGAAAAGATTTGATAACATAAAAAAATGGTTGCCATAATCATTTTACGTTGACCTTGGTGAGACATTTCAATCCCAAATTCCATATCGTCGTTTAATCCCCACAAGATAGTTAACCGATCGATAATTTTGAATAACCCTATAGATTCTATTGATTGATAGTATTGTTAAAAATGACAAAGCTGATAACACCTCACAGATTTTTTGAAAATTAATAATGACACAAATTCAATCGTTATTTAGCAAAATTGAAAATACATTGTAACCCTCTAATTGTAAAGAATCGCGATTCATCGATTTTATTTGTGCTACAAACTTGATTAGTATGTATATCATGGTGTAATGTATACACACAAAAATAAATTTAATGAATTTGCAAATTTTTGACATCACATACATTTTTGTATTTAAATATACTGTAATAATGAAACACAAATATCGCCGATCCATATCCCAAGTTGTTATTCTCCCATGCTATTAGGGAACTGATTGTGCAAAGTGAACATTGTGGGTATTAAAGCGGCTACCATAAGTATATCCATCAAGACAGATTGATTACGGAAAACGAAATTTGGGTAGCCAAAAACATCAATAGATTTGTTTTTATAACTTAGGAAATATAATTCATCACGTTTAAAGATTACATATTTTAAAAATCAATAAGTTACAAATGACTAACTAAAATCGTAATTGTCAGTTTCAATAAACGAAATTGACCCTGTATTGACCCTGAAAAAGTTTATTTAGGTACGATGTTACTATATGAGTTAAGTGATGAAACATTAATCCCAATTTATAAATACAATACATCAATTGTATTTTATGTCAAGCTTTTTATAACCACCAATCACACATCCTATAATTTTATTAATTAGAATTGTTTTGTAAAACACGTGGTAACATTACTATACTCATAAACAATATTATATGGCACACAACCATGACCTCAAAAAACAACCTTCCACGGCAAAATGCTTTGGCGAATACATTTCGGAAATGAAAACTAAGCAATAGAATAAAATTAAATTATTCTAAAATATGTTTTTCATGTATATAGCAATGTGTTTTAATTTCCATACATGAAAATGTCGCTTAACAAATCGAAAAAAGTCACGCAGTTTCTTTATGGATTTATTTTGTTTGTGTTTTCCCACCAAAAAATAAAAATAAAAATCAATATTGGTATCGAATATTTAAATGTCGGAAAATTATTGCAAATGACAGTCAATCAACAATTAAAATTATAAAGCAGTGCAGTAGTTAGGATATCGTAAGGTTGTAATAATATTAAACTGAGATCATTAACCTACAATACAGATACAATAATTAATTTAGAAAAAAAAGATGTTTTTTGGTTTTTTTGGCCTCGGACATTAATGTTATTGAATAGCGTATTAAACAGACTTCCGTAAAAAAATTTCTTGATAACTGTAGAGCTTTAGTCCCAATAGTATTTCTTGAACAACGTAAAGCACCAAATTTAGTGATGAAAGAATTCGTAAAATTATATTGTGGCCTAATTCGATTTTACAATCTATGTACAAGCTATTCCATAACTTAAACTCGATAACTACGTATTATGTACGTAGTTTTTTTTTGTTGAAATTCCTAAGTTGTCCTAAAAGCCCTTGCATAATGCTTTTTCTACATAGGGTAATTTTAACAATGTGCTCAACCAAAACAAATGCTGTATTGGCAACAATTGACGACCTCCAGCGTGTGCTCTACCAGATTTTTTTGTACGACTTGTTAAATATTGGTTTTGCAAGCCAATAATTTTTCGTTTGAAAATTTAATAAACATTTCGAAAAGTTTAAGCAAACAATTTTCATTACAATGACAGAAAGTCAGATAAAAAAAACGAAAGGTAGTAATATATGTGAAGTTCCACAGTTCAGGTCCTATGCCAATGAGGGCGCATTTCGATGTATTGCCTTCCAAAACGTGTGGTGAATTCAAAGCAGGAGACTTTAAAATGGAAGGTTCTGTTGAAAATGGGCAAGCCATTCCCCAAAAGGTTTATGATGTGTAGTCGATAACTCTACTAGACGGCGATAATTTCAAACTTGCCTCCATGACAGGTATTCCTTCGTTTGTTATTCGGGATCAAATTGTTGTAGCAATAAATTTAATCCTATCAGAAGGTTTCATTTTCTGGCAGACACGAGAGTAAAATTCCAAAAATCTACCAAGATGTTTTTGGGATTTTACTAACACCATGACTGTTTTGGATTGCACGGAAATAAAAACCGCCACTTTCAGTTGTTTAACTTGTAGAACATGCCTTTACTCACACTACAAAAGTTGCCAAACAATTAAAGTACTCATTCGAGTGGCGCCGTCTGGATTAATTAATTTCATCAGCCACGCAACATCAGGAAGAGCCTCGGATAAAGCCATCTTATTTCTAAAGGTTTGTTATCAAACCTCAAATAGGGGGACGTAATCATGGTAGATAAAGGGCTCATAACTGCAGATGAACTTTTAAGAGCAGGAATAAAAATGATCAGGCCTTCTTTTATTGTCCAAAATATGTGATCGAAGTGATCAGGAATAAACAATCGCTGCCGCACGAGTGAGGCAGATTGTTATTGTTGTAACAAATGGGGGTATTTTCTCCGATAGTTCTGCAGAACATTTACCATGTAAGCATCTGTAGAATACGCAGAGTTCTGCAATATCTCTGCGATGCTGTAAGCTATCTAGTTCTTGATTAAGTCTGTGATTCCGTATTAATCCAAATTACTAGGCAAAATATATCAACCTGTTGCTAAGAACTTAAGAAAATGCAATGTTAATACTCCTAGAATGTACGATCCTCCTGAAGTACACAAAGAGCAATTCTTTGAGGTCAATTGATGATTCATATTTTACATTTCTTGACACATAGTGATCCAGATTAGATCAAAGATTACGTTGGAAGCAACAATGAAACTTGAACTTGATCAAAAAAATTAATTGAATTTCTTTGTTGTTACATGAATCGTGGTTCGACCGGGTTAGATCAAATGTCACAAAATGCAGCTAATATGTGATTTTAAAATTGCTTTATGCTTTAATCTCAAAGTTCATCTTTGTCAAATGAAAAGCTACACACGATCAGAAAATGTATGTATCAAAGGTGCAATAAGGAACTTCCTAAGGAAATTATTTAAAACTTGGTTTTCAAAATGTCTCTAAAGAATGTCACTGATAGTTATAGAATGGTTCATGATAATATGGGAAAAACTAAATTAGGCTCTAAAGATCGGGCCACGTCTCATTGATTATATCTGCCTTGATATACCAGCTTTTTATTTACTGTCCATTTCAAGTAACGAAAAATTAGTTTCACTGCACCCAATATTGCTTGCCGGGATTATTGAAAATCGGCTCACCAAATTTACTGCGAATACAATATTAGGTCATGTGCCCTGGGCTACATACAAAAGACTGCCAACTGCTTCTTGAAATGGAATTTGCTGCATGTCCTCAATTTTGGTTTTGCTTGTAGGTGACATACTTCTGCCTGATTTGACGTTTACATCGATCGGTGTCGCAACAGAATTCGGCAAAATTCCCTTTTCTCGGTCTCTCGTAATTCGGAATCCCAAAATGCTTTAAGCTTCTCCAATATCCTTCATGTAAAAACGTTTGGTCAATTCCTTTTTTAACCCCATACTTTGTGTTTTGTTGGTACTAAAGATCAAAAAATTATCAAAATACACTGCAACAAATAATTTGGAATCACCGTCGATTTTATAATAGATACACCTATTAGCTTTAGATCGTATCATGCCGATCTCTACCAACAATCTGTCCAACTTTTGGCTCCATGCACATTCTGCGTGTTTTAATCCATAAAGCGCTTTGTTCAGGTTATAAACTTTTGCTGTTCCAAGGAAACATGTCAACGGGCGCTCACTTTTGTTTGAATATTTACATAACTGGAACTTCGTCATTGATTGGACCATAAGCAAGGTACCTTTTTTGGTTTTCACAATAACCAACCATACTTAATATACTGTTTCGCTGTGCGATTGAGTTTTCTCCGGTTTTGTTTTGGCACGTATACCGCCTTCGATCCAAAAACTCTCAAATTCAACAAATATGACTGCTTCGGATGAACGATTTATTAAAAACACGGCAGTGTTCACCCCTTTGGCCCAAGAATCTAAATGAACCAACTCCAATTTACGGCTCGATGATGACGGCGATTTTCCATAATGTGTTTTTGGCTGTTTTCACTTACAACAAACATCACAAAACGTATTTTTGTCACGTGGTTCGATAATATTTATATCCTACGATTTCTGCAATTCCATCATGTATTGCACGTTCATGTGTGCAAGACGACGATGCCACAATTTAAAATTATCCTTGATCAGTGACCCGAATGAACGGGACACACTTTTCTCCGTATCGAGTTTGGTGCATATCTTTCTCTATAGTCAAAAATTGTACACTGGCGATCATCGGCGATCATCAAAAACTATCACTTTACCATTCTTGGTCATTTAACCCACTGAAAGTAGATTTGTTGATAATTCGGCCACATATATTAGGTCAGCTGTGACAGTTGATTTTTTATTCTTAACAATAATGTCCAGATTACACATTTCCTTACAGTTGACTGACATCTTTTCGTTTCGCCATGATGACTATCATTCATCATGAATCTTTGTTTCATTTACTGCGAAAACTGAGATTAACGCTTGTTGATTTTCCGAATCCTTTTTCTTTGGCGGAAGCTTATATTTGTTTGCGAAATGGCCTATCTGGTTACAGTTATAACATCTTGATTTAAATCGCGTTTTATTACCTTTGGATACAAACGCTGTATTTATCAAATTTGTATTCTTACTGTATTCACTATTGAGCAACTTGAATTTCAGGTACTCCCCTGTAACGTTTGTTTCTGAACTCTAGATGGCCATAATTGTCAGTTGACAATTTTCTGGCAAACCCGCAAATAGAAATGTACTAATCCATTCTTCGTTCACTACAAATCACATGTCATTTAACTTTTGCGAAGAACAAATATTTGTCGTCATATACTGCTCCATTGACGAGCAATTTTCTAATTTTGCTTTGATCATTTTTCGCATTAAGGCAATTATATTTGACAGTCCATCATGCTGGAACACCTTGACAATTTTTCCCATACTTTTTTGGGAGTTTCGAGACTCCTAATGTGAACATACACAGACGAATGCACGCACATGATAATTTTCGACGTTGCCTGTATTTCACGTTTGGATTTGATTTTCGCATCCGTTGTTTTATTTTCGCCTTCAATGTAACACCACAGATCTTCATGCTGAAGATAAGATTTCATACCAAACTGCCATTCATTGAAATTCTTACGTCCCATCAATTTTTCTACTGGGGTACTATTAAGTGAAATTAGGCATGTTACTCGGTGGTATAGATCCCAATTCGAAAAAGAGATTTTACTTAGTAACGTCCTGTTCAAATCTAGATACCACAATAGTCGTATTCCCATGAGAATTTTTCAACAACAATTGCTCGCGATGCGAATTAAATAATTCAAACCAAAAGCTTGAATTATTTAATTCATTCCTAATTTTAGTTATACCACCCGACACCAGACGCCAACTTGTTTTTTCTACTTGTTGTTTTATTTCAATTCGAAAAAATAATTCGCGACTTGTTTTCATGAGAAAAAATAATTCAAAAATAACTTGAATTAATTTTTCTCATGGAAATACAGCTAATGCCACTAATCATATTGTTACCAAAGGCCATCAATATTTTAGTAAATCTGTCAAACACAGATAATTTTATGAGAATTTAATTTATATGTTTCAGTTTTTTTTTTTTTAATTTGAACTCCGAATTTATTTTAATAAACAGACAGCCCAAATTTTACAAGTTCTAAAGTTTAATAAAGATCTGTAACTCTATCAAATACCGGAGATTTATAAAATTCTGATAAGCACATTGATATGAAATTGTCAGGTTTTGGAAAATTCTGAAATTTTATAAAGTTCTGAACTTTACACCAGAATTCTGATATTTAATCGGTTTTATAAAATAAGAAATTTAATTAATATCCAATTTAGACCTCATCAAAATCTTAATCAATGAAAATTATGGGATTTTATAATATGATAAAATTTGATGAATTTGTGCAGTTTTTAAAATTCCGAATTTTTTTCGAAGTATTTGTGTTATCAAATACAGAAAGTTCATCAAATTCTCAAGTTTTGTAATGTCGTATTATGAAATTTCGTAAAATTCTGAACGTTGTGTAGAATTCAGGAATCTCATCAATTCTGAAGTTTGGTAATAAATTTAATTAAAATCTACAATTACAAAAATTTTTATAAGTTCATAGAAAACTGTAATTCTACAAATTTCTGAATCTGTCTCAACTCACAGTTTTATAAAATCTGTTGCTCTTTCAAAGTTTTATAAAATCTGAAATTTCATTAAATTCTGTTTAACCAAAATTCTCGTATTCCTTTTGCAGTTTTATTAATTCTAATATTTCATTAAATCTGAAGAAAAGCTGTCAATATTTTTCAGTTTTCTCGAAAATAATAATTTTACATAATTCTGTAGTTAATCAGCTCGAAAGTGTTAACTAACTCTCTTAGAAATTTCCTAATAATACATTCAAAATTAATTAAAAATTTCATAATACCCGTATGTGAGATTGTTTCATAAAATACTGAAGTTTTCTAAAATTTTCAAATTTCGAAAAAATATTCGGAAATTTCCTCAAATTCTGATGGTTAATAAAATTTTAAACATTCTATCTGGCCAAGTACTGAAGGTTTATAAAACTTTGAAACCTTGTACAGTAATTATGAAATTCTCAAAATACGATATTACAAAACTTAAGAAATTCTCTTGTGCAACTTCAAAGTGTCAACATCAAAATAATAAAAAAAATAAATAAATTATAATAAAAAGAATAATTAAAGTTGTAATAAAAACATAAAATGGATCTAAACTAAATGATTTTTACGTCTATATTACTAGTTTACATCTTGCTACATAAATATTAAATAATTAATTGATTAAGTTTAATTACATGTGCTAATCATTTTATCATGCCATTGATGAACTGTTATTTTTAATATGCCAAAATCTGCACTGTGTTAGTATATAGTCTACTGTATTTTGTGTTGTTTAGAACGTTACTAAAAAAAGTTATTTCTATAATACATTACATATGGCACATATCAAGTGATTTAAAATAAATTATCGTGCATAGTGTTAATTTAATCAAGCATAAAGTTCATAATTTTCTTGCTGTACTAGTGTAATAACAATTTGAGAAACTGTAATCTGTACGTTATTTAAATCCGCTATGAATGGTGCCTAATTCTACAGTACTGTGTGTGCGTAATAAAAAATATATATAATATAAAAAAATAATAAGAAAGTTGATATTACAATAAAATTGCTGTTAAAAATATCTGTGTTTTCGTTAATCGTTGAATAATAAGAAAAATAATTGAATCTTTCTTGGAACTTTAAAATTAAATAATTAAAAAATAAACAAAAATAAAAATAAAATGAGTGGAAATTGTGCATTGTGTACCAAAAACATTACGAAAGGTCGTTTTCCTGGCGTTAAATGTGCCAACTGTGTAAAGATATACCATATTAAGTGCACTGATATATCTGAGGATTTACTTAGCGGACTCAAAATTGGATCTGCCACTTGGGTATGTCCTGATTGCCGTACCACAGCTAATATTTCTATACTGGGTGATGAAGATGATGATGATGTTCTTAGTGTACAACAAACCGATTTACAACCAATTATGGATATGCCAAACATGAATAATATTGTTAATATTCTTAAAAGTATGCAGCAGCAGTTAGACGCCTTTCAGAGCTCTTTCAATTTCATATGCAAAACATTAGATGACGTGAAGGAATCTGTTACCTGTCTCTCCAAGGAAAATACTTCCCTTAAGGAAAAACTGGCAAACCTTGAGCTGAAATATAATACTCAAGAGAACAAAATCAACTTTATGGAGGCTGAGATGGATCTTGCTAATCAAAATGCAATTAAACGGAATATTGTTGTCGTTGGTCTACCCTTAAACTGCCGAGAAGTTAGTGGTACTATAAGCAAAATTATTATGCAGATGGGTGTACCAATATCTAATGGCGATATTTTGTCTGTTCAACAAATATTACCCAACATCAAAACCCAAACAGTATTACGTAACTCTCATATTGTTACTCTAAAATCGATTGAATTAAAAAACAATATACTTACAACATTTCGGAGAACTAAAACGGTCCAGTTTAAGGATGAAGAGACTTCTGCGGCTCACAAAATTATTTTTTTGCACCATCTCACTAAATTTCAATCCAAATTGTATAATGAAGCTAAAAATATCAAAATCAAACATCAGTTTCAATTTCTTTGGTGTAGAGATAGTAAAATTTACTTACGGAAATCTGTGGAATCAAATGTTTATCCCGTCTTATCTTTCAACGACATCATTCGGATCCAAAAAAGTTTGGTTTTTGCTGTTACTCCAACCACTCCAACGAAACTTCAAAAAAATCGCAACGATCAGAACAAGGACAGTTCTGCACTTAATATTACTTCATTCCAACAGCCAATCAATCATCAATCAGGCTCGTCAGGGTAGAATCTGGAATTTTAAGCATTTGAGTATAATTAACTTTTTTGAATTTTATATTATTTTACATAAGTTTTTCATTTTATCTTACCTAAATTCACAAATTCTATTATTTTTTATCACTTTATTATTATTTTTATTGTTTTTATTTTTCAAATTTTTACATTGTTTTTGTTTAGTTTCACGCCGTTCTCAATTATATATTTACCAGTTATTTTCATTTGTTGGTACTCGGATGTGGTGGTATATGAATTCAACTAAAACCTTACAAATTCGTTACTTGTGGTTTGGTTGGATTCTGTGCTACGATGATATTTTAATTTTTGAATTTAATTACATGACCAACTTTGGGATAGCTGTTTATAATTTTTTCACAGTCATAGATGGCCATCATTCAATTATACAAAAATTATTATGGTATATTATGTTTACTGTATATCACATTACATCTATACACATCACAACATCTGAAATATATTTATTTATTTGTATTCCCCGAATTTTGGCAATTTGTTTCAAAATACGATTCAGGTTACGTGCAATTGCTTTTTGTATTTCAGTTCATTTTCAAACCATACGTAAGTGTTATAATTTTTTTTATTTAACATTTTTAGAGTCTTTTTTCTGTTCAATTTTTTACAGTTTTGGTTCAGTTCATGCTCGTTCCATATTTAATTATGTTCAAACCTTACGTATGTGTTGCCATGCCAATTTACTTTCGGGTTTAAATTTATTTCAGTTTTTTATTTGTATTTATTTTATTATTAGATATTTTATTTTTAAGAATTTATTTTTAGTAACTATTTCAATTATTTTTACTTTATTTAACATTATATCGCGATATTTTTTTGTTATTATACAACTTATTTTATGGTTGCGAACATATTATTTTTTGATTTTGCCAATGTCATTATTTTCAAACAATTTTATTTCAATATATTTTTTTCTGTATAGTTTATGGATAACACTTTAATAATTTCAAACAACACCCTCAATATTTCAGTTGTTCATCAGAACATTCGCAGTTTACGTGAAAATTTTGATAAATGTATTTCTAATTTATATGGTTTTAATGACCTTCCATTGATTATATTTTTATCTGAGATTTGGATTTATGATTTTGAATTAAGTTTGTATAATATTCCTAATTATACAAATTTTGGGTGTTGCAATAATAATTATAGAGCGGGTGGTGCATGTGTCTTTTATAACAGTAGTCTGAACTGTTCTTGCGAATCGGTTTCTTTAAATTCGGCGGACATTATTAAATTGTCATTATGTATTAATAAAGTGAACTATATTTTTGTTTGTGTATATCGTTTGCAATTCGTTCCGGTTTCAATTTTTGTTGGTGAATTCTCTGATTTTATTAAGAATATTAAAAACAAGAATGTTATTATTGTGGGCGATTTTAATATAGATATTCTTAATTTCCCTCCTTCGAGTGATGAATATATGTTTTTAATGTCATCTAATGGATTTTTATCATTAATTAATAAACCTACTAGGATATCAAATCATTCTTCGACATGTATTGATCATTGTTTTGTCCGTTCTGATTATTCTTGTAAGGTCTCTGCGTCTTTATATAATTTATTGCTATCGGATCATCATTTAATTAGTGTATTGTTAGAAGTAAATGGTACTACTAATGTCTTAAAGAAAAATGCTGTGACCTCTAATGCTCCTAGGCTTGATAATTTTGCGTTTTCCTCTAAGATCTCTATGTTTGATTTTGCTGGATTACTTGAGGAAAATGATCCGGTTATCATTTTGTCACGTTTCCTTGATATGGTGAACTCCATAGCTGGTTCATGTATTTCTAATGTCATTCAACATAATTCTATAAAAAAACTTAAACCATGGATCTCGTTCCATTTGATAAATTTAATGGCTAAGAAAAAGAAAATTAGTAAAAAGTGTCAGAAACATCCTGCTAATAAAGGGCTTCAGAAATATTTTCTTAAACTATGCCAAAAAATCGATGATAAAATACTTTCTGACAAATTCACTTACTATCACAATAAATTCCAACACTGCGGTAAAGATAGTAAGAAGACATGGTCGGTTGTTAATCAAATTTTAGGTGATAGTGTTGGTAATATTGATAAAATTTTGTCAAATGATTCTGTGATTATTTCGGATTGTAAATCTATAGCAAATGATTTTGGCTATTATTTTTCAAATATTGTGCCTCATTTAAGAGCAACCAATGGCTTGTTTAATAATAGGGCATGCTCAACACATAGCGAAGTCATTATCTCAGAAAATTTTTTTATTAATCCTGTTGATGTTACTGAAATTATTGGCATAATTAATGGTTTAAAATCCAGTGATAGTAGAGACATTCTTGGTATTAGTCCCAATATGTTAAAATATAATTCTGATATTATATCTCCAATTTTGGTGCAGTTTATCAATCAAAGTTTTTTGAATGGGAGTATTCCGGATTCTTTGAAAACTGCAGTTTTAATTCCCTTATTCAAAAAGGGTGATAAACTACTTAAGGACAATTACCGTCCTATTTCTTTACAGCCCACAATTATGAAAATTTTGGAAAAAGCTTTTAAGTTGCGGGTTGATGCCTTCTTTTCTAAATATAATGTTTTAAATAATTGTCAATACGGCTTCAGGTCTGGAAGGAATACTGAGTCAGCTCTAATTGATTTTTTGAATGGGATTCATATTAATTTAAACGTGAAAAAGTGTGTTGGTGCTGTTTTTATTGATATTAAGAAGGCATTTGACATGGTTGACCACAATTTACTTTTACAAAAGCTCTACATGTGTGGTTTTCGAGGTGTACCTTATCAATGGTTTAAATCATATCTTAGCAACAGGTATTTTAAAGTAAAGATTGATAACTCGTTTAGTATGCCGTTTAAAGCTGATTTTGGAGTTCCGCAAGGTTCGGTCCTCGGTCCTGTGTTATTTCTAGTTTATATTAACTCGATTTTTAACTTAGATTTAAAGGGCAAAATTATTGCTTTTGCTGATGATATGGCTTTAACCTACTATGGTTCAAGTGCTTCGGAATTATCCAGCCATATTAATTCTGATATGAAAACAGTTAGATCTTGGTTTGATGATCATTCCATGATTTTAAGCGATAAAACTAAAATTATGTTTTTTAGATTAGCTGGGGATCCATATTCGAATTTTGTTCCAAATATTGTTTGCCATGTGGAGAATTGTAATTTAGTGAACTGTAGTAACTTTTGCATTCCAATCGAACATGTTTATAATTTTAAGTACCTAGGTTTGCATTTGGATGCGAACTTAAATTGGAAAATTCACTTTCAAAAAATCAAAGAGAAATTAAATTTTTCTTTACGTGCCATGTATATGCTGCGCCAATTATGCCCATTTCCAATTTTATTAAATTTTTATCATGCATGCTTCGAATCTAGGCTTTCCTATGGATTACCTTGTTGGGGCGGGGTTTATATGAATACACTGGGACCATTATACATATTACAAAAATATATTGTTCGTGTTATGTTTTTTAAAAGTCGTCGTGATCGTTCTTGGCCATTATTTTTGGCTTGTAAGATTTTACCATTGCAACATCTATATGTTTTTAAAGTCTTGAAATTATTTTTCTGTAGAAGTGGGCACCGAATTCTTAGATTAAATACAGTTTACGACATTCGTAATAACTACAGATACTTCCTTTCAGTCCCGGCTTTTATTAGTGAAGCTTACCGCAAGTACTATTTAGTTTCGGCCCCCACATTTTTTAACCGTTTGCCACTTTTATTACGTGCGCAATTTAATAATAAATCAACTATTAATTTGATTAAGGATTGGTTGTTTGAAAATCGTGATATTGGCTTTATGTTTATAAAATAAATAATTTATATTTTGTATTGTTTTGATGGTTTTATATTTTATATTTTATATTTTATTTAAGTTGTATTTTTTATAATTTTTAATTTTTAAGGTTATTCGCTACTGCCTTTTGGCATAGAATAACCTATCTTCATAACCTTGTTTTAATTTGTTTTTTTTTGTGATTTTTATAATTTTGTATATAGTTTTTAAGGTTGTGAGTAATAATAAATAAAAATTTAAGTTGATTCAATAAATAATTTTATGCAGTTTCATAAATTTTTAGTTTCCTAAAATTCTGAATCCGGCTAAAAATTGTTCTATAAAATTTGGAAATCAATGTGCAATATGAAATTCCTTAATTTTGTAAAATTCTGAACTTTACATCAAAATTCTGACATTTAATCAAAATCTGCAAAATCAGAAATAAAGTTCTGATTCTATTTTAATTTTGAAAAAATTTCAAAATTTCAATTCCAAAATTTTTTCCAAGCATTGGTCAGAAACATCAAATTCTTAAGTTTTGTAATATCGTATCATGAAATATTTGCAATCACTTAAGGTTGTGTGGGATACAGAAACCTCATCAATCCTGAAGTTTGGGTAATATTTTTAAACTTAATCAAGCCCTGTAGTTTCAGAAAATTCGCAGTTTCATAAAATACTGAGATTTAATCAAAATCTGCAATTTCAAAAGAATCTGAAAGTTTATAGAACTCTGCGATTCTATTAATTTCTGAATCTTTCTTAAATCTGCAGTGTAATCTATTTCAGAAATTACTGCAATTTCATTACGTTCTGCAGCTTTATCGAATTCTGAAAATTCATCCTGCAGATTTATAAAACGTTGTAGTTTTCTAATGTTCTAAAATTTCTTGTAAGTCCGCATTTTATCATCGAATTTTAAGCTTTATAAAACTCTGAACTACACCAAATAATGCATTTCTCGTAAAATTCTCATAAACTTCTCCTGTTATACCGAATTTGGAAAGTTCGTCTAAGTAGTTGTGTACAGCTCAGAAATTAATTCAAATCCTTTAATTTTTTTCCACTATGTCGAATCTTGAGAAATGAATTAAACTCGTAATTAGACATAGAGTTATCTTGTGTTGTAGGACAAAAAAAAATTGTGGTTGTTATCCAGCAACTATTTAAGGTTTAAATTATTTAGTGACTTTATTCAGTGTTTAGTGACCTTATTCAGGCACAGTTCATTTCTTTAAAATAAATTCACAGTCTCCTAGTAAAATATAAATTTAATGCAGAATAAATTGTTGGCTAGACATATAGTAATGAATTTTTTAGATTACCCTGTATAGAGTTTCTTACGTATAGCTGATTACAAAATTTACCTACATATTTTGTAATGCTTATATCATCCGTTTGTTACAAAATATTGTAAATTTGCTAGTTTTTGAACAATTTCGCTGAAACAATAAAATATTTGCAAATTCTTCTATTTTCGAAATTTCGATTTTTTTTTTGACATTATGCCAAAAATACAAGTAAAACAATTAACTTTGCTGTACATTTGTACACCTGTCGTAATTAATTTTCCCCTTGCTTATTTTATCGTATACAAACATAATATCTCGGACAGACAGAAAAAGAAATCTAGCGCATTCTCGACCATGCTGATTTTAAAAATACTACCCCACTTAAAATTAATGTACCGTTCGTTATATAGTAAAACGAACAATCACACACAACCAGATATGTATACATATTGTACAAAATAAATCAATAAAAGCTCTGAAATGAAACAAAGTACAATAAAAAGCTAAATTGGAAAATCCGGCGCCTTCATTTTAGCGCATTAACACACCAATACCAGAGATTTTCGCATATTTAGTTTTAGTCGTGAAAATCTCATATAATGTTACTTTGGGTTCGTTTTTTGCTTCACAAAACAATGTGTACACACCAGAGTAGAATCTTTATTTATTATTATTAGGATGATTATTTTTACCTTCGTTACTTATTCATTGGGAAAGTTCAAAATGCGAAAAACATTTTTCTTCATTTTGTAACGACCTCGCAATGAAAGCAACACAAGGTAATAATATAAAGCACAATATAAAGCCAATAATTAGCTCTCAACCTATGTATGCACATAACGAGTATTTTGTGTAATTTTTTTTTGATAAAATTTAAATTTATTAATATTAATTTTCTTTTGTTTTTATTTATATTTTTATTTTATTTATTTTTAGTGGGAAATTTTATTTTTTTTATACATAATAAAAAATTAATTAATTAAAATTTATATATCGCAAATTTACAAGACGGCAACAATAAACAAAATTTAAGATATAATAGTGTTTTTTTAACTACTTGCGTGACGTCGTAACGACGTCACATGAGTAAAGTATTTGATACTAAAAACAAAACAAAAAAAAAAACTTAACTGTTAATTAATATTTGGAAACGAAGAAAAATCACAAATTTTAATACAGAATGGCAGAAGCAGAAGGCGGATCCGAGCAGGATGATGTTTCATTCTTGCGTACGGTGAGTAAACAATTTTTTTTTATGTATTACATGAATCCTTGTTGTCTTATTGTTTTTTCAGATCCTATTTTATGAATATGCCCTTCTTATGTCCTTTCTATATATCGAATATTAAACATGTTTAGTAGATTGTGATGATTGAATTTAGAATTTTTTATGAAATTCAATTCCAAAAATTGTTTTTTCTAATATTTTTTTATGTGGCCATGACTTAACTAGAAACTATTAATTTCTATACAAACACAGAAGGATAAGAAAAGCAAAAATACTATTATCTGATTTGTCTGGTCGTTTAGAATTTTTGTGAACTTATAACTAATTTGTTGTAATTTGGCTGGAAGCCAAGACAAATATTTTTATTTTATTCGTATGTATTAACAGCAGATAATTTTGGCTGCTGTTTGTAGAAAGTAAAACATATATCACAATAATCTCGCATTTAACCGTTATTATTTGCCGGGTACATGATATTTTTGTCGTTGGCGCAACTCTTAAATTTGAACCTGATGTCAATATAAAAATATTTAGATTATATGTTAGTATGTATTGCGCTGCACCAAGAAACAGATGGTTTGGCTCAATTGTACAAAAATAAATAAATCGGGTGCGTACAGTAGGTTTATATAAATGTATGTTTAGTTTAAAAATAAGTTAAATAACATGTGGCGGGCTAACCGAATATAACCTTGAAAATAAGTTTATCGAACGTTTGTAAAATCACATAAAAATATACAATTTCAACATAAAGTAATAGATAATTTTGTAGTATGCCTCAGAAACATATTTATTTAATAAGTATACACAAAATGTATAAGAAGGTTATGGGAAATTTTATTGAATGAGACTTTTATCGTGTGTACACAAATACTGTAATAAAATCTCAGCCCCAACTAAAGAGTAGCATTTCGTTTATTTCGGTGGTTATTTCGCATTTTATTGGATTATTATTGCAGAACAAGATAATTTTATCTGTCGTAAATAAACTTATACATATTTACAAGGGAGGATCCCGAACCCGAAAATTCAAAAAATTATGAAACTTTGGGAACATGTACATCACATATACATAGGTATGTATTATGCAATTTTTTTTCTGCGGAAAAACATTCTGACTGGGTGAAATGGATTTTTGAAAATTGGAAATTTCAAGAAGCAATTTCTTCCCACCTAGAAAAAAAAATTAATAATACTTTAGATAATATTGTAATAGGAAAAAATCGTTGCTATGTCACAATATTACTTCACCATTTACCTGTAGGGTTTGACCGTAACTGTTTAGCAAAATCATAAATTTTATTATTGACTGATGACTGGTTGAGAATGCTTCCCGCTTGCTGTTAGTCACAGGGCTTAGACAGAAACACGTTGATAGTTATGTAGAAACTAGAGTATGCTTATGATTGCGAGCGTAATGAGCCCATATGTTAGTGCATAGTGGTGCACTTGGTGGTAACTGGTAAGATAAGGTTTCTCCCGTATTCATCGATGCTTCCTTTATTTGTTTGGTGCAGTTCTTCGATTCCTTGTGTTTTCGATAGGTTTTGAAAGTGATACGAGTAATCTTGTGACTGATTTGACATCTCTATTGAGAGATTAAATGTTGGTAATATTGAGGAGCACACTTTGTGGTAATACGTTTACTTCGCTGGTATGCTTATGGTTCTTTACTTCAAGTTACAGCCAGAGCTAAGCTTTTAGTATAGTATACTTCGCATTGGTTACTCACCCTTTCTTGTCGTAACAGGAGCAGTTCGCATAAAACATCATCTTTTTGCTTTTGATGCATAGCCTGAGTTAATTGGAATACGCTAAAGTCGTTGGTACAGTTTTGCCTTGGCTATCATAATCTAGTACAGTGCCAATATGTCATCAGTATCTTTGATATTGGCCAGCATAAGCTCATTTGGTAAATTTCTGGTCATGAAATCTATTTCTTCTTTGAGTTGTTGGGTCGTCAAGAGCCTCGTGGTAATCACTCGGTTGTGCGTATCCAATACTGCTTCTATCAGTGTGTCTTGGATTTCATCATCCGCAACATTGTATGTATTGATAGGGCTAGTCTGTTTCATTGTTGTTCTCCAGAGCCTCCTCTAACTGAGTCTTGAATACTATCCAATGCGTTTTCATAACTTTCTGTCTATTCTTAAAAACTTATTCTTTATTGTTCAGCTTGAGCTTCTCTATTTCATGTTCATAACGCGCCGCGGCTCTGTCGCCAAGCACTCCGAATAGCTCGTTGGCTAGATTTCCTCCTAAGATGAAAAGTTCCCGTTTTCTTCTTCCAAAACCGACCTTATGGTGGTGAAGCAACTCATCCCTGTACTTTATTTCTTGTAAGGACTGCTCGAACGATGGTTCTATTAATCCACATATGTTTCCTCTTGACTTTTTAAAAATACTTGAGTTTGTAAAGTTATCGTGAAGATATGAACAATATTTTGCTAGCCTGTCTATACAGCTCTAATAAGCAGTATAATTCTGAATAATAGTTGGTTTGATTGTAATACACTGTTATGTTCCAATCGTTATTTGTAAGTTTGAGCCCTCCAATAGTAGTGTGCTCGAATTACATAAATTGAATGTAATTAGAATTATTAGCAGTGGTGCTTGGTTTCCTTGTTAGATTTTGATTATTCTCAGTTGGAAGACGTCTTATTTTTGTAATAGGTCTCTTTTTAGGGCCTTTTATTGACACAACTCTAGTTAGACCATCTGATCCTGGATGAATATCTGTTATCCTTCTCATTGCCCATCTTGTTGGTGGAAGTTACTCATCTTCGATTATAACTAGCTAACCAATCTCGTAATTTTCTCTCGGCAGTGTCCATTTGGACCTTTGTTGTAGATTGGTTAAGTATTCCTTAGACCAAATTTTCCAAAATCATTGAGTCATTTTTGAAAGCCGGGCCCACCTCTATGTTGCGCTTATGATGGTTTTGTCTGACTCAGGAGGTGAAATTAGTGTGCTCCCGATTAAAAACTGCCCAAGCGTTAAAGCATCAAAATCATTCAAATCGCTTTACAATGAAAGAATATGACAATGAAAGAATCGTGCTGAGCTCTTCATAAATTTTCAGTGTTGCTTCACCGATAACTTTTTTTAAGTGGTTTTTCGTTAACTTTGCACCAGATTCCCAAATGCCCCCGAAGTGGGGACTACAGGGCGGGATGAAATGCCAGTTTTCCGTAGTTAGCTGCTTCCTGAGCTGAATTGTTGTTTGCTTGCTGTTTAGCCAGCTACAACTCTTTACTTAGCGCGTTCCGAGCTCCAATAAAATTGGGACCTTTGTGACTGTATATGTTTAGAGACGTTCTGCTTTTTGAGGTGAATCGTTTAAATGCTGCCAGGAAGGCTGCTGTTGTTAGCTCGCTCACCAGTTCCAGATGAACTGGTTTAGTAGAGAATCGAAAGCATCTTACACAATTGTGGATTGTTGTGCGTACTAGCCGTTTACCATTCAGAATCCAATATTTTGTACGTACTTGTGCTAGGATTGCTTGTATTCCCCCATGTAATACGAGTGGTGTGCTTCATGAGTGATGAGTTTTGAGTAAATACAATCGTTAGGTAAAATCAGTTAATGATTTTGATCATACTTAAGCTGAGATTTTTGTAATCTACCGCCGACCCTTAACAAACCATTTTCGTCAATGAATGGATTTAGTGATGATAGTTTGCTGTTGCTTTTAGCATTCTTCATTGTTTTGAGGGCTTTAATATCTGCGGCGAATTCCGATCCTTGTGTTGGTTTTATGATTACATTGTGGAATCTGGTCAGTTCATCTACTTAAGGGTAGTAATAAATCTGTAGCAGTACGCTATAGTTCTTTTGATTTTAAGAGCCGATAAAAATCGTGAAAACTTTATTAACTCTGGTTGAGGAGGGGCATTGGTAAGCAAGCAATTTGTTTTCAGTTCTTTAGTCGCTGCTTCTTCAGTCGGTTCATTACAGGGTAATTTGAGTTCTTTTTAGCCAACTTGGTCCTTTCCACCAAAGTTGATTGTTTCGCAATTATCGAGCGTTAATTCCACGTGGGGCTACATCTGCGGAGTTGTAACTGGATTTTACATAATGCCACTTACTTGGTTGCATAAGTGACTCAATTTCAGCTATTCGGTTTCCCCCAAAAGTATTGTATTTGCTGGGATTGTCTTTTATCCATCCAAGCGCTATACTCTAAATTCATGGCATCTTGAACCTTTTTAATAAACTTTCCCAATAACACGGCACCACATAATTCTAACCTTGGCAATGATATTCTGTTTTTTATATGAGCGACTTTGGTTTTTGCTGCTATTAGATAAAGTACTGGTGTGCCTTCGGAGTTTGTTGTTTTGTAGTATACCACTGCTGCAAATGCCATCTCTGTTTCATCCCTGAACCCATGGAATTCATTTTTTCCTTGTTATCTGTGTTCTATCCATCTACTTATGGTAATCATTTCGTCCTCATTCAAACCTTCTTTGAATTGAATCCACTGTTGTTCTAGTTCAACACTTAGTGTTTCATCCCATTCAACAGCAGCCATCCATAGATTCCGGATTAATAAATTTGCTGGGATGATTATCGGTGCAAACTATCCTAGTTCCTTTTTGTCGGCTCTCGCATATTTTGGGATGATGAAATCTTGAACTCAAAAGTGTCTAAAATGGGGTTCCAGGTAATTCCGAGCGCATCTGTATTGTATCATCGAGTTTAATGGAGCACAGTCCATCCTCGCGAACGTTTACAGGTTGATGTGTTATCAATTTTATATTGTTACTTGCCCATTTTCTTAAATTAAAACCTTCTTCTTTCAGCAGTTGTATGAGCTGTGACTGGGCTTCTCGTGTCTCTTCTTGTTTCACCCGCCTGTGCGTTTTATGAAAAAATTCCTCACACTTCATCTCTGATTTTGTGAGAATTCGTGGGGATGCAATTCTAATTCGGAAAATTGTTTTTGTTGTTCATCTATCTCAGTTGATGGGACGTGCGAGTTATATTTTATCTCTGTCGTCTTGGTGGGTGTTGATATTCTTCCTAATATGACCCATCCAAATTCTGTGAGCTGCGCTGCTGGTTCGTTTTTATTTCCTTTCATCAACTGCGGCTTCATGATCTAAGTGTAATTGTCTGAACCCAATAGTATGTCAATCGGTGCTGGAATGTTGTAGTTCGGATCGGCTAATAGCAGCTCGTTCAAATGGTTCCACTCTTTAAAATTAAATGGAGTTTCTGGCAGATTTTTGCTTATATTGGCTAGTACTAAAGCCTCAATTTTAATTGAATATGCTGACGGATATCTTGGTTGTAGGTTGATATTTACTATACTGTTAACCTTGCCAGCAATTTGTCTGTTACACTATGTACCACCGCACTGATTCTACGGCCTACCAGATTTAAACGTTCTATGGCTTCTGTTATTATGAATGACGTTTGTGAGCCGGTGCAATCTTATAAGCTCTTCCCTTCTATCGAACCTTTTGGTTTTGACAAGAGCGGTTGCTAAAAGTGTTGTTGACTTTGTTCCACAAAACCGAGAGATTTGAGAGTTTCGTTATGTAATTTTTTTGATAGATATGTTACTAACCAAGCACTCCAGGTCGTAATGTCGACTTCTAAATTCTTTATTGCATGTAAATTTTCCCTGACAACGAGAATAGCGTTGTCCCGTGTGGGCGAGAATAGCGTTGATATGCTTGTTTACTAGTAACCTTTTATTTTGATATCTAGTAGTTAGTATTTCCATCGCGCTTTCATAGTTGTCTTCTGTTGGCTGCATATGTTGGATGAGTTTGCTTGCAGCTCCCTCCAAATGTGTTTAAGGTACAACATTTTGTAGATCCCACTGATTCTAATATATTCATACATATCTTTATAAACCAAACCTCCTTTATTCATTATTGTTGTTAGATTTCTTGCATGCCGAAGGATGTTGAACTTTGATCAGAATTTTGTGATTTGAGAATATCCTTCATACTTCCACACAAAGCACATTTTTTATCCTCACTCAAACGACGTTTCCATAAGCATTCTTTCCAATTACCCCTTGGTTCAGCCTGATTGTCTCGATCGTCCTCAATATTCGCATATCTCCTTTGAGTTTCTTGTATAGAAGGGGTTTCTCAAAGGAGTACCACATAACTCTCTGTACTTCTTCCCTTTCGTTAAATTGTTTTCGTTATATTCGGAAAACATTCAATGTGATTGCACCCATTGTATGGTTACATCACTTTGACAGATATGAACACACTGAAAAATCAAATCAATATACACAATGCCTTCTCTTCCACCTCTTAGACATAAACCATTCTGCGAATCGGAACATACATATTACTACGCTCCTATTCCCTTCATTCACAGTCAGTTGAATACCTTCATAATATTCCAATCAATTCGGCGTTCATTATACAGATACTTTTACCACCCTAAAACACTTTTCCACATTCGTACTGGGCTTGAAAATACCAACGCCTATATACAATTATCAATCATACTAGCTTATGTCATATCTAACATATTACCGACTGATCTTCCCAAACATATTTTTGGCGATAACTTCATTCATTCCCTTATTATATTCCCCATATTCATTCATACAGTAAGACTATTAAAAACGGGTTGCGGACTAGCATTGCCTATACTTAGAAATAGATTCAAATTTGCAAGTACAATTCTGTTGTCATTTTTGAAAGCGCCACACATTCACATTGGTCTCTGTCATATCCACCATTTTAATACAATCCTTATTCCTGACAATTTCCTGAATATCCCCTGATTTACCTTGAATTGCGTCGCGTCTCCAGACTTAGATGGTGATTGAAGTGGGCACATCAGCAATATTGCATTTTTGGTTTGACCCCCATGTATTCTCTCAGCCGGCGATTTACCAAAAGATGGATCAAACCGATAGGTGCTGAGAAGTGTCTACAATGCGTGGAATCTCTTCGTTTGATGCTGGAGGAAACGGAGCTGTTGTGAAATGCTAGATTCCGTTCTGATGGCAAAATTCGAAGAGCACATCCGATTTAAACGCGCTACCGTTGTTACTTACGACCGCGTCCGGCAAACCCTACATTGCAAAAATTTCTTGCAGAGATCGAACAGTCCATTTGGTGGTGATGTCGTGCATTTTCATAACATATAAATACCGAGAGAAGGCATCAACAGACTGCATCCAAATGCTGCCCAAAAAGAGCTCCGCAAAATGTAAATGTATTCTCTTCCAGGATTTTACTGCTTTTGACAAACGTTTGGAATCTCTGGTGTTTATCTAGGGTTTTACCATCGCGGTATAAATGTCATAGAAAGACTACGATAATGCACTAATTAAACCTTTAAATTTCCACAATGGACGTTGGCCTTCTGTACTACACATGACATCCAAGGAAAAATCTTTCAATCTCCTTCTTTACCACTGCCATCTGCTCGAATGAAATCGATCTCGTTTTAGGAAACTTAGGCGCGAAGTTCATTTTCATGGTCAGGTGAGCTTTAAACACCGAACAATGAACCAAGGTTGGCTTGAAAACTTTACCCAAATTTCTGGCACAGGACATCAATTTTGCCTTGCTGCTTAGCCGCATCGACAAAACGGTAACCAGGATTCTAAAATTTCAGGTAAGGTTTTGGTATTTGGCCACGACGCCTAAAATGCCACAAACTGGAATGTCAATATTTGCACTTTCACGACTGTATTGACTGGACTAGGCTCTGGTTCTTGCAGCTGGTTATAACCGTCGTTTCCAGCCATGTACACTATGGCATTCTTGTTTTGTTTTTTCGCTGGCGCGACATCCCATAGAGGGATTTGGCCGCTTCGAGATGAAGTTTCGTAATCATTTTTTCAACGGATAATGAGTAATTAATTCATTGATACTGTGCCACCGGGGCGGCGACTAAGGCATTCGTACCTACTAAAAATTGTAAAATTATTTGGTTGAATATTTTCTTCTCGATTTGACGAAGTTAGAGCACTGCATCTTGATCCAAACTGGATATCTGTAACATCCAAAGAGTTAGTTGAGCCGTTGGCAAAAGTTGCATTATCACTCGACTGGACTAACAAAAGTCATATTAATATGATTGCCTACCCCGTGTTCTATTTCTCTCCCACATTTCCACGGAATTTTCCACGGAACGTGGAGAAATATCCGACCGATCCAAATGGCCGTTTGTATGATAATTACAGGTCTCAATGCCTATTGATAGAGGTATCAATCATTGAAATCGGATCACATTTGCAGATTTTCGAATTTTGTGACACTGAATTTGTGGGCTATAGTTCAGTTGATTTACCAAAAAATTAAATTTTCCACGAAACGTGTAGAATCATTCGACCGATCCAAATGGCCCTTTTGTATGACAATTACAGGTCTCAACGCTATTGATAGAGGTATCAATCATCGAAATCGGAGCACATTTGCAGATTTTCGATTTTTGTGGCTCTGAATTTGTGGGGTATAGTTCTGTTGATTTTCGAAAAATTGAATTTTCCACGGAACATGTTGAAATATTCGACCGATTCAAATGGCCGTTGGTATGACAATTACAGGTCTCAACGCTATTGATAGAGGTATCAATCATCGAAATCGGAGCACATTTGCAGATTTTCGATTTTTGTGGCACTGAATTTGTGGGCTATAGTTCATTTGAATTTCGAAAAACTTGAATTTTCCACGGAACATGTAGAAATATTCGACCGATCCAAATGGCCGTTGGTATGACAATTACAGGTCTCAACGCCTATTGATAGAGGTATCAATCATCGAAATCGGAGCACATTTGCAGATTTTCGAATTTTGTGGCACTGAATTTGTGGGCTATAGTTCAGTTGATTTACCAAAAAATTAAATTTTCCACGAAACGTGTAGAATCATTCGACCGATCCAAATGGCCCTTTTGTATGACAATTACAGGTGTCAACGCTATTGATAGAGGTATCAATCATCGAAATCGGAGCACATTTGCAGATTTTCGATTTTTGTGGCTCTGAATTTGTGGGCTATAGTTCATTTGATTTAAAAAAAAAATTAATTTTCCACGAAACGTGTAGAAATATTCAACCGATTCAAATGGCCGTTGTTATAACAATTACAGGTCTCAATGCCTATTGTTAGAGGTATCAATCATCGAAATCGGAGCACATTTGCAGATTTTCGAATTTTGCGGCTCTGAATTTGTGGGCTATAGTTCAGTTAATTTTAAAATAAATTAAATTTTCCACGAAACGTGTTGAAATGTTCGACCGATCCAAATGGCCGTTGGTATGACAATTACAGGTCTCAACGCCTATTGATAGAGGTATCAATCATCGAAATCGGAGCACATTTGCAGATTTTCGATTTTTGTGGCTCTGAATTTGTGGGCTATAGTTCAGTTGAATTTCGAAAAACTTGAATTTTCCACGGAACATGTAGAAATATTCGACCGATTCAAATGACCGTTGGAATGACAATTACAGGTCTCAACGCCTATTGATAGAGGTATCAATCATCGAAATTGGATCACATTTGCAGATTTTTGATTTTTGTGGCTCTGAATTTGTGGGCTATAGTTCAGTTGATTTTCAAAAAAATTGAATTTTCAACGGAACGTGTTGAAATATTCGACCGATCCAAATGGCCGTTTGTATGATAATTACAGGTCTCAATGCCTATTGATAGAGGTATCAATCATCGAAATTGGATCACATTTGCAGATTTTCGAATTTTGTGGCTCTGAATTTGTGGGCTATAGTTCAGTTGATTTTCAAATAAATTAAATTTTCCACGAAACGTGTAGAAATATTCGACCGATCCAAATGGCCATTGGTATGACAATTACAGGTCTCAAAGCCTGTTGATAGAGGTATCAATCATTGAAATCGGATCACATAGCTGATCTATTCATTCAATTCCATTTTTATTTCACCAGATATAGCTCCATAAACATGTGGTAAGTCTCGGTCCCTGTCTGCGCAACATACTTCTTAAATGTGGCCGTTGTTTTATCAAATTTATAAAACAATGGTACGCACTATATTTGTTGCTTCATTTGCTCCATAAAACTTTGCAAAAAAATCTGCTGATATTTCATCAGTTGGTTCATGACCTCTCTAATATCCTCTATTTTGGTCGCGTATACTCTTACTCACAAAACACCAACACCAAAAAAATGTTTTGCATTTTATAAAGAAAAATATTAAGATGTCGTGATGCTGATTACTGGCGATTACACAAAAGCGAGTACACAACGTTTAAAAAGTCGCACTGCATTAATTTTGTGTTGGTTTTGTTTACACTCTCATGGAAAGCGCGACATACATATAACTTCAAGTCAAAATTAAATTTATAATCAAAATAGTGTGACTTAATAATTATTCAAACCGAACGGCTTCCAAAGCTTTAGCATACCGTTGATTCCAATTTTGTAACGGTCTAGCATTTCTAGTGTTAACTTTATCAAACTTTATCGAACTTTCACAATATCGATGAAAACGCGAAAGACTATAGATATTAATCTTATTGGACAACAATATTTTAGGTTTGACATCATTTTTCAGTATTGTCACTTCTTTATTCTCATATATCAGACACTTGTATAATTGTTACAACAGCTCTGCAAACTAAATCAGCCGACGAATAATTTTTGGACACCACAAATACTATGAAGACTGATTAAATATAACAAAATGATCCCTTATTCCAATGTCTCTCTTATACACGGGTACCAATAATTGTTTTGTTAAACGAAATAGTGTACAAGTGAAATTCCAATCAATTAAAAATAATCAAGATTGTCCGTTCTAAAACTGTTAATTTCATTACTAACGTTTACGTTAACCAAGTTGTATAAATTACGTAGGTATATACTTGTTGATTGCATGAATTTGTTATTTCACCTGAACTTAAAAGATTATCTTAGATTAGCTATAAATAAGTTGAATGTGAAATAAACTCGTATACTGGTTTCATTTATTTCGAATTTAATCAAATTTATTATCCTGGGTAGAAGACCCGGTATCAAAACTTTAGTCTCCCTAATGATTTAATCGAACATTGAAAATTCGGATTTGTAGTGGATTTCAACATTGCTTTAAACTGGTTGAAATATTAATCAAAACAGAACCATAAAGTTTTAATGATTTTGGGCTGAAGCATTAAAAATTCAGATCAGTTATAGCAGCAGTATATCCCTAAATTTTTTCTTTCTGCAATACATCTCACCAATTTTAATTTTTGCTTTACTATTGTTAAGAAATTTAAATGTAGGTTAAGGTCATATCATTCACAAGAAGAAGGAAAATCGATTTAAAAACTACCACAAATTCCCGAATTTAATTAAAACACCTAAGCAAAGTAAAAGAGTCTGTAAAGGTGCGCAGGCTTCATTTGAAACGGGTAAACCTTTTTATAGATTTATTTTATTTGTCACAGGATATTTATTTACATAATTTGTATGCAAAAGTTATGGCTCTGACCCTCGTATCTAAGGTTGTGTTAAGAAATTATTCGAAATGTATGCGTTATAATTGGAGAGATATTATTCAAACTTTTCGAATTTCTGAATTGGAGTTTTCAAAAATTTAAAACTTCTGCACCTCAATTATTCCTGTAACTATAGCAGGTGAAAATAATGTGAAACCACAAATTTTTATAATTGTGTTTTTTGTAGAAACAATGTGATTTTAAACTTTTTGAGAAGATAAAATTGTTTTTGTTACATAAAATAACGAGGACAAAATGTTCTACGAGATATATTTTTACGAATTATAAAACTGATTATATGGCTTATTTGTAAGTGTGGATAAGGTGAATAGCGATTAAGAACAAATACAAAAAATTGTTCCAGCTCTAATTTCTTCTATGGCCGCCGAAATGTTTTATTTTTACAATTTTCACAAAAACCTTTCTTCTTTTGTTTGTTTTTGCTTTTTCGTCATTTAATTCAACTTAATATAACAATAACTACCTTTGAGTTATTTTTGTTTTCTTACAAAGTATATTTAAGTGTTCTCCTGTATTTAAAAAGGAAGAAATCAGAGACAATGCAATTTATATCCTTTCCTTTAAAATAAGCGCTATATTATAAGTTTTGAAATTAGCTTTAAATTTCCAGAAAATACCACCATGTCCTTCGATGTTTGAAATAGATATAGAATAGAAATATTTTTCCTACAATTTTGAATTTTTAGTCGCTCTTTAGTTCGCTTCGTACACACCTAGTCCTCTCTATCAGTCTGTTTCGTTGAATGAATGTTCGTAAATACTAATGTACTTTTACAAGAGGTGGCTCTACCATTTAGACGAACTAGGCGGCTACCTAGGGCGCTGAACTATTGGGGGTAATTTACAGTATTTTTTATTAGTTCAATATAAGGTCTGTCAATTCCAAAATAAAGCAAATTTACACATGTATAGACAAGTAACATCACAAATTCATTTTGCGTGTAATTTACACATTTCATTTCACGAAAAAACATCCAAAAACTTCTCGTGTAACGAGAAAATGCTCCAAGAAACAAACTTAAATATTCTTTCTGCTATCCAACATACAGAATACGAAATTGTTTTTAGATAACTCCAGCAAAGATTTAAAGTGCATTTTTACTTTGCAGTCCTTGATACTGCTGGAGTTAATCCGTTAATGATACATATATTTGAACGCAGATGCAAAATCTCGAGTCAGTTTTTGGATTCATTCGTCAATGATGCATCGTGTACTAAGCTTGAGAGAGCATTAACTCATGAAGGCTCTAAAACATCGAAACAGTGGGTTTATGTAACGAGCTTCAATCTATTTCAACCGAGTGCGTCGTGGCCAAAAGATGTCTTATATATTATTTGCGAAAAAAATTGTCCGATATTTATCCAAATATTTTTATCACCTTAAGAATATTTTTAACACTACCTATTTTATTACTTGCCGTTTGAACATTTCCTCTAAAAGGTTTGACATTTGTTATACATATTTCGTAAAGTTTCGAACCTACATATGTATCTATCATTTGGTGATTTAGTTCCACTTGTTTATTAAATTTTTCTTCTACTGCGTGCTCCTGTTTTGTAAAACTTTTATTGAATGTTCTATTTCGATGTAGTCGCTATTTTTTAAATTTCCTGATAACGCGTTAGTTAATGTGCCCAGGGGAACAAAGACTTCTCTTTTATATCTGTTATTAGCTACGGGTAAAATGATCTTCAACTTAGTTTGAAGATTTTGAATTTTACTTTTTTCCGTTAATAATAGATAAGTGGGAAGCTTATGTTTGTTTGCGACCTTCTCTAGCTCCTAGTAGTTACTCTGAATGGCCTCTAGAATAGCTTTTAAATTAACTAATTCTATATTGTGAACTAACTTTTTATAGGTTGTAATTACCTTTGTTTTTGCCAAGTTTAGACCAATAACTCCTTTGTTGTTATTTAAATCAAATATTTCTACTGATTGAGATTTGGTGAAGATGATATATGTATACCTGAAATAAAAATTAATTTTAATTTTTTAATTTTATTTTTTTGCACACTACGTTTGTTTGTTGTAACGGTAACGTCATTGTCTTCAATGATTTTATGTTTTATTTACTTCGGTGAGAGTTTATCTCTAGTTGGATTCCTTTCAAAAAATATTTCATTTTTCTCGAATGTTTTTGGCTCATCCCTTACTAGATTTAATTTTTCAATCGTTCGTTTCTTGCTTTTATGCGATTCTTCTGCTATTACTTTGTTTAGAGCTTCAAAGTTTTTCCGCATTTCTCCAAGACATTCGTTTGGTTTGGCATGGTTTAGTTTAGGTATGTTCTTTACCTCAATATGCACCTATGCAAACCAAATGGTGTTAATCCTGTCGTTGAATGCACTGAATTATTTATTGTAGGCTAATATTGCATGTTGCATCTATTAATAGTTCATATATAAAGGCTTTTCTTTGGTTGGAAAATTATTCTAGAAATTCCGTTAGAGTAGTATGCAGTCTTTCAACAGGACTGTTTCCTGTAGAAGATTTTGCGGTGGTTATGTGAATTTTTATATTGTAAAACTTTAGAAAGCTTTCCATTAATTCGTTTGTCAAATATAATCTCTTTCGGAATTCCTTCTCTAGGAAATATATTCTTCAATACTTTTGTGACGGTGGTTGTCCTTCTGTCTGGCAGAAATTCTACCATTCCATATTTGGAGAATTTATCGGATTAGGTACGAAAGGCCGAATGTCGAAAGGCCGAATGTCGAAAGGCCGAATGTCGAAAGGCCGAACGCCGAAAGGCCGAATGTCGAAAGGCCAAATGTGTCGAAAGGCCGACAGTGTCGAAAGGCCGAATGTCGAAAGGCCGAATGGGTCGGAAGGCCGAATGTCGAAAGGCCGAATGTCGAAAGGCCGAATGTGTCGAAAGGCCGAATGTCGAAAGGCCGAATGTGTCGAAAGGCCGAATGTGTCGAAAGGCCGAATGTGTCGAAAGGCCGAATGTCGAAAGGCCGAATGTGTCGAAAGGCCGAATGTGTCGAAAGGCCGAATGTGTCGAAAGGCCGTTTATGTTGAAATTTATTTTAATTTTTCATCTTTTATGAATGAAAATTTTCAAAACTTACATTTTAATGAAAAACAAAATTCATATTTTCATCAAAATTTTTGTATTAAAATGTTTAATAATAAATCGCCTTAAATATTAAATTCTTTTTAAGTTTTTTTGTCAAATAAAAATTAATTAATTATAATAAAAAAGAAAAATAAATAAATTTTTTTTCGACAAAATTTGATCACATTAATATGTATGCTAAATACACAGGATTTACATTTTACATTACGAAATAAATTCAATGGTCTTAAATATTGATGTCAATCAATTAAGTGAAGGAAAATTAATTGAAAATTCGGCCTTTCAACCCAATCGGCGTTTCCACGGGCTGCCTGGCCACATATCACTGTTTTTCAAAAGACTGTTTACGAAAGACTGTTTCTAAAATTTTTTCTCCAAAATCTTGTTTTATACAAACTCTTCTTTCCTTAAAGGCATTGCAAATAATATAGCTCTTCATTGATTTATAGCACTAATCCATTAAATTTAGTTTAATTTTTATTATATTTTTTCAAACATATCTCAAGAAGAGAAACTTACTTCTGAAATTATAATTTTAAATAAAATGTGTGTTACAGGCGCGCACACAGATAAAATTTTAGGGAGGGGTCCAAATTAGTAAAACATTCTAGTCAAAGAAAATTTAAAGTGTAAATAAAAATTTATTAATGTACCTTAATATACATATAGGTATTAGTTGAATTCATATCACAATCATGCCATTATGTCCTTAAATGTATAATGCAAAATGAAAATATAAATAAATAAAACTCAAATAATAAAAAGTATCACAAAAATATAAATTAATCAAAATCATAAAATATACGAATAAATGAAAAACTTAACAAAAAGGAAACTATCAAATTAGATAATAGTACTAAAATAAAATGCATACAGTTCAATTCAATATTAATTGAAAATTAATTTTTCTGGTTTAAATATCAAAATCTAGATGCCTTGGACTTAAAGCAAATTCCCTTATAACGTCTTCAGGAGATATTTCATTGTCATGGATATTTAGTAAAACTAATCTATTGAGCCTATCGTTACCCATCGTGTTTCTCAAATATGATTTGATTCTTCTCAGTGTAGAGAAAGACCGCTCATTGGTGCAGGTTGTAACTGGCAAAACACATAATATTTTGAGTAATCTATTAATATGAGGATAGAACTCGTCGTCGCATATACAGTAGGCTTCAATTGCGGATAATCTCTCTAAATCTTTAATTTTTTTCTTCCAAAGTTTTAATTCTGCAAGCAACGTTTCATTGTTTTCTTCAAACATTAAGCGTCTTCCATTGGCGAAAGCAAACTACTCGCAAGTACTTGTATCTACTCACAACTACCCATGCTCATACGATGGTGTAGAAAACAGAAGTAGTTACGCATAAAATTTGCGCTAGTGGATTTTAGTTCGAAAATTCCAATAGATGGCTTTTAGACCTTTTTCGATATTTTTCGAGAGTTTTTTATTACGTTCGAGTTTTTTTATTTTTTGATGATGTAAAATGTCAAAATTAATACAAAATTATTTTGTTGTTGATGATACATTTTTAAGGAAAAATGGATTTAAATATCAATACGGTAAATATCAACGCTTTCCTTTTATTACATGTCCATTTTTTTTTTGCCATATTTTGAATCTAATTTTAAATATCGCCATTACTATAATAAACAACTTTACAAAAGACAAAAAAAACAACTAACCAGAAGGCTGTGTTTTACTTGTGTTACTCAATTTCTCGTTCTATTGGGTATCTACTCGCAAGTACTTCCAAGTAGCAAATTTTGCCCATTGGAAGACAGCTATTGACTCATCGGCCGAATAAAATTTGCAAAGCTTCAAGAAATCGTCATCGGTGGATGTACCCTCGTCATTATTCGTCAGGCAAGCAAATTTTAACAAAATACCATTATGCTTATCTAGCCTCTCTTTGATTTGCATTATGAGATTATTTAAAAATGGTAAAAATATTACTCTTCTATAATACTCTTCAGGTGTTGAAGCTGGTATATTATTACGGTATCGTGATCGCTGTGAAACTCTAGGTATTTTAATAACATCATTGTGTGTGGCATCTAAAAGCTCGCGTTTTGAAAAATACCTTTGAACATGGACTCTGCATCTTCTTTATATTGTTCCAATATTTTAATAACAGAATCTGCATACATCATGCCCTTTTTCAAATCTATATTAATCGATTGTAAATATTCACTTAATTTTTTCGTTACCGAAAAAAATTTAGACATTGTCGGCAAAGATATAATGAAATCAGGTTTGGCGATAACTAACTCCAGTGCAGATGCTTGTAATGTTGTTTCTCGATCATTCCATTCGATAATTTCTTCTAATGATGGCTGTATTGCTTTAAATAGCTCAACTAATACAATAATAGCATCATGACGATCAATCCATCTTGTTGCACACATTTGAACAAGTTTTTGTTTCCTTGAATCAGGACAAAGTTCTTGAATTTTTAATTTTAATACATCTTGCCGCTTTGGGGTACGAAAAAAATCATACAATTTGGTAACAACTCCAATACAATTTCGTATTTCTGGAATATTACAAGAATCAGAAATCGCCAAATTTAAACTCTGTGAGCTGCAATGCACGTACATGGCTAAAGGATATTCCTTCTGAATGCGAGCTTGCACACCTTGAAATTGTCCACTCATAGATCGTGCCCCATCGTAACCTTGTCCTCTCAAAAACTTTAAGTTTACCCCGAAAGATTTCAGAGTCCCCACTAAATGAGATGATAAATTAAGTCCTGTTGTATTAACTACCGGAACGTACTGCAGAAATAATTCTTTTATACAATTATTTTCTAAAAATCGCACTACCAGAGAAAATTGTTCGATTCCAGCAATATCCGTTGTTTCGTCTGCCAGTATACTAAAACATTCGGAATCATTTACACGTTTCACAATTTCTTTGACGATAATATTGTTAATCGAATTTATTATAGCATTTTGAGTTCTCCAACAGGTACGAATTTCTACCACAAGTTTTTAAATGATTTTTTAGCGCGACATCTCCGGAATTTATGGACAACCTTATCAACGCTCTAAAATTTCCTTCGTTAAATTTTGGTTTTTCTTCGACATTGAATACCCCATAATCTTTATAACCACGTAATGCAATTCTTTGTTTTCCACAGAAAATTACAATTTTGATTATGGAAAGCAACATTTTTCTATTGTTTAAAATATCTTCTCGTTTTTTCCTATCTAAAATTAGATTGATGGGAACGGCCTTATTGTTATTTATTTGCTCTAAATTTGAGGCTACCTCAATACTTTTCCTGTGATATTGTGTCTTGTCGTGATTATTAAAATACTCAACAGCATGTTTCCAATTATTAAAAGGCTTTGTTACTAGTTTACCTGCACTTTCTGTTTTGTGTTTCCCAACCTCATCATTAGAAAATAAGACACAATATTTACAAAAAGCTCCATCCAATTTGCCTGAATAGCACAACCAGCCCCATTTGTCTAACCACTGTTTCTGAAATTTCAGGTTTTTCTTACCTATTTGACTTGAGGGGAACAAATATTTGCAATCCGGAACCCAAAGATTTTTTAAATTTAGGGTAGCGTTATGTTGGCTTGCGTTAATTAAATTTGAGTTTACATAATTGGCAATATCGGTTTGAATTTCATTTACCACTAACAGATTTTCGCTAGTAATTATATTATTCGTTTCATTTGAATTTATATTTAACGTTTGTGTACGAAACGGGGGATTTACATTTTGAGCAGTTGTGTTTGCACTTTCCGTTGTATTATTCGACGACGAAGAAACAAAATAAGAAAGCAATTTAGTTTGCCGTTTTTTGTTGTTTTCATTCATTATTCTATTTGGATTTTAGTTTTACTGTAATTTTAAATTTCAATACGTTTAATTAGCCTTATTTTATTTTTTTTAGTTCACACGAAATACACATTCACTTTACTCACAAGGAAAAAAATATGACAATGACAACAAAATGAACATTGCAACAATTCCCTGTAGGCCCTGAATGACTGCGTTTGTATGACGATCTATGAAATTTGTTTATTGAGTTGGTAAACAATTTTTGTGAGTTGAATTATTGTTGAATTAAGTTTAATCTTAAAAAAATATTTTTTTGTTTTAATTGAAAGCAAACAATTGTATTAGTAGGATTTCATATTCAAATAACATATCAATTTATCTTATAAAATTAAGGTTTAGGGGGGGTCCGGACCCGCGGACCCTCCCTATGTGTGCGCCTGTGTGTGTATGTACCTAAATTTATTATTAAAATTAAAACAAATGCCTGCTCATGTGAAAAATGAACTTAAAATAAGGGACATATAAAAATTGGTTTGGGTATGTAATCTTACATTACAAAATATTACATTATAAAATTTCGCATAGAAAATTTTGCATTACAAAATATTTCAATTAAAAAAATGTTGCAATTATTAAATATTGCAATACAAAATCTTGCATAACAATTTCTCGTATATTTTTTTTCTCTATTCTGATGAAAATAAATTGAAGAAAAATGACATCGACTAATTTAACTTAGAATTGTAGAGGCTAAGAGCTTTGGTAACTCTCACGGGCACGCGGGAGGTCGCTGCGCTCCCCCCCGCTTAGCCCTCCGAGGGGCTTTAGAAATAAACTGCAGGGGATGTAGGAGCCGGGATCAGCAAACATGTCGCACTGCGTGCCGCACGTAGGAGCGGATTATGTAGAATCTATTAATTACACATACTAGAAAGAAAATAATTGCACTATTTTGTTATGCAAGATTTTGTAACTGAAAGATTTTATAGTTGCAAGATTAATAAAAAAAGCAATATTTTGAAATGCAATATTTTATAATAAAAACACGTTTAAATTTCGTTCACCCTTAAAAATTACAAAATAAAGAAAAATAAAACAAAAGAAACACTATTATGATAATATATATGTACCAGGGTTGCCATCCGTCCTCGTTTGGCGAGGATTGTCCTCGTTTGACTATTTTGTCCTCGCGTCCTCGTCGATACTGAAAAATCCTCGTCAAAATGACAATAATTAAACTATAGATTTAAACGGCTAATGATATTTGATATTTATTTATTTAATAAAATAGATTCACATATATCCCGTCAATATTATTGATTGGTTATAAAAAAGTAACAAATTATGTAGTTTACCTTTTTTCTTAAAAAACAACTCTGTAAACTCAGCTTATCAAATCACAAAAACGCTAGAACAGAATGGTTTTAAATACAAATTTCTCATCTCAATTAACTTTGCGCAATTATAAATATATTTTTCTATAAATTACTCTTAACTATTTTTGTTTGCCTATCTGTGCAAAAAAACGTTCTAAATAAAATTTGCTGATTAATTATTACTTTTGTAAACACTGACGACTTTAAATTTGACATGAATTTTCTGATGGAAGCGATTGTAACTTACTTAACGGATTATACGGAATTCGTCTTTGATTAACGGAAGCAATAATAACCTTATTTAAACGTGAAAGTAACTTTTTTTTTATATAAGAAGAGGCATAACTTCCTATTTTATTATGTTGTGTTTTAAAAGAGATCAGTTTAAAGATTCTATTTTTTATTGAAGTTCAAACCTGTTCATAAGTAATATTACGAATATTTGATTTTTAGAAAAATTTTATAAATTCATTATTTTTTTAGTAACTGTCGTCAAATGACGATGATCCTCAAATTCAAATTAACCTGGAAAAAATAAAATAAAACAAGAAATGACCTTTAGTGATTCTTGGACGACTTTCGGCGTCCGCAAAAAAGTTGAAACACAACATATGAAAAATAGCAATGACAAAAAGAGAAAAAATAATCATCTGCTTAAAAAAGTCAATTGAAACCCGAGAAACAAACCCAAAAGTCGTCGTCTGCTTTTTTTTGCAGATGTCGAGTTTCATCTTTTTTCTGTAAAATCGTCAATGCGTGAATAAATAACTATAATAAGGTTACATAAACAAGAAAACCAATCATTTGTATTGGTTTATGACATTTTTTGTTTACATTTATTTTTTAATGTGTAAAAAAAATGAATTTTTGATTTGACATCTGCATCTGCAAAAATCTTTGAATGTAAATCAGTCTTAAGGGTGCTGTAATTTATGTAGTGTGGAAATATTAGCTAATAAGTGTTTTTGGGCCCTAGAAGGCCACGAATGAACAAAAAATGGCCCGACAAAATTAACAGATGCCGGTTGCATTGAATCACTAATATGCGGATTCCCTTAGTTGTATCGTTTACTACGCCAAGTAACAATCAAGTTTTAATATTACTTCCATAAATAATAAACGTCTTCTATGCAAAACATAGTATTGCACTGATTTTTCACGACAATAGTCATTTCAAGTGACTACCAGCACATCTCCTGATCACTTGAAAATATATTATGACAAAAATGTCTTTTGAAATGACAATTGTAGTACAAAATCCTATAGTTTTTATAGAAGTAATATTAAAATTTGACAGTTACTTGGCGTGATAAACCATGCGACTAAGGGAATAGGTCCTACATTTTTTAATATGAAAGATACAATTGATGAAGCACTATACAGTAGAAGAACTTGTCCATATTTAGGATTGTATCAAACTTAGCTGCCTAAAATAATTTAAAACTAAACATTTCGTCACCAAAATTGGAAATAAATGAATTGTGGCCGATCAAAAGCTGGGGCGGTTGTAGCAAACGTATTGGCTCTTCAAGAAATGGTACACGTTATAAATAAAACAATTTCTAACAAAATTTGTTATTGAAAGCAGGTGCTTAGATTCAACAAAATAGAAAATGTTTTCCTGTAGTAATACACGTTCGAGAACGGAATTGAAAATTAATTTGTCGATTTTTTTGAAAACGCTGACGAAACAGAAGGTTGTATGTTTATTGCAATACATTAGGTTTATCTCTAGAGACAATTTCAGCTTTCAGAGCGAGCAATACAAATTCTTAAATCCGTATGTTTTAAAAGCGAATTAGTTATAGCAATGTCGTCCATAATTCTTTGAAACGTTGTTTAAATATGCTGTTGTTTGGTTTCGATAATTTTATTCAAAAATGTTTTAATTTGTTTTACTAAATCAGCAAAAGAACGGGAAAAGCTAATTTTTTCAGAATTATTGTAATCTCGAGTTTAGGGAGTTCTCAAATACTGCCCAACTAAATGGGTTTCTTTACTTCCAGCTTTAAAATATAATTCACTTGAAATATATGTGTATTTTTGAGTACATAACCAATATTTAAGTAGTGTCCTCGCGATGCATTTTCAAAAGGTGGCAACCCTGATATGTACCTACACTGAAACCTCACTACAGTGGACATTGATGCAACCAAACAATTTTTATACGAGAACGAAAATATTTTTAAAATTCGGCCTTTCGAAATTCGGCCTTTCGACACATTCGGCCTTTCGACACATTCGGCCTTTCGACTCATTCGGCCTTTCGACATTCGGCCTTTCGACATTCGGCCTTTCGACATTCGGCCTTTCGACACATTCGGCCTTTCAACATTCGGCCTTTCGACACATTGGGCCTTTCGACCCATTCGGCTTTCGACATTCGGCCTTTCGACACATACGGCCTTTCGACATTCGGCTTTCGACACATTCGGCCTTTCAACATTCGGCCTTTCGACACATTGGGCCTTTCGACCCATTCGGCTTTCGACATTCGGCCTTTCGACACATACGGCCTTTCGACATTCGGCCTTTCGACATTCGGCCTTCCGACCCATTCGGCCTTTCGGCATTCGGCCTTTCGACATTCGGCCTTCCGACATTCGGCCTTTCAATATCGAACCAATTTATCGATCAGTGTTAGAAATGTTTTTCCTCCCAAGCGGAATCTATCTGCATGAAATATTTCCAATGGCTTTTAAGGGGTTGGAGAAATTTTGAATTTGATATTCGTTGGATTTCTCTCATATTTAATTGTTTTACATATCTCACAATTATTTACGTAATTTGCTATCAATTCGCGCGTTTCAATCAATTCATACGTTTTAATTTCGCATAATTTTCATTGATGCCTCTATGAGCTTTGTGATGCTCATTACTCATTAATAAAGATTTCGGCTTGTTTTTAGATTTGATTCGGAGAAGTTATTTATACCTGCAATATTGATTTGGCCAAATATATCATCATTTCAAAATAATGCTGTAATTTGCTTTCTACGAAGATATTTATTTAAAATGTATTTTATGTCTTCCGAATTATATTTTGATTTTTTAATTATACAACGATGAAATATTTCATGTTTTATAAAAAATGTTTCTTTGATGTTTTCAAGGTTTTGATCAATTATTACTTCCAATTGATTCCTGAATTCATTCAATGATGTTTTAATTTCTTTTATGTCGAAATCTTTGCTGTTGGATTCACCAGCATTGATTTCTATTTGTGCAAGATTTTGCATTTCGTACTGAGCATAGCTAGGTCAGATACCTTTGTAACCATACCACACTGGTACTGGGGTAATACTGAGTTGTTCCGGTAATTCTCAGTATCTGTAATTGTGTCCATGAACATGACACATGAGTGACATGTTTTTATTTTTAATTTTTTCTTTCGAGCGATTTTTGATTGAATCTATTATTTCTGGTACCTTTAAAGATTTTCTACAACAATAAATTTCCTCCCATACAAGTATGGTCGGAAGTGATTGCATGCTCAAATTATTCCTAGATATTACTTGTCTATCGTGGAGTAGTTTGTTTCTGCAGAACCTAACATTCGTGATGCGTATGCGATTGGTTTATCCGATCCAACTGGCCCTTGGCTGACAATCGCTCAGCTGAGATAGCACGAATAGTTTCGTGAAATCAGGCAACTGTAATAATGGGTTATTTGATAAAATATGTTTGAATTTTTTTACGCATTCTATGAACTCTGTTGTGTGTTCGATTTTTGATCCTGTTTTGAGGCAAATTGGTAACGGTTTCACGATTTTTGCATAGTATTTTATGAATTTCCTATAGTAACCTAATTACTTTTACATCTATCGAGACTATATGTCCAAGAAAACCTACTTCCGTTTGCAACAAGAACGTCTTTCCCACATGTACCTTCAAGTTGGCCTGGCGAAGTTTCATAAATATTTGTTTAAGGTGGTATATCCGTATATGTGTTCTTGTAAATTTAGACTAAAAACTACGATATCGTCCATATAACATAACACTTGCTTGCCCTGCAAGTCTCCTATTACATTATCCATTATTCTCTGGAATGTACTGGGTGCATCTTTTAATCTGAAGGGCATTCGAACAAATTCGTTTCTACTGAAAACCCTGTTTTAGATATAACTTTTGCACATATTGCTTTTCTCAAGCTATGTATCTAGAATGTTTGCTACATATATTCGGTAGTGGGTACTTATCGTCGATTGTTTGATCATTTAACCATTTTTTACTACCGTCAGGACCTTCTTGACATTATCAACATTATCTAATAATTTTTCAATTTGTTTTCTGATATCCTCTCTCAGACTTTGTGGTTGTCTGTATTGTCTGTATTGTAAGACCACTTGCGAAGAAAAGCGTCTTCAATTGTGTCAGCTCCTGAAAGCAAATCGTCTACGTAAAAGTCTCCTCGAATCGCCTTTGAGCTCGATGGAAAGCGCGCATCATTTTCGTTCGCAAGTTGATGAAGGCATCGAATAACCAGGAAGGACGCGGCTGCCGTTCCATAAGTAACCGTTTTCAAACGAAATACGCCAATCGGTTCGGTTGAACTAGATCTCCATAAAATACACTGCAAATACGATTGCTCCTCATTTAATTTAAACCGAAGTATAATTGCAAATAGATCCTTTTGAATTGTAGGACCAACATTCATAATTGAATTTAATGATTTGCCCGAAGTTGTTTTACTGGAAGCGTCAAAGACGACGCGCAATTTAGTTGATGTGCTCTCAGGTTTAATAACGCAGTGATGGGGCAGAAAATATTTACATTTGTGTCGCTCATTCTCGTCGATTTTCTGCATATGCCCCAGCGACTCATACTCGTTCAAGAATTCGTGATATTGCTGCCTTATTTCGGAATTATGTGTCAATTTTTTCTCTAGATTCAGAAACCTGGTTTTAGCAATCCAGTAATCATCTTCTAGCTTAGCGACATCGTTCTTTAGTGACAATTTGACAATGAAGCGACCTGACTCATCACGTAAGGTATTTTTAATAAAATGTTCCTCACACACTTGTTCTTCGATAGTGAGCAATTTTCTGTCGCTGTGGTAACCTTCAATTGCCCAAAATGTTTCAATCTGCTGCTCAATGCTAAGAAGCATTTCCGAAAATAGAGGATCTACGGTAGTCGAAAAAACATATTTGCGATTGTTAGCATTAATCTTACCCGATGCAATCCATCCAAGTTTAGTTTTATGAAAATTAAGTGAATCATTTTCAACTTTGAAGTGATTGGAGCCTAATAAGTCAAAAAATAGTTCTGCTCCACTCAGACCGTCGATACGCTGCGAACAATGGAATTCTGGATCAGCCATAATGATGTTGGATGGAAGATTCCATGAACCGATATCGATATTAATTACTGGTTGACCCGATGATTGGAGCCTAATAAGTCAAAAAATAGTTCTGCTCCACTCAGACCGTCGATACGCTGCGAACAATGGAATTCTGGATCAGCCATAATGATGTTGGATGGAAGATTCCATGAACCGATATCGATATTAATTACTGGTTGACCCGATGTGATACTTGGAACAATGAACATCTCAAATTCCGCCATGTATTTACTAGCCCGTGATTCGATTTTAACGAAAACTTTGTGCCTGATTCGAGTTTTGATGTCATTCAAGCCATTTACAGCGAAGTCTGTTCTTAACTTTTTTAGACGCAAAATATTTGCTAGAGCGCTACTTATAAAATTGAGCTGCGACGCCGAATCGAGTAATACGCGACATTTAACTATATCGCCATCAACATTACGAGCATTTAATATCGCAGTAGCTAAAATTACAGGGCTTGGATTAGACGACGAATGAAGCGATGTAAAAGTGTGTGATGGCGGTAACCGCACTTTCGACATGGGGCTGCCTTGCAAAACCGAACTCGATGATTTCTTTGAAGGCAGTTGATACAAAGCGCGAGCTTTTTTGCTTTGTCAAATCGCGACGCCGGAGACAACATGTCAAATTTTTGGCAATGGTAAATTTCATGGTCGGCACTGTTACACACAAAACATCGTTTCTGTTTCTCCACGTTGCTTACGGTTGTGCTCAAGCTGGTTTTGTGTCGATATGAATTGTTTTTATACGATTCTGACTTCGATGATTACGATGTTATTGAATCGACCGTAAACTCCTTATTCTCCAAAGACAAGCATCGCCTGTTAAGAGTTGCTTCCAAATCCGACCACTTAGGAAGTTTTTTACTTTCAGCTTCTTCTTCCCATTTTGATAGTGAGGCTGCATCAAATTTGCCACAAACCAAGAACACCAAAAAGGCATTGGCCATATCTTCGTAGTTGCCTAAGCCCTTTAATGCATGAAAATTTGAATTTACGACATCGATTAGAAACCGTAACGAAACAGCATTTTTGGAAATCGTTTTAAGTTCACAAATCTCGCGAATATGAGTATGAAAAATTGCCCTCTCGTTGTTATATCTGTTCTCCAACATTTTCAAAGCTACTTTATAATTATCGTACGTTATTTCCAATGATTTAATGGTATTTATGGCGGGATCCTTTAAACAATTTCGAAGATGAGTAAATTTTTCGACAGGTGAAAGATTTTCATTATTGTGCACTAGAGTTATAAACGTTTTGTAAAAATCATTCCACTCTGTATATTTACCCGAAAAATGCGGTAATTCCAGTTTTGGTAAACGAACAGCTTGTGTACGAGATGACTGAATAATTGATGTCTGAGCATCCGTTATGCTAGCCTACGATTCGCGACGCGTCCTATATTGTACGGACAATAGTTTAGATTTCACTTCACAATACACTTCAACAAACACGTCGCGCGAATCCTTTTCGATTTCCAAAGGATCAAGGCGTTCAATATTCGATTGAATACTTTGGAACTGAGCAAAATAATTTTCCAAAACACCAAGCCGCGTGGTAGCATCAAATTCCATCATTGTTTTCAAATTTGTATCGACCTAATTTTTTATCTTGGTTTGCGACCCTTTAATCGACGATCGACTCACTTTAAACTGTTGTAGTTTTCCAGCATCTGTTTCTGCCATGATGATTTAATCGAAATATTTGAAGATGCTTCCGAAAATTATGGATTTAGCTGGCACGTTATAACGACAAAAACGAAAAAGAAATATAAGTGCTCAGTTATCCGGCTCGCAGGACCAATTTTGTTTTCTCCCGATATAAAGGAAACAGTTTTAAATGCGCGAAACGATAACAATCACGAAAATTATTAACAAATTAAAAAACACAAACTTTTGAAATACAATTTTTATTTTATTCACTTGTTGTGATTGACAGCTCGACCGAGAACATAATATTTTAAAAATTATATCCTACCAAATTTCATATAACGTAATACAACTAATACAAATACAACTAATACAATACAAATTTATTAAACTTAACAGTAATTATTATCATGCGGCAGAAGATTTTATTTTCAATACAGAGTGTATCATAAAATGTTGTCGATGACATGTTGCGCGCCAACAACTACCTTTATTATTTGATCCTGGTCGATCAGACATACATAGAGTAAAGAAAAAAAGATCGCTCTGTACTACTCGTAATACTTTTATTTTGGGCAATATTTAGTCATGAACAAATGTAGATTTATAAACTAATAATTTTCAATGTAACGGGAAGTTCGGTACTTTCGTTACAGGAGTATGTGAATGACTTTCAAATATAATTATGAAATAGCATTCGTTGGGTGGTAGCTAGTGATAATGTATAACAGCTTATTCTAGCACCGTATGTTAATAAAAAAGTTTTTTTACAAGCACCAATATTTGCACTTGGAGAATTGAAATAAAATAATTTGACGAATGTTGTAAAATTTAGTTTAAAGATATTATATGGAATATATGAAAATTGCTTACAATGCTAGTAGTAACATTAATTTGCTCATTACATAGGTATATAAAGCCAAATTACTGTCGTACTGACTATTGTGATATTTTTTTTGTGTGGGTAAATGCCTTTCACTCATATATAAAAATTAGCTATATTTTTGATCAAAAAACGTTTTCCTGAGTTATTATGATAACTATTTAGTCATAGAAACTGGTCACTGTGACCAAACAAGTGATAAAATTTTGCTATACAAGTTAAAAAAAAGTTTCATTGTTACTTGGGTTACTATTTTCGAAAATTGTTGTGATTTATATAAGATACAGTCAAATACTCAATTATCTTAGTTAAACATGTTTAACAATTTTTTCAATTCCTTACTTTTTTTCAGCGAATATTTCTCCCAAGCGCTTTTAAGAAATGATATCGATTACAAAACTTAATTTATTTAAACCAGAAAGCCTTAAGTCTTAGAGTTACCCAATTGATGAATTGAAATAATATTATTGAAAATGTAATACAATATCACAATCGTTTCGAAAATACCCTTTTCCATATTTTGTTTAAAGTATATAATTACGGAAATTGTATGTTATCAAGAAAATATAAACCCTCAATTTAGTTATATAGATATTATATCATTGATTCCGATAACAATCTTATAAACAAGTACGCACGACACAACAAAATCTAATCATTTTTTGTTTTTTATCTTTATGCTATCATAACATTAAACAACTGATCTTATATAAATTAACTTGTTCTTCCGTACAACTCAATTACATTATCAATGTCAAAATGTTGCCCCTTTCCATATTATAAAGACTAATATTCTTTAGTCTCAAGGTAAATTAATATAAACGAACCAAAATCAATAACGATTTCTTTTTTTTTACTCTTTCCAATTCACAGGAAGACATGGTTTGTTTATCATGCACAGCAACTGGTGAACGTGTTTGCTTAGCTGCAGAAGGATTTGGTAATCGTCATTGTTTTCTGGAAAATATTGCAGACAAAAATGTACCGCCTGATTTATCACAGTGTGTATTCGTTATTGAACAAGCGTTATCTGTTCGTGCATTACAAGAATTAGTTACCGCCGCTGGATCAGAAACGGTAAGTCAAATTGTACATAAAATATAAATATTGAACAAAAATTATTATTTTTTATATGTATATCTAACCAATCAACTTTTTGGAAAACAATCGAAAAATCACAATTTTGTGTTTTTAGTTTTAATTGTCTTAGTCGTTTTTTTTACCCAAATAATTTTTATAAATCCTACACCCATTTCATAAAAAATTTTCAAAGATACGAAAAAAAAACAAATTTTTTTTTAAAGTTTTAAAAACACACAAAAAAAGCTGAAAACGAAAAAAAAGCTTTAAAGTGGTTTTCCATTTTTTATAAAATATTATTTATTATTATTATTATTATTAATTTTGGTTGGTTTTTGTTTATTTAATTTTATTGTTTATTATTATATCTGTTTATTTTTTAGGAGAAAAATCCACTTGTAAGTAAAGACGCAAAAACTGTGAACACGCACAACAACAGTACAGATCAATAAAAAACGAAACACTAACTTTTTTTATTTTATTTATTTATATACAAAATAATAACAAATTTAAGTTTTAATTTTTTTTTATAATTAGAAAGCAAATTTTTAGAGCATTTTAGAGGTGATAATGTTGCGGTGTTCATTTTTTGGTTGTTTATTGTACAAAAAAAAACGGAAATAAATTTTGGCTTATTTTATTAAATTTAAATGTTTTTGGTTTTTTTAAATTATTAATACATAATCTAATTTGTTTTGGACTTGAAATTTGGGATATATTAACACAATAAAGTAAAAAAATGTCAGTGATCGATAAATATGTGGTTAGTAAGATTCGATGTCATTTAAATTTTGGGCCATTGAATTTCACTCAAAATAATTCACTGGTGGTATAAATTTCGATGGTAAAATGCCCTTCAAAATCTACAGACAACTTAATTGCATGTTATTGAAAATAATCGATTATTATTAATTGTTAGTCAAATGGAGACCTCACGGTGAATAAATTTACGTAAACAATGAATATTGATTGTCGTTTAATTGATTTTTGTTAATTTCTATTTATGTATTATCCATTGAAATAATTATATGGTCGCCAAGAAGGTCAAATTGCTCAAAATAGCGCAATTATAATATTTTTAATTGTTGTCCTTATATAAATCGCTAGTTTATTGCACGTGTATTAATAACCAAATTCAATTGATTTAAGTCAGTTTAGTGCAGAAACTGTGAAAGAGTTGTCTTTGTAGTTTGCGAGAAAGCGGAAAAATCATAGACGACACCCTTGCAAGCCTTATCAAATGTTGTCTGTCCTAAATAGCATTTTTATTAAAAAGCTTTTTTCGAGATAATAAGTCGGGCACTATATCATTCATTACTTTCCAGTCACGAGAAAGCAATCTTTGCTGAGTAGTGTCAATATATAGGTTTGTTTGAAAAAAAATTGAAATTGAATTTTCGTCCGATACATTTAAATCATGGTCATTTATATTTGCAATTATATGTAGAAACTTGCATACACATAAACATATTTAACTTTTATTATTTTGTTCTAATTCCATCAAATGATTTTATTCAACTGATCTCAAAAATACAAAATTACAATAGGCTTAGCCATATTCTTTAAAACATGTTGTTTTTCTCTCTTTCTACACGGTTATCCTGCTATGTCATCCGACCCGGATGACATCAATAATATACTGTTGTTTGTCTCCTCGCTAATTGCGATAAACTATTTTATATTTTTAGCGCTAGTAGAAGTCAATAGAGGCCCCTCCACCTTTACCACATCGCAATGACCTAGAAATTTGGCTTGAATCTTATTGTCTCCACTGAATGTATGCGCTTAATCACCACCATGTCACCGATTTCATATTAGTTTGATTTTTTCGCCGCATGTTGCATGTCTTCCTGTTTTCGTCTTAAACCTTCTGCATGTTTTGTTTTGCTTCTTCCCTCAGACTCTGCCGTTCCTGATAAAAATCCTTTGCAAACTTCTTTTCAATAGCTTCTTTCATCATTATATCTTCAGGGCATCGAATTCTGATACCTATGAACAACTCAAACGATGACAGTCCAATACTACGTTGATACGTGTTGTTTAAGTACTAAGCCTCAGGATTTTCAAGAGCAAGTTTTGTTAAAGCTGGTATAACAATTCGATATATACACTCGACCTGACTATTTCCCATAGGCATCCCCGTAGTTATTGCTCGTAAATTTATTTGCTGCATTTCACAGTACTCCAGAAATTCAGCGTAGTGGAAGGCACCTCCACGATCAGCAACAATAATATTTGGATTTCCAAAAATAGCTTCCTGCACCTCTATTTTCTGAATTGCTTCTTTCGCTGAAAGACTTTTTGTGGGATACCACTATACGAATTTGGAAAACCATCTACAATACAAAATATGTAGCGGTACCTATTGCTTCTTTATAGCCCCTAAACTCCCAATGGATTCAAGAATCCTTCCTGTCGTCCAGTCTTGCGTTTGCCATGATACACTGAACGCAATTCATTAAGCACATCTTGACCTTCTGAACCAGTTTGGGGATAAAGAGATAAAGAACTGCCGATACACCAGCTCTTGAGTTTTTTTGACAGCAAAATGGAATTACGGACAGTAATATAGCTATCATACTTACCGTTCTCTAGTAATTTGAAAATCATCTGCAATTCAACATCATTTTTCTGAGCCGCTTTCACCCTATTCAATACATTATTTTCAACTAACATTACGATTGGTTTACAACTCAGAGCATCTACATGACGCATCCGGCATCCAGAACGATGTTTCAATATATAGCTAAATTCCTGGAGATACATCGCCAACCCAACAATTCTAGTAGTCAATTCTCTTCGTTCTTCCTGTGAATCCTGCGTGCGCAGTCCGTAACGATCTTGAAGTTTAGACCTAGCAAATACTCCCTGAATTTTTTTTAATGCTGTCACAATTGCCAGGACCTCCAACTCGTAACTACAATATCGTTCTTGACATGGTGTTGTCTTTTTCGAGAAGTAATATACTAGAACGTAGGGAGTACAATCCCGGGATCCGGAATTTTTGTCGAATTCCTCCCTTGATCCCGGTTTTTTTGTCAATCCGGAAATCCCAGGATCCCGTTGAAATCTTGGGATCCCGTCTTTTTGTCAAACCCCGGGATCCCAGTCTTTCTGTTAATCCCAAAATCCCCAAATCTCTATTTCTGGGATCCCGGGATGAACGGACCAAAATGAAATTCGACGTTTTTCGATAGCAGATTTCTTAACTATAAGGCCGTTGGATCATGGCATACCCTTCAACAAATTTGCGAAAATATCCCGTGAACCCTACAAAATTTTGCAATTTCTTCAAATTTGTTGGAACTTTGAATTTTCGAATCGCTTGCGTCTTTGCATTTCAAGATTTAATATTACCGCCAGTTAGTTGATAGCCAAGGTATTCTACTGAACCTTTACTCCATTTTATTTATAATCCATTCTGCTCCGACACTTTCAAGGCCGCTTATATCTTTCACAAAGCCTCTTCAATAGTCTGGGCAGATAGTCTGGCTTTAGTACATAGCTCCCGAAAAATGTTAATTATAAATCCCATGAAAACAGCTGGACTGTTGCATAACCCAAACGGAGCTCGCAAAAATTTATAAAGTCCGAAGGGCGTCACAAAGGCGGTATACTTTTGTGAATCTTTGGCCATAGGGACATGAAAGAATCCGTTTCGCAACGTTTTAGAAATTTAGTCCTTGGTCGTAAGCAATTACTGTTCAACTATAAGCATTACCTTTAATTTAAAGATATGATTGCTTAGATTGGTCCTTCGGCTTTATGCCTCATGCATAATATTATGGCAATGACATCATCAGGCGGTAAAGGAACCCGCGCCGCGAACCTCCGATTTCGACCGATTTAAATGGTTGAACCAGTGTAGCGAGAGAATGGCTCATCCGATCGGAGATCAGACGGTGTCAATTTCTGCGTAAAAAACCGGTAGTGGATAATTTAAATTAAATTAAATTAATTAATCTCCACATAAATTTTAATTAAAGATTCAAACTACAAAATAGTGATTTACAGAGATTGAGGGCACTATAGCGGGTCGAATCAAATAGAGTTCTAATTTGTGCTTAATAATATTGTGGCAGATAATTTATTTTAAATCAAAATAATTAATCTCCACATGAATTATAATTAAAATTAAAAAGTATGATACAAAACAGCGATTTACAATGCTTGAGAGCCCTGTAGCGAGAGAACCCCTCATCTGATCGGAGCAATTCTTGTGTCAATTTGTGCGTAAAGAATCTGTGGTAGATAATTTATTATAAATTAAAATAAATAATTTTCACATAAATTCTAATTAAAATTTAGATCTACAAAGTGATGATTTAGAATGCAAGAGAGCACTGTAAAGGGAGAATGCCTCATCTGATAGGAGCAGATAAGGTTCTCCCGGAGCCAGTACATACCTTCATATATCAGTCTGGACTCCGATATACCTCTTGCGCCTTCGAAATATGTCCATATTTGTTATATTTATAACACTTGGGACCGTCTGCTTTTCGTGGACAATCTTTTCCTGCATAGTTCATTTCACCACAAGCAAAACATCTTAATCCAAATCGACGATGATTTGGCTTTTGTGACAAAGTAGTTTCTCCAGGTTTTGAACTCACAGCCTTGAAACTGTTATGGTATCTATTGTGCTGGTTAGATTTCTTCTTTATTTCTTCGTATATTGCTCCATTTTTTTTTCTTAAAATCATACATATTTTATGCACCACTCAAAATGGCCTTGTTAGGTTCATAATCGCAATAACTCCATCGATACAATATTGAATTACGATCTTATCTAAAACATTACCACTTGCACCAATTTCACGCATCGAGATGAGGTAGCCCTTGAAACTTTTGCGATGCTCATTTTTCCTTTCCATTAGTTTTTTTTGCACGAGCGCTTCATTTATATCTTTCTAAGTTCATCTTCAAGAAATTCCTCTAATTTTTCTCAAGAATCCATCTGCCTTGTCATCACCAAACTCTGGTTTCCTGATCCACAAAGCAACCTCTTTCCATACACTAATTTCTGTTTATTTAACCATCCTAAACATTCGGCTGCTTCATCGACATCAATAATAAATTTTGTAATTAGATATTCGTCATCTCCACTAAATTTACAAAGTGAATCTTCGGCATCTTTGAAACCGAATACCGAATCAGTTTGATTTGGTAACAGATGTGCGTTATATGAGATGAACCAGATTCTGTTACTTCAGATTGACGTTCAACATCATTATTGATTTTATTTTTCATTGCTTCATTTTCACGCTTTAAATATTCAATCATTTCATCTTTCGGCTTCAACAGCTGTTCTACATTAATTGATTGTGGGTTTTAGTACGAACGGATCACGAATTTGATTGAAATTTCATTATTCCTAAATTAAAAATTCTTACATGTGTTAACAATAATTCGGAGTTTATCACATTTGTTTGTATCTAAACCTGTTTTTATTTTTACAGCGAGAGGTACTTTTAGCTCATTATTCATGCTTATTCATCCATTATCCAATAATTATCCCCTAATTATTCACTAGTTATTCATTCACTATTCAACTATTATTTATCGATTATTTAATCTTTATTCAATGTCGAATAAAGATTTCACTTATTATTTACCAATTTTTCACACATTTTTCAAACATTAGTCCCCCAATATTCACATATTATCCACTCATTATTCACGGATTCATTACTCATTATTCACTGATTATTCACCGATGAATGATGAATTCACTCATTATTTACATACTCCTATTAAACTCTCTTTATTTACTGTTTATTTATTCCATATTCACTATTTAGTCACTGATTATTGCCTGATTATTCCGTAAATAATAAATGGACAGCCTGTGAATAATAAGCGAATAATAAATGATTAATGGGTGAATTATGTGTGAATTCAGTGAATAGTCAGTGAATAATGCATAATAATCAGTGAATAAAGAATGATTATGGAGTGAATGATGTGTGAATAGCCCGTGAATATTGAGTGTATATCCATTCATTATACTGTAATTTTGATAGAAAGATATGTTTGTCTGTATATTAAATTCGATAAGATTCTTTCGACTGTTGTTTATAGACAAAATATATCAACAATAATGGCAATATGGCATTCACAAAATTTTTCGACTGGTTAATCAGAAAAATAAAGAGGCCAACCGTTAATAATATATCTACCAAAAAATATACAAATATCAATCCCCTCGTACTTTAGCTCAAGGGTTACAATATTGTATTATACCCTTACAAAGAGTAGACCGAATTTTTCAGTACAAAACCAAACTACCAGTTTTGACGTTTATTTTCCCTATTTTTTTTTTTTTTTGGAAATCAGAAAAAACTGGCTGTTTTGAGTATTTTTATTATTTTATTTACAACGTAGTATCAGTAAAGTTTTTATTTTTTATGTTTAAAATACAATTTTTAAATAATGCCTGCTGCAAAATTTGAAATGTTTTTCCCTTAGGAAATTATTCCCAATTACGCCAGAATACACTTTTGGTAATTGGGGAATAAAACTTGGGAATTATTGAAGTTGGGAAATATAGCAATATTTTTCAAAATTCCCAATTCCTAGGGAATAGCCAGAATAGGGTCACAGGGTTCTGCACGACGATTTGATGCCCCAAGATTGCTTATCATTTGTTTAAATAATTGTTTTTCTTCATAAAAAAAAATGTCTCTGTATTCTCTGAGAATTACATTATAGTGTGCAAAAAATGTTTTGGAAAATTTGGATGTTAGAAATAATTAATTGATACAACTATGTTTTATTAAGCCACTGTACCTCCCTTAGTATAAACTGCAACGTGAATTTAATAAGGAGAGGAAAGCAAAATGGAACAAATCAGTTGGCAATTAAATCGCAGAAGAAAAACAAATTTAGTTTTAGCGCTGTTCGCTTCATTTAAAATAAAATAAAAAGCTAATAAAAGGCATGAAATAAAAATAAATGGATTTGACTGGGTTTTTCGTTAAGTAATAACAGGTGCTCATGGCAATTTTGTAATATTTCTGAAACTAAATTTTCCCAACCATAAAAACCCAAAAGAGAAAAAAAAGAAAAAGTGTGGAGCACAACGGTGAATTTCAGACACCAATGAAGGATGATTCTAAAGCAACAACGGTGAATAGCAGTTCGGATACATCGGATATTACATAGAATAGCAGTATATTGCCAGTGTTGCATAAAGCCAACAGAGTTAAAGGCTAAGCCTTAAGTAATATGGAAGTTTGTCAAAGTATGTTAAGCCATGGCAGTGATTCGAAAGCCCTTGGTGAAGAAACAAAAATACCATCGTCCCATAAACAACAAACAATAATGCTACAGTCCTGGAAGACACGCTCAAAAAAAATCTACGTAATACTACACATCCTGTATTGAAATCACCATGCATTGATCGTAAGCAAATTGAACTTGAATAACTTGAGACAGTTCATAAATTGGAGAATGAGCGTATCAATAAAGAGATTGAATTCGCCATGAATAGAAGTAAACTGCTAAAAGTAAATCGCGTCTTCCAAGGGTTCAGATACTTGTGCGAAGTCAATATTCAGTCAAGGCGCTACGGAAAGTGAGCAGTACACGAGAAAGTGGATGGATAAATTGCAGCAGATGCTTAATAATTATGAATATAAGGAGAATGTCATTAAAAAAGAACAATCAAGGTGTAGTGAAAATAACATACATTAAATCGAATAGTTTTTAGTGAACATGATATTCAACATTCACAAATGAAACACGTGGTTACCCAAGACAAGACAGAAGCAACAACGGGAATAAATCTAGCCCCTGACCAAGTAATGGCAAGAATGGCAGTGCGGCTATTCCAACGTCGACAATCTCGTTCGGTTGCAGAAGGCATTAAGGTCACCAGCATACGACGTAATCAAGAATCGATTAATAATACCAAATACAGTATTGGGCGCCATTGGTAAGCTTCGACGCCATTATGGCCGCCCGAAGTAGTGATATGAACCCTGATTCAATAGGTGCGAAATTACTAAATATACGAGGCGACAGATTCGAGTCACTTATTAGTTTTGCATCTAAGTTTGATAACTTATGCTGTCTGGCAGAGGCGTCAGGCGCCCGTGAGTGCCTTAAAAGTTTTGAGCTACGTCAGAAATTGGTCGAAAAATTACCGTATAGCCTAGCTCTTGAATGGGGTAAACAGTAAACAATAGCAAAGTAAGTTAATCTGCTAGCATTTGCATGATGACTGGATGAAGTAGCTGAAAGTGCAGCACATGTTACATAAATGGATCTAACGAAATTCCTGCCAGATCTTAAAAATACGAAGTGTCATTCAAAAAGTGAGCATAATAGTATCAGTGCTCATCATATAGAAACTGCTAACAAAACCATAAGCTGCCTAGTTTGTGAGGGGGAAACTCACGAGTCAATAAACTGCCCGAAATTCAGAGCAATAAGTGTACCGCAACGGTGGGAAAAACTACTTGAAAAAAGAGGATGCGGCAGATGCAGTGCACCATATAACTATAAAAGGTGCAAATCAAGATAAAACGCAGTAGCATCGACAACTGTGGATATCGGTATCATACACTAATGCATGTAGTAGTATCGAAATAAGACATAATGGAATGAGTTCGTTAATCGCCACAAAACCAAATCTGGGCTGGGCTGGGCAACATACATCAACAGAAAGAAACAGATGGCGAAATAACATAAATGAACAACTACACAAAATGGTGAAATCATTCTACGTTTTGGATTCGTGTACTGGCCGCGAATCAGAAGAATTAACACGTTCACGCAAAATATTGACACAAAATGTTAGGTACAACGGGAATCGGTATGCAGCCGGTCTGCTATGGAGAAATGCCACAAGCAGAATTGCCGAACAACATAGCGATGGCACTGCAGAGACTATGTAGGTACTTTCGAAAACAAATTGCTAAAGGAACCGAATTTGGTACAAACAGTAAAACAGCTCATTGAAGAGTACGCAAGAAAAAATAACAAAGCAAGGTCATGGTGCCAGCCAATGTTTACTGTGACAAACCCAAACAAACCTGGAAAAGTCCGACTTGTTTGAAATCGAGCGCAGCAAAGGTAAATGGCGTTTCACTAAACAGTGAGCTGTTGAAAGGTCCAGACCAGTTGACGTCATTGGTCGATGATATTTTCAAATTCAGACAGGATAGCGATGTCAGGAGACATCGCAGAAATGGTTCACAAGATCACGGTCGATAAGACCAACCAGGATTCTCAGCGAGTTCTTGTATGAAACATACGTCATGAAGGTCATGACATTCGGTGCAACATGCCCGCCAGTAATTGCGCAATACGTCAAAAATAGCAATGCAGAAAAATTTCGAGCGCAATTTCCAAGAGCTGTAATGGCCATCATTGAAAATCACTACGTCGGCTTCAATTTAAGAAATGGGTTGAGCAACTCAAGGCAGGTGAAAAAATTGGCTATGGTTGCAGAAATACCGGAAAACCAATATTTGATAAGGGTTCAATCAGCGAAAAAGTACTGGGTCTCTGGTGGGACTACCAAAATGACCGGCTCAAATTCAAAGTTAATAAAAAACCGTATTAGCCTGGCAATAATTGACGGTTCGAACGGATCGACCAAAAGACAATTTTTTAGTATGATTATATGTCGATGTTTGACACACTAGAGTTTTTGTCATATTTGAGGATACAAGCAAAGATTGTGCTCCAAGAGGTATGGCGCAGCGGTATAGAATAGGACGAACCCATTAGTGTGATGAATTCGATAACAAGTGACGAAGATAGTTAACTCAACTGAGTCAGGTTAACGAAGTATCCTTACCGCGATGCTACGATAGTGGTGGTGTTGAAGTATCGATTATCGCATCAAAATTACGTGTGGCGCCAAACAAACCACTATTGACAATCCCTCAAATGGAGCTGATGGGCGCAGTTCTCGGAACGCGGCTTTCCCAAACAGTCGAGAAGGTACATAGTATCACCTTTGATTCACGATTTTTCTGGTCAGACTCAAAGACAGTTTTGAGCTGGATCAAGTCTGACGCCCGACAATACAAACAATTCGTGGCGTTCAGAATATCTGAGTGCCTGGAAAAGTCAACCAAAAAAGAATGGTACTGGATACCAACAGGCCATGATGTCATTATACACTTAAATAAAAAGAAGTATAACGCAAATAAAAAATGTTAAGCGTCCATTCACGAGGTATTTATTGAAAACACTGAACTAAAAAAGAGAGAGACCGCCACAAGCGGTTAGCATTAAAAACACATTTAAAATAAAGACTCTCTCACACTTAATAACTCAACACCTCCACTAGAGCCTTATTTTCTAGCACTCAATTCTTCACAAAATTGACCCCCATCGAACAGAACCTGTGTTTTTCTGCTGTCACCGGCTTGATAAGGCTATCTGCTAACATTTCATTTGTGTTGACGTAAACAAATTTAACTACCTTGTCATTAACCTTCTCGTGCAGAAAATGATGACGAACATCTATATGCTTTGTTCTGGGTGAAAAAGCGGTCTTCTCCGTTAGTTGGATCGCTCCTTTGTTGTCGCTATGTATGATGGTTGAACATTTATTTTCCCCTAGCAACTCTTGACCCCGCCACCAAATAGCCTCTTGCGTTGCCAAAGACATAGCCATGTATTCGGACTGTGTTGTAGATAAAGTAACTGTTGCTTGCTTCTTTGACGCCCATGAAATTGCTCCACCTTGCAGTTTGAATACATATCCTGTTGTCGAACGTCGATCTACTGAGTAACTTGCCCAATCTGAATCGCAATAACCTCGCACTACTTCATTTCCATCTTTTGAATAAGTCAATTTCATCTCGATTGTACCTTTCAAATATCGCATGATCCGCTTTACTGCCAACCAATGAGCAACGCCTGGATTGTTATTGAATCTGCTGACAGCTCCTACCGCGAACTGTACATCTGGTCGTGATACCTGGGCAGCAAACAACAAGCTCCCAACTGCTTCTTGATATGGCACATCCTTCATGGATTCGCGATCTGACTCATTCTTCGGAGACATTTCTGAAGTAAGTTTCTGATTTGGATCAGCTGGAACACTTACACTATTACAATCGACCATTTGGAAACGTTCTAGAGTTTTTTTAATATACTGGCTTTGATTTATCGAAATCGTTCCCGACTTGCGGTTTCGCGTAATCTGCATGCCCAACACACATTTCGCCTCGCCAATGTCCTTCATTTTAAATTGCTTCTGTAGACACAACTTCAAATCAGCTTACAAAACTTTGTCGTTGGAAAAAATGAGCAAGTCGTCAACATATACTGCCACAATCAACATCTTACTACCATCTATAAGATAGTTAATGCATGCATCATAATTTGAGCATTTCATGCTGTCCAAACGCTGATTCCATACATGACTGGACTGCTTGAGTTAGTATAACGACTTCTTCATACAACAAACAAGTTGGCTTCCATCACTAAACTTTTCAGGTTGAATCATATAGATTTCCTCGCTTAAATCGCCATGAAGGAACGCTGTAATCGCATCCATCTGATCGATCTCTAAATCGTATCTCACAGCTACCGCAATCAAAAAACGTATCGACGAGTAGCGAGCTACGGGTGAGAACATCTCCTCATAATTAATGCCCTTACGCTTAGCGCAACCGTTCACTACCAAACGAGCCTTGTACCGATCTACCACTCCTTTCTCGTTGTATTTGGTCTTGAAACCCCATATTCATTGAATTGCTCTATGATCAGGTGGCAAATCTGTAAGCGACCACGTCTCGCTTTCGATTAACGAACGATACTCCTCTTCCATAGCTTTTTTCCAGTGAGACTCATTTGAGCTGCTCATAGCCTCCTCCACTGACAATGGATCATCCAATTGAACACGTGATACAACATAAACGAAATCATTACTTTTCGTCGACTTCTCCTCTCTCGATGAACGACGCGGTTGTAACTAACGAAACATCGTTCACTTTCTCATTCGGCGGTTCATTACTACTCGAAACGTCAATTGAATCTTCATTTATTAGATTCTCACTATTTTGATATCCAGATACGCTTTCTGAACGATATGGTGAACGATTTACAAGATAAGCCGCTGTGTTAACAGCTTCACCCCAAAATATGTTGTCAAAATTTGCGTCAAAAAGCATACATCTTGCACGCTCGATCAATGTTCGATTCATCCTTTCTGCCTTGCCGTTTTGCTCTGGCGTCTACGGTGCAGTTGTTTGATGATGTATCCCCGAATCTCGGAGGAATTGTTCCATTATCTGAACGCAACTTTCTGATTTTGTGACCCGTTTTTTCTCCGCAAAAGCTTTGAACTCCCTGAAAATATTCAAGGTGTTTGATTTAAATAAAATCATCCATGAAAGTCACATAATATCGGGAGTCGCCAAATGAATCAACTGGCATTGGACCACACAGGTCAGTGTGCACCAGTTCTGTTTCCCCTTTAAACAAGTTTCACATTTGTCCTGTTGACCACCGACACAACTCATTCCGTCCACAAAACCATTTCGTAATCTCATCAAGCTATCGAGACCTGCATGTCCTAGACGACGATGCCACAATTCCCATGAATCCTCAACTTTGACCCTCAAACATGTTTCACTAGACTGTGTCACTTTGAACATCCCTGCATTTACTTTTGCCTCAGCCAGTAATTTGTTGTTTTTGTCGAAAACTTTGCAATCATTTGTAATTAACTTAACAATTAGTCGTTTGCCAACTAACTGACTGACCGACAATATAAGTTTGTGCAAAGATCTGGCACGAATAGAACGTCATGAACTGTAGTATCAACTATACGATTATTCACTTGTAGCTGAAGTAAAACATTGCCAACCAATTCGGCCTTCAATTTTGATTGATTTGCAATCGTGACCTCTCCTGATTCTGACACTGGTTTGAGATTTTCCATCCAACCTCGCTCACACGTCATGTGTGGAGAGGCACCAGAGTCTACATACCACTCAGTCGATTTGTGATTGCATGCCGACAAACACGAAAAAACTTACGAATGACTAACCATCTTCATCATCTCTTCTTCTTCTGATAATTGTTTAACTTCTCTGGCTTTAAGTACATGTCTTGTGTAGAGCTATGCAAAACCAACGATTACATTATGAAACACTACAAACGTGCGTTGTATCGCAATTGGTTAACACCACAAATGATAGTGGACTACATATGGAAACGATGGATCTACGAATATATGCACTATACGACAAAATGCACGAAATGGTTTGGCCTAGGGAAGGAGGTAAAGGTAGATGATATAGTGATCGTTGTGTCGGAAAGGAATAGCAGAGAGCAATGGCTTAAAGGTGTCATTGTTACATTGTTAAAGTCAATGATCAAAGGATGGACATGTACGCTCAGCCTCGATAAGAATGGAGTCAGGGATGTACACCCGACCCGTCGCAAAGCTATCGATACTGGTCATCAAAAACGGTAAACCGATGGAGGATAACATCTGTATCTCATTGCTATTTTGTAATATTGGACTACCTATCATGTTTTGAATAAAAAAATTATTAAAAATCTTTTTTTTTCGTGCTCTTGACGCGGACACCCCACGACCGATATTAAACCGGCCCTGTTCCCTTTAAAAAAATCATAATATTTTTTTAATAATCGCTCTAATTATGTTTAGACAAAATCACCACCCCAATTAATTAGACTACCTATGTGTCATTAAACAATTTTAATTAGAACTAAACCAACATTTAAAAAATAATTCGCGTGACAAACGAAAATTTACAAAACAATCGAACACCAAAATTAACAAACGATTGTGAAAAAATTTATTATGCAGGCATTTAGATACATACACAGCTACATATGTATATCACACACATTTATACGAATTATTTCAAATCCTACTTAATCAGACAAAATTTATAAATGGGTAAAAATGCCAAATTTAAAATTTGACTCACTTGGCTTAATTTAGATACTTCCAGTCATACCTGAGACCTAACTGAGTTAATAATAACATAATATTTGGCATAACACCATATAGATGTTGATTTGCGCACAGAGTTTTGCATGATTCATATTAGCATATTATGTCCTAACTCACGCTGACCAGCTTTTGTAAGTTGTATAACTAATCTGCTTAATTCAAATATTTATCGATCATTTGTGGGTTAGGTAAAAATGAATTTGTCGCCATATTTTCTAATCGTTGCAACGTGCTTTTTTGTACTTTATGTGAGAATTACAAATATTTGTTGACCTGTTGATGGGGTATTTTTTTACCTGCGCGCGCTATTAAACAAACAGATTTTTTTTTTTGGCAGTCGCGTGTTTTCAAATACATAGCACATAGTATATAGGATGTTATTATAGTAAACGTTGCGAGGCTGACAATTTTAAATTGGCTTTACAAAATCAATATGTGTTCGCGCGATTAACGAAATTGTATTTGAATGGATTCTGAGTGATATTTTTTGGTCGCAAGCCAAAAACTTTTAACGTAACATTTTTGTGCGGGTAAATTACTGAGAAAAATGACGAATGGTTTATAATTATATAGAATTATTTTCTTGTTGTCAAATGACGCATAAAATAATTTATGTTTAGCTAATTATTTTTCCGGTTCAATGCAAAAATGGTTTGCAAATTGTATTTTGAACCGGAACGAATTTCCTGTTAAAAATCCTTTTTTATTGATGGATGAGCATGGTGTGATATTTCTCACGCCAATACCATTTTCGATCACACATGATTTTTATTTTTATTTTTTTTTTGTATTAAACTAATTTGGAACATGCTTCAAAATGAATGAAATTTAGGAATTTAGATACCTAACTACATGGCATATAACGCGACTTACACAACCAATTTCATCTTAAATTTTTTTTTTATTTTAGGGCAAAGGAACTGGCTCTGGCCACAGGACTCTACTATACGGTAATGCAATATTGTTGAGACATCAAAATAGTGATATGTATTTAGCGTGCCTTTCAACCTCATCATCAAATGATAAACTATCGTTCGATGTTGGTTTACAAGAACATAGTCAAGGGGAAGCTTGCTGGTGGACGGTACATCCAGCTTCGAAACAACGTAGTGAAGGTGAAAAAGTTCGCGTCGGTGACGATTTAATTTTAGTGTCGGTGGCAACCGAACGTTATTTGCATACGACAAAGGAAAATGATTTATCGGTTGTGAACGCTAGTTTTCATGTAACACATTGGTCGGTACAACCGTATGGAACGGGCATATCGAAAATGAAATATGTTGGTTATGTATTTGGTGGTGATGTGCTGAGATTTTTTCATGGCGGCGACGAATGTTTAACGATACCGTCGACGTGGTCACGAGACCCAGGACAAAAGTAAGTTAAATATCTACTAATTACTTACATAAATCAATCTTTTATTCTATTATTTAGCATTGTTGTGTACGAGGGTGGTTCTGTAATGTCACAGGCCCGATCACTGTGGCGCCTTGAATTAGCCCGAACAAAATGGTCTGGTGGTTTTATTAATTGGTTGCATCCAATGCGAATTCGTCATTTAACAACGGGCCGATATTTGGGTGTAACAGAAAATAACGAACTTTGCCTTTTGAATCGGGACGCAGCCACCATAGCTGTATCCACATTTTTCCTCCGCCAAGAGAAAGACGACCAAAAAACAATTTTGGAAGACAAAGATCTTGAGGTGATTGGTGCCCCAATCATCAAGTATGGTGATTCAACGGTAATTGTTCAGCATTCAGAGACAGGACTTTGGCTCAGTTACAAAGCGTATGAAACAAAGAAAAAAGGTGTGGGCAAAGTGGAAGAGAAACAAGCAGTACTTCACGAGGAAGGTAAAATGGACGACGGTTTGGATTTCTCACGTTCACAAGAAGAAGAATCAAAAACTGCGCGTGTCATCCGTAAATGTAGCAGTCTGTTTACAAAATTCATCAAGTAAGTCACCATCATTTTATACATATTCCATATGTTGCGAATCTCATTTATAAAACCGGGATTTTATTTTAGCGGCCTCGAAACCCTCCAAGAAAATCGACGACACTCAATGTTCTTCCAAACGGTGAATCTAAGCGAAATGGTTATGTGCTTGGAAGATTTGATCAACTATTTCGCTCAACCCGATGACGATATGGAACACGAGGAGAAACAAAACCGGTTCCGAGCCTTACGAAATCGTCAAGATTTGTTCCAAGAGGAGGGTGTACTAAATTTAATTCTCGAAGCAATCGATAAAATAAACGTAATCACGTCACAAGGATTTTTAGCCGGATTTTTGGCAAACGATGAGAGTGGCCAAAGTTGGGATTTAATATCCGGCTATTTATATCAATTGTTAGCCGCCATTATTAAGGGAAACCATACAAATTGTGCCCAATTTGCCAATACAAATCGTTTAAATTGGCTTTTCTCTCGGCTCGGTTCGCAGGCGTCGAGCGAAGGTTCTGGCATGTTAGACGTATTGCATTGTGTACTGATTGATTCACCAGAAGCCTTGAATATGATGCGGGACGAACATATCAAAGTTATTATTTCGCTGTTGGAAAAACATGGCCGCGATCCAAAAGTTTTAGATGTTTTGTGTTCGCTGTGCGTAGGTAATGGCGTCGCTGTACGCTCATCACAAAATAATATTTGTGATTTTTTGTTGCCGGGTAAAAATTTATTGCTACAAACTCAACTCGTCGATCATGTAGCGAGTATTCGGCCAAATATTTTTGTGGGACGAGTCGAAGGATCATCCATGTTTCAAAAATGGTATTTTGAGGTGACTATGGATCATATCGAGCAGACCACGCATATGATGCCACATTTACGTATTGGCTGGGCAAATACATCTGGTTATGTACCTTATCCGGGCGGTGGAGAAAAATGGGGTGGCAATGGAGTAGGAGATGATTTATATTCATTCGGATTTGATGGTGCAAACATGTGGACCGGTGGACGTAAAACATCGATATTAATGCAAGATCCGATTGAACCTTATATTCGAAAAGGTGACGTAATTGGTTGTGCACTCGACTTAAGTGTACCAATAATTACGTTCACATTTAATGGAGCCAAAGTTAGCGGAACTTTTCGAGATTTTAATTTGGACGGAATGTTTTTCCCTTGTATGAGTTGTTCGTCAAAATTAAGTTGTAGATTTTTATTGGGCGGTGATCATGGTCGCCTTAAATATTCCCCACCACTTGGATTTTCACCATTAGTTCAGTGCCTTATGCCACATCAAGTATTAAGCTTAGATCCATGTTTTTATTTTGGTAATTTAATGAAAAATGTATTGTCCGGCCCATGGCTTGTCGAGGATGATAATGCTTTTGTGCCAAAACCGGTTGATACATCGAGTGTATCATTACCAAGTTTTGTCGACCAGATTAAAGATAAACTAGCCGAAAATATTCATGAAATGTGGGCTTTAAATAAAATCGAGGCTGGTTGGAGTTGGGGTGAACGTCGTGAAGATATTCATAAAATTCATCCATGTTTGACGCAATTCGAGAAATTGCCGGCCGCCGAAAAACGATATGATTGTCAATTGGCTGTACAAACGTTAAAGTAAGTGCGAGAATTATAATTGTAACACCAATTGATATAAATTGAAATTAATTCCAGAACTATATTGTCTCTCGGCTATTACATTACATTGGACAAACCACCAGCGCGGATTAAACCGATACGACTTCCAAACGAACCATTTATGCAAGGAAATGGTTATAAGCCGGCACCGCTCGATTTAAGTGCCGTCGCCCTAACACCAAAACTCGAAGAGTTGGTGGACCAATTAGCTGAAAATACACATAATTTATGGGCCAAAGAACGTATTCAACAAGGTTGGACATACGGTTTGAGTGAAGATTCAGAACATTATCGCAGTCCACATTTGGTGCCGTACGGTAAAGTGGACGAAGCTATTAAAAAAGCAAATCGTGACACGGCATCCGAAACTGTACGAACACTATTAGTCTATGGTTATAATTTAGATCCACCAACCGGTGAAGGAAATGAGGCCCTACTGGCTGAAGCGCTACGACAAAAATTTTCAGCTTTCCGAACATATCGTGCCGAAAAGAATTATGCTGTGACATCTGGCAAATGGTATTTCGAATTTGAAGTGCTAAGCGCTGGTCCGATGCGAGTCGGTTGGGCACGTGCCGATTGTCATCCCGGTAAAATGTTAGGTAGTGATGACAGTACATGGGCGTTTGATGGCTATAATGTAAGTTTTTTAAATATTTTTATTTTTGTAATCATTTAAATATTCAAATTGAAAAACATTTTTTTTTAAAAAATAAATTAAATTAAAAATTAATTAAAACCAAATCATACAAAACCCTCCCATGAAGATGACTAAAAATCATGCCGGTATAGCTGAATCGTTTGGCCATACAGTTGAAGTTGGTGACATAATTGGATGTTTTATCGATGTCTCAGATCAAATAATCAGTAAGGGATTTTCTTTTCAGAATAGATTGACGTGCATAATGTATAAATAAAATAAAAAAAAAGTTAACTTCTAATCAGATCTGTCAAATGGACGACAAATACTTAGTTATCTTATTGTTTTGGTTGTTGTTTTTTTATTTTTGTTTTATTTTATTTATTTATAATTTTTATTCAGCTCATTTATCAACTATTACACAATACATTATTATTATTATTATTTTATTATTATTATTATTACAATTTTCTCGATGTTGTAACTCAAAACCAAACAAAACTTCAAAAAATTATATTCGTGTGAAGTTACTAGAGTAGTTTTGATCGCGCTGCTACCTGCTGCATAAATGTCAAATGCAACCACAGCCCTACCTCTAAATTCAAACAGAGACAAAACTTCAAATAAACATGGTTCTAGTTCTCAAATAATTGGGACAAGAAAATGCATCCAGTAAAATCGGTCACATCCTTTTGCTTACATAATCCAAGACATGACCAGTTCCTGTCTGATAGCTTTAGCGATTATCTCTAATGATCATTTATAATTTACCGTTGCCTGGAATAAGGCATTGTCATTTTTTGCACAGCGCTCTTATTGGTGATTTCCTGCCATCCATTTAAAATGGCTGCGGTGTAGTTCAGTCAATAAAATGATTGGGTTATAGAATGAATTTAAAGTTCCAGAGTACCGTTGACTTATTTGTTTGAACCAACCTAGAAAAATGTCGAATAGTCTTGAAAATACCGAAGAATTTTGAAAATGTCAGAAGCTAATAATTTAGCAAATTTCTATAAAAAATTGAATAATCTTTAATATCAGCAGAACGTCGTCAAACAACATTTAGCATGAATCGACGAGTGATCTCGTCTTCAGATAACTTAAACGATTTTCTAGCAATGGCTATTTTGTCTGATTCGAATGATGGTTTCAGTGTGTCGATGGAGACATAATAATATTGATGTAACTTCCCCCATATATGATTGACTAAGACCCGGTTATATTTTTGGAACCCGTCCAAATACTTTGTCACATTCCGGTAGAGCTTTCGGTACTTAAACAGTAGTTTTGACCGCTGTAACAACTGCTGCAATGGCGTTAAAGAAAAGTTAAAATGAAAAACAAAAAAAAATTTAATTTTCCAATTTCTCTAAATTTTGACATTTGACATTTAAAAAGTAGATACGCATTCAAATTAAAAACTACACATGCGATCAATCAACCTATCAATCAGTCTATCATCCTTCTCGCAAATCTTCAAAACAAAAATAAACGAAAAAAAATTATTTAATTTAATTTAATTTAATTTTTAAAAAACAAATTAAGAAAAAATAAATTTTATAAAACAATTTTCAAACAAATTTCCAAAATTTTACAAATGCGCATAACTTCAAACAAAAAAAAAAAAAATTAACAAAAATAGGAAGAAAAAGTTTATGCTGGCTCAACAGAGTCATTTGGCAAGCAATGGGGACCTGGCGATGTGGTTGGTGTTTTTCTTGATCTCGCCGATCACACCATTAGTAAGAATAAAATTAAAATAATTCCATATTTCCATAAATAGTTTAGTTTTTTTGTTTAAATCAAAAAGTTATTTTTTTGTTTTCTAATACGCAAATTTGGTTTTAACTATTTTTGTTGGTTATATTATCCAAAAAAAAAAAAAATTTGATTTTCTAAACAAATACATAATGAAATACACATATAAAACCGTTATTTAAATAAAACACTTTAATTTAGCTTTAATTTAAAATAAAACGAGTAGTAGTATTAAAAGTAGAGTAGTAGTAGTAAAAAAGTGTACCTACACGATTTTGAGCAACCTTTTTTATATTTTATTTTGGTTATACGTTTTTAACACACACCTTTCCCAGACTAAAGCTTTTCTTATTTTTTTTTTGCTTAAATATGTAGTTTAAATATTGTATAATATCATTGTAAATATTGTACAATGTACCAACAAAATATTTTTCATTTATGTTATGTTTATTTGCTTGTTTTAACCGACATTTTCTTGTATATGTGAAAATTTATGTGTGTTGATCGTAATTTGATATTCACCATCTGGTTATAATATGTAATCATACTTGTACAACTTACTATACTTGCCAAGCGGAAGTAATAATTTTTATTTGCTTTGATTGTGAAAAAATATAATACTCAGGGTTTCGAACCATAAACATGTTATAATAATTTTAAATAACTTGCAACCATTCTTGAACTTTGCGTTCATCGGCGAATTGGACAAAACTATTACAGGCACTCGAAAACTGAGCACAAAATGTAATCATAACCTAACAAAACATGGATAAAGATTAATTTGGCTCTGAACACCAGTTAGGACTACTACCGGCAATTTTCTTTTTTGTGGCCGAGAGGGTTCTGTAACATTTTCAAATTTGACGGCTAAAATTTGGGTTGCTTAAAGTGTAATCATCTCAGCTCCTTAATTATCTAATAAAGTTCTTTGAGTAAAATAAGTCCATAGAACATTCACCTCGAATCAATCCAGTTACCACATTCAATATTACGGTTATAATATTGCCATTTGATACAATAAACCACGATTTGACGATTTTGAGTGATTTTCCACTGGATTAGAAAAATCACTCAAAATATTTTCCATCTTTTTCACATCGTTCGAATTCCATACCATGTATCTGACTTATTTGAATTATTTTGTAAAGAAACATCTGAGGGTATGTTCCATAAATGAGAATTTCTCATCTGAGTCAAAATACATGTACTTAAATTTCGCTCAAATAATACAGTTTTAACTCAAAATTTCACTAAAACTAGTCGTATAAAATGAGAAAACACTACACCCCCTGTCAATCCAACACAGTTAATCCATCAGTGATAGAATTTTAATCATACTTGAAGTCCAATTTTAAACCCAAATTCGAATATAATTTAAAAACTGAAATTGTGAAAATCCAAAAAATTTGATGCAGGTTTTAAAAATGTTATCGGTTTTTTTTTAAAGGAAATTAACAGTTCTAAAATTGGTTTTTAGTGTTTTCAATATTTACGTTTGTTCAAAAATTCATAAAGTTTCTAATTTTACAGGAAATCCAGATGGCTTGTTTGAGAACCATTAGAGTGAATTATTTTAAAAAATTGTTTTTTTTAGATGAAAATTCAGTTCTAAAATTTTTTGAAAATTTTAATTTTCACTTAATTGTTCAATTTTCATAAAAATCTTAAAAATAAACTTAGTTAAATAAATTGTATGGCAAATGAAAAAGGTTTAACGGAACCTGGAACAGCGAGCTTGTATTGCAAAATTTGATTTAACAATTTGGATGAAAACTTTAAAAATGTTGTCAAATTTTATAGATGAACATAAAAAGTTCTAAAGTTAGTTTTAAATTTTTGATTTTTATGCAAAATCCAAAAATATTGAATGAGCATTTTTGCCAAATTCAATTTTAAAAATTTCGCTAAATTTTTTTTAATAAATAAAAGTTTCAAAATTGTGTATAAAAATTTTTATTTTTTAACTCAAACGTTTGCTTAATAATTCATGAAAATTTGGAATTTTTGTAAAATTCAGAAATTTAACAAAATTTTATGCGATATCCAAGTACCGTTTTTGTGAAAGTTTTGTAAAATATTAAAAATTAAAATTAAAAGTTTTAAAAGTACATAGATTTAATTGTTTTCGGTTACTCCATTCATTGAAAAATTCATAAAATTTTCGAATTTCAAGGCAAAGCTAACATGTTTGTAATACACATTTAGATTCAAATTTTTAATATTTTATACAAATTTTTAAATGTAAAACATTTTTAAAATTCGTTTATTCAAAAACTTATAAAAATTTTAAATTATTTCTCCAGTAAAGTTGTAAAATTTATTTTGAACATTTTAAAATTGGTTCCAAAAATTTATAAAAATTTGGGAGTTTTGTAAAATTCTGAAACTTAAATTTAATCTGGAATTACTTTTTAACATTTTAGATGTTCTGAGTTTCACATGTTTTTCAAAAATTCAACAAAATTTTATGGAAAAAGCTTGTACCGTTTGGATGAATATTTTATAAATTTTAGAAATGAAAATTAAATTTTATATATTTAGCTTTAAATATTTCCACTTTTTGACATTTGCAGAAAAATCCACAAAGTTTGATTAAATTTTTAGTTGACAAATAATTTCAAAATTTCATAAAATGTATAACCTTAAAAAATTGGTCAACATTTTTAGACGAAAATTAAAGTTCTAAAATTAGTTTTAATGTTTTGGAATTCACAGGAAAATTAGAGTTCTAAAATGTTTTTAAAAATTTTAAGTTTCAGTTAATTGTTCTAACATCCATACATAAAAAATAGTTCTAAAATTAGTTTTTATGTTTCTGATTTTCACATGTTTATTTAAAAATCCAATTCTTGAGTTCTATGAAAAATCCAATAAATTTGATTAAAAAGAACTTTAGCGAAATTTAATTTTCAAAATTTATAAATTAGAAATTTGAAAATTTGTGTTTTAAAATAAAGATTTCTTAGGTTCGTTCCAACGTCTGTGGTTTGTTCAATAATTCATAAAATTTGAATTTTTTGTAAAATTTAAAAAATTAAATTAGACTTAACCTGGAATGTTATGAAAATTTTGTTGTATTTTTCAAGTTCTGAATTTCACATGTTTTTTTAAAATTTAACAAAATTTTATGCGAAACCCAGGAACCATTTGTATAAAAATTTTGTAAATATTTTTAAATAAAAATTTAAAGTTTTAAAAGAAAATGTTTCCAGTTTCTTACATTTGTTGAAATTTCAAAAAAATTCTGAATTTCATGATAAATATAAAATGTTTAAATGAGATATTTCGGTTGAAATTTTAAATATTTTATAAGAATATTTAATTGTAAAACATTTTTTATAAAATATTTCATAGAAGTTTTAATTTTCACGCGTTTATTCAAAGACTTAAATTGGTTCCAAAAATTCATAAAAATTCTGAATTTTTGTAAAATTTCGAAAATTAAATGAAATCTTCATTTGGAATTTTCTCAAATTTTAATACAAAAATTATTAGGTTTGAAATTACTGTTTCCAGTTACGAAGAGTTTCACATATTTTCCAAAAATTTAGCAAAATTGTTGTAAATCTTTTTAAATAAATATTAAAGCTTTAAAAGAATTTAGTTTTAAATATTTTCTGGCAGTCGTTAAAAAATTCATAATTGTCAAAAATACATAAATTCTTGCACTTTAAAAATTTTGTCAAATTTTCTAGGCGAAAATTAAAAGTTTGAATGTTTTGAAGTTTACACTTACATATGTTCAAAAATACAGACAAATTTTATGAATAATCCCAAAAGGTGTGAAAAAAACATTATTTAAATATTTCCGAAGAAAATTACAATAGAGTTCTAAATTTTTTTTAATCAGTTTGAATTTTACCTATTTTTTCTAGAATATATAAATTTTATAGCAAATGAGAAAGGTTAGAGTAACTTCCGTGGGATTTTATTGCAAGAAATTTTTAACAATTTGGATAAACCATTAAAAATATTGTCAATTTTTAAATTTTATGAAAATCCAGAAGATTTAATGGAATAATTTGATAAAATTTCTAAAAATTAGTTTCAATAACGCATTAAAATTTGAAACTTTTGTAAAATTAAGAAAATTAAATGAAATTGATTTTGATGACAATTTTGAAAATTCTGTTAAGTTTGAAATACAAATTATCAGATCTGTCCCGAGCTTTCACAAGTATTTTCAAAAACTCAACAAAATTTTATGAAAAATTTAAAAAAAATTCAATTGAAATTAATTAATTTTGAAATTTGCAAACTTGAGAAAGTTCAATGAAACCTGGATTTGGATGAAAATTTTTAAAAAAATTTTAAACTAAAATTGTCAGATCTCAAATTGGTTTTTAAGCTTCTGCATTTCACATGCTTTTTCAACAATTTAAAAACATTTTATGCAAAATCCAGAAACCGTTTGGAAAAGAATTTTATAAATTTTTTTAAATCAAAATTAAAAGGTTTTAAAGTATGTACATATTTAGTTCTAAATTGTTGATGTTTATTTTTGTTGAAAAATTTATAAAATTTCCGAATTCCATAGCAAATGTAAAATGTTTCAAGAAAACAATAAGGTTGAAATTTTAAATATTTTATGGAAAATTTTGAATTTAAAACATTTTTAAAATTCGTTTTAAAAATTCTAATTATCATTATGATTATTAAAATAATCTTAAAAATTTCCAGAAAATTTGTAAAATTCGCCTCAAACATTCACAAATTTTGTTCAAAAACTCACAAATGTTTAGAATTTTTGTAAAATTCTGAAAATTCAATATAATCCCGGTTTGGAAGAAAATTTTGTCAAATATTTATAGGAAAATTATCAGATCTAAAACTACTGTTTAACTTTATAGTTGTTCTTAGTTTCACATGTTTTTCAAAAATTCAACAAAATTGTATAGGAAATCTTGGGGGTGAACATTATGTAAATTTTTTTGAATGAAAATTAAATTTTTAAGTTTTCTAAATCGTTTCAGAAATTATTTAAAAAATTCGATAAGGTTGTTAAATTTTTTATAACTGTAAAAATTCTAAAACTTCTTCGAAAAAAATTTTAGTTTCACCTATTTGCTCAAAAATTCTTAAAATTTACAACTTTACAAATTATGTCAAATTTTTGAAGAAATTTAAAATTTTTAAAATTAGTTTAAATGTTTTGAAATTCACACGTTTACAATAAAAGTTTCAAAATTATGTTTAAAAATTTTTATTTTTTAACTCAAACGTTTGCTCAATAATTCATGAAAATTTGGAATTTTTGTAAAATTCATAAATTTAAACAAAACTCGTATTAGGATGAAAATTTTGTGAAATTTTTAAATGAAAATTATCAGAACTAAAATTACTTTATAATCATCTGGATATCATATGTTCTTCAAAAACTCATCCAAATTTTATGCGAAATCCGGAAACCGCTTATGTGAAAATTTTGCAAAATATTACAAATGAAAATTAAAAGTTTTAAAAATTCATCAAATTTTTAAATTTCATGGCAAAGCTAACATATTTGCAATACGCATTTAGGTTTAAATTTTGAATATTTTATACAAATTTTTAAATGTAAAACATTTTTAAAATTCATTTACACAAAAACTCATATGTAAATTGAACATTTTAAAATTGGTTCCAAAAACTCATAAAAATTTGGGATTTTGTAAAATTCTGAAATTTAAATTTAATCTGGAATTACTTTCTAATATTTTAGTTGTTCTGAGTTTCACATGTTTTTCAAAAATTTCACAAAATTTTACGGCTAAATGCTTGAACCGTTTGGATGAATATTTTATAAATTTTAAAAATTAAAATAAAAGTTTATATATTTAGCTTTAAATATTTCCACTTTTTGACATTTGGAAAAAATATCCACAAAGTTTGATAAAATTGTTGGTTGAAAATTAACAACTATAACATTTCTTTAATAATTCCAAAATTCCATAAAATGTATTTATAACCTTAAAAGATTTGTCAATATTTTTAGACGAAAATTAAAAGTTTTAAAATTAGTTTTAATGTTTTGAAATTCATACGATTGTGAAAAATTCAGAACATTTGCAAATGTCATTGGAAATCTCAGAAGGTTTGATAGAATCGCTAGCGCGTGAAAATTTACCAAAAATTGGTAAATAAAAAAAATTGAAAAATTAGAGTTCTAAAATGTTTTTAAAAATTTTGGGTTTCAGTTAATTGTTCTAATATTCATAAAATTTGAGAAAAGTGTAAGGGAATAAAGGAATAAAATGAGAAAAGTTTAAAGGAATTTTTTTGATTGATAAAACTCCTAAAAGGTTAAAGTTTTTATGTTTTTGATTTTCACACGTTTATTTAAAAATGCAATTCTTGAGTTCTATGAAAAATACAAAAAATTTGATTGAAAAGAACTTCAGTGGAATTAAGTTTTTGTTGTTGTACAGGCTTTTTGTGTAAAAATTTTGAAAATTTTTAAAAATAAAAATTTAAAGGTTTAAAAGTATGTATGTACATAGTTTTAAATGTGTCCAGTTTCTTACATTTGTTGAAATTTCATAACAATTCTGAATTTCATGATAAATGTAAAATGTTTGAATGAGATATTTCGGTTGAAATTTTAAATATTTTATAAGAATATTTAATTGTAAACATTTTGTAAAAATTATTTTTTAGAAGTTTTAATTTTCACAAGTTTATTCAAAGACTTAAATTTCTTAAAATTTTGTGTTTTCAAAAAATGCAGAAAAGTTATAAAACTAACTTTAAACATTCTAAAATTGGTTCGAAAAATTATGAAAATTAAATAAAATCTGGATTTGGATGAAGATTTTATCAAATTTTAATACAAAAATTATTAGATTTGAAATTACTATTTCCAGGGATTCTATGTTTCACATATTTTCCAAAAATTTAACAAAATAGTAAAACTTTGTAAATTTTTTTAAATGAAAACTAAAGTTTTAAATATTTTCTGGCAGCCGTTGAAAAATACATAAATTCTTACACTTTAAAAATTTTATCAAATTTTCAGACGAAAATTAAAAATTTTAAAATTAGCTTTAATGTTTTGGAATTCACACTTATGTTCAAAAATGGAAATACAGACAAATTTTCTAAATAATCCCAAAATGTGTGGTAGGATCAGTAACGCGTGAATATTAAAAAAAACATTTTTTTAAATATTTTATACGAAAATTAGAGTTCTAAATTTTTTCTAATCAGTTTGAATTTTGCTTATTTTCTCTAGAATTTATAAATTTTACAGCAAATGAGAAAGGTTAGAATAACTTCAGTGGGATGTTATTGCAACAAATTTTTAACAATTTCGATAAACAAATTGAAAATATTGTCAACAATTTAAATGAAAATAAACAGTCCTAAATTTAATTTTCAAAATTTCGATTTTCAGACATTTATTCTAAAATTCAATTTTTAAATTTTATGAAAATCAGAAGATTTAGTGGAATAATATCCGAAAATTGTAAAGGAATTTAATCCAGTTTCGAACTGATGAGTTTATGACTAAAAAAATTAAATCCAGTAATTGTGCCACAATTTTCATTCTATACATACAGAATGTAATGTGCAGGCTGTATTAGCGAATTTTACTAATATTTACAACCAAATTCTCTTACAATTTTTTGTTTCTTCTTCACATTCATATAGCACTGTGCAGCATTCATGTGTAAGCAAATTTTTAATAATTTTCTTATTCTAGTCCACCCTAACTTGAATTAATTATTTAATTCGTGTAATTAAATAATTAATTCAAGTTAGAGTGGATTAGAAAAAGAAAATTATTGAAATAAAAGTTATCGGATCTAAAATTAATTTTTAATGTCCCGAGCTTTTCTAAAATTCAACAAATTATGAAAAATTTGAAAAAATTTTAAATGAATTTAATTAATTTTGAAATTTGCAAACTTCAGAAAATTAAATGAAACCTGGATTTGGATGAAATTTTTGAAAAAATTTTAAATGAAAATTATCAGATCTCAAATTTGTTTTTAAGATTTTGTATTTCGCAAGCGTTTTCAACAATTTAGAAACCGTTTGGAAAAGAATTTTATAAATTTCTTTAAATCAAAATTAAAAGTTTTAAAAGTATGTAGTTTTAAATCATTGCTATTTTGTTTTGTTGGAAATTTTATAAAATTTCCGAATTCCATGGCAAATTGTAAAATGTTTCAAGAAAATATTAATGTCTAAATTTTAAATATTTTATGAAAAATTTTGGATTTAAAACATTTTTAAAATTCGCCTTTATGTTCTAATTTTCATACGATTATTCAAAGTTTCTTAAAAATTTCCAGAAATCTTGTAAAATTCGCCTCAGATATTCTCAAATTCTTTTCAAAAATTCACAAAATTTTAGAATTTTTGTAAAATTCTGAAAAGAAAATATAATCTGAATCTAAATAATATAATATAAAATCTAAAATTACTGTTTAACTTTATAGTTGTTCTTAGTTTCACATGATTTTCAAAAATTCAACAAAATTGTATGGGAAATCCTGGGGGTCAAAATTTTGTAAATTGTTTTAAAATGAAATTAAAGTTTTTAATGTATTTAGTTTAAAACATTTCCAAATATTTTCAGAAATTAGTTGAAAGATTCATTAAGGTTGTTAAATTTTTTGGATTAAAATTAACAATTCTAAAATTTGTGTCGAAAATTATCCAGAAGATTTAATGGAATAAATTGATAAAAATTTTAAAAATGTTTTTTCAGAGAGTAATAATGAGTTTCATAACGCATTAAAACTTGGAACTTCTGTAAAATTCAGAAAATTAAATGAAACATTGATTTTGATGACAATTTTGAATATTCTGTCAACTTTGAAATATAAATTATCGGATCTAAAATTAATGTTTATTGTCCCGAGCATTCACATATATTTTCAAAAACTCAACAAAATTTTATAAAAAATTAGAAATTAATTAAACTTGGAAATGAAAATTAAATGAAACTTGGAATTGGATGAAAATTTTGAATAATTTTTATATGAAAATTATCAGATCTCAAATTTGTTTTTAAGCTTTTGTATTTCACATGCTTTTTCAACAATTTAATATAATTTTATGCAAAATCCAGAAACCATGTGAAAAAGAATTTTAATTTTTAAAAATCAAAATTAAAAGTTTAGAAGTATGTAGCTAATTTTAAATATTTGCTGTTTTCTTTTGTTGAAAAATTTATAAAATTTCCGAATTCCATGGCAAATGTAAAATGTTTTAAGAAAATATAAGGATTGAAATTTTAAATATTTTATAAAAAATTTTGGATTTAAAACATTTTTAAAATTCGTTTTAAAAGTTCTAATTTTCATACGATTATTCAAAGACTATTAAAAATTTCCAGAAAATTTGTAAAATTCGCCTCAAACATTCTTCATTTTTTTTCAAAAATTCACAAAAGTTTAAAAATTTGTAAAATTCTGCAAATTAAATATAATCTGGATTTGGATGAAAATTTTGGCAAATTTTATGAAATATTTATACGAAAATTATCAGATCTAAAATTACTGTTTAACTTTATAATTTTTCTTAGTTTCACATGTTTTTCAAAAATTCAACAAAATTGTATAGGAAATCCTGGGGGTCAAAATTTTGTAAATTTTTTAAAATGAAAATTAAAGTTTTAAATGTATCTAGTTTTAAATATTTCTAAATATTTTCAAAAATTAGTTGAAAATTCATTAAGGTTGTTAAATCTTTTAGATTAAAATTAACAATTCTAAAATTTCTTTCAAAACAATTTTCTATTTGCTCAAAAATTCTTAAAATTTATAACATTAAAAATTTTGACGAAAATTAAAATTTTTAAAATTAGTTTAAATGTTTTAAAATTCACACGTTTGTCCAAGAATTCAGAAAATTTTCAAATTTTATGGAAAATTCCAAAAGGTTTAATAGAATCGTTAACGGGTGAAATTTAAAAATTTGTTTAAATATTTTAGACGAAAATTAAAGTTCTAAATGTTTTATTAATTTTGAAGCTCACTTATTTGTTCTAAAATTCATAAAATATATAAATTCTACAAATGAGAACAGTTTGAAGCAATTTTTTGGGGAATTAATAGAGAAAATATATTTAACAATTTGGAACCAGTTGATAAAATTTTTAAAAATTTAGTAAATTTTTTTTGACAGATTAACAATGAGTTTCAATAAAGCATAAAAATTTGAAACTTTCGTAAAATTCCGAAAATAGTGAAACATTGATTTTGATGAAAAATTAATTTTTCATGTCCCGAGCTTTCACAAGTATTTTCAAAAATTCAACAAAATTGTATGAAAAATTTGAAAAATTTTTAAACGGAAATTAATTAATTTTGAAATGTGCAAACTTCAGAAAATTAAATGAAACCTGGATTTGGATGGAACTCTGTAAATGAAAATTATCATATCTCAAATTTGTTTTTAAGCTTTTGTATTTCAGATGCTTTTTCAACAATTCACCAAAATGTTATGCAAAAATCCAGAAACCGTTTGGAAAAGAATTTTATAGATTTTTTTAAATCAAAATTAAAAGTTTTAATAGTACATAAGTATGTAGTTTTAAATATTTACTGGTTTTCTTTTGTTGAAAAGTTTTAAAAATTTCCAAATTCCATGGCAAAGTTAAATGTTTCAGAAAACATTAAGGTTGAAATTTTAAATATTTTTTTTGAAAAATTTTGGATTTAAAACATTTTTAAAGTTCGTTTTAAAACTTCTAATTTTCATAGGATTATTCAAAGAGTCTTAAAAATTTCCAGAAAACTTGTAAAATTTGCCTCAGACATTCAAAAATTTGTTCCTCAAAAATTCACAAAGGTTTAGAATTTTTGTAAAAATCAGAAACATAAATGAAGGATTTGTCATGAAAACTTTGTCTAATTATTAAACGGGAATTATCAGACCTAAATTTAAATGTTAACGTTCTTCACATGTATTTTGAAAAATTCAATAAAATTTTATGAGAAAATTTTTTAAATATGGGAAAATTTGTAAACTTTATAAATGAAGAAAACTATAATTTTGAAATTTGCAAAATTCATAAAATTAAATGAAACCTGGACTTGAATGAAATTTTGTCAAATTTTTAAACGGAAATTATCAGATAAAAAATCCGTTTTTAAAATTCTGAATTCTATTTTTAAAAAATTTAACAAAATTTGTTGCAAAACCCAAGGTTTGTATGAAAAATTTGTAAATTTCTTTAAATGAAAATTAAAGGTTTTAAAAGTATGTAGTTTTAAATGTTTTCAGTTTCTTCCATTTGTTGAAAATCCAAAAAATTTCCAAATTTCATGGCAAATGTGAAATGTTTGAACCAAACATTTCGGTTGAAATTTCAAATATTTTATAAAATTTTTAGTGTAAAATATCTTGAAAATTTATTTTAAAAGTTTTAATATTGACACGCTTATTCAAGGACTCTTAAAAATTTGAATTATTTTCAAAAAAATCCAATTACAATTCAAAATTTCATAAAACCATCTGGAGTTGGACCAAAATTTTGTCAAATTTTTATACGGTAATTATAAGATCTAAAATTACTGATTAATCTTTTAGTTGTTCTGATTTTCACGTGATTTTCAAAAATTCATCAACATTGTTTGATGTTTCAACTGGGGTGAAAAATTTGTAAATTTTTTCCCCAGGTTTCAACTGGGGTGAAAAATTTGTAAATTTTTTTAAATGAAAATTACGGTTTTTAAAGTATTTGGTTTTAAAATTTTCAAATATTTTCTTACATTTGTTCAAAAATTCATAAAGCTTGTGAACCTCTTAGATCAAAATTACCAATTCTAAAATTCCTTTAAAAAAATTTCAGCTTCGCCTTTTTGCTCAAAAATTCATAAAATGTATAACTTGAAAAATTTTGTCAAATTTTTTAGACGAAAACTAAAATTTTTAAAATTAGTTTCCATGTTTTGAAATTAAGATTCAAGTTTTATGGGAAATCCCAAAACGTTTGATAATCGGTAACGCGTGAATTTTAAAAATTTGTTTTAATATTTAGACGAAAATTAAAGTTCTAAATTTTTTATTAATTTTGAATTTCACTTATGTGTTCTAAAATTCACAAAATTTATAAATTGTATGGCAAATGAGATATGTATATGGGAAGGAACTTTTTGGTGAGATTTTATTGAAAAATTGTATGTAACAAGTACTAAATTTTGATTTCCACACGTTTGTTCAAAAAATTCAATTTATGAAATTTATGAAAATCTAGAAGATTTGATGGGATCAATTTATACAATTTTTAAAAATTTAGTAAATAATTTTTGCAAAGTGTGAAAGCAATATGGGCAAGACAAATTTGGTGAATAATGCAAACAATGGAAAATTGAATTATTAGGATCTATACAAATTTTACTAAATAGTAAATGGTTCGAATAACTGATAAAAATACAAATAGGAATACAGTCCCTCACTTAAACAAACTTTTTATGCATGTTTTATATACTTACATTGCTTACGTTTCAATAACACGCTACCTTTCAGTTTATCCAGCACGCAACCCAATAAAACGTCTACTATTAATCACTTTCTCATTCTCGTAAAGGCTTCTCACTAAACGGCGAGCTTCTGATGGACGCTCTCGGCGGTGAAACAACTTTTGCCGAGGTTACTGCTGATGGCATTGGTTTTGTACCAGCATGTACAGTAGGCGTAGGCCAAAAAGCTCGGGTGACATATGGTCAAAATGTTGACTCATTGAAATATTTTACGACGTGTGGTCTACAAGAAGGTTATGAACCATTCTGTGTGTAAGTATAAATCACTCATTTTAATACTATGTATAATTAACACTAACTCAATTGAAATTATTTTTGTATAGCAATATGAGACGTCCAGTGACCCATTGGTATACAAAAGATCAACCTGTATTCGAAAACACTGAAGATTTCCCCGATTGCCGGATTGATGTTACCCGTATCCCAGGTGGTTCAGATACACCACCATGCTTGAAAATCTCGCACAACACCTTCGAAACAATGGAAAAAGCTAATTGGGAATTTTTACGGCTATCACTACCCGTCACATGTCTAGCCGAATTCATTAACGAAACGGAAAAATCTCGACGATGGGAAGAAATTAAATTGCGACAACATCGGCTTATGGCTGAAGCAGAACATCAAACGCAACTCCCCACAGCTCATTTGGATCACATTATGAAGAGTGGCTTCACAATGAACGATATTAAAGGATTACATCGTAATTATGCAGAAGATGCGGCCGAGGCCGATGAACAATTATTACGGCCATCTCAGTCCGGTCCATATAGGCCACCAAGGCGGTCATCTGTTCGAACCCCTGAAGTATATGATCCCGGTTTACTATCAGCAAATGGTAAAATGCAACGTTCTACAAGCGACTTGAATATGGGCCGTTTCCATAATCAAAATATGGGAAATATGGGACATATGGGAAATATGGGACAGCAACGGGGTCGCACCGAAGAAAAGGTTGACGATAAAAAGAAACGTGGACGTAGTCCATTTAGATTCTTCTCGAAGAAACGTGACCAAAGTAAAGATAAAATGAAGGCAATGACACCCGATCCGTATGAACGGCGTGCAACAAGTGCCCAAGGTCGAAACGTAGTTCAATCATCATTAATGGGGCGAAGTCCAACAGTTCGTATTTCAAACGCTGATTTGCGGGTGCAAGCACCAAATGTACCGGAGCGACAAAAAACTTTAACCGTGGCTCAATTAGGAACACCGGGCGTTCAAGCCATTGGAGATGAGGTGTACGATGCCGAGTGCTTAAGATTAATTAATGAATACTTTTATGGAGTTCGTATTTATCCTGGTCAAGATCCGACACATGTTTATATTGGTTGGGTTACAACACAGTATCATTTGCATAGCAAGGACTTTAGTCAGGACAAAGTACGTCGTGGCTCTGTCGTCCTGGAAGATGATTACCAGAATATTATGCATAAAGTGGATCGGCAAAGTTGTTATATGATTCGTGCCGATGAATTATTTAATGAAGTGACACAAGATGCATCTGGTAAGGGCGCATCTCAGGGTATGTTCATCGGTTGCTTTATTGACACGGCAACGGGAATAATTTCGTTTACATGCGAGGGCAAAGAAACATCACACCGCTTGATGATGGAACCAGAAACCAAACTTTTCCCCGCCATCTTCGTTGAGGCGACCTCAAAAGAAATTCTTCAAATTGAATTGGGTCGCACCTCAACAACTCTTCCACTATCATCTGCTGTACTACCAACTAGCGATAAACATGTTAATCCACAATTTCCACCACGTCTAAAAGTCCAGTGTCTTAAACCACATCAATGGGCTCGTGTGCCAAATAAAGCACTTCAAGTACATGCCTTGAAATTATCCGATATCCGTGGTTGGTCTATGTTGTGCGAGGACCCCGTTTCAATGCTTGCACTACATATCCCAGAAGAGGATCGTTGCATCGATATTCTAGAGCTGATCGAAATGGATAAATTATTATCTTTCCATACGCACACTCTAACGTTGTATGCTGCATTGTGCTATCAATCTAACTATCGTGCTGCACATGCGCTTTGCTTGCACGTTGACCAAAAACAATTGTTGTATGCCATTAAATCGGAGTACATGAGCGGCCCGCTTCGAAAAGGTTTTTGTGATTTGCTGATTGCTTTGCATTTAGAGTCTCATGCGACTACAATGTAAGTAAAAAGAGCGCCGGTAGATGTCAGTTTATATATAATCGGTAAATATTTTACAGGGAGGTCTGCAAAAATGAGTTTATCATCCCATTAGGTACGGAATTAAAGGAATTGTACACAGTACCAGACATGAGTCATTCATTGCGTTCATTAAGAACGGAATCGGTTCGACCACAAATGAAAATGACTGAAATTGCGTAAGTAATCGTTTGACCTTGTAGTAAACGCACAGTTTATAGTATTCGTAACATTTCGATTAACCGGAAACCTCTATTTCTAATTATTTTTCATATAAAACCATAAAACATAAAAATGTTGTGTGCACCTGCATTAAAACATCCCATCCGAACATGAATGTACATTTTGAATTCCATATTGATCCTAGTCCACCCAGCCTTACCTATAATATACAAACGGTAGTAGCACCAAGTAATTCCAGTGAACCAATACCAACCATTGATGCATTGTATTCACCAAAATTCCCCTTGGAAGTGGTACGGGAATTTGTTATGGAAGCATTACAGGAGGCTGTGCAAGTTAATCAATTGCATAATCGGGATCCTATTGGAGGTTCGAATGAAAATCTATTTCTGTGAGTATATTTGACATTGCCGTTATCGTTCACCCATAATTATGTTTAATCTAAATAATTTAACAGCCCTTTGATTAAATTATGTGATCGCCTGCTACTCGTCGGTATTATCACTGATGAAGATGTTTCAAAATTATTGATTATGGTTGATCCGGAGACTTGGGATCCAACTTTCATAAAGGAGGGAAAAGATGAGCACCGTAAAGGTTTGCTCACAATGAAAATGGCTGAGGGTGCCAAGCTTCAAATGTGCTATTTATTGCACCATCTGTACGACATACAATTGCGGCATCGTGTTGAGAGCATTATTTCATTCTCAAGTGATTTTGTCGGAGAGTTACAAGCCGATCAGTTGCGCCGTTATATCGAAATCAAACAATCTGATCTTCCATCAGCTATGGCAGCTAAAAAAACCCGTGAGTTCCGTTGCCCGCCTCGCGAACAAATGAATGCGATTTTAACATTCAAAGAGATTGATTTGGACGACGTCGACAACTATCCTTGCGGCCTAGAGCTTATCGAAAAACTAACCGATTTCCATGATAAATTAATGGCCAAAGTTTCATTGAATGCCCTTCAAGAACCAGTAGCGGGAGAACTTGCGATTGAAGTGGTCCGTCCTGGGCCACTCAAGAAAATATACAATTTTATAAACGCCGTTAAAGAGTTTGAGGAAGAACCGAAAGAACCGGTGGAGCCAGAAAAGAAAACACCCGAAGAAGTGTTCCGAAAAATTTTAATCAAAACAATCGTCTCGTGGGCTGAAGAATCTCAAATCGAAACATCAAAACTTGTACGCGAAATGTTTAGCTTGCTTGTGCGACAATATGATACGGTTGGCGAACTTATACGTGCTCTAGAAAAAACCTACGTCATTAATACTACGACCCGAGCCGATGTAGCCGAAATGTGGGTTGGTTTGAGCCAAATTCGTGCATTGCTGCCCGTCCAAATGAGCCAAGAGGAGGAAGAACTCATGCGAAAGCGGCTCTGGAAATTGGTTAACAACAGAACTTTCTTCCAGCATCCTGATTTAATTCGTATTCTGCGTGTGCACGAAAACGTAATGGCCGTAATGATGAACACACTCGGGCGACGAGCACAAACACAAAGCGATGCTCCGGTACAAAATGAGGGAGGTGATGCACCGGTCAAAGAAAAGGATACATCCCACGAAATGGTTGTCGCTTGCTGTAGATTTCTGTGTTACTTCTGTCGTACGAGTCGACAAAATCAAAAAGCCATGTTCGATCATTTTGACTTTTTACTCGAGAATTCTAATATTTTATTGGCACGACCAAGTTTACGTGGTTCAACGCCGCTAGATGTAGCGTACTCTAGCTTAATGGAAAACACAGAACTTGCGTTGGCGTTGCGTGAACATTATCTCGAAAAAATCGCCATCTACCTGTCACGTTGCGGCCTCCAAAGTAATTCGGAGCTTATTGAAAAGGGTTACCCCGATTTGGGATGGGATCCCGTCGAAGGTGAACGTTATTTAGATTTCTTACGGTTCTGTGTTTGGGTTAATGGTGAAAGTGTTGAAGAAAATGCGAATCTAGTAATTCGGCTATTGATTCGTAGACCCGAGTGTTTGGGTCCAGCGCTTCGCGGTGAAGGCGAAGGCTTATTGAGAGCCATTATTGATGCAAACAAGATGTCGGAAAGAATTGCCGACCGACGAAAATTACACGACGAAGCCGAAGGTCAAATGAACGGAATTTCATCATTCTCACATCCACTACCCGACGGTGAAGAGGACGGCGACTATATTGACACAGGAGCGGCCATATTAAATTTCTATTGTACACTAGTTGATTTACTAGGACGATGTGCCCCAGATTCGGCAGTGATTGCTCAAGGAAAGAATGAATCGCTGAGGGCACGAGCTATTTTACGTTCCTTGGTGCCATTAGAAGATTTACAAGGCGTACTTAGCTTAAGATTTACACTTCAAAATCCGGCTCCGGGTGAAGAAAGGCCAAAATCTGATATGCCAAGTGGTTTAATTCCGAGCCACAAACAAAGCATCGTACTTTTCTTAGAACGTGTTTATGGTATTGAAACGCAGGAGTTATTCTATAAAATTCTTGAGGAAGCTTTCTTGCCTGATCTCCGAGCCGCCACCATGTTGGACAGAGTAAGTTAAATCATATTATTAAGTAATTACACGACATTTTAATGTTATTCCATTTTTAGAACGACGGATCTGAAAGTGACATGGCCTTGTCAATGAACCGTTACATTGGAAATTCCATCCTTCCATTGCTCATCATGCATTCAAAATTCTATACAGAGGCTGAAAATTATGCAAGTCTTTTGGACGCAACTCTCCACACAGTATATCGCTTGTCAAAAAATCGTATGTTGACCAAAGGACAGCGTGAAGCAGTCTCGGACTTCCTTGTTGCTTTAACATCTCAAATGCAACCGGCTATGTTACTAAAACTCTTGCGTAAACTCACTGTCGACGTTTCAAAGCTATCTGAATACACGACCGTCGCATTGAGACTGCTTACATTACATTTTGACCGATGTGCCAAATATTACGGATCTAGTCAAGGTCAAGGTACATACGGTGCCTCATCAGATGAAGAGAAACGATTGACCATGATGTTGTTCTCGAATATTTTCGATTCTTTGAGCAACATGGATTATGATCCGGAATTATTCGGTAAAGCATTACCGTGCTTGATCGCTATCGGTTGTGCCCTACCGCCTGACTACAGTTTGCCGAAAACCAATGAGGACGAATTTTATTCAAAACCATCTCAATCGTTGGCCCCAGATCAACCACAATACAATCCACAACCAATCAATACCAACTCTGTAACACTAAACAACGATTTGAATTCAATTGTGCAGAAATTCAGTGAACATTATCATGATGCATGGGCCAGCCGTAAATTGGAAGCTGGTTGGGCACATGGCGATGGTTGGTCCGATTCGAATAAAACACATCCACGATTAAAACCGTATAATACGCTGAACGATTATGAACGAGAGCGTTATAAGGAACCGGTTCGCGAGAGTCTTAAGGCACTACTCGCAATTGGATGGTCGGTTGAACATTCAGATGTCGATATGCCACTATCACATCGTGGATCAACGCGCCGCACATCAAAACCCACTATTGTAAGTAGCCCCCGTATACCTGTAATCAACTAAACATTTTTTTTGTTTATCCAAATAACACGCGTTTCATTTTTATATTCCAAAAAATGTTGCCAAAACATCCAAACCTCAATCTGTTACCGATGGCATGTCATATCATAAAATGATCGGAATTGCTGAAATCACAAACAAATTTGAAAATATTCTTGTGTGCACCTCCATCCTGTTGTGTTCATTGGCATTTGGTCTCTGTCCGTTTGTTAATTACAAAAGGATTTTCAGGGTGACTCAACATTCAACTATAATCCACATCCAGTTGATATGACGAATTTAACACTTAGCAGAGAAATGCAAAATATGGCCGAACGATTGGCTGAAAATGCGCACGATATTTGGGCCAAAAAGAAGAAGGAAGAATTGTATACATGCGGTGGTGGTATCCATCCACAATTGGTACCCTACGATTTGCTTACCGACAAAGAGAAACGTAAGGATCGTGAACGATCGCAGGAATTCTTGAAATATCTCCAATATCAAGGATATAAATTACATAAGTGAGTATGATGTATGTGATACAATATTGATCCGTCACAAACACCAATTTTTATTTCAGACCATCCAGAGCAGTGCCCGGCGATACTGAACAAACAACTGGAGTTGCAGCTGTTGAAAATAGATTTGCGTATTCATTACTCGAGAAACTTATCCAATATCTTGATCGTGCGACTATCAACATGAAAATGTTGCGACCATCGACGACATTCACGCGCCGTAGCTCATTCAAGACCAGTTCGCGCGATATTAAATTCTTCTCGAAAGTGGTACTGCCATTGATGGAGAAATATTTCAGCACAAATCGAAATTACTGCATAGCAGTGGCCACGGCTACGAACAATATTGGTGCGGCATCACTGAAAGAGAAAGAAATGGTTGCGGCCCTATTTTGTAAATTGGCTAGTTTATTGCGATACCGTATGTCAGCATTTGGCCCTGATGTTCGAATTACCGTCCGATGTCTTCAAGTTTTGGTGAAAGGTATTGATGCCAAATCTGTGGTGAAGAATTGTCCCGAATTTATCCGAACATCGATGTTAACATTCTTCAATAATACCGCCGACGATTTATCCCAAACGATAGTCAATTTGCAGGAAGGCAAGTACAGTCACCTACGCGGTACACATTTAAAAACATCAACATCGCTTGGATATGTGAATTCGGTGATCCTACCGGTTTTAACCGCGATGTTTGATCATTTGTCCGCTTGTGACTATGGCAGTGATTTACTATTGGATGAAATTCAAGTTGCATCCTACAAAGTTTTGGGTTCCCTTTATACCCTTGGTACCGATTTAACGCTAACGCACGACCGTAAATATTTACGGACAGAATTTGAACGACATAAACCAAGTCTTGGGATGTGCCTCGGTGCATTCAGTTCAACGTTCCCTGTTGCATTTTTGGAGCCACATCTTAACAAGCACAATCAATTTTCGTTGCTCAATCGAATTGCGGATCATTCGCTGGAGGCGCAAGATATTATGCAAAAAATGGAAAGTTCGATGCCCACCCTCGAAGCGATCTTGACCGAGGTAGATCAATTTGTTGAATCGGAGAAAACGTATATCGATGCCCAACATATAATCGATGTAATTCTACCACTACTTTGTGCCTACCTACCGTTTTGGTGGTCACAAGGTCCGGATAATATTAGTCCAACCACAGGAAATCATGTGACTATGATCACCGCAGATCACATGAATCAATTGCTTAAGAATGTACTTAAGTTGATCAAAAAGAATATTGGTAATGAGAATGCGCCATGGATGACCCGGATTGCAGCATTTACCCAACAAATCATCATAAATAGTTCGGAAGAATTGCTTAAAGATCCATTCTTACCGCTCGCCGAACGTGTTAAAAAGCGCACGGAAAATATGTTCCACAAGGAGGAAAGTTTACGCGGATTCTTAAAATCTTCGACAGACGATACATCACAAGTCGAGTCCCAAATTCAAGAGGATTGGTCATTACTTGTACGTGACATATACTCATTCTATCCGCTGCTCATCAAATACGTTGACTTGCAACGTAACCACTGGCTGAAAAATAATATCCCCGAGGCAGAGGAGCTATACAATTATGTAGCAGACATTTTTAATATTTGGTCCAAATCCCAGTACTTCTTGAAAGAAGAGCAAAACTTTATTTCAGCCAACGAAATTGATAATATGGCGCTAATTATGCCAACAGCAACGCGTCGCACCCAAACAATAAACGATGGCAGTGTACCTGGTGGTGGTAAAGCGAAAAAGAAGAAGAAACATCGTGACAAGAAACGTGACAAAGACAAGGAAGTACAAGCCAGTTTAATGGTGGCATGTCTTAAACGTTTGCTACCGGTTGGCTTGAATTTGTTTGCGGGCCGTGAACAAGAATTGGTACAACACTGTAAGGATCGGTATTTGAAAAAATTGCCCGAATATGATGTGCTTGATTTTGCACGCACCCAGCTAACACTGCCCGATAAATTGGATCCGGCCGATGAAATGTCATGGCAGCATTATTTGTACTCCAAATTGGGGAAAAAAGAATTGTTGCCCGATGAGATTACCGATCAAAAGGGGGCTGAGAAAAAGGAGGAGAATAAAATACAGGATAAAGTTGATCGGATTGTGGCAATGGCAAAAGTATTGTTTGGTTTGCATATGGTAAGTTCGTTTGTTTAATATTTTATTAAGGGGAGGTTTTTAGGGAAGGGGCGGCATATAAATCAGTAAGTGGCTGAACTTATAAAATGTTCAATAAATAACAGAAGCTTCTTAATTTAAAATTTGGCTAACACCAAATAAGAGAGATTTTAAAAACTGATTAGTAATCATGTTTAAAAATATGGATGACTATGTGTTTTATTAAATCGCAATCTGTCTAGGGTATAAACCGACTACAAAATTGTAAAAAATTGTTTAGATTGCTTAAGTATTGCCATACATTTAAAAGGAAATCCGATTTGTTTTAAATTTCCTTATATAAATCAGCAAATTCTGAGCCAAAAAAATTTAAAATCTGCAATTGTGCTCCGATTGTGGTTCTTGATGCTTCTAAAGATAGGTTTCGGAACCTGTAATTGTTGTGCCAATCCACACAGAGATTTTGCTTGATTATTTTCATACATTTCATAAAAATTCCGAATTTTTTTAAATCCACCTTACTATAAATCAGCAAATCCTGAGCAAAAAAATACAAAATCTCCAATTGTGCTCCGATTGCGTTTTTGGATACCTCCGAAGATAGATTTCGAGACAAGTAGCTGTTGTTCCAATGCACATGTAGATCGCTTGATTATTTTCATAAATTTCATAGAAGCTCCGAGTTTTTTTTTAAAGCCACGTTACTATATCAGGAAATTCTGAGCCAAAAAAATCCCAAAACTACAGTTGCGGTTCTTGATACCTCTAAAGATAAGTTTGGGGACCTGTAATTATTATTCCAACAAGCATTAATATTGGTTCAATATTTCCAAACATTTCATAGAAAATTTGGTTTTGTTTACGATCACCTTACTAATTTTCAGCAAATTCTGAGCTACGCAAATCCAAAATCTCCAATTGTGCTCCGAATTTGGTTGTTGATATCTCTAAAGATACGTATCGGGGCCTGTAATTGTTGTGCCAACGCACATTTAAATTGCTTGTTTATTTCAATACATAATCTGGTCAAGTTCTGAGCCAAAAAAATCAAAAACTGAAATTATGCACCGATTGTGGGTCTTAATACTTCTAACGACAGGGTTTCGGAGTCTGTAATTAATGTGTCAATGCGGATGTAGATTACTTGTATATTTTCAAACATTTCATAGAAAACCCAAATTTTTATGAAAATCACCTTACAATAAATAAATCAGCTAATTCTGAGCCAAAAAATCCAAAATCTGCAATTGTGCTCCGATTGCGGTTGTTAATACTTCTAAAGCTAGATTTCGAGACCTGCAAGAGTTGGGCCAATGCACATTTATATTGCTTGATTATTTCCATACATTTCATAGAAATTGATTTTTTTGAAAATCTCATCACTATAAATCAGCAAATGCGGACTGCTGAGCCTAAAAAATCCAAAATTTGCCATTGTGCTCCGATTGTGGTTCTCTATACCTGTTAAGGCAGGTTTCGGGACTGAAACTGTTATGCCAACTCGCATTTAGATCGCTTGTTTAATTGCATACATTTTATATAAAATCCGATTTTTTTGAAAATCTATAAATCAGCAAATTCTGAGCCAAAAAAATTCAAAAACTGCAATTATACTCCGATTTCGATTCTTAGTATCTCTTAAGTTAGGTTTCGATGCGAATTTAGATTACTTGATTATTTCCATACATTTCATAGAAAATTTGATTTTATTAAAAATCAGCTAATTCTGAGCCAAAAAAAATCTAAATCTGCAATCGTGCTTCTATTGCTTGATACCCCTAAAGATAAGTTTCGGGGCCTGTAATTATTGTGCCAACACGCATTTAGATTGCTTGATTATTTCCATACATTTTATCTTGGTCGAATTGAGGTTGAGATGGTGTTGACTTGGATTTAGTGTTAGGGCTAGGGTTCACTTGGATTGAATTTGAGATTTACACTGTCTCAAAAAATTGTCCATACAGCACCCCGTTAAGAAAACATTGTTAAAAATACAATTACAAATCAAACAAAAAATTCAGTTTTTATTTTTTAAAAACTCATTAATTTACTTTACGTTTTATAATGTCCTAAAATGATATCAAATAATTGTCCGTACACACAAAGAAGTTGAGGGAATTTGGTAAAAAAATCTTACGTTTAATGTCTGGTGTTAAAACCTTTGCGTGCAATGATACTTTGCATCCTTATTTTCATTAAGTAAGCCAACTTCCGAGTTATTTCGAGGCTATTTGTGCCCCATTCCTCCACAATGAACCGTTTTAATAGTTTCTTACCGCTAATTTGGTATTCACAATATGTATCAATGGAATTGATTTCTGGTGGCCTGATTGACTTTACATTGTACTATACTCATTCCTTGATCAGGTTTGAGGAATGCTTCGGATCATTGTAATTTATCGAGCGAACATCTTGCCCATGTCCCATTTTCTCAGTACTGGTAAACAAATTATCCTTTAAAATATACAAATAACCAAATCGGTTCATTATGGTTTCAATAAAGGTCAAATATCCAACACCCCTTGAGTTAAAAGATCCTCAAACCATGACGCTTCCGCCATTATATTTTATGGTCCAATTTTCACATCAAGTTTAGCGTTGGGTTTCTTCCACACCATAACTTACCTATTTGAACCAAAAACTTTAAATTTACTTTCGTCCGAGGAAATAACATTTTCACAGAACAAATTCGGGCTCACTCGGATATTCTAATGCATATTCCACACGATTTTTAATTTTTTTTCGACAATCGTTTTATCGCTACTGCTTTTCGAGTACTAAGCTTCCGGTCCTGTTTCCCAGGTGTACTTTTGAGCGCACAAAGATCGCTAACTTATCGATCAAATTGATTGACTGACAACATCTTTGAAGACAACAATACCGGTATACAATATAAACTGTCTGAATTCAGTAGCCTTCCACATTCGTAAATCATTCATGGATCTTGGTTTTCGAGCAAACTTAAGAAGAATGCTGCTTGCGCATTTTAATAGTTTCGAATCTAACATATTTTTTTGATCTGCACTTAATTTAAATTCGATGGCTTCACGTTTTACGAGTAAAGTTAAAATGTTCCGGATTACCCCAAGATCAATAAGATGCATTGGATCAATCGCAAATTGGGAAATCATACGTTCTACAATACAGGGAGAATTAAAATATTTAAGCATTTAGGACAACCATGGAAACTAGTATGCCCTACAGTCCCCATTACAAAAGATTTAGCTGGTGTATCGCAAATAAAGCATCTAATTCAAAAATATTTCCTTAATTTATTGCGCGTCACCTGAACTCCTCTATTAGCTTATATGAGGCGCTCAGAACCATAGTGGTCCAACCCACATTTTAAACATTTTTGTTTAATAGGCCATAAATGTTTTTGGAAATGGAATCTAAGTACACCGACCTGCAATTCCAGAAACAGTTATTTTCAGGTTACTTATTATAATTTTTGTTTTATTATAAATTACCATTTCAATGAACATTTATGACCGATTAAATGAAAAAAATTTCAGATTTTGAATGTGGGTTAGACCACTATTGTTCTGAGCGCCTCATATATTAACCTCATTGACAAAATCAAACAAGAAATCTTCAATGCTTTCTGTTTTTTTTTCCTGAATAAACACCTTTATTAAAAGTTGAAATATTTTTATTATCAACAAACGCAGCAAGAATGGGACAAAACGGAGTAAACCATCGATGCCAATATCTATCAGAACCTCTCCTATATTAATCAAAAAATCGTGGTTCAACTTGACTAAACTGTTTTCAATTTCAAAGTGGTAGTATTCACCGGGATATACTTGACGAGTGACTATTTGACTATTTTTCTAGTAGGTCTTCGGAGAAGAGTTCTAGCGGTATTGGGGACATCAATTTTATGTCTGGTTAAAATATTTAACAATTTATTTATTTTTCGCGACCTAAACCAGATTCTATTGCCCATTCAGTTAATTCTGCTGAAATTTTATTTTGGTATTCAGGCATTTCGGACCAAGTGTCTACATATTCTTCATCATCGGAAATAATAAATTGCTCATTAATTTCATCATCATTATCGATGCAATAGCGAAAACTGTTACCATGCGTTAAATTTTCTAATAAGGTTATAACTGCCTGCTCAGTTTCATTATTTAGTGGAACACAACTAAATAGTTCAGCCTATGTGTTCTTCATCGAAGTTTGCTGATTAGATAGTAAAAACGCAGTAACATTCTTTAAAAATCCATTCTATCCAGTATCCATTCTATAAAAATTATTAATTTTAAATTTAAAGAAAATTAGTAGAAGGTAGAGGATGAACTAAACTAATCGGCCAATTATCATGAATTTGAATACAGGTTTTATAGAGTTAATTATATTATTATAAAATTTGTGTACCAAAGATGTTTGTTAGACTAAACTTTAAAAAACCATAATCTAATAGAAATCACCCCTGAACTTCACATATTCAATAATAACAAAATATGTACAACCAATTAGAATAAAACTAAAATAGTAGGTAAAAGTATTTATTGCATAAATACTTCTAAAAATATATTGGAGCGATTAAGGCTGACCTGTGAGGAATAAAAATGAGTGTACCACAATTAATTTATTGCAAAAAACCATTTACTACTTTAACTTCATAACACTAGGGGCGTAGTATTTAAATTATTTTTGTACATTCCAGCCTAACCAGCAGATAGGACGGTTTTGCTTCTAAAATTAATTAGTTTACGTTTTAGAAAAGTAACTTTAACTTAAACCTAAATGTTTTTAATTATTTTTTAAACAAATATTACATAAATTAAAACTTTAGTACAATAGTAACATAACGTGACATCAAAATCTAGTAAATTTTGTCTATAAAAACCGGGGTCATAACGATATCCCGCTTTTCAAAATCCCGATTCTGCAAAAATAAAAATCCCGGTTTTGATTTTGATTTTACTTTAAACAAAATTCTCTTTCACCAGAAAAGGCGGCACGAATTAAAAAAACTACGTCTTTCAAAATCAAGATTTTGAAAAACATATCGTTTGAGGTTCAATATTTTCTGTAAATGCCTGAAACATGTGAACTAATGAGTGATTATTCATTTCAGTAATTTATCTAACGGTAAAGGAAGGTATTCACGTACAATTAAATTGCGCAATATAATTGTGTGACGTCAATATTGCACAATAAAATTCTAAAATCTTGAATAAAATTTGAGAATATTGTGCAATGTTCTGACGTCACACAATTATATTGCGCAATTTAATTGTACGTGAATACCGGCCTTTAGGCAGTTTTAAATAAAAAGTAAAATTTTGAATATTAATTTGCCGCTAAACTCTTCTATAGGTGTACTTACACGTAAGCATTTGCAAAACACAGTCAATTTAGTAAAAAAAAATGTTCTTACTTAAAGTACCTACTTGATATTATTAAGATATAATAAAATTATTGTGATATTAATAGGTGAAGTGAGTATATTTTAATAAAATTTTGAATGTTTAGAAAAATTTCCAAGAAGCCACTATTTCAAAGAACAACTTAAGTGTAACGCTTAAAATTTGAAAACATAAAAATTATTCTAAAATTATTTTCCAAAAGTTTCCTAATCTTATTATGAAAGATAACAAAATGAGTTATCAAATAAAATTTAACAAATACCTTTTTACAATGTATTAAGAAATCCCTTATATGTATAAATATTCAAAAACAAATTAAATTTACCCAAAAATTCGGTGAATAATTCATAAAAAGGAACTAAATAACTGTAAAACAAAACTGTAAATGTGAACATCACTTTTAGTAACACGTCTAATCAAAATAAAATTAATAAAACCAAACTATAGATTATAGTATTTAAATTATAATTATAACATACTTTCTTTAATTTTCTTGTATACTGCAATTCAATTTTACGTGTGTGTTACATAAAACAATGGACAAGACTAATATTAAAAACAAAACAAAACTAAAAATTAATTTAGTTTCGCTACTTCTCACCATGTTCTAGTAGACATAATAAATTATTTGTACGCATACAACAGTACGAATATTTTGTTTTTAACTTTTACACGGTTGTTTCATTATTGTACATGCCTTCTCATACAAAATTCTTCGTTCGCTCAGCCATAGTGCAACTGCGTTTATTACGCTCTCTATTAGACGTTCGTTCAGCTTTCATTTGCGACCACGCCAAGGAGCCATCTCTAGGGATTTGGTTTATTGAAAATTCTGGATTTCGTTTAGAATAGATGATCGCGGTCGATTAATTAATTTTTAAATTTCCGAAAAAATTTTACCGTCACTTTCCAATTTAATGAACAATTTTTTTAATTTCAACACTAATTTTGGTAGGCGAATTACACATTTTGAATTAATTGGACAATATTTCTTTCACCATGTAAAAAATACGACTAATCAATTTTTACGCAACAAAACAATTTCGTAATTTACCGTTATTTGAAAATAGGGGAAAAAAAAAAGTAATAAATTCTTGAGACAGTGAAGTTAAAAGTTGAGTGAGAGGTCGAGTCGTAGGTTGGGTTAGGTTTGAGTTGAGTGCATTCACGGCTCACGCACACAGTTTTCGGACCGCGATTATTTAGGAATTAAGTCAAACATAGAGTTTGTAGTTCATTTAAAGGTTACGTTGAGGTTGTGGTAATGAGTCAGTTGGGGAATTATTTTGGATGAGTAGAGCTTTGAGTTGAAAGTTAGCTTGAGTTGAGTTAATGTACGCCGTTAATTTACCTTACATGTCGATTTATAGGGATTAAATTGGGCATTGAGTTTCGAGCTGAGTTAAAAACTGGGTTTGCAGTCGAGAGGAGTTTGAGTTTGGCTGGGTTTAGTTATGGTTAATTTAGCCATTTTGTTGAGGCTTTACTTTTGGATTGAGCTGAGATATGACTTAGAAGTTAGCCTAAGTTTCTCGGACCATGTTAATTTGAGGATTGAGTTGGTCGTTGAGTTGAGGATTGCGCCGAGAATAGAGTTATGGTCGAGTAAGGTTTAGAGTAGACTAAGTTGAGTACATGTACGCATGCAGTTTTCGATTGGGTTGAGGGTTGAATTTGAGGTTGAGTTGTGAGTTGATTTGAAAGTTTAGTTGGGATTGAGTTTATTGTTGGGTAGAAAGTTTAATTGTGGTCGAGTTGTGGGTTTAATATGGGTTGATTTGTAGTTTATTTGGGATTTAGTGAATGGATTATTTGGAAGTTCGTTCGGAATAATATGTTTCATTAAGTCTTTCGTTGAATTTGGTGTTGTGTTAAGGATTGATTGGAAAATTGATTTGGAGTTGAATTGGCGATTAAATTGTGGGATAGTTTTGAATTGTCTTCTACTTTGACAATGTTTTTTCTTTTTATGTGGACTGTATTTTCACTAAATTCCCACAATCTTCTCTGTTTTAACCCTTTTTCTTGTTTTTTAATAAAAATGCGTCTATTCAACGTAACGATTCAAAACGCTCTCTCTTTTATTTTCTTCATGCCTCCTAGACAAGTTTATTTCAACCCATGCCTACTAGACACACTCCCCGCTTTGGAAAGGTTAAGCCTTTCCAACTATTGATTCAAATTTTATACACAAACTTAAACTACTTAACAAGTATCGATGCAAACCAAATTATTTTTTTTTTTTTAACTGTCTATTACTATTTTAGTCATTCAATTGACTGGTAATTTACACACCTTCGTTATGGCTCTCTCCACTGTGCCATTTGGTGTTCTGAGTACTGCCACTCGAATTCTGTTGTCGCGTCCTGGTATTGTCTTTTCCACTCGACCCATTAGCCATTTTGAGCTTGGTATATTGTCTTCATGAATTAAGACAAGGTCATCTATTTTTAAATGTTCACGTTCGAACTTCCATTTGGTTTTTTGTAGTAAAGTATGCAAATATTCTCTGGAAAACCTTTTCCAGAAATGCTGCACCAACTGAGTTTTTTGTTTCCAATACGCTAGCCTATTACTTGATAAACTTGTGACATCCACCTCTAAAATTGTATTAATTGGACCCCCGGTTGTGAAATGCCCAGGTGTTAGTGGCTCTAGATCACGTGGATCACTAGAAAGTGATGAAAGAGGGCGAGAATTAAGAATTCCCTCTATCTCTATAGCCAATGTTGTTAACTGCTCCAAGGTCAATACTTGAACTCCAACTACTTTTTTCATGTGAGATTTAAACATCCGAACTGCTGCCTCCCAGAGGCCTCCGAAGTGTGGCGATCTAGGCGGAATGTATTTCCACGTGATGCCTTCATTTGAATAAAATGCTTGCAAGTCTATGTTTGATCCACGAACTAAATTTTTCATCTCTTTCACTTCTCAAAGAGATAAAAAATAAAAATTTACTCGTTGCGTCCTCGACCAGTTCCAAATGGACGGCCTTACTGACGAAGCAAACGAATATGCAAAAAACTTTGTTTTGCGTATCTTTTCGCTGTCCTTTATATTTGACCAGAAAAAGACCACAAAATCAACTCCGACTATATTAAATGATCTGGCAGCATTCAAACGATCTGGAGGCAACGATGCCATGATTTGTCGCTCTACCTTTGGTTTGAACTTGAAACAAGGGACACAGCTTCTAATGACTCGCCTAACTGCATCCTTGCCATTCACTATCCAGTACTTCTGGCGCACAGCTGCCAAAGTACACTGAACCCCAGCATGTAAATTTTTTATGTGCTCATGTCGAATAATCAAATTTGTCAGACCATGATCTTTCGGCAAAATCAATTGATGCTTTTGATCGTAATCCAAATTGCTGTTCTCCAATCTTCCTCCTACTCTAAGCATCCCTTCTCCATCAACAAATGCCGAAAGACTAATCAATTTACTATTTGCCGGCAACGGTTTATTGTTTAACAACATTCTATGCTCACCTCTAAAATTACTCTTCTAAACCGTCCGAATGACTGACAATAACGCGGCCTCCAACTCACAAGCCTCCAAGCCACCAGTGCAAATAGTCTTCTTTCTAATTTTTCTGTTTATGAAACGAAAACAGTAAACTACAACGCGCTTGAGTCTCACCAACGAACTAAACTTTTCAATGTTAAAAATATCTATGACTCTTACAGAAACAAAAGATGACTATTCATCTTTCAATTCAGGTAACTCCTGACAGTTTGCAATATTTATTTTACTAACTGGCCACTTTGACTCATCATCCTCTAAAAACACGGGACCGTGCCACCAAACATCCAAAAGACCAATCTCATGAGGTAAAACTCCTCTAGACACCAAGTCTGCAGGATTTGATTTCCCAGCGATGTGTCTGAATCTCATATGTTTACTACCATCCAAAATCTCGCTATAACCCTATTGGCCACATATGTTTTTAAATTGTGGGGTAGGATCTTTAACCAGGACAAGGCAATAGTCGAATCAGACCACAAAACAATCTTTCCAACATTTATCTTGAGAGACGCCACTGTATTCTGAACTAAATTGACAAGGAGCAATATTGCAGTCAATTCTAACCTCGGCAAAGAGATCACTTTTAAAGGAGCTACTCTAGACTTACTACATAGGAGATTTATACCTGCACTATCATTACTATTTTTGCAACGAAGATATACACAGCGTCACTAAAACCGTGTACTTCTATATCACTAACATTTTCTGGAATGACACATCGGTTCAATCTCAAACTATTCAAACATTCCAAACTATCTCTAAAATTAATCCAATCTGCCTTTAAGTTCTCGGGGATGTTAGCATCCCAATCTAGTTTCTCCATCCATAATCTCTGTATACGAATTTTCGCACTTAAAATTACTGGCCCCAATAGTCCTAATGGATCAAAAAATCTACTAATATCAGACAATACCGATCTTTTCGTAATTCTATTACTATCATCCAATGACTGAACCAAAAATGTGAATTCATCACAAAAGGGTGACCAGCGTAATCCCAAAGTTTTAATGGTATCGTTGACATCCAATTCATTGGGATCTCCTCGATTTTCCCTTGGAATATGATTTCCACTTTCTTAATCTCATCCCTGCTGATGAAAACATTTTAGTTAATTCGTCATACATTGAAATACCTTCCTCTAGTGTTTGACAACCCGAAAGTAAATCGTCTACATAAAAATCAGTCCTTGAAATATTTGACGCTATTGGGAAATTTACTGATTCATCTACAGCTAACTGTTGGATAACACGAGTTGATAAGTAAGGAGCAGATGCCGTTCCATAAGTTACGGTCTGCAACTCATAAATCCACGCATCACTGGAACTTTCTCGCCAATAAATCCTATGAAACCTTGTATGAGATTGCTCTAACTTCACCATCCTGTACATTTTTTCGATATCACTTGAGAAAGCAATATCATACTTCCTGAATCTCAACACAATTGAAAATAAATCCTCCTGAACTACGGGACCTACCATTAACAAATCGTTCAACGAATATTGAGACGAAGACCTCGCCGAAGCATCAAAAACAACTCGACACTTAGTTGTGGAACTACCAGGACGTAATACAGCCAAATTAAATGAGGTATAAAGTAACCCGGACCATCATCCACTTCAGTACAAAGCCTCATATGTCCCATTGACTCATATTCTCTCATGAACTCAATATACTGCATTTTCAATTCCAAATTTTTATTTAATCTTCTTTCCAAAACCATGAATCTATGAAAAGCCATATCAGAAGAATTTCCCAACAAGCTACTATCCATTTTAAAAGGTAGTTGTACGATAAATGTACCGTCTCTATCTCTCTTGTGAGTGTCACCAAAATGCTGCTCACATGCTAATTCCTCAGCTGTACGAATTTTATTCTTATCATTACAACAGGACTCCATATCCCAAAACTTTTCTAACAAACTATCCAACCCAGTATCCGTTGTATTCTGTTCTGATGACAAAAAGAAATTCTGGTTGTCTGAACTACTTTCCAACTTTCCACCAATTACCCAACCAAAGCTCATATTACGAAACACTGGGAGCTCCTTTGACAATTCTTAACGATCATCTTTCAAAATTTTCCAAAATACTTCTCTTCCTAATAATATATCTACAGGTCCAGGTATGTTGAAATCTGGGTCGGCCAATACTAAATTAGATGGAACGGACCATCTGGAAACATTGAAATACATTGATATAATATCAACGCGAGAATGAACTTATGCTTCTACTCTATTACAAACATCAGTTTTTGTACCATTAATACCACATACAGTGTTATTATCCTTTTCGACTTTAATTCCCAATTTTTTGACCAAGTCCATAGATATAAAATTGTTATGAGAGGCTGAATCCAAGAGAGCTCTACATTGAATATACTTCTGATTAGAATCTTTTATCAAAATCATAGCAGTAGTTAAAACGACTTGTTTGTGCACAATTTCTTTGCACAAATATGTAGAACTATTTTGAGCAGAATCAGCCTTTGTACTATCGATATCTCTATTATTATCCGTACTACTACTATAGGGTATTTTTTATTTATTTCGTTTGCTGTTTTGTGATTTTTATCTAATAATCACAAATTTCACATTTTTTTGCTTGACAATTTCTAACTAAGTGACTGTCGCTCAAACAATTCAAACATCTACCTAAAGATCTTATTTTTCCATACCTTTCCTCAGGACGTAAATTTATAAACTGAACACAATTTTCTAAAGAATGACTACCACTACACATCGAACAAACCATTTTTGTATTTACTTCATTTCGCCTTGACACAGACACGAAAGTTTTAGAAGATTTAGACATTTGTCCTTGGCTCACCATATTTTGTTTAGGTCTATTGGAACGACGATTATTTTCCACTACATTCAAAGCCCTACAACGGGATTGCAAAAATTCAGAAAGTTCCTTCCAAGTAGGGAGCCTTTTTTTATCAAGTTGGGATTCCCAGGCCTTTCGAACATCATCATCTAACCTATAAGTAACAATATGAACTATCAGCATATCCCACTGATCAACATTCTGCTTTAGTTTTTGTAATGCACGCAAATTGAGCTCCGATCAATCAGATTTTGTATGTCTGTGCCAGATGATTTATTGACGTACTGTAATTTAAATAATTCACTAATGTGTTTCTCTACCAACGCATTGGTATCATCGAATCTATCTATCAAAGCCTTCCAAGCGATATCAAAGCCATCATCAGAAAAATCAATTTTGTCAATAATCTCTTTGGCGTTTCCAACAACAAACATATCTAAATACCACATTTTTTGTATTTTTGACTTTATTTGCTGATTATCTACAATGATTTTCTCAAAAGAATCACGAAATCTTAACCAGTCATCTAATTTTCCATCAAATACGGGTATTCTAATCTCTGGCAATTTTGCCTTAGAAAAAAGACCACCTGCACTGTCACCATTCTTTGAAGCCGCATCATCACCCAAACCTAATCTATCACCTATGTTACTCACTAATTTATTAATACCTAAAATGACTTCAAATTTACCGTTTACAACATAAAAGTCACGCTCGAATGATTCGAAATCCGTATTAAATTCCTTCTCATTTCTTCTGAACTCTGGATCGTCAACCGATGAACAAAGCCCAGAATAAATTTCAGAATATTCATCTAACAAAAGCTTCAAATTTTCATATCTAGCACTAACTTTGCTTAAATTTCCTATTTCATCAGAATTTTTTATAAACTTTACTTGCAACGTGAGCTTTCTCTTAACGGTTGCTCTTTTAACTTTCCATGATTCAATTGTTGCCATTTTTTGCCAAATTATCTTATTATGCTCAAAAACTCAATATCTATATATTTCAAAGCTAAATACCTTTACCTTTGTTGCCAAAAAATATTGAAATTGATGAATCAAACTACAAAATATGATCAATTACCCAAATTGCCTATTTTAGATTCCAACTATTTCCACTACAATGAACAAATATGGACGTCTTCTTTTATAGATGAAACTTTTCTTCTCCAAACCAAATCAAACAAATTCCCCCAGATTGCTACTATAAATATCTGGCTCGAGCTGGACCATGAATTGTCTTCTACTTTGACAATGTTTTTTCTTTTTATGTGGACTGTATTGTCACTAAAATCCCACATTCTTCTCTGTTTTAACCCTTTTTCTTGTTTTTTATTAAAAATGCGTCTATTCAACGTAACGATTCAAACGCTCTCTCTTTTATTTTCCCCATGCCTCCTAGACAAGTTTATTTCAACCCATGCCTACTAGACACGTTTGACGGCAAATAAGTTCTGTTAAATGGTTCAATTTCGAACCGAAATTTTAATCACCTCGTGAAGTTTTACCCCTTTATATATAGGTTTTGCACTCCAAATTCAACCTTTTACAAAACACAATCATCCTTTTTCAAATCAATTTCGGCTTTATCTAATTCAAATTCACCTTTATCCAAAATATATTCATCCCTTTCCAAATCAAGTTCAACCGTAGACGATATAAAACCAACAGAATTTATTGAATTTAATATATTTAATGTATTTAAATTCTAGATACAAAATAACAAGTTAATATATTAAAATAAATTAATCTTTACTATAGGGGCATAAAATTCACCCTAAAATTCGCCCTATAATTATTATAAACTTCACCTGAGATAATCCCATCGTAAAATTCACTGTAGAATTGATCTCAAATTGATCTAAATTCAATATAAAATGTATTCTCAAATTTACCATATAATGTCTTCTTAACTGAAAATTCACCTTAAAACGCACCGTAAACTTCAAATTCATCATAAATGAACATTTACCTTAAAATTCTTCTTAAAATTACGACAAATTAATTCTAAAATTCACCCTTAAATTCAACCTTCAAGTCACTCTAAAATTAACCCTAAAAATTTACATAAAATTCAGTCTAAAATATGCCCTATAATTCAACCTACTCTAGAAATCACCCTAAAATTCACGAAAACCCTCTCTAATGGTGTTATGATACTCGTTTTTTTTTCCGACTTTTTAAACTCTGAAAAAGTATCGCGAAAAAGGGAGAAATAATAAGTATAGAAAACTATCGAATGATTGAGTGTATACACAATATAGGGTTAGTATAGACAAATATAAAGCAAAAATCAATAGCTCATTTTAACAGCAGTTATCCTAGACACTATTTTAGCAAAAAAGAATAATGGCACAGTATTTTTCAGCACTTGTTGTAATACTGTTAAAGTTAGCCGAAAGTTACCAGCCGAAAGTGGAAAGTCGATAATGCAGATTGTATTATTCCAGCCGAAAGTAAATAAACGGTAATGCAGATTGCGTTATCCCAGCCGAAAATACAAAATTAAATTAATATCGATCGGTAATGTTTAGCCTAAAACCTACTAGAACTGTAAGGATGCATGATAATCATTGAATACCTTTGTTATTATTCTTATATGGCAAAACCTGGCTGCGGTTCCTCGTGGAAAATTATGGAAAACTCGAGAAACCCAAATAAATATTTTAATTGGAATAAAAACGGCCTCTAGAATGTTATGTCTGGAGATGTATTTTATTGATGTGACTTGTCAATTGCTATCGCAGGAAAAAAATTCAGTTCAACTTTCCCGTGAGAAATCGCGGAAAATTCGATTTTCCAAAATTCATTAGAAAATTTATATAAAATTAGCCTCTAGAAGTCACATCAATAAAATACATCTCCAGACATAACACTCTAGAGGCTGACTTTATATAAATATTCTAATGATTTTTGGAAAATCGAATTTTCCGCGATTTCTCACGGTAAACTTGAACTGAATTTTTTTCCTGTGATGGCTATTGACAAATCCAATAAAAACGATACAACTTCAGATATACACTCTACAGGTTGATTTTATTCTAATTTTGTGAATTCTTCTGATTTTCAAATGTTTTCCGCGATTAGATTAAACGAAGTTTTCCACGTAAGACTATTTACAAAATTGTTTATTACAAGCGTATCCTATTTACTTTCGGCTGATAACCACAAATTTTTTTTTTTCGGCTGGAATGTTAATAATGTAATCTGCATTATCGACTTTTTACTTTCGGCTGGAAACTTTCGGCTAACTTTAACAGGGTCTTGTTGTATACTTTTTGCTGACATATCGACAGTTTGATTTTTTTATTTTATCAGTAGGCCATTTCAAAAATGTCTAATTATTTGATTTTTGTAAATAAAACAATGTTGTCTCTTTCTACCTCATAATTTCTGTCCTAGTCACCCAATACTTACTTTTATTGCACTTTTTTCAGGCCAATGTCATAATACCATAACACTGACGCTGAACTTCACTCTAAAATTCACCCTAAATGTCAGGAATTTAGAAAGCGAAAACCCTTAGTAGCTTAAATGAAAATTTTATCAAATTTAAGAATTCTGGAGCTTGGAAATGTTAATAGTGGCAAAATTAATTTAGGATTAAAAATTTAGACTTGTAGCTTTGCAAAGAATTTAACATAAATCTAAACAGAAATAAATCTGAATGTCGTTATTTTTTTAGTGAATGCTTTGTGTTCAAGTACAATCTACCGGTCAAGATCCTTCAACTGGCTGCCTTCAATAAATAAAAATACGGAATACTAATTAACATTCTGGAAAAGGAGAAATGGAAAGAGCATAGAAATGGAAAAAGCATAAACCATTATGAATGAACATACAATCTGAGAAGTAATCATGGCTGAAATAATTCATTTTTTTTTTAAATAAAATTATGTTGTCCACTTCCTGCATTCACGCTCTATTATAAATGAGCTTCTGTGCTCAAAATAGAGTGTCTATGATGGAGTGGATATCACTTGTAAAAATTCCAAATTCATGTTACCAAATAAATAAATAAATAAAGATAGTCAAGATAGTTTGAAGAAGTTAGGAAATTTAGGTAAATTTAGAAGTTTTGTATTGTGGGGATATTATAATTTAACAAAATTATTGCGAATTTGGTAAGGTAAAAATGGAAAATGGAAGTTTAAAGATCTAAATCTTTAAAGTTAGTATAAACTTAGAAATTCGTCCGATTTAAGAATTCTGATAGTTAGAGAATTATTTTGGTACATTATTTGAAATTTAGAGCTTGTATTAGGAATTAGTTAATTTAGACATTTAATACTAATATTAAATTCAGAATTTTGGAAATTTAGAAAATTAGGAAATATGGAAATTGCATATTTTAGGAATATGGAAATTTTAATAAAGTCAAATAAAATCAAAAATGGATATAGGACAGTTTAGCATTCGCATGATGATTTGGCAGTTTGAATTTAATTTGGAAAAGAGTGAATATGTTTCGAATAAAGATGAATTTTTTTTGCCAATTGATGAATTTGATTTGTAAAAGGTTGAGTGTGGAGTGCAGAACCTATATTTTATTTAATTAAAACTATAATTTTATAATTTAATTTTGCATTGCAATTTTTATTTTACTCAACATACCTGAAAATGATTTAAATAACGTACAAAAACCAATACAAATACACACACATTCTACAATCTTATTTTCTGAAAATACGATTAGCTCGCATTCTGAGCTTCAAAGAGTTTTTTATATTTAATTTGTTTTTTTTATGATTGTAGATCGATCATCCACAACAACAAAGTAAAAATGTCTTTCGTAGTGTAGTTTCCATACAAAGAAAACGCGCTGTAATCGCTTGTTTCAGACAAACGTCACTGCATTCATTACCAAGGTTTATAATTTTTTCAATTTTATTTTAATTTAATTTTATTTTAATTGTTAATTTAATTTTTATATAATTTGCACGTTGCGACTAAAATCTCTAATAATTAATAAGTAATGTTCTAACGAAATCTAACTCTGTATATGTACAAAAACACAAGAATTTTTTTTGTTATTAATTTTAATTAATAAAATTTTATTTACTAATATATTTAACTAATTAAAACGGTTTTTTTATATTAAAAAAAAATTAATTAAGGCATGCCGCCCGAAAGTTAAAACTAACAATTGGTCACGAATAGTGTCGTTAGCAAGAAGACAATCAGCTTTAGCATGTCTTAGAGCAAAACCTCTTTATCGATTGAGCAGGTAGATTAAAGAATTTTTCTCTGTTAGTTTTTTGTTTTGACTTAGTTTAATTTCGATTTGGTTTGTTTTACAAAAAATACAGTTAATATTATTAATTAATTAATTATTTTTTTAATTGTTTGCCCACCCTCACACAGACATCGTGCTTGTAATATATTTGCACGAACTTATCATGAACTATGGTTACAAGACGAAAATGTTGGACAAGAAATCATGATTGAAGATTTAACGGTACGTTTTCAAATATAAACTAAGCATATATACGATTTAATTAAATTAATATTTGCAGCAAACATTTGAGGACTCCGAAAAGAAGAAAAAGGAAAACGAAGAGGTGGAAGGTAAGCCGGATCCACTGACCCAGCTTGTGACCACATTCTGTCGTGGCGCCATGACTGAACGTAGCGGTGCACTACAAGAGGATCCACTTTACATGTCGTACGCTCAAATCGTTGCCAAATCTTGTGGTGAAGAGGAAGAAGAGGGAGATGACGAAGAAGGTGGTGGTGAAGAAGAAGGTGCCGCTAGCATTCATGTAAGTATTTTGTATTTGGACTCATTGAAATCAATTTTAAATTTGTGTAACCCTTTTAATGCTTTCAAAAGAAAAAAAATACAATGGATATATTAATGGTATATATAAAACGTAGTTTAACGAATTAGCACAATCCCTTAATAAATATAAATATCGAATTGACATCAAATCTAATATTTGGTGAAATATTTTTACAGGAACAAGAAATGGAAAAACAAAAACTACTCTTCCATCAAGCTCGCCTGTCGAATCGTGGTGTTGCCGAAATGGTTCTACTTCATATATCCGCTTCAAAAGGGGTCCCATCAGAAATGGTCATGACCACGCTTACCCTTGGTATCGCTATATTACGTGGTGGTAATATAGATATTCAAATGGGGATGTTAAATCATCTAAAAGAGAAAAAAGACGTTGGTTTCTTCACCTCAATCGCAGGCCTCATGAATTCATGCAGTGTCCTCGATTTGGATGCATTCGAACGTAACACGAAAGCTGAAGGTAACGTATAGATTTTAGACTACAAATTGGTAAAAAAAATGTTAGAAGTTGCACTGTACTCATTTAAAACACCTAATTAACTAACATTTGATGTTTAACTGTTGTACCACGTACGATATTATCCTAACCCTTTCAATATTATATTCAAAACCTAACACATGTTTAATCCGTATGGCCGAAGCATTTAAATGTTGTATCCGTATATAGTTTATTGTTCTTGATTTAGCCCCGTGGTTAAATTAAATTTCTTAAAATTTCTACTTCTTGCCTATACTCGTAAATACATAAAATTCTTAAAAATTTTAAAACACTTTATCCGAACTACAATCATCATCATCATCTCATCACCCCATATAAGTTTTAACAATTTTTTAACCAAAAAAACAAAAAAAACGAAAAACAAAAGATTATAAATGGAATTCGGATATAGGTTTGGGGGTTGGTTCCGAGGGTGCGGCCGGCGAGAAAAATATGCACGATGCTGAATTTACCTGCGCTTTATTCCGTTTTATACAATTGACTTGTGAAGGTCACAATCTGGGTGAGTAATTTATTATTGAATCCATAAATGGCAAAGAGTACTAATTCTGGATTTTGTTTTTATTTCTAGAATGGCAAAATTATTTGCGTACTCAGGCGGGTAATACAACAACCGTAAACGTGGTAATTTGTACCGTCGATTATCTACTTCGCCTTCAAGAATCAATTATGGATTTCTACTGGCATTATTCGAGTAAAGTAAGTATCTATATAGTCTCATACAAGTCTTAAATGTTAAATAACATGTTAATGTCTCTTTTTGTACAGGAAATCATCGATCCAGCTGGTAAGGCGAATTTCTTCAAAGCCATCGGAGTCGCATCCCAAGTATTCAACACCCTAACTGAAGTAATCCAAGGTCCATGTACCCTAAATCAACAGGCACTTGCACACTCCAGATTGTGGGACGCTGTCGGTGGTTTCCTCTTTTTATTCTCGCACATGCAAGACAAACTCTCGAAACACTCGAGTCAAGTTGATCTACTCAAAGAATTGTTGAACCTACAAAAAGACATGATTACTATGATGCTCTCCATGTTGGAAGGTAACGTTGTAAATGGTACAATTGGTAAACAGATGGTTGACACGCTCGTCGAGTCGGCATCTAATGTCGAGCTAATTTTAAAATATTTCGACATGTTCTTGAAACTAAAAGATTTAACATCGTCAACATCGTTCCAAGAAATTGATGCGAACAGTGATGGTTGGATTTTACCGAAAGATTTCAAAGAAAAAATGGAACAACAAAAAAGTTATACGCCCGAGGAAATTGAATTCTTGCTCGCATGTTGTGAATCAAATCACGATGGTAAAATCGATTATGTCGGTTTTACGGATCGATTCCATGAGCCAGCCAAAGAGATTGGTTTCAATTTAGCTGTTCTACTCACCAACTTGTCGGAACATATGCCGAATGAACCAAGACTTGCTCGTTTCTTGGAAACAGCCGGCTCAGTACTTAACTATTTTGAGCCGTTTTTGGGCCGCATCGAAATTATGGGCGGATCAAAACGTATCGAACGGGTTTATTTCGAAATTAAAGAGTCGAATATCGAGCAGTGGGAAAAACCGCAGATTAAAGAATCGAAACGTGCGTTCTTCTATTCGATCGTCACCGAGGGTGGTGATAAAGAAAAATTGGAGGCGTTCGTTAATTTCTGTGAGGAAGCCGTCTTTGAAATGACCCACGCTAGCGGTTTAATGGCGACGGAGGATAGTAGTAGTGCTGTAAAACGGGAGGCCGCCTATAGTTCGTATATAAGCGAAGAGGATGAAGAGCGTGCTACACGGGATCCTGTACGACGTACCGTGCAAGCGTTTAAAGATAGCTTTAAATTTACTATTCACTTGATGTCACCTTCGAATATTAAACATCAATTTGCCGTGATGCAAACAAAAACTCTTCCCGAACTGATTGTTGGCTTTTTCAAAATGATATTCTACGCGTTTTACTATTCTGGTTTTGGAGTCTCGTTAATTATTAAATATATGTTTAGCATTCTGATGTCGCTGATGAGAGGACCGGCCAGCGAAGAGGTTGAAATTCAATCACCGTTACCGGAAATCGAAGAAAGGGGGCCAATACGATCGTTACCCGCTCTGCCTGCCGAAGAACCGACTGGACCGGTACAAGCATTCGGTCTGGATATAAGTAAAGAAGAAAATGGACAATATAAAATGCAACCGCATGAATCGCCCGCCTTGAGTCCATCATCATCGGTCGAGGAGACGGGTGAAAGTAGTCCCGAAGAAAATGCCGACCAACAACAGGCACAAGGTGAAACCGGTGAAATAGATGTCCCAATGACATTGGTCGATCTACTTGGCGGCGAAGCAGCGAAACGGGCAGCACAGGAACGTTCTGAAGCGCAAAAGGTACAAGAAGCGGCTATGGCCTCGATCGAAGCGGAACACAAAAAATCGACACAAACTACCGCCGAACCAGCCGCTGTACATCAAATTGATTTTTCAAAATATACTCATCGTGCTGTTTCGTTCCTTGCTCGTAACTTTTATAATCTAAAATACGTTGCATTGGTTCTCGCTTTCTGTATCAATTTCATGCTGCTCTTCTATAAAGTCACAACATACGGTGAAGATAATGGTGGTTCCGGCGATGACGAAATGAGTACAATATTTGGTTCAGGTTCTGGATCAGGTGATGGATCTGGCAGTGGTATGGGCAGTGGCGATGGTGACACTGTAGAAGAAGATCCACTAGAATCGGTGCACGTTGATGAAGATTTTTTCTATATGGAACACGTTTTACGAATTGCAGCCTTTCTCCACAGTACCGTATCGCTGGCTATGTTAATCGCATACTATAATCTCAAAGTACCTTTGGCTATATTCAAGCGCGAAAAAGAAATTTCACGACGACTTGAATTCGACGGTCTATTTATTACGGAACAACCTGAGGATGATGACATAAAATCGCATTGGGACAAGCTCGTTATTTCGGCAAAATCATTCCCCGTTAACTATTGGGATAAATTCGTTAAAAAGAAGGTACGCCAAAAGTACAGCGAGACATATGATTTTGATTCGATTTCAAATTTACTTGGTATGGAAAAATCAGCGTTTGCCGCTCAGGAAACAGAGGCTGGTGGTTTAATCCATTTTATATTGAACATTGATTGGCGCTATCAAATATGGAAGGCGGGCGTCACAATCACAGACAATGCGTTTTTATATTCACTCTGGTACTTAACCTTCTCGGTATTGGGCAACTTTAATAATTTCTTCTTTGCCGCGCATTTACTGGACGTTGCCGTTGGTTTTAAAACATTGCGTACGATCTTACAGTCGGTAACACACAATGGTAAACAACTCGTTTTAACTGTTATGCTGCTCACAATTATTGTATACATTTACACGGTAATCGCATTTAATTTCTTCCGTAAATTCTACATCCAAGAAGAGGAGGAGGAGGTGGATAAAAAATGTCACGACATGTTAACTTGTTTCGTGTTTCATTTGTATAAAGGGGTGCGCGCCGGTGGTGGTATCGGTGATGAAATCGGTGATCCAAACGGCGACGAGTATGAAGTGTATCGTATTATTTTCGATATTACATTCTTCTTCTTTGTCATTGTTATCCTATTGGCCATCATCCAAGGTTTGATTATTGATGCTTTTGGTGAGCTTCGTGATCAACTCGAATCGGTGAAAGAGGACATGGAATCAAATTGCTTTATATGCGGCATAGGAAAAGATTACTTTGATAAAGTACCGCACGGGTTCGATACGCACGTGCAACAGGAGCACAATCTGGCGAATTACATGTTCTTCCTGATGCATCTGATTAATAAACCGGATACAGAGTACACGGGTCAGGAGACGTATGTGTGGAACATGTATCAACAACGATGTTGGGACTTCTTCCCAGTTGGTGACTGCTTTAGGAAGCAGTATGAAGATGAACTCGGTGGTGGTGGAGGCGGTTAAAACAAACCAATACATATATGAATACAACCCCGTTTTAAATTATTAATTTTACTGACAAAAAATACATACACACTCTAGTCTTAATTAAAATTACCGCTAAAATACAATCATTTCTGAAATTTAATGAGAGACAAAAACAAATTTTTCAAATTCCACAAAAAATTAACAAAATTTTTCAAATTAAAGTCAATTTTTTAACTAACGGAATGTTTAACACTTACACATACATAAATATATTTTTTAATTAACTTTGAATCGAATTACAAAATAGTTTTTTAAAAATTCGATGTTTTATGGCCCCTCCAAAAAAAAAAAAACTTTGTGTACAGCCCAGAATTTATACGAAGAAACAAGAAATTTTGTAACCATAAAATTATATTTAAAAAAAAAAAAAAAATTGTAAATTATATTTTATCGAACGATAATCGCTCCAAATATTTAATAATAAAACCAAATTACTAATTACTATTTCCGTCCCGAAATAAAAACTAAAAATAAACAGAAAGCTTTTCTCTTTTAAATTCGCTCTATGAACATGTAATCAAACAAAAGAAGCTCAAAATTTATATATTAGAATTAAAAATCGTTTATAAATAAATAAATAAATAAAAAATTAGCGAATTATAAATAATTTATTAGTAACAAAATAAAAATTAATTAATTTTGTAAAAAATTTATAAAATAGATTAAATTAAATTGTGATCAAAGTTTTGCCTTTTTAAAATTTTTATTAATAACTAATAAACAAACAAAATTGTTTAAAAAACAAACAAAAAGATTTATAAAATAAAATAAAATCAAAATAAAATATTTTAAATATTTTGTAGCTGTATAATGGGACGGAATTTCTTTTGTTTTTTTTTTCTAATTTTTAAATATTACATTTTAATTATATTTTATTGATTAATTAAAAAAAAAAATTGTAAATTTTTAAAACAAAATTATTATAATAAATTATTTATTTAATATTACATTTTAAATAAATTCTATTTATTAAAAATAAAAAGATAATTACAAAAAATTATATTTTTATTTTTATTTTTTACTCGAGAGAAAAATCCATCCCAGGATTTTTATTTATAAGATGCAAAGAAAAAACCTTATGATCAGGATTACCCCTACGTCATAGAATTTTCGCTACACAATAACTGTGTTTCGCAATAACTGTGTGTTGCCTTCCCATAGTAAAAACTTAATAAAAAAAAAACTTCAAAAAAATTCTTCTGACCAGGATTATGGTGGACCTGGAAATTTGTTATTTCGATTAAGTAAGGGCTTCCATTTACTACCTCTTGGCCAATTGTAAATGCGGTTCGCTTGTTAGAATTTTTGCTACATCAATAAATGTGTTGCCTTCCCTTAGTCAAAAAAAATATTAAAAAAATTCTTCTGATAATAATTATAGTGGGCCTGGAAAGTTGTTATATTATAGGTTAAGCCCCTACTATATGATAACGGAGCAAAATTCACGCGCTTGAATGGTTAGTAAAATTAAATTCATAAGATGGTTCAGTCGAATTGCGACCGAAATTAATTGGTAATTGAAATGCATTGAGTACTCTACCCTGACTTTCCATTATTACGAACATCACAATTTCCTTCAACTAATGATACGTTGTTGTGAATTTGTTAATATGTGCGTGTTGGAATTTTTCGTGATAGGTAAAGGACCTACTATGTCCAGAGCTACTTGTTCGAATGGTAACATCGATGTTTCTGTTAAAATCAATGGTACTTTAGTCGTCTTACTGCTCTTATTTGCTTTGCATTTCTTGCAACTATTTATAAATTTTTCTACGTCGCGAAGCACAATAGTATTGGAGTCGTATTCTTTTATATGTCCTGGTTATTCCTTCGTGGCATCCAAGAAGTAGGTTGTGTTTTTCGTTAAGTATCAATTGTTTTGTTTTGGGATCTGTGATTATTTGTACTTTCGTCTCTCGTGGGTTACCGGCTATTTCTCTGAAATCTTGCTTGTTTGTGTCTTGCTTTGTGTCTATTGTTAACTTGTTCTTGCTCGTTTTTATTTGTATGGTTGTGGTTTTAGTGCTTGCTCTTGTTGATTTCTTCTCTTCGAACTCTGGTCAAGGCATCTGCTCCTGCGTTGTTTCTCCCTGGTGTGTGAATAATGGTATAATCATATTCTGCTAATTGTATTCTTCATTTTAAAATTCTTTTTGATATATTTTTCAAATCGCCGACATAGTGGTTTGCGGTCCGTTTTTATGATGGATTTTCTGCCAAAGACATACGGTCGGAAAATTTCTACGGCCCATTTGGTTGCCAACATTTCTTTTTCTATAGTAGAGTAATTTTTTTCTGCTGCTTTGAGGGATCTGCTCGCATAAACGACTGGTAGGTCGTTTTCATCTTGCAATTGGCTTAAAATTGCTCCTAGGCCATACTCGCTGGCGTCTGTTGTAATTATAAATTGTTTGTTGAAATCTGGGTATTGTAATATGGGTGGTGTGACCAGTTTATTTTTGATTTGCGTAAAGGCTGCTTCTGCTTCATTCGACCATGTGAACTTCTGATTCTTTCGAGTTAATTTATGTAACGGTTCTGCAATAGTAGAAAAGTTCGGCACGAATTTTCTGTAATAACTAGTCAATCCCAGAAATCCTCTTGATTCTCTCATTCCTCTTGGTTGCGGGAAGTTAACTATAGACTCAATTGTTTTTGGATTGGGCTTAATGCCGCTTGTCGTTATTATGTGCCCCAAATACTGTATCTCTCTTCTTAAAAATTGACATTTTTCCGTTTGTATCTTCAAATTATTTTTCTCAAGGGCTTCAAAAACGTCTCTTAGCTTGTTATTGTGATCGATTAAACTTCTTTCATATACTATTATATATATCGTCCAAATAAACGAAACATTTCAATCCCTGTTGCCTAAAAGAACATTGTTAATCATTCTCTGGAACGTGCTCTGTGAGTTATTCATTCCGAATGGCATTCGCAAAAATTCGTAGTGTCCGTAGTCGGTACTGAATGCTGTTTTGTGTCTATCCGACGGGTGTACTTCTATTTGATGGTATTCACTTGCCATATCTAAAGTTGAGAAGTATTGTGATCTACCTAGCTGGTCGAATATGTCGTTGACTAGTGGTGGTGGGTATGAACCCCCTATAGTAACTTCATTCAATTTTCTGAAGTCTACCACTACTCTCCATTTCGCTTAACCATCCTTGTCAGGTTTCTTTGGAACTACTAGCAAGAGACTGTTGTATGGGCTTACACTATGCGTTATAATCTTGTTGTTTAACATCTCTTGAACTTGTTTATTTACTTCCTCCTTGAGTGACTGTGGTAATCTGTACTGCCTTACGTTAATTGGTTTCGTATCAGAGTGTAGATTAACTTCGTGTTTTACTCCCGGGATGCTAGATAGTTTGTCACCTTTTATGTAGAATAGTTCTCCGTATTCTTGAATTAAGCTTAAGATTGATGATAATTCCTCGTTGTTTAAATCTTTGTCCAGTGTTGGTATTACTTGTTTTATAATTTCGTCAATTCTCTTCAGGTTCGCTACTTTTTTCGAAGCAGATGAGTTTATTTGCATTATGTTGTAATCTTCTAAGAGAGATAGTGTTGGTTCTATACTTTTTATTTCAACTCCGTAGTCGTTTATGTTTACCACGCTTACGTTTGTTTTACCCTCCGGGCCTACAAGACAATTCCCTATGAAAACACCTTAACATATTTCTTTCGCGTGACACAGATATTCATTTTCCGTGATTGTAGATAGTTGGACTAGCTGTTCGGTTCTGGGAGGTATGATTATTGATGATGGCTTCTCGTTAAAGTTTATTAGTTTTCCGTTTATTCTTAATTGTCTTGAGCTATATAAGATGTCTACTTTATTTTTGCTTAGGAAATCCCTTCCTATTATGCCTTGTTCACCAATTGGGAAACTCTTTTCTACTACCTGGAATTCTTGCCTAATCTTCATGGTTAAGTCTTTGTTTATGCTGGTTTCTATGCTTCCTAAGGACGTGATGGTTCCTTCTCCTATACCGCTTAGAATGGCTTTGTTCTTGTCTGTAATTTTTTCTTATTTAGGTGTGCAGTTATGTTTCAGGATTGATAACGGTGCGCCTGAATCAATTAAAAAGTTGACATTCGTCTTAGTCAAGACACCGATGCTCAAAGTTATAGTGTCGTGGGAATTTTTTTTTTTCTGAGATTTTGACCAGTATTCGATTATTTGGTACATTCTTCTTTTTTGATTCATCTGTTGCTTTATTTTAGCGGGATACTTGTAAATGTGGTACTTGTTTTGTCTATCTGTGGTAATACGTCTACTCTGATATTTCACTGCGTGATTTGTCCGTTGTCTTCATGGGTAGTTGGGTACAAAAGGTTTTCCAGTGTATTTATGCCTGATAATTGATCTTTGTCATGCTCGACAGTTGATAACAAGTTTACATTGTTTACTCTTAGGTATGTTTGTATTCTGTTTGTTCTTTCTAATTTCCTGTTTATTTCATGCGCAGGGGTTTCGCTTTCGAGTTTGTTACTTTTGAAGTTTTCGATCTTGCCGTTGGATTGTGTTATTTTGACAGTTTGATTATTGTTTGTGCTGATCGGGGTTATGGTGGATATTTGTGTGTGTGTGTGTTCGAATGGGTGTTGTAGCATTAGTTTGTGTGTATTTATTGTTGTCTGATTTACAATCCTCTACCGTGTTTACTTCTGTTGTTATCTGGACCTTTTCATCGATCATGGTTCCGTTTTTGATTTGAGTTTCATTCGAGTTGCGTTTATTACTTATATTGTTTTCGTTTTCTGTTTTCTTAATAACTAAATTGCTGTGCTTCTGGATGGCGACGGCTTCTGGTTCCTTATTAACTATATTGTTGTGCGTCTGGATGGCGACGGCTTCTGGTTCCTTATTAACTATAATTGGTTGATTTTGTTTTTCTATGTAACTCGAATTCTGTGAGGTTGTTTCTGTATTTTGTGTTTGTTTTGTTGTAAGTTTTGTATGATTATTGAATTTGTTTTTGTGCATTATCGGATCCGCTCGGGTTTTGCCTACTATTCCAACTGGGCGAGTCCATGCTCGTTTCCCGATTGTTGGTTCTGTACAAACTGTCTTTCGTTGTGTAATTGGGGTTGTGTTGAGATCAAGTTTATTCTCTTATTTGCGAATTTTTCTTCGATATTTGTGTTCCCTGCTTGCGGTTGAGGTTCATAATTATTGGTCCCATTTGGTATAAAATTTTGGCTTCCACGCAGCTTATTTCTGCATTCTTCAAACGTGTGCCCAACTGTCGTTCTACAAAACGAGCAGTATTTTGGCGGTCTGTCTATGGTATATCTCTGGTCTGAGGGTCGTCTATAGTTGTATCTCTGTACCATTTCTGTGTACTTGTCTTGATAGTTAGTTGTGTTCTGTTGTTCTTGGTTTTTATATCCATGCGAAAATGGTTGTTTGTAAGTCGTTGCTCGTTGTAAGTTGTTTACCACGTTACTTGGTTGAATTCTACTTATGTTTGTATGCCCATTGATTGTTCTTGTTGGATTTGTGCTATATCCTGATGCATACTGATTTGCCGGTTGTTGTGTATTTGATTGAAACCTCGAGCTGTTTTGTGGCCATATTCTGGATTTGCATACATCGTATGTATGATTTGGCGTATTACAGTAATTGCATATTACTGGGCTATTTCTATATAAACTCTGGTTTGTTTGGTTAGTATAATTTGGTTGTAGTCTTTCATGTGTCATCAGCATTCGCTCTATGTCCTCAGTTTAAAATTATATTGTTTAGTCCTCTTTTAAACGTTTGAATTGCCGTATTCCTCAAGTGTTTCGAGTATGCTTCGTCAATTACTGTTATCCCATACTTTGTTCTGTATCCATTTTTGTAGTATTCTATTATGTAGTAAATTTCTAAGTGATTCCCCGTATGACTGCTTGCTTTCGATGAATTTCCGTTCTAATTCGCCCAAAGTCCATACTTTGGTATACATGCTGTTCAAGACTGTTCTTAGTGTCTCGTAGTCGTCTATTTGTCTACTAGATATCCTTGCGTACGCACTTCCTGTTAATCTGAACTTGATCAAATTTCTGAATATCTTTTTTTCTTCCGGTTTTGTTAGTGTTCATGCTATCTGCCAGTCCAAGAAACCTTGTTAGATCTGTTGTTATATATTCATCATTCTCTCCGCTGAATTCAGGAACCATACTTGTGATGCTTTGCTGAATTTCTCGGGTGGTTGCCATTTCTTCTGTTTTAATTTTTTCTGGTTGTTGTGGTAATTCTACTTGGTTTGGTATTTCTTTATATTGAGTTGTTACTGATTCTGGTCCTTTAATCGGGTTGTCCGTTAGCTGGGGCTATCATACAAATGATATTCATACTTTTTCCAGTAAATATATTATTATGAAGTGATTTGCCAAATCGAAAATATTGTGAATGTCATTACTACTAATATATTTTCTATGACGACCTACACGCTGCACCAACACCATTAAACGTTGCATTCGCTACAGAAATATGCTGGGAAAAATATCAATTTTATGGCAATATACTAACTTGAAATGCATATTTTCCTTTACTAAATAGGAAGCGCTTATTACTAAAATAGTACATTTTACTATTTTAATGGTAACAATTTGTATTCGCATCTCTTTAAATTACCTATGTGTTATAGTAAAATGCTTTCCTATATTAAGCCACAATCCTGTGGGCTCCTATAAATTATAGAAATGTCTCCTATAATTTTTTTTCCGTGTACAGATAAAACATTGTGTAAGGTCGAAAAGTTTAGGTATTTACCCTTTTAAATACGGGCAATTTATCGTAAACAGTTTACCGTAAAGCAATTTATCGTAAAGCAATTCTGTGGTCACAATTCATAGTTGAAATTTAGAATGCATTAAATTAGGAAACTTGTACGATAGTAAAGGCAGACCACTTGACAATTACGAATTATCAGAATGTTTCCATTTTCCGGAAATACAGGACTAAAAAACCAAACAAACAAGCTACTATTAAAAAAATGGGATTGGTTGGAGGAATGTCTTAAACAACTTAAGCCGTTATTTAACATTTTTTCATATAGAGTTAACCCTCATATAACGCGATTAATTCGTGCCGCGTTATATGGAAACCGCGTTATTAAAAACTCGGAATTAGTACAAATCAGATTATTTGTACCGTGTTATATGTATATAAACCACGCTAAGTGAAATTCAGAAATGGTTTTACACTTTAAATTGATCCTTTTATTATACATTTCAAATTAATCCTTTAGTAAATTATATACAAAGTGTTTGGTGCATCGTTTGCCAAATTGAATTGGCCCAAAGGAGGAGTCATTTGCTATCTCTTAAGCCCCAATAACTAATTTTTGGCCCTACGGAGTTCTTTTCATTAGCTCTTAAGATATTTGAAATCTATAGTAAAAACTTAAAACTCAACTTAAGATTGCAAAAAAAAAAAAAAACTAAGAGTGATCGTGATCTTCGTTTTTATTTATTAAGTTCTCTAGTCTATCCCCTTTCTAACACTATAGACAATATGCCATAAAACCATTTCAAATACTTTACTAAATCACAAAATTTGTGTATCGGGGCACAGCGGCCTGATATTAGACATTAGCGACCAAAAACTGGTTTTGGCTTAAATTACATACATACATTAAGGGAGGGTCATTTGCTATCTCCTAAGCTCCAATAACTTATTTCTGGTCCTACGGATTTTTTTTATTAACTCGTAAAATGTTTGAAGAAGGAAAAAAAAACTTAAAACTCAACTTTTCATTGCAATAAAAAAAAACCTAAAAGTGATCGTTATTGGGGCCAGAAATGAGTCGTTGAGGCTTAGGAGATAGCAAATGACCCTCCCTTAATGTATGTATCTAATTTAAGCCAAAACCAGTTTTTATCGCGAATGTCGAATATCAGGCTGATGTGTCCCGATACACAAATTTTGTGATTTAGTAAAGTATTTGAAATGGTTTTTATGACATATTGCATAGTGCTGGAAAGAGTGTAGCGCTATGACCTTGCGGTCACGCGCTATCAGACATCCAGAAGTCACCACCCGCAGCATTTGACCAGCTCATGCTCAGTGTAGGGGTAGGGTTTTGGTGGTGCCCTTCCTGGATCGAGTTAGCTGCCAAAAAAGAAAAATGTATAGTCTAGTTACATTACCTTGAACACACACCCACGCCACATGATGCCTCCCTCCTGACTTCAATGATAGTTTAGCCGATCATTTCGTTTTTTTTTTTTTAAATGTTATAATGTATATTTAAAACAATACAATATAGTATAATTCAAATAGTAAGGTGAAATTTTACTTTACTCTAATAATCACTAAAGAAAAGATAGAAAAAAACACCATGATCAAACTGATTTTTTTCTTATTTTTTTCCCGCCTCGAAGAAACAAATGCCGCTACTTTTTTTACAGCTGACGAAACCCAGAGCTCTGCGTACTCGATAACCTGTATATGGAAAGATACCACGTCTGCACACTGCAGCTCAAAAAAAGAAATTTTGTTAAAAAATATAAATAATAATCAATTTGGGTTTTTTTTTCCTTTCTTCTCACGTTTCAATGGACAAAAAAAAATAAAAAAAAACACAAAACGAGGATTAGCCCGTTATAACAACAAAAAAAACTAATACTTATGTTGTTTATCTACAGCTAACATCTGCTTCCCGCAACACGTCTCCCACCACGTTACCGCTCCAAACGGTCGTCTTCGTTCCAGCGGTAATTTGGCGTCGCTTTACCGCTTCCAGACCACCTGAGAAATGCCGTTTAGCCTCGTTGCAACGATACTGTTCGCGCCTTCAAATTGATGTAGGTTATCTCCCTTTTTTTTCTCTGGTACTGAATATCTCACGGGAGGAAAATTTGCCACGTAATGACACACCAGGGTTTTCGATGACTGTATTTAATGAACACAATGCTCAGTTATATCGGTTAGACTTAATATGAATAATTTTATATTATTCACGACCAGCAATTTTATATTAAATTTTACTTTCTGGTTGGTTTATGTCCCGATTTTTTTTATTTCCGATGATAAGCTTTATTTGTTTGTTTTTTTTTAATTTTATTGTTTGAAATATCCAAAAAAAATATCCAATGAAAAAAAACAGCTTGCTTACTTGCTTTCAAGTTTCCACCCGACTGACAATCACTTTTTTTTTCGTTCTTTTCCTACCCAACGACCGCGGACTAATATAAAAAAATTCTCATCAGAGCCATCTATCGTTTACCACACCAAACTAACTCACGATAATTTTTAAATCGTCGAAAAAAAAGAAAAATTCATTGGATTTCTTTTTCCTTTTTACGTTTACTTTTAATGTCTGAGAGTTACACTTATGTTGTATAATTAACGATTGTGTTTGGCTAGTGTGTGTGTGTGTGTCATGATTTCCAGATTTATAAATGACCCGGTCGTAACAAGAGGATAGACTAGCGAATTTAATAAAAAAGTGCGAAGATCACGATCACTCTTAGTTTTTTTTTATTGCAATGTTAAGTTGAGTTTTAAGTTTTTACTATAGATTTCAAATATTTTAAGAGTTCATGAAAAGAAATCCATAGGGCCAAAATTGAGTTATTGGGGCTTAAGAGATAGCGAATGACCCCTCCTTTGGGCCAATTCAATTTGGCAAACTATGCACCAAACACCCTGTATATGGCCAATAAGGATGAAATTTGGCTATTCCTTAACCGATTGTGATAAAATCTGACATGTACGTTGGAAATGGGATTCTAAAATGATTTTAAGATGAAGTTCTGGAATGTGGCCAATTAGGACGGAACTTGGCTATTTTTAAAGGATTTTAGTGAAATTTAATATACGCGAAGGAAATAGGATTCTAAATTAATTTGTAGATGAAGTTCTGGAATATGGCCAAGTTCCATCCTTATTCGCCATATTCCAGAACTTCATCCAAAAATCATTTTAGAATCCCATTTCCATCGCGGATGTCAAAGTTCACTAAAATCCGTTAAGAAATAGATAAGTTCCATCCTAATTGGCCATACATGGTTTAATTTGAAATGTAAAACCTGTATACCAATTACTTTCTCAAAGTCCAAGATTTGAAGGATGCGTTTAATAAATAAAATTATATACAAACATAATACAAATAGAATAGACATGAATATTTGTAATTTTACATATTTGAGTGTAGGCATTAATAAAATTATAAACTTAAAAACTTAATTTAACACATATTTGAAGTTTTTCATTCGTCATCACTGTGAATAGTTATTGGCCTAACCGTGTTTTTTCTAATGGGTGGAAAATCCTCTTCACTTTGCCAATTTTCATCTTGGTTTTCGAAACTAGTTTTATATGGTAGTTCTGCCAAAGCCTCTTTATATGGAGCTAAGCAATTCTCTAGTTCTCGTTTAAACTTTCCACAGCACACCGTTAAAGGATCATTCTGAGTGAAATGAAATTCTAATTCCTTAGCCAGATCTATTCGTTTTTCACATCGTCTAAAATGAACTTTGTCACAGTTTCGTTGTTAGCGTTTTCTTCCACCGACACATTTTAGGTAGATGCATTAATGTAATCCAATAATTCCTCTTCATTGAAAGGTGACGTGAAACTTGAATAAGAGTTTTGTCTTCATCATTTTCCAATCTGTCGAAAATAGTTTGGAAAAATTGGCGAATGTAATATATTTTAAAAGTTTGGATGATTCCTTGGTCCAATCAATCAAATGCAGTTAGGAGGAAAAAAAAAACAATTTTCACATTTGGATAAATTAGTTCCTTGCTATGGCTACATATAGTAGCGTTATCAAGAATCAACAAAATTTTGAAACCAACATTTATTTCCATCATATAGCATTCCACTTGCGGGATAAAACAATTATAAAACTAGTCGGCAGCTTGGATTTATTAATATTTTCCATTGCTCGAGGACTTGAAAAACAATTTGTTATCATAGGTTTTATCAACAAACTTCTTGATAAATTGCTACATACCCATATGGACAATGATACGTTGTTTAGAAGAGTTAAACCGTGACGCCTTTCATTTTTCAAATTGTTGGTCCGAGATGGCAGTTTTTTCCTGTATATATTCCTACTATCCAGTAAATTTCTACGATGATGGGAACATTAGTTAATTCTGGAATATGGCCAACTAGGAAGGAACCTAGCCATTTTTTATCCGTTTTTAATGAAATTCAGCATGTACGATATAAATGAGACTCTAAAATGATTTTTGGATGAAGTTCTGGAATATGCTAAAGTATGATGGAACTTGGCCATTTCTTATCCGATTTTGCTGAAACTCAGCTTGCACGATGAAAATGGGATACTAAAATGATTTATAGAACAAGTCATTAAATACATCTAATCACAACTTTAGTATCCCATTTCCAAGGCACCTGTCTAATTACATCTAATCATTTAAGGAATAGCAAGTTCCATCGTACTTTGCTATATTCCATCATTTCATTAAAAAATCATATTAGATTCCCATTTGCATCGCTAGAGTCAACTTTCACTTAAACAGGTAGAGAAATAGGCAAGTTCTAGCATACTAGGCCATATTCCAGAAATTTATCTAGAAATCATTTTAGAATTCGTTTCCATCGTACATGCTAAATTTCAGCATACATACAATGAAAATGGAATTCTAAAAGGATTTTATACAAAGTTCTGGAATATGGCTAATTAGGAGGAAACTTGGCCATTTTCTATCCGATTTTGATGAAATTCAGCATTTCCAGTGGAAATGGGATTTTTAAATGATTTTTAGATGAAGTTCTAGTGTTCAAGGGACACCTTACTACAACGGACAACTTTTTAGTCTCGTGGATATCCGTTGTAGTGAGGTTTCTTTGTACATCCCAATCGAACACCGTGCAGATGAACTTGCGTTATAAAAATACCGCGTTATAGGAGGGTTGACGGTATTTTCCATGAATTTAAGTTGATTTAATCCATTGTTATAAGTTACAGAACTAAACCTTTCATTCGTTAAGACACATTCATTTACTTAGGCAGAATATTTTAAAACTTGATAATCACAACAATATAAATAGTATGTATGTTTATATTTTACAGATTATCATATCTTAATTTACTCTTCATCGTCCGCTTCTGTTAAATCTGGGTGAAAGTCAGGCATGCCTTCGTCGAAGAGATCTTTATAAAAATTTTGAAAATTGGTATCAATTAAGTGCAACGTGCTCAATAAAACCTTTTTCTTTGCCTTAATTATTTTTATTGGACCTTCCTAGCAATTTTAGAGATATCAGCGTTAGTCAGTTGGTTAAAACCGCGCTTTCGAATCCTAATTATTTTAAATGGTGTCTCGGCGTCATGAGCAGTCTTGTAAAAAATACTCCCAAAATTTTTCGTTAAACGAAACCATTTTATATTTCGATTTTTCTAGCCCATAATCCTTAAATGAGCTCTGTTACAATTCATGAACGTGAAATCGTTTTTGTCGCTACCGCACCTTATAAATTGAGACCAATCACGAGTATGTCCCGGTTCCAAAAATGTATATAGTCAATCGTCTCAATATCGTTTGATAATGATGTAATAATGACAAACATGAGCGCCACTTATGAATTTGTATATATTTTCGCAGGTAATATTTGGATATGTTCTTAGACACATGAAACCACTTCATTTCTAACCCGGTTTCCAATGGCCTCATGCCAGATTTAACAATATAATATACCTTTGAAGAGTCATGCGAGAAAATTAGGAAGCAATTTCTGCTTACGTTACCGCCATAATGGATTGTTAAATTGAATGTATACATATTGTTACGAACTGTACTTCTGAGTTCGTCTGGATTTTGTTTGTCCACTTCCCACTGGTGGGGGGTATGAAACAGATTTATTTCCTTGTCTAACGATTTAAAGTAAACCAAAAACGGATCTCTGCTTGCCATCGGTTGTGTTAATATACCCTCGAAATTTCCTTTATTACCTATCATAAATCATCTTCATTCTTGGACGTTCTGCCGCATCGTAGTGATCCTTTTACTCTTTTAGTAAAAGCAGCATATCTGTGGCTTCTAAATGTTAACCCTAGTGTTCGAAAGATTTCGGAGTACTTAGACAACGAAACGGGTTGCGTCTTTCCCATGACATACAACCTTTACATTTTAGATAAAAACTTAAGTCTGAATTACAAACTACCTTAACACGTTAAAAATATAACAAGAATACATATTGAATCAGCACATCAAATCGAAACCTATATGGTGACCGAATTTTTACATGTAATAAGAAGCGCGTATACTAACATTCAATCATCTAATTCCAACAAATAACGCAGTTCCATATGAAGGTAATAATGCCGCTAGCCAAATGCAAAAATAACGAAACAAATGTACTATCAGAAGCATTCAACATTTTCAATCCATTGGGATGGCTAGTTTCACCAGTAATTAGAGCTAAAATACTTCTACAAAATTTATGGGCCTCCGGAATCGATTGGGATACTAACATATATCCATCCATAGAAGAAATGAGCCGTTAATTATGAAAGTGGTGCAAGTCCATTTTTCAAAAAATTTAAGTTAATGATAACAATAGACAAATAAAAGTATAATCTTTCTAACGGTGAACAATTTATAGTCAAAATAAAAAAAAAAATCCTTTATACTTGTTCAAAAAATAAGAAAATTCAAAATGCCATATGTTTTTTCATTTATTGTTTCTCTATTCCTTCATTTTCTCATTTCAACAAAATGTGGACTTGCCCCACTTTCAAAATAAACGGCTCAAATATTGCTTAGCTATAAAAAATAATTACCGATTTTAGAAGGAATTACATATTATAAATCGCTGGGTAAATTACACGAGAAATTCAAAAATTGAACTACATGGCGTTTAGCCAAGCCTTCACTGCAATAGTTTAGATCAAAATCAAAGATAAACCCAAGCCAACATGTCAAATTATCAACTTGAATAATCAAGAACTAGAGTAAGCTGTGAGTTCATCACGACAATAAAGGACTCTACAATCGACGCTGAACCAATCAATTTAAAATTACACAAAGGGAGAAATAATAAAATCCACAAAGTCCATTTAGAACTCGCATGCGATTTACCAACAGAACAAGTAAAAATATTATTGAAAAATAATATTCCGGTATTCACTTGACGGGCATTCAAACACATCCAACCCTTTATTATTTCTATGTATAAACTATGTAATTTTGTTCCCTGAACGGACCACTATTTTTTGGTAAGATTAAATACTTGCCTAAAGATATTTCTGCTTAGATAATTCTTGAAAGAAAACGATGGTAAAATGAAACGCACAACAAAAATGAATATCGCTAAAACCTAAAACGATTACTGTAAACGTCGTTTTTGAAATAAAACCAGATTGAAACCGTTTTTCTTGAACAAAACAAAGCAGAACGCTTACTGTAACTCGAATCGATCGAGGCCGTCTTGATGATAACGACCTTAAATATTTTTTTTTTTTTTTTCGCTGGCGCTACATCCCATAGAGGGATTTGGCCGCTTCATATTGAAGTTTCGTAATCATTTTTTAACGGATAATGAGTGATCAATTCATTGATCCTACATTAACCGCAGCCGTGATTTTTCATCACCCGCCGGGAATCGAACCCGGGACCACCGGAGCTTAAAGCAAGCATGCTAACAACTGTGCCACCGGGGCGGCTGTTTATTCCATTTACCATGCACATAAACATAATTATATGGAATATCCGTGTAGATATACTGTCGAGCATCTTCATCGGTTGTGTTCAGTGGCGATCCTTCGAAGCTTGATGGCAGAATAATCGAAACACCGGCAGCCAAGTTCTCAGCGAGTCCTTAAACATTTTGGATATGATATAAACAAGAAACAACTTTTAAAATAAAACATTTAATTTATTATCATGATGATATTTCATATAAAACAACTAAAATTATTTTTTTTTATTTATATCTCCATTCTTTGACAGCTTCGACCAATCCAAACTAAAGTTTGCTCGTCCATTTGCTGGCACTTGAATATGAGCGGGTGCTTTAAATGTATAATTGGTGGCAGACGAATCCTTATCTGCTTGGAGAGACACATTTGGTTGGAAAGCCTGTTGTACTTGTTGGTAATGTGGATCAATTTTATCTCCTCCTTTGCGTGAACCCATTGCGACCGGATGCGGATTTTCTATAAGCTTCTATAAGCGATTTTAAATATACCAAATCGAATTTATCAATGAGAATTCATTTGGTTGTGGTTGTTTTATATACAAATAAAAATAGAAACAGTTCCGGTTGCAAACGATGTTATGTTATGTACCTATATGACGCAATGGAATATCTGTTTATTAAAAACAAAAGAGGTTCCCCAATTTTGGTTTTCTATGAAATAATGATGAAATTGTTAAAACGATAACACAAAGTCTAACAAATAATTTATTCTTTCAATAAGATGTAATGACTCAACTATTAAACTGAAAATAGTTTTACTTCACTATTTACCGCTGGATGGCATCACCAACAAAGCAATTAAATATTCTGCTAATTTTTCATTATGATTTTACTGCCACCTACATAATAACACAGCTCTCTAATATTAAATAGTGAAGATACATTTTTTACATATTAACTATCTCTCTAACGTTACTACTGCCATCTATATAAAAATTCAAGAATCAAAAAAATGTGTTTAATTGTGGGCGGTTGTGGAATATATTCGGGGTATATTGGTCATTTAATAAAATCTTATTTAAAAAATAAAAATTAGCGAACTTTACCGTTACAGTAAATGAAAAATGAAAAAAAGTAAAATATTGAAGTGAAATTAATCTAAAAAATTAAAAATTAAATAGATAAATAATTTTGTTTGAGAAGTACTAAAGGATAAAAAAAATTCGGGGTAGGCTGTATCTTCTACTAACGTCTGCTGCTAACGTTTATAAGCGATGCGACGATGGCACGATGTATGGGTTTGCTAAAATAAATTTATTTATAATTAGCGTCATGAAATGAGAGTACAGTGGTCGGTGGTATGGTACGAGAAGTACGGTATGAAGCGCAGGGTCTCAGCGGTGATGTGCCTGACGAATGTGAGATCCAGACAAGTGTCTCCCAAAGTCGTCGAGGATAGTGTGTTGGAGACGCAGTCACGAATTCGGGTTTAGCGATGACATCGATGTTGAAATCGCCGCAGAGCACAAGAGGTATATCGGAGTCCACACGGACATATGGTGGTACGTACTGGCTCCGCGGGAGAATTCGTCATCTGCTCCTATCAGATGAGGCATTCTCCCTTTACAGTGCTCTCTAGCATTGTGAATCGCTACTTTGTATATCTAAATTTTAATTAAAATTTATGTCAAAATTAATTATTTTAATTTACAATAAATTATCTGGCACAGATTCTTTACGCATAAATTGACACCAGAATTGTTCCAATTAGATGAGGCGTTCTCTCGCTACAGTGCTTTCAAGCATTGCAAATCGCTATTTTGTAGTTTGAATTTTTAATTAAAATTTATGTGGAGATTAATTAATTTAATTTATAATAAATTAAAAACCACTAGTTTTTTTACGCAAAAATTGACAACATCGGATCTCCGATCGGATGAGCCATTCTCTCGCTACACTGGTTCAAGCATTTAAATCGATCGAAATCAGAGGTTTAAGATAATGCTTATAGTTGATGAGTAATTGCTTACGACTAAGGGCTAAATTTCGGGTCAATTTTCTGAACATGCGGTGTAAAACGTTATCACGTCAAAATTCGGGGTGGGCTGTATCATCTACACGGTCGTAGGTGTTTTTAACTTATGGGGTGGCGTTGCAATCCATCGCAAATCCGTGAAGTTCTATTCGTTTGTAATTGAACCTTTCAATACAATGACTGTTGGCAAGATCACCCTTCCACCACCTGAACCTTTTGCATGCTGAAATTTTGCTACTCGTCTGAATGAGTAACCATATAGGTGAGGCAACGATTGCTTGTGAATGACCTGTGATTTTGTTGGGATGTTATCCCCCTGGATTTCCGTTTTCTCTGTGAGTATACTTTTGATCAATAAATAACAACGTGTGATGCTTTTATTGTACAATTTGCATCCAGCCTACCTGCAGTCGGAAACTGTATGAAACGGATTCAAGCAATTTTTGCAGGCCTTTATTTCTTTAATTTTATTGAATCGCTCTGTTGGGCTAATGCTCAAAAACGAAGGGCAGCTAAAAAATGCTGTCGAATATCATTACATAAACGGCCATTTGCTTTTTGTTGATTTGAGCTTGAGTTAGGAATTGCGAATGAATTATTTTTGGACATTGGTTTGCGTTCGATATTCGATAATGACTCCAAGATCCTACATTTCTCAAAAAATTCACGAAATATCTTCCATGTTGGCATGTCTTTAGAAGAGTTCTGTTTCTTGCAATCTTTAATTGACTCTCTATCCAGTTAACAAAAGGCGCATGACAACAATTTCTGAACATTCATCGAGTTTAACGTCATATCGTCGCTTCCAATTAAGAGTATTACATCTGCAAATCAATATTTTTTTTGGAGAGGCGTATCAAGTTTTTAATGTTAAATTTGGCCTAATTTTTTTAAATAAAATTCTTGCCACACTGTTTTTGGGAAGGACTTTATTTAAAAAAAAATTAAGTCGAAATTAGCATTAACAATTTTAAGGCCTCTCCAAAAAATTATTGATTTGCAGATGTAATACTCTTAATTGGAAGCGACGATATGCTTCCAAAGCTGTATAACATGTGAGAACACCACATTGGTGAAGCGTTTCATCTCGTTCGCACTTGAATTTTGGGACAGGTTGTAAATCAATAAGTGCGTCAACATGTCTCTTAACAACCAGCCTTGGATTATCAAATCGCTGAACTAACTCTAATTAGGCACGTAGCACGTTGATATCCAACGGCCTAGCGATTGTCTGGCCTCCCTTAAGACTATTTATCACTACGGATACAGAAATCTTACACTCAACATAGGTCTTCGCAGACCCTTAATATGGAAGTTCGTTGTGGCTGCACGCAATCACCCGATACATTTCAAAAAAGCATCGATCCTATCGCGAATCTCAACGGCCAAGGTGTATCCATTCAAATCCCATCGTATGGCATCACTACGATCAAATACGATTCGGAATAATCCGAGATACTGGAATTATTACAGGAGTTTAAAACTGTTACCCGCGAGTCAACTAACTTAAACGCTGTAAAGCGCAACGTAACTCATTGCATCGAGACTACGGGGCAACTACGGGAAGCTTGGACAGCACAAGGAGTTTGTCAACCTTCTAAAAGTAATTGGGCAAGTCCACTATACATAACCAAGAAAAAAGACTGTAACTGGCGATTATGCGGTGACTATACAGAACCCTAAACTCGGTAACAAAACCCGACCGTTATCCAATTCCATTCCTGATGGATTTCACACACCAACTCGAATCATGAACCATATTTTCAAGGATCGACCTCGTTCGTGCCTATTACCAGGTACCCATCGATGAAAAGGACATTGAGAAAACGGCGATCATCACTACATTTGAATTGTTTTCACTCGGTGTTTCGAGAATTGGCGTTCGTATTCCTCTACATGGACGATCTTCTGATCGCCTCATCAAGTATGAAAACACCTACGTATAGTTTTTTAGCGGTTAAAGGACGCGGGATTGGTAATCAACCTGAACAAATGTGAATTCGCCAGGGACAAAATATTCTTTCTCGGATTTCACATCTCAGCAGACGGCATGTTACCCGACAAACATCAAGTGAAAACAAATCAGAATTGTCCACGACCAGTTACAACCGACGGTATTCTTCGTTTTTTGGGAATGATAAACTAGTATCGTATTTTCCTACTCAAGGCTGCACACGACCAGGCAATTCTGTACGACTTCATCAAAGGACGCAAAAAGGACAAGTCACCAATAAATTGGGACGATGAATCCATTAAGGCGTTCGAGCTATGCAAAACAAAACAAGCCAATTTCACTCAGCTGACTCATTCCTTTCCAAACGCTAATTCCGCTATCCTCGTTGACGCATCAACTACAGCAATGGGAGCGGTACTGCAACAATTTACCAGAAAAGATTTGGCAACCATTCTTCTTTCATTCACAAAAGCTAGCTACAGCACATGGATTTCATTGCACAATACACATCAGATATTCGTCATATCCCCGGAGACAACAATGTCGTCGCAGACACGTACGCTTATAAACCGGCGTGCAACGGTATCATTGAACGGTGGCATCGAAGTTATTATGTTGCAATAATGTGCGTAGCTGAAAAACAATGGACAAAATCTCGACCCATAATACTGCTCGGTTCAAGAACAACCTTTCGAGAAGACTCTCAAAGCACAGCAGCTGAACTCGTCTATAGAGAAACCATATACGACTGCCAGCGGACTTTATTCAAATCGAAAATACAAACCGCAATCCGAGTTCATCACACAACTGCGTAATCAATTCACAGACATAAGAACATGTAAATATGTGTTGGTACGAACAGATGCAGTCCGGCAGTTACTACAACCTCCATATGTGATCAGATGTAGCGAGAAGTACATTAATGTACTGATCAAGGCAACGTTTCATAGAGGCTCATAAACAATCTCCAGTTGCGTCGGACGAGGTACCACACAAACCAAACTGTGCTTAACACACAACACATTCAACACCACCTACCATACTAAAACAGAGTAACCTTCAACCTCGCGGATCAACCAAAGTCCAGAATGGGCCGTTCCATCGTCAAACCGGTTCGGTTCCGCTAATTCTCTTTTCGTTCACCAGTTCACTGTGGGGTAGAATAGTGTGGCGACCCCATAACGTTCCAAAATTTTGTAGTTATTGTACAATTTATGGTTCATTGGTAAAAATCAATAACGAGCCGACAATTAAGCGACATATTGGGTCCGCCTGTTACGTCAAAAAAAAAAAAACATTCGGGACAAAATTTGCGTGGTTAAAGTGGTATAGTGGCCTATATCAACATATGTTGAGCCACAAAAATTACCACGAAATAATTGTGAATGGCAGTTGGTGCGTTTTTGGTTTTATGACTAAACATTTTTATAATTATCTACTCGTTCACTTTTACTTTGTCAAGCGAGCTGTAAACATCTAACTGGGAAGTGAACATAATTTTTGTATTAACAAATTATTTAATAAAATTTGGATGAAATTTATAACGTTTGGAGAAATAAGCTGGTTTCATTATTGTTTTAAAAAACGGAGAATGTGGAAAATACATCCGCACACTATGAAGAAACTATCGCATGTGATGAACCTCATGAGAAATCAAACATCTATTATCGATAGTATCTACAGTACGTCAATAAACGTCAATATGCACTCACTTTACTTGTAAACTATGTCAAATATGCCCAATATGCTCCGAATATAGTCCAACCGCCCTCATTTCAACACAGCCTGTGGTAGAATTAAATACCAAAACTTAACATTTTTGATTCTTAAATTTTTACATAGATGGCAGCAGTAACGTTAGAGAGACAGTTAATATATAAAACATGTGTCTTCGCTATTTAATATTAGTGGGGTGTGTTAGTATGCAGGTGGCAGTAAAATCAAAATGGAATATTAGCAGAATATTTATTTGATTTGTTAGTGATGCCATCCAGCAATGAATAGTGAAGTAAAATTATTCCTAGTTTAATAGATGAGTCATCATATCTTGTGAATAAATTGTTTATTGAACTTTGTGTTGTCGTTTTAACAATTGCATCACTATTTCAGATTCAGATTAAATAGAAATCGGGGAAATTCAATTTTTATGTTAATAACCTCGTTAATAGGCATTGGATTGTGTGTTAAACAAAAAAAGATCGTTTTGAACAGAAATTGTGTGTATATTTATGTATATAAAACAACTACAACCAAATGAATTATTTATTGTTTAATTTAATTTCGTATAGTTAAAATCGCTTATCATCCTATACAAAATCCGATCCGGTCGCAATGGATTCACGCAAAGGAGGAGAAAAAATTGATCCAAATTACAAACAAGTACAACAGGCTTTCCAAGCAAATATGTCTCGCCAAGCAGATAAGGATTCGTCGACCCCCAATTATACATTTAAAGCACCCGCTCATATTCAAGTGCCAGCAGATGGACGAGCAAAATTTAGTATGGATTGGTCGAAGCTGCCAAAGAATGGAGATTCAAATAAAAAAAAGTGATTTTGTTAGTTTTATATGAAATATCATCAATAATAAATTAAATGTTGTATTTTAAAATTTATTTGAGTGTTTATATTATACCCAAATGATCGCCATTACGACCTCGACCAACTCTTACCAGTTTACTGAAGTATTACCTATCTTCGTTCTCATTTGTTTTGTTGAAGAAAAACGTTTTCAATCTGTATAGTGATTCCGTGCAACATTAGTGTGAAAAACTATAGTGAGGTTTTGAAAGCTTTCATAATGTCAATTGATTATTTTTAATTGAAAATTCATAGAAATTATTCAAGGACAAAAAATCTAGTTAATAGTTAATTCTGCTAAACTGTACGGAATTCCCATACAGGTTTTATTAAAAACGACGTTTACAGAAATCGTTTTAGGTGTTAACGGTTCATTTTTGTTGTGTGCTTCATTTCAAGGTTTACTTAAGTAGAAATCTACATATAGGCTAGTATTTAACCTTACATCAAAAAATTAATGATCATGCATAAAAAACGTACCAACAAACGTGTTTGAATGCCCGTTGTTGAAAATTATGTTTTATCTTTTTCAAATTTCAATAAAAAGCTGGACTATTTATTCTGGGACGTATTTGAGTCTTCGAATTAATGGAATCTTATTTGAATATAATCAGATTCTTTCGTTTCTTATTTAAATCAAATACGAATCTTATACTGCGAAGGGTCGAATCAGAGCCTTCTATAGTAGATTTTTAGTGGTATAACTTTTCACTGATTTCCATAGGAATCCATAGTAAAAATAGCGTTTTTAGCTTCAAATTTTTCAATGAAAAAAGCAGAAATGTAAAATGTTTATGCAAAAGTATTCTACAAATCTTTAGCAGCAATATACAAGAAAGATATATTATATTGGTATTAAGTAAATATTAATTGCAGAAATAATAAAATTAAATTATTTCTAAAATATATTTTTCGAACTTTCATTTTGAAAAATACATCAAAGTTAGCTCTGACGAATTAAAATATTACTTGCCAAATTTATCTTTAGTTTTACTAGTGTACGTTAGATGTCTAAGATTTATACAAAAAAATACGAAAAAAATTGTTTAATCAAAAAATTATGACACGTTCTTAATATTTTGAGAATTTGTTTTGCTTTTCCTACAATATTTGAACTTGAAATTTCCCCAGGTGGCAATTTTTGGTACAATTTTTCAAAATTTTTACTACCATCTATGTAATGTATATTGACTTAATGCACACGATTTGTAGTAAGCTTTTCTTTTTAATTTGACCAGCACCCTGATTCTCTAAAAAATATGATAATGGGTAAACGTGTAAACCTGTGAAAAGCAGTGCTTTCTTTTATTAGTTTGAAATTTTGGATTTTATTTGAAGTAGTAGCCAAATCGGAAAATTTGCGAATTCAATAACGTAACCTTCGCATTTTGCAAGTTTACACATTTACCCATTATCTTATTTTTTAGAGAATCAGGCCCCAGTGCTGAGATGTTCTAACATCACTTTCGATTCGTTTTCGATAGTATTTTGTCTCTTGTAACAAGAACAAAATTGTACTCTATTTCCTTTTTTCATTACGATTTTTCTAATGCGATCTCAGCCTATTGCATACTTACTTTTTTCTTCACGTCGATAAAATATCGTAAATAAAAATTTGAATGATCAAAAGTGATGAATGAAAGTAGAAGTAGAATGATGTTTTATGCGAGCATGCTGAGATCGCAATAGAAAAAGCATGTTTGTCTGCTCCTACGAAATTTGTACCACAATCACTGCATATTTTGAGACAAATTCATGTTCTTGGTAAGAAGCATCGGCATGCGGCTTAAAAGTCATATGTTGACAGGTCATACTTACAAATTCGACATGAATTGACTTTGTGGTGGTTGTAGGCATATGAATACAGCAATGTAGCTCTTTGTTGTTTTATTACAGAGGAATTTCACTAATTTTACGCTAACTGGGCCTGCATAGTTTACCCTGAAAATTGTGAACGGTGGTGCTGTTCAGCAGGTCATTTCCGTCTAGAAATAGAGTTTGCGTTATAATTGAGGCCGTGAGAACCATAGTGGCCTAACTGAAAATTTCACAAAATTAACTTTATAGCCTAAATGAACTAGTAATAACGTCACTATCGAAACCTAAATGTCCTAAAAAGTTTTTATTAATCATAACGTTGATATTAGCACAATAACGTTAATTAATTTCACAGAATAGAGAAAAAATAAAAGTCCATAGTAGCCTATGCGACATAGGCCACCTTTGCAATCATATAGTAACAAGACCGTAAAAAACAAAATAGCCTATCACAATTAGGCCACTACGAAGTTTTTTTTTCTATCTAGTTATCATTTTGATGAGTTAGGTCAATTTGTTTCCTAACGTGTGTGTAGGATATTTCATATCGTTTTTCATTGTGGTAATTATTTTTAAATATTTAAAAATGGATAATATCGATAAAGAAAGTATTGATAACGTGGAACAACAACTGCGAGGTAAATAGAATATTTATCATGGTTGTATTAAATATTAATTGCATAAAATAGTTTACTAAAGAGTTACTTGTTTTAGTAGATTTGTTTGCTGATAATAACGAGCCATATGAAGATTCAGGTTCAGAGTACCTGCCAACAAGATGTCCATCTCCACTTTCCTTGGATCTTGCAGTGTTGCTAGGGGATTGTGAAAATAATGAAGAACAACATAAAGCTAGGAAGCGTAAACGTGTTCCGAAAAAATGGATGAAAAACGTTAGAAAGGAGAAGCGAAGGAGAGGTGAGCAATACGTAAACATTAAAGGAAATCTTGTTCCACCCAAACAAATTAATATTAATCTTCCATGCCTCTGTGCTAAAAAATGTCACGAAAAAATTTCTCCAATCCAACAAAACAAGCTGTTTGAATCTTTCTACAAACTTGAAAGCTTTGACTTACAGACATCATATCTATTTTCTTTGGTCAAAGTTGAGCCTAAAAAACGAATGACACTTCCTAACGGTCAGGTTAATTTAACAAGAGAGTCCAGGCGGTGAAACTCAAGAGTTTATCAAGTGCCTAACTCTGATGGCATCCAAACCACAGTTTGCAAATCATTTTTTAAAAAAATATTCCAAGTTAGTGATGGAAGGTTAACCAGAGTCGTAAAAAATAAATTAATAATTCCTATGCCGCCGTCAGATAAAAGGGGCAAACACAAACCAAAAAATAAAACAAATGATGGAAAATTCCAAGAAATTAAAACGTTCATTGAACTTTTTCCTAGATATGAATCGCATTATACTTTACACAAAAGTACCGAACGAAAATTTTTAGCTCCTGATTTAAATTTAAATAAAATGTATTCTTTGTATTTTAATCAAAATACCGAACCAGTCTCCTATTTTATATTCAGAAAAATATTTAATGAAAACTTCAACCTTTCCTTTCATACACCAATATCCGATTCATGTAAAAAATGTGACAACCTTGAAATAAAAATTAAAGCTTCCGATTCTGTAGAAGAAAAAAATCAGCTTACGACCCAGAAATAAATTCATTTGGCAAAAACAGACTCTGCCAGAATTAATTATACCAAAGACAAAGAACTTGCTAACATAAATCAGGATGTCACAGTAATTGTATTTGATTTAATGAAAACCTTACCAACACCTGTAATATCAACAAGTATTTGCTACTATAAAAGGCAGCTGTGGACCTATTGCCTTGGTATACACAACGCAGTAAATAACAACGTAACAATGTGTGTATGGGATGAAACTGTTGCATCACGAGGGCCTCAAGAAATTGGGTCATGCTTGCTTAGATATATTAAAGAAAATGTACATACAAAAAACTAATTTTGTACTCTGATCAGTGTGGCGGCCAAAATAGAAATATTAAAATGGCCACATTCTGCCAATATATTACTGCCCATCCAGATTTTATTGTTGAATTTATAGATCATAAATTCTATGTGAGTGGACATTCCTATTTAGCGTGCGACCAAGATTTTGGTTTAATCGAAAAGAAAAAAAAAATGTTCAAAAATCTATTCGTCGTTCCCGATGATTGGTGCGAGGTTATCAAGGCCGCAAGGAATAAAAATCCTTTTAGTATAATGAAAATGACAAAGAACCATTTCTATTCCACAAAAAATCTGGAAAGAAATATCACAAACAGAAAAATGACAGCTGAGGGCTCCAAAATGAAGTGGCTGAGTATTCAGTGGTTAAATTATCAAAAGTTACATCCATTTAAAATTTTATTCAAATATTCAAATAATGAAGAAGACGTATTTCAGCATGTTAACTGTGCAAAACGGAATTCAAAGAATATAGCTAGCATGGACCTGAATTATTTATATCCTGAAGGAAAACCAATCAGTGCAGAAAAAAAGAAGGACTTAAAAGATCTGCTGCATTACATACCACCTGTTTATCATGATTTTTATAACAATATCAAGGAGAGTACCAATGTAATAAATGATGCGGGTTGGGGGAGCTCTGATAGTGATTAGTTTAGTAATAACTTTGGCCTATCTTTTATTTTATTTTCTATTATATAAATTCTTTGGATAACATAGTGGCCTATCTGAATAAAAAATAATTATAAAGGGGTAAATGTGTGAAGGTCTATTAAATATAAATAAAATAAACATTTTTAAAATACATATGAACATAAAAAGTAGTATAAAACATTTATTTATTTAGTAAAATTCATTTAAAAAAAGATTAATATATTAAATCTTTCTATTGCATAGTATTGATTTTTGTAATTAGGCCACTATGGTTCTCACGGCCTGAATTGTACTTCTACTTGGTAAGTTTTGATTTGCTTTTAAATTATTTAATCCGGGTTCAAAAGCTTCCTGCTGTGCTTTTCTAATTATTAATTAGAATAGCAATTAGCATTAATTATACTGGTTTAAGGGGGAACACCACTGTGACCTACCATTTTCAAGTGCTGAGTTTGGTATTTTTTTTTGAGAAATGGGTTGGGTTTAGAGAAAAAAAAAACTTTTAGGCTATATTTGGCATATATTTAAGTAAACAAAAAAAAATTTGTATGTAAAAAAAAATACAAAATGGCGGCGCTAGAGTAGCTTTAGTAGAAGTGATTTTGCCTAGAGTCGCTCCACTGCACGCAGTAGAAGTGTCCTAAATTTGCTCCTGGAACAAAAAATAAAATATTTTCATGAAATATATTAGTTTTAGCATCGAAGTACATGAGGAAATTAAAAAATTCGAAAAAATAAAAAATTGAGACAAGTTTGAAGGAAAAGTTTCATTTTTCGACTATAATTTTCGTATAAAAAGTTGTATATCTTTTTTAATTTTTAATGAATCAAAAAAAAACTCATGTACTTCGATTTTAAATCTATTTGAGAAACTACAGTTAAATTTTCAAGTCGATTGAACAAAAATTGATTGAGTTCTGCTGCGTGCAGATTTCCAAAACACGGTTTCGAGAAAAACGCGTTTAAAGTTTTTGGTATCAATAACTTCTCAATAAGAGCTCTCAGGAAAATGCTTGAAAACCTTCTAAAATAAAATTTTTTTAGCTATAAACGAATTTGTATCATATTTTTGAGGGTCTAAAGGATTTTTTAAAGGCAAAAAAAAAATCGATTTTTTGAAAATCTCACAGTGGTGTTCTCCCTTAAAATAGGAGATGATTTAAGTTTTTGATTTTGCGTTATAAAGAATTTGTAGACACGATGCAATGCTGTGAACAAGCCATTGCAATGACGAGAATGATGCCATTGGCTATAATCGGCGTTGGATTGTATCTCTATAGATTATGTTGTAGCTCCAGCAAAATGTTGATATTTTGTTCTTGATATTCAACGCCTGTAGGACATTTTTGAGCAATTTAGAAAACAGCATTTAGCTCTAATCGTGGTATCGGTATTGTTTGGTTTAACGGTGCAAACTTTGGTTTGACAGCAATTAATGTAATTTCGTTGTTTATTTTGCTGCACCATATGCTTGATTAGAGGCATCACAGAAGCCATGTAATACAAGTTTAGCGCCCCTGGTGTAATTTATCCATCGGTGAATTATATTTTCCTCCAACCGCGGTAATTTCATTTTCTGGTTTTAACATCAGTTTGCAAGATTTATGTGGAGCTCTTCATCCTATCTTATACGAGAAGCGCATAATTCTGATAAAATTCTTCGTTGATATTGTTGTTTTATCTTCTGATAAAGAGAGGGTAGTCCACATAGGCATAGTTTTGAATGATCTTTGAACTAACTGGATATCTGCAACATTTTTGTAGCAAATAAGTCACAGAATCTGTTCCGTATGTGATAGTTTTTATTCTATAACTGCTCATTGGCTTATTTGTTTTAAACCGCCAGGGGATTCGTTGAAAATTCTTATCTTTGCTGCTATTTTGATTTGTCTGAACTGTTTCTTAATGCCCGATGCAATCATAAAACGATGTTTTTTCCACCTGGTCAATATTGCCGTTAAGTTGTCCTGGAATGTTGGGCCTAAATGAATCATTTCCTTTAGTGATGTTCCTGTTGTCGTTCTGCAAGAAGCACCAAACACTATCCTCAATCTCGTGTAGTTGTGCTATCTTCCTTATTGGCAGAATGATAGGGCATGAGGCCCTAGTAAATAAGATAAACATCTGTTATACAATCACTATAATGAGTTCATGAATTTGTGATATTGCTTCAAGTCTTCGTTCTTCTTGAATCTCTTTTCAATTTGAAGTACTATAGCTACTGCTTTGCCTTTAGATTCTCCTATTCCTGCTTCTTTGAGGTTGTCATTGTCAAGTGGCATCCGAACCTAGTTGTGTGTTTCTTCATAGTACTGTTCACATTCGACTTTTTCAGATTATTAAAAGCGCTTTAATTGCTTGTATATGTATGCTAATGTCACATTTACCCGGGTGGTTAGATGCTGCTGTATTGAGTTAGACGATCAGATACGATTCATCCTTGCGCTACGCATTTAAGACGCAGATTCCTTTTTACGAATTCTAACATCATTTCTTCATATGTGTCAGTGCCTATTAAAAGATTAATAGCGAAGTATCGAAAGCAAGGTCGGCTATGATTGTATCCTTTTGTAGTTCGTCATCTAAACCTATGGGGATTATGGAGCTTGGCTACCTGACCACACTTGTATGCTGTGTTACTCCACCATATAAATTGATATGCCCGTATCCAGTATACCAACTGGGTTGTCACGGTATACTTTTTAGCTTGTCCACTTGTTAGACCGTCGTTCACTTACACGCTTTATTTTTAATAGTTTGATACGAAATATAATTTCGCCAAATAAAACAATGGACTATACATATTTACGTTTATTTATTTACAAGAATTCAGATAAAATTTCTTCTTTGCGCGCGTTTACAAACATGTATTCGAGTTTCTGGCTTAAAGAAGAATGAATATAAAGGAACTGAAAAAATAAAAGATGGACGAAATGTCCCTACTTACAAACAAAAAATAAATGTTAAAATAATGTACCGGCTTTTTGTGCTTTCACTTTAATTCTTGCGCCCAAAAAACACTTTACGCGCACTTATCATCGCCACACACTCCCCCTCCAGTGGGTCTCGAAGAGAAACACGAAACCTCCTGAAAACGCTTCGGAAGCCTGACAACTCGACCGGCCCTGGTAAACATGGGACCAGTATTCTGAACGCAATCGGAAGCGAAAGTAACTCGTCTATCTGGCAACGCCCCTTTCGGAACACTCTCAGTGTCAACCTCGGATGATATAGCAACTCTCTGGGAGTGATCTGGTACAACTGCATCACCCCAGGAAATCTCTGAGAAACAAGGCTTCAACCTATCTATCGAAACTCTACTCCGATGGCTTCCTAACTCGAAGTCAAAAAATTTTGAGAATCGGTTTATTACTTTATGTGGGCCAGTGTATGGTGGTTGTAACGATTTTCGTAAAGAATCGGTTCTTAAAAACACGTGTGAACAGCTGTTTAAATCTTTACTAACAAAAACTTTGTTTGCGGCATACCGTGTTGCTGAAGCAGGGCCTAATTCCATGAAATGATGTTTGAGGTCCTTAACGAAATCTGACTGTGGAATCACTTGTTTGTTTGTTTCCCAAAACTGACCTGGCATTCGAATACCCCCACCATAGACTAACTCTGCTGACGATGCTTCTAATTCCTCTCTATATGTCGTTCTAAGCCCTAAAAGGACGGAAGGCAATATCTTCGACCAATCTGCTCTATTGTGGCACATAATAGCAGCTTTGAGGGTCCGATGCCAATGCTCAATCATGCCGTTGCCCTTCGAGTTATATCCAGTTGTTCTGATTCTTGGAATTAAGGTGCTTAAAATACCTTCATGGATTGAGGGTTAGTGTTATCAGTTTGCTGCTATTAGGATATGAGATATGCGTAAATACTAAATTTTTTGTTTACATTTTATTTTCAATTGACTGGTAAATGTAATCAAGATTTTTTTCATTAGTCCATTATTTAATCCATTTTTTTAGCATTTTAGTTGATTTTAATGATTGAAATGTATATTTTTAAAGGTTTTTGTTTCATTTTGGGAGAGGTAGTTACCCCCTCTACCCCTCCCTTGTATCCGCGCCTGCATCTACGCTATTAGTCAAGGATTCGAAAACTTTTCTTCGGAACTGTGCAGGGATATATGGCCTCGACTTACCCGTAGACGTATCGAAATACAGGGTCCTGTACGAATTAAATTGTAATGGTACTTGCTCAAACTTCAACGTTGTATTGTCATCTTTTAATAATTCCAGCAATTCTTTATCCTGAGCTTGTGCATCGGCAATAGCTGCATAATCTATACTCTCGGCCAGCTCTACTGGTTCACGCGTAAAAGTGCGTCCGCTACAGCATTTTGCGCGCCAGACACGTGTTGCACATCTGTAGTGAACTGCCCTATGTAATCCAATTGTCTGCGTTGTCTAGGTGACGCCTTTTCAGAATTCTGCTTAAATGCGAAGATCAATGGGCGATGGTCAGTAAATAGTGTAAACTCTCGGCCTTCTAGCAAAAATCTGAAATGTTTTATACTCAGGTAGGCTACCAATAGTTCCCTGTCATAGGCGCTATATTTCTGTTGTGTTGGAGTAAGCCGTATCGAAAAAAAACCTAATGGTTGCCATATTTGGTCAATCTGCTGCTGAACTACTGCTCCTAATGCCGTATCTGACGCATCCGTCATAATTGACAAACGTGCAGAGATTACTGGATGGGCTAGAATTGTTGCCTCGCACAACTTTAATTTGCAATTTTGGAAAGCCTCCACCGTTTCGTCTGAGCAAACCACTATGGGGTCTTGCTGTTTTTGCGGTAATCCTTCAAAAAATTATTTAATAATGCCTGATCGCGCGCGGCTGATGGAACAAATCTTCTATAGAAATTTACCATTCCTAAAAATCGTTTTAATTGCTGGACAGTAACTGGTCGTTCGAACTGAGCGATGACTTTCACTCGCTCTTGTGATGGCAGCACACCCTCAGCGTTAACTGTATATGGCCTAAAAATAATACTTCGGTCTGTGCGAAAACGCATTTACCTATACGTTAATGTCCAATCCAGCATGCAAGCGTCTCTGAAAGACCAATTTAAGGTGTGTCAAGTGTTCCTCTCTTTAATTTGACGCGATCAGAATGTCGTCTAAATATATAAAACAGAAGTTCAATCCGAATAACACGAAGTGCATGAGACGTTGGCACGAATGAGCTGCATTTCTCAGCCCAAACGCCATTCTGCAAAACTCAAATAAACCGAATGGCGTTAATATTGCTGTCTTGGGTATATCATCCGGTGCGACTGGGATTTGATGGTACGCACGTACCAAATCAAGGGTTGTGAAAATCTTACACCCTGCCAGTTGGAATGAAAATCCTGCAGATGTGGTATGGGATATCTGTCCGGAATGGTTACATTATTGAGAGCGCGATAATCATCGCATGGTCTGTATTCCCCGTTCTTCTTACGAACTAAATGTAAAGGGCTAGACCAAGGACTACTGCTGGGACGACAAATTCCCCATGCCATCATTTGTTCAAAATACTCTCTAGCGATTTTCAAGTTATCTGGTGAAAGATGTCGAACTTTACAAGCCACTGGTGGTCCGCGTGTTCCAAAAAATGCATTACTTTGTGCTTATAACAGACGTCTCAACAGCTACGTCTGTTGTAATTCCGTCTACTTCGGACAACAATGCGCGAATGTCCGAGCGTACGTTGATTTATCTAATATGGAAAGAGAAGTTTTTGATGAAAACGTTAAGGAACCTACCACAAATAATGAAGTAGCAGGATCGATGATTCGGCGTGCCTTAAGATCTACCACGATACCCGTGTGCTTCAGAAAATCCGCTCCCAATATAGGCATAGAAACCTCCGCGACGATAAATTTCCATACGAAACTCCGCCTTAGACCGATATTTAATTTAAGCACGCATGTGCCAAAAGCTTTAATGCGCGTCCCATTGGCGACGTATCAATAAAATTGTTGCTGGTTTCTTGCACTGGTTTGGAAATTTGAGGGAATGACTGATACATCAGCTCCAGTATCAATCAAGAACTTACGGTTGGAATATTTTTCCAATATTAATAGGCGACTGGTATTTAAATCATCATAATACGTCGCCGAAAGTTGATGATTTATTGGTTTTTTGAATTCGACTGACTGCTCGCATCACCAGTAAAAAATGCATGATGGTTACAACCTTGAGCACACTTGCGAGCCTAATCTTTGAAGCGTCTATGATAGAAACACTCGCCATTTATAAGCTGGGGTCCACGTGAACCTGAACGATAACGACCTTGGTGCGATTGTGATCTAGACGAACTACGGGCTCTAAATTTTCGATCTATAACGCTGAAACCTCGCGCATCATGTGCGACTCGAACTGGGCCCATCGATCGTCAGGATTGGCTTCTTTTTGCTGTTCAGGTAATAATGCACTGTCCGAATTTGAAAAAAACTTGGTACTGGATGCCACCGAATGTAGTTGGAACTGGGACATAGTTTCATGGAACGTCATCATTCAGGCTAACATTGTCAAATTTAGATCCCTTTCGAAGGATGACAGAACCATCTGTACTTGTTGTGGCAATCGTGACATCCATAATTGTCTTAGTGATTCATTGTTGAATTTACTACCAGCATCCAAACGAAACTTTTCCAACAATTGTGAGGGCTTCCTGTCTCCCAAAGTGAGTACATGCAATAGGTTATGGAGCTTTGTTTTTTCGGATATACCTAGACCTCGAATTACTTCTTCCTTGAATGTTGTATAGGGTGTTGCACTTTTATTTCTATTGATCAGAGAAGCAAACTGATAGTGCAAACGTGAATCTAAGGCGCTTACAGCATGTGAAAATTTGGTGGCTTCGCGATTAATGCCCGCCACATGAAATTGCTGCTCTAAAATCTAAACCATACGTTCGGATTTTGATTAAAGAGTGGTCGGGATATACTGACGAACCGGTCAAATCGGATTCGGTGAACTTTCTTACTTTTCTTCCCGGCATATCGCCATCCGTAGAAACACTTTCCGACAATGTACAAAGGACACGCGCTGAAGATAAATGAGCGTCCAATAGCTCCCGAGCCCTAGACTCAATCAAATTTTGTAACTCCTCCGCTGATAAATTATTTAACTTGCCTTGACCTTTCGCGGGCGCACCTGCCTTTTCAGGTGAGGCATCGGCTTCATCATCGGAGACACCACCCACGACATAACGCGTACAATAACACACGATTAAAAAGATTGCGGCGAATACAAAAAAAACAAGACACGCAAAAGATAACTATAATATACTGAGACGCAACCAGAAAAAAATGAGAGCTAGCAAAAAATCGGTACTTAAAATTTTAAGTTGAATGTTTCTATGTCCGCTTATTATGAACTATGCCGATTCACGCTAACGCCAATTGTGTTGTATCGGTGTATATAATTATGCTACGTACGATTATGTGGGCCTCTGTATACAATTATATTATTATATATCCTTATATTGTTGTATTACGTTGATGGGTAAAGTTGAATTGCTGCATATAATTCTGTTGCTGCGCGCGTTCGATATACTAATGCGGCTGGGTATTGAATCACGTGATAAAATGTTGCGACGTATGTTAATGTATACAGCAATGTTTTTGTATATATTTGTATTACGGCGTATAATTAAAATGCCTATGTAGGTATGTATGATGCTGCTTAAAAGTGCATTGTATACTGCTTGCAGGTTGTGTACATAAAAAAATGTGCTCGGCAGTATTGTTAATTTTTTTTTTGTGGACTTTTTCATCAAAAATTTGGTCAAATCACGTCGGCTGGTCACCACTTTTATATGGGGATTATGGAGCTTGGTTACCTGACCACACTTGTATGCTGTGTTACTCCACCATATAAATTGATACACCCGTATCCAGTATACCAACTGGGTTAGCACAGTACTTTTAAGCTTGTCCACTTGTTAGACTGTCATTCACTTACACGCTTTATTTTTAATAGTTTGATACGAAATATAATTTCGCCAAATAAAACGATGGACTATATTTACGTTTATTTATTTACAAGAATTCAGAATAAAGAAGAATGAATATAAAAAAACTGAAAAATAAAAGATGGACGAAATGTCCCTACTTAGAAACAAAAAATAAATGTTAAAATAATGTACCGGCTTTTTGTGCTCTCACTTTAATTCTCGCGCCCGAAAAACACTTTACGCGCACTTATCATCGCCACAAACCCAAAAAGTTCTTGTTTGGAAATGGTTTAGTGATATTTCTCAGAACTAAAGCATTGGCTTGTATTTTGAAGGGCGCTGCAAATCATGGACTTAAATCTATTGCTATCTGTTCATGTGATCGTTTTTTTGATGCTGACACTCCGGAAACTTCATAGTTAAAACTCTTATCTTTGGCAGGCCTAGTTGTAAATATGAACCCATCGTAAATATTCTGTATTTTAACTAGGGCTGTTACTAATGATACTGGGCCACGATCCACATCAAACATTGAAAAGTTTTGGTTGGCAATAGTTTTTTGATTTTTCAAGTGTATCAAAGTAAGATGCCTGCCTTTGCAGGTAAAACAACTAATTTTACTGCTGCAACTTGTTGTCGTGTGGTTCTGGATGAGACAATTTCTGCCCAATTGTGCAGCATTTCCAAGTGATTTCTTTCGGAAATATTCAGGTCTTTGAAATGTGGACATTAATCGGTTCAAAGGTTTTTCTGACAGCATACGCAAATAATACTTGGTTGTGTATTAGCTACAAAAGCGCTTTATATATACTCGTCTTCTGTTTTCAGAACGTTTTTGTAAAATCTCCCATGATCGATCGTAGTTATCTACAGTGGGTTCTAAATGGTTCACTAATTTCCCAGCCGACCTATTCTTCGGAAGTGTCCATGCATATTTTTTTCATAAAGGTCCATGATCTCCATTCTTCATATTTTCTAATTCAATTTTTAAAGCTGGTCTGGATCTGTTGTTACTTGCAACCTCGATATAAACAATTTGTTGTTAAGAGTAGAGTTGAATTCATTCTCCTTTATTTTATTTAATGTTCACATTTTTTATACCATTAAATGCTAGTATCAGCAGATCGATAGGTTTGGAGTTTAACCTTTATGTGACTGAATATTAAAAAATCTTGTTAGCAGACTGGAATGGTACAAATGTTCCCAGTATAAATTAATAGAGAATTTGACAAAAAATTTAAATTGTTTCGATTTGAACAGACAATAAAATAGCACAAATAACGGCAAAAGAAAACCAAAAATACGACGAAAAGAAAACGCTAAATCATAAGAAAATGTATATTCAAATCTGCATTTGGGTACAATTGTACCCAGTTCAGTCACATAAAGGTTAATGATCCAATGTTAATGAGTCAACAGTGCCTCGTTTAGATGTGTAATATTACAAAAGAGCTTGTTGGCTTGCCTCACTAGCCAATATAAATGCAGTAACCTCCTGTAAATTTATATCAACCAACAGAATTGGCCCCCCATCGTATTTCGCTTGGGGTAAAATTGGTTATGAAAAACCATTGCACTCAGTTGGATCGCTATTTGATTTCTAAATAAAATACTGTTTAGAGTCAGCAAGCTATACGGGTAGCACGTAAAAGTATGTTACCTCTTCCTGGAAACTGAATGCGGCCGCCTATGGATAGACTCAAGAATAGAGTTCACCTTTAAAAAAAAAATGCAAACCAAAATTGTTGCGTTTTGTGATTGAACGTAATCTATGAAATAATGTAGTGGGCATTTTTTTTTATTTTAGGTAAATTCATCACTGTCCTCTTACTCAAAAGAAATACAACGCTTAACTCGGGCTCGATTAACTATAAAAGAAAAGTGACAAATATTCGACATTAAATTATTTTCTATTATGTTTGTTATTATTTCGTTATAATCAGCAATGAATTGAAAATGACTGTACGTTCTATTATCGCTCTTATCTTTGTTGTTTGTTCAACTGGCTTAACCCTTTAATTCACTATACACAAGTATATGTATGTATATTTCAAAAACCGTTTATTTTCATTCAGCAGTATTGGGTTAGCAAAAAAAAAAAAAAATAATCGATCGATATGCAATCCTTATCACACATTTTTATTCAACGAATAAACGAATATCTGGCGTCATTCACAATTACATAGTGTTAGAATTCACAAGCAAGCACTGTAAATAAAAAAATACTAAAATTATAATGGAAAACAACCACAAGCCAATGGATGCTGATGGATTTGAAAAGTGTACCCAGAAGCTTGAAGATCCAACGATTGGCAGAAAGTCTGAACCAGAGACAATTCATTTTACTTATGTAACACCCGCACATATTCAACCAACCAGTTATGGTGGACCAATAATAAATATTGATTTTAATACACTTTCTGATGGCCAAACTGAGGGTAGCAGCCATCCAAGTAATACAACAGAAAAGTGAAATGTTTATAATTTGGTTTAATGTAATTTAATATAAATAAATATCTTGTACAAATAAATTCGCATTTTAACCGGATTCTAAGAATTCTTACCTTTTATAAATATGGCCTCATAACTATGTGATAAGATAAGAATAGGTGAGTATATAAGTATGGTTTAAATTTTACTCAATATTGTTGAACTGTCACTCAAATTTATTATTTTTATTTTTTATGTCGAGTGGATTTGCAATATAAATTTGTGGTTGATAACGAAGCTCTGTGATTTCGTCATTTATATAAACAAAGAAAGGTTTCGTGAAAATAATTTGCTTTATTGATGGTAAATACGCAATTTACAGTATGTCGTTGATAGCTTAATAAATATAACCGTTGATGATTTTGGCATGTAGTGACGTTTAAAATATAGAGCTTGTTAAGATAGTTATGTGTAAACTCGTTCATTGGTTGTACCACCTACAACAGTCACCGATACATTATAAAGTGCAACATAATGCCAACCAAAGTTACTAAACACTATACTATCCAAGCCAATGCTTCCAATCCGTTCCTGATTATCAATTAAATTCCAACACAAAATTTAATATAATTGCTTAATTTTTCCACAAATTCTAAAATTAAAATTTAGAATCTTCTAAAACATGAAACCATATAAATTTAATTTCTAAATTTGCTAATTCCAGAATTATCTAAAATCAAATTAAATAATTAATTGCTTATAACTCTATTCTGCTTAAATCCCACTGCACAATAGTTCAGATTAATCAGGAACATATGTATAACATAACAACTCGAGTATAAATCAATAACAATTCCTATTTGTACCCATTGAAGAACAATTAGCACAAAATTCATGATTTGGCTCAAAAAAAACCTAATTAAAATTTAACACAAGGTTTACGGAGCGCGTCAATTTGACGCATTTTCGAATTCACATAGAAAAATTCGGAAATCGGTTAGATTTATCTCGTACTATACTTTTGCCTACAATTATGCATTTCGCGAGACGAATATTTGGCAAAATTTATTTTCTTCTACGACTTCGAATTACGAAGTTTGCTATGTCGTATACCTATCTCTACGGGGACACGTCAATTTGACACAATGGTAACGCAGTGCAAATACTTCATTATCTCACGTATCCAGTGGCTGTTACAGGGTTACTTTATGTTCTTATTATGTAGTGTAGAAAGCAAAGATAAAAACGAAACAAAAACAAAGATGTATCCACGTCAAAATCAAAACAAACAAAACCAAAGCAAAAAGGTTTTTCACACATAAATGCTGGATACTGTACAAAAAATGTAGGTACCGGATCAAATATATCCAGAGAAAATTTCATTTTTCAATTAGCCCAAATATTGACCTTCAAGAGCCTCCATACATCAGCACAGCGACAAACTGTGAAGTTTGATTTTGCAAAAGAAATAGAAGTAAGTACACTTGTAGAAATTGCAAGATAAACACATAAAATTGAATATGATTTCTGTCATTTCCGCGTAGGTCGCGTTTTTCAGTAGGGGCTTAAAAAATTAATTTTTAACCGGCAATAATAGTTTCTCTCAATACCGTTGGTAAAAGATGGCTGAGAACGTTTCAGAACATGGGGATTGCATAACAACATGTAATTTTTTATTTCTTACTAAATTGTGAAACAATTTTTTTTTTGTCCGAACTGACCAATCAGCTTGCAGTTTTCTTTTTATTATTATGATGATTTTGATATCAATGCACCTGTATGACAATGTTCCTTTAAAAATTAATTTCTTATTTTACAAAATGTTTATTTGTTTAACATGGCGTCAAATTGACGTGTGCCGTAGAGATAGGTATATAAGAAATTTCCGTAAACCTAGTGTTAAACCCGTAATTTCAGATTCAATTTGTTTTAGGAATCTGCCAGGTTCATGAATTCTATAACTAATATAGAACACATTCTTTTGATAGGATCTGTGTAAAGAGCGAACAAGACGGCCTGTACAGGCACCCCTGTTTGTTCTGACGCCACGCAACACAAACCAATATCAGTGCGTTTTTATATTTAAATATGACTAAAATCTGATTTTTGCGTAATATGTTTTAGCGTTGGTGTACCTATAACGTATATGTATTAACGTTCTCAAACAACAAAGAGGATTTTTTTTGTTTTTGATTATCATGTAAACAAATCGCAAGAACCACAACAACAAAATTTCATTTTTTATTTGTCACTAAGCGTCTTCCATTGGCGAAAGCAAACTACTCGCAAGTACTTGTATCTACTCACAACTACCCATGCTCATACGATGGTGTAGAAAACAGAAGTAGTTACGCATAAAATTTGCGCTAGTGGATTTTAGTTGCGAAAATTCCAATAGATGGCTTTTAGACCTTTTTCGATATTTTTCGAGAGTTTTTTATTACGTTCGAGTTTTTTTATTTTTTGATGATGTAAAATGCCAAAATTATACAAAATTATTTTATTGTTGAAGATACATTTTTAAGAAAAATGTGTTTAAATATCAATGCGGTAAACATCAATGCTTTCCTTTTATTACATATCCATTTTTTTTGTCATATTTTGAATTTAATTTTAAATATCGCCATTACTATAATAAACAACTTTACAAAAGACAAAAAAACAACTAAGCAGAAGGCTGTGTTTTACTTGTGTTACTCAATTTCTCATTCCATTGGGTATCTACTCGCAAGTACTTCCAAGTAGCAAATTTTGCCCATTGGAAGACGGCTTCTATAATAAACAACTTTACAAAAGACAAAAAAAACAACTAAACAGAAGGCTGTGATCTACTTGTGTTACTCAATTTCTCATTCCATTGGATATCTACTCGCAAGTACTTCCAAGTAGCAAATTTTGCCCATATACATAGAAACTATACACACCATGGTGTGCTGGAAATCAGTTTTAATGAAAAGTTTTGTCACTAAAAAAAAATAATAGTGAACCTTGGTGAAGTGAGTGTCCTGAGCTCGGAACAGTTGAAATTAAAATAATTCCCATTATTATGACTTGTCAATCAATAAAATAAAGAGGCTATCTACCCACAATACATGTACCAAAAAAAAAAAAATTACCCCTCCCCGTAATTTCCATAAGGGTTTTTAAGATCTACGATATATTTTACCCTTTTAAAAAATGAGAACTTTCCTTAAGCTCCTGGTAGTTTGGTTTCGCACTGATAAAAATTTGGTCTACTCTCTACTCAAGGTATATACATAGAAATAATGGTATGATATTGCGCATGTAGCATGCTATCTCTTTCTTATATTTTTACGTCACGTGCATGGTAGTTTTTTGTAGTTTTATTTTATTCGTATTGTATCATAGAAAAATAACAAAGAGAACAGAAACTAAACAAAAATTGTGAAGCAAATTCAAAAACCAAGATGGCCGAAAAATTCATGATGGCCGGCAAATTCTTTGGTTTTTTTTTCAGTAGCGTCGCATATTTCTTTAGGTTTTATGCAAATATGTAGTATGTAATAATTTATGTAAATGACGTAGGGTAAATATATTAAAAGGAGCATAATTAATATAAAAAAGTTATTGTTATAAGTGAACCAACATAATTATAATAATAATACTTATGTATGTTGTGTAAAAAATGGTTTACAGTTACTATAATGAACATAAAAATACCAATTTAGAACATAGCTAAAGTATTAAAACTTTTAAAACTTGTAATAAAGTCATATGGAATGCAAGATCTGACTTCAACAAATTTAAAAACAATCAATACACTTGTAATAAAATTTTCTCATATGTGATTTCGTTCATTAGACTCCCCTAATATTGAATATAACGGGACGCCTATGGTTTTTCTTGCTTTCGTCATGTTGCCATGACGATTCATATGCGTGGTCAAAATAAGTTTTTTGTGTGAATGAAACTTGAAATTTTTACTTTAATTACAATTTTATGAAATAAATTTTTTTAAATTTTGTATTTTGAACATTTTAAAACATAGTGAATTTACTAATGTGTACAAAATAAGTGTAAAAAATTCGAAAATATTTAACCCTTGTGTACGCACCCGGCTACCCGGGTAGCCATTTGAACATTAAATATTTCTGGGGACTGCAATTTTGAAGTTAGACGTTTCTAGCTTCTTGACATCCAAGAATTGACTATTAGTTTTCGATTTTTATCTCAAAATTGGATAAAAATTATTTTTTGATAGAGTTATGTATGAATACTTTTCTTTACCCTTCTAACGCACACCCGGCCACCCGGGTAGCTAGAACAAAATATAAGGAAAATGCTTAGTTTTATGTCAAATAATTTTAAATTGTATATCCCTATTGCGTTCCGCCATTGTAATTTCGTATAAAAATTTAAATCTATATTATTCTACACGAATGTTTTATATTTTATGTGACCAAAACCAACCACAACCTATTAGTCGCACAGTATACTAATAACTTTTCCTCATTTGTGATTTTTTCGTTCCTCGTTTTCCACTTTTATTATAGGGGAATTCCCTTTATTTATTTTTGGTTTTTATTCACTAAAATACTAAATTTATAACATAATGGCAACAACATAGCGGATCCAACAAAAAATCGGTTGAAAAACCTGAAAAAATACACTTGGCTACCCAGGTGGGTCGGGTGTGTACTAGCTTAAAATTTTTCGGGTATACACACAAGGGTTAAAATGATTGTGTACAAGTGTTATAAATATTTGTAAACAAATAAAAATTTATTTACCGGTGAAATGTCATCCCTTTTTTCTCAATTTTTACTTTTTATCTGGTATTTTTGCACTTACACACACAACACTTATGAATGATTTTAACAAATAAATTTATTTTTGGAAAGTACACTTTAACTTTTTATTCAAGAAATGCCTTATAAACTTTAAAAAACTGAAACCTCAAATGACAAAATTTCTCCTACCAACCATTTGGCGTTGGTAAAAAGAGAAAAAACAAAAAAACTGGCTTCAATTGTTTTTATGATTTTACATATATGGGGTTTTTGTTTTATCTTCTACCCTTTTCTTTATTATCTGTGTATTGTACAGTGGTAGACATTCGTATAAACGCACTATGTTTTTTGAATTTACATAGTTCTAACAGTAAAGTGTTTTGATTTTTTCAAGTAATCTAAATTGTGTCTATCATCTTAAATCTGTTGCTAAGATAAACCGTTAGTAAAAATTTTAATGGTTTACTTTAATAAATTGAAAAATCTAAATTTCAGGTGGACATTCGTATAAACGCACTTCTGATAATGTACTAAAATAAAAACCAAAATTAGCAATTTTTCATATATTATTTTATTTAATATTTGGTCTGGCCCCGACCTTTCTGAATAACTTCGAAAATTCGAGAAGGCATTGAATTTGTTAAATTTTTAAGGGCTTTCAGATCAATTGTGGCCCAACATTCACGGATGGCACTTTTCAAATCTTTAATTGAATTATATTGCTGTTCATTTCCATAAACTTTTCGGGGAAGGCCCTCTAAAGGTTTTCGATAGGATTGCAATCAGGACTGTAAGCTGGCCATTCAAGTAGGGGAATGTTTTTCTCGAGAAACCACGGTGTGGTCTCCTTCGAAGCATGGATCGAGGCATTGTCTTGTAGAAAATTATAATTTTTGTTGATGTTATTATCCAGATAATTTATCAAAACGTCTTCCAAAAGTTTCACGTACATACGGATGCTCATTCGTGAAAAAATCACACTCTGCCAATCCGTTATCGACGACATGTATTTACGAGCAAATTTGAGCGGATTATTCGTATACATGGCCGTTAAAAGTGGTTTGATCCAAAAGTTTGTCCATTTTATGTTCGGTGAACTATTAAAAATACGGGCAATGTGTCGGGTCATCACAGGAAGATCCAATGGCCTGCATGATAGACGGTTTCGTGTATAGCTTCTTTGCGGATTAGACCTTTCTGGCGAGCTGAGATCTTGGATAGGCAATAGTCCTGATTGCAATCCTATCGAAAATCTTTAGAGGGCCTTCCTCGAAAAGTTTATGGAAATGAACAGCAATATAATTCAATTAAAGATTTGAAAAGTGCCATCCGTGAATGTTGGGCCACAATTGATCCGAAGACCTTCAAAAATTTAATAAATTCAATGCCTACTCGAATTTTCGAAGTTATTCAGAAAGGTCGAGGCCAGACCAAATATTTAATAAAATAATATATGAAAAATTGCTAATTTTGGTTTTTATTTTAGTACATTATCAGAAGTGCGTTTATACGAATGTCCACCTGAAATTTAGATTTTTCAATTTATTAAAGTAAACCATTAAAATGTTTACTAATGGTTTATCTTAGCAACAGATTTAAGATGATAGACACAATTTAGACCACTTGAAAAAAATCAAAACACTTTACTGTTAGAACTATATTCAAAAAACATAGTGCGTTTATACGAATGTCTACCACTGTATTGTTTGAAAAAAAGCGGTAATAGAAAAAGGTTTTATAAAAAATAAGTTGTTTTTTAGTAAAATTAATTTACAAATGGTTGTTTGTGCGGTATTTAATTGCAATAGTAACAATGACAAGAGATTAAAACGAAACGCTAAGTCGCGTGATAATGAAAATATTCGATTCTTTCGATTTCCAAAAAACGTTTATTATTCTAAAATATGGATTCAAAAATGTTCTAGACGTTAGACGAGATAAATTGAACATTAAAACATCTTACATTTGTTCGAAACATTTTACTAATGATCAATATAAAAGAAATCTGCAACACGCAAGTCGATGACATTTCTCGAGCCATCGCAATTTATGGTAGCGGGCCAAAAGCTTAACGTTTATTATTAAAAAGGAAATATCCTTTTCCTACTGTCTCAACCTTAAAACATTGGGCCTCAAAAATTAATATAAACCCTGGGTATCTGAAAGATGTATTCAAGTTAATGGAAAATGTTAATCTTTCTCCTCATCAAAAGGTCTGCGTCTTGATGGCGGATGAAATAAAAATTGCAAAATCTTATGAATATGACCAGAAATCAGATACATTACTTGCTCCGACTAATTATGTCCAAGTTACAATGGTACGAGGCCTGTTTCAAAAATTGAAAATAGCCGGTGTTTTACAATTGTGATATAAACCATACTAGAAACAATAATTTTGAAATTATATAAAATTAAATATGATGGTGTGGCCGTTGTAGCCGATTTAGGAGGGGGTAATCAAGGGCTTTGGAATCAGTACGGGATAGGCGAGAACAAGCCTTATTTTGTTAATCCTTGTGATGCTATAGTAATAGTAAGAAAATATGTATTTTGTGACACCCCTCACATGATAAAGCTTTTGAAGAATCACTTGGATTCGGCAATTTGGCTCAAGAACAATTTATTGCCACAAGAACCACTCCATGAGCTGTTCGAAAACCAATCTAAAAGCGATTTGAAAATCGCAAGCCGATTAACATTAACTCATTTGACAGTCAAGGGTGTACAAAGACAAAAAGTAAAATTTGCAACCCAACTATTTTCGCACACTAATTCTTGTGCTCTAATCCGAATGGATAGGTAGTTTGGCTATTATAAAATCTAAACACTGGTGTGAACTGGCTTTTGCCGTTTCAAAAGGCATAATCAGAAGCATCAATGCATTAAAAATGCTATTCGTAGATCTAAAAGAGGCATATAAAATTACTTACGTTCTGACATACCGATTAAGCCAGGATGCCCCGGAAATGTTTTTTGGTATTATGCGGGCTAAAGGAGGACTCTACGACAATCCAACCGCTTTACAATTCAAATATCGCCTTCTTAGTCATGTTGTGTAATCCTAACCGTGAGTTAATGAACCAACATTAACTCGCACATGCCAAAGATTCTGTCCCAATATAAATAATTCCAATTGTCCCAATTTCCCAACCGTAATCATAACCGTGAGTTAATGAACCTACATTAACTCACATTCCAAAAAATTCTTTCCCAATATTTATAAGTACAAAAAATTGCAATATACAAATTACAAAAATCAGAAAAAAATACCTTAATAAGCATTGGCACAATTTTAGGTTATTGAATATAAATATAAAATAAAAAATATTAAGCCGAATTGGCAATTTTAAAAATAAAAACTTCTGTGTTAAGAAAATAAAATAGATAGTTAGTAAGAATTACCGACCGAGAGCGGTCTTAGTTTTAAGAAAAATAAAATAAATTCAGTGTAACCAATTTTGTCAAATCAAATTTAAAAAATAAAGTTTATAAGTGTCATTGTGATCGGTGTTGTTTTAAATTATAACTCTTCTCCTAGTGCCTTTATAGTACTTAAATACAACAGTGAACGAACAATATAAACAATAATAATAGTGATCAATAAATATTAGTATTAATTATTATAACAGTCATTTATTGCGACGAAATGAAGGTATTATTTCTCAATCTGCAAATGTAGAATGTGACAAAACTAATTCTATTCAAATGGATTTTAATACGTGTTTAAGGCATCCTAGTGTTGATGAAATCGAATTAAATATTATGGGCGAGAGACCAGAATGTTCCGGGGATTTACTGACATCTAATTTACTCTCGATATCACAGCAGCGGAATATAGGTACTCAACTACAGGATTCAACGCAGGATATGACTGATCTGGAGTATGTAGCTGGATACATCATAAAGCGACTCCAAATCAAAATGCCGCTTACAATGGCCAGTCTTACTGAAATTGGGACAAGTCATAACTTCACATGGGCGGATCAAGTGAGTGAAGGAAGTCTAAGAAAACCGAATATCCAATTCATCCAAACGCTCAGAAGATTAGAGGACATATTTAATGAATTCAACTCTACATCTCTGAAAACTGGTAAAAATTACATAAAAACACTATTATCAATCCCCGAAAAAATTGAATTAAATTTAGAAATAAAGAAATTGTATTTTCGATGTAAAATGTTTTTTAGAATAAGAATTTTAAATGCTAAGTTATTACAAAATATAAATTCAAAAAACAGAAAATTAAATAAAACTATTAATTAAAATTTGAGAAAGGCATTTTATTTCAATATTTTATACGCATAATTGATTAATTGAATATAATATTTTTTATATTTTGAAACCAGCGATACACTTACATAATAAACATAATAGTCAAATATAAATTTTACCATGCACGTGATGTATATGCGCAATGCGAACGAAAATAAAGCAAAGGAAAATCATACCATTATTTCTATATACCTTGCTCTCTACTCATCAGGTAGCTACGACTAAACTACAAAATAAAATTCCCAAGTTTTACGTAAAGTACTAGCTAAGAACGTAATAATTTAGCGAATCATATTGACCAAATCTAAAATGCTATTAAAACTAATAGCGCTATTTTGTTGAGTAAAATGTAAACAAATTTTGTTTTGATTTAATTGTTGTCCTATTGTTTCCTATTGTACTACTACGATTTATATTAAGAAACATTTTTTTGGCGGCGCTTTATATCCAATGCAATTTAGCGTATTTACTTGAGACGTTTACATGAACAGTGTGTTCATTTTTCCACATCATATGATCCAACGTTATTCGACCGACATTTGTCGATTTCCACACCGTCTGTCCCGGGCTTAAATTTTATTAGTGTGGGCTTAATAGACATATAATGAGAGTTTCCTTGAGTTTTAGATTTGATAATTCACTAAATCATTACGTTCTTACCAAGTACTATACGTAAAAGGTGGGAAAATTGAATTTGTGTATACTGTATCGTACGTATTAATTTTGATTATAATTGCTCTAGTTACCCTACCGGCCACAAAGCTACTTTGCGCTGTAGATGTTGGAGACAAGGTACGTTACAATTTTATATGGAAACGTCACTTCGCTAGCGGTCCATTCTATTGTATGGTCTAAAGTTTTGGTCCAAATATCGATACATACCAAAACAAACTCATAGGGGACATTTCTTTTATAGGATCTGTGTAAAGAGCGAACGTCATGGCTTGTATAAACATTTTTGTTGGTTTTGATAATAATACAAATTTATACACACACATACACATCAATTGAGAAATGAATCCAACATCAATAATATAGTATATTAAAAGATTGCATACATTATATTCATTAATGCAATACAATGAAGTTCCCAATACATAATAAGTATTTACCTTAGAACTTCCCTGTGCAGTGGACTCCCGCTTTATGATGGTAATTCGTTCCACTATAACTTCATCGTGTTGTGAAAATATATTTTCAAAAAAAAAAAAATAAAATAAAATAAAAAATAAATAAAAAATGTAAGGCAAAATGTAAATCGTAAAGTGAATTTTTAATCGTAAAATGAGTTAGATTTTGGTAGAGACGATTCATCGTAAAGCGATTTAATCGTATTGCGAGCCCATGTGATAAGCGTCTAACATAATAATTGTTTTCATTACCATATGCAAAAGACATATAGTGTGAGATGACCTGCCAACGATACTTGGACAGTACCGTTATACAAATTTTGAATTTTAGTAATCCAACAGATTCCGTAACAAACTAGTCTACAAACTTTTACAATAAATTAAAACGATTTGTTGTTTTAATTTAATACACTATAATTTTATTTATTTATTATTTTCTCACAAACAACACAAACACTACCTGTAGATATTGTACTTAAGGAATGAAAAATAGACAAATAGAAACATTTACCTGAATTTTAATGATGCGCGAATTCTTATTCAGGATATCATATCGTCTTTTTAGTAATGAAGCAGCGCACAAGGAAAATCATTGTTCTGCAATAAATCACACTCAAAGCCCTTCCGAAGAAACCTCCCAATATAAACCCCTTTATTTGACAGAAAATTAAATTATCTATTGACTAAAAGAGCTTACACCAAAATGCCTCCCCAAAAAAACCCAAATGCGGACCATCACAAAACAATGACCTCTTCTACACGCCACCTCATTACTAAACAGGCGATATATAAGACTTCATTGACTGTGTTACAAATGAAAAACCCGTTTTTTTTATTGTAATTTGTTTTTTTATTCGGATTGTTTCCATTTGAATCAATTACACAATTCCTAAATAAAATTTTTCACTTTCACTGAACTAAAGCCAAATATGTAGAGCTACACTATAATTTTAAAAAATTAACAACACAAAAACAAAAAACAAAACAATATTTTACACCACCATCTTTATTTTCTTTTCACTATTTTGCGACTTGGAACACAAAACATTTTTTTTTTTTTTTTATTCAATCAAATCACTTTTAATTTTCACTTTTAATTAATAAGTACAACACTAATACACTTATAATTGTATTTAACACTTTTCTGTATTTATTACACCTATTTACTATTATTAATTAATTTATATTACCCTTATGAAAAAACGAAACGTCAATTCAAACACAGGGCTAGGTACCACCGTTTTTTTTTCTATCTCGGCCAGCTCGAATTCTGTTTAAATGATTTCTAAAATATATTTTTCGAACTTTTATTTTGAAAAATACATCAAAGTTGGCTCTGACGAATTAAAATAATACTTGCTACATTTATCTTTAGTTTTGCTAGTATACGTTAGATGTCTAAGATTTATACAGAAAAATACGAAAAAAAATTATTTAATCACAAAATTATGACACGTTCTTAATATTTTGTGAATTTGTTTTGCTTTTCCTACAATTTTTGAACTTAAAATTTCCCCAGGTGGCAATTTTTGGTACGATTTTTAAAAAATTTGTACTGCCATCTATGTAATGTATATTGACTTAATGCACACAATTTGTTGTAAGCTTTTCTTTTTTATTTGACCAGAATGCTGTTGTTATGAACTTCTTTTTATATTTTGGTTTAAATAAATCAATTATTACAAGAAAATGAAAACGATTTACTTAAACGAGATTTATATATGTTGAAATTCAAACATTTATGAAAATATTTCAGAAATCATAATTAAGAATTTATAACGTTTTCATTTACAAATTTATCTTAGGAAAAAAAGTGATTTCCCATATGTTTTATGTGTTTTACCAAAGCAACCTTGATTATACAAGCCATTCATCGATTTCGTCGATTCACAATAAACGAAAATTTAAGCTGAAAATAAAACAACTTGTTAAATTACCTTATTATAAAGATTATATTCTAATTCCTCAATGTTACGGGATAACGGAAATCGTCCAGATATTCCAGAAATAACAATTTCGTCGCCGGGCGTAGCAGCAATTGCTCGCGGATAAGTTGGTTTATCATTTCCCGAAGACATCTTCTTTCAAACCACCAAAAAACTTTTTACTAAAAGCACTAAATTAAAACTTAAATATTCCACTTTTAATAGTCTTAAAATTATGATTAGGTTAAAAAGAACCAGATGGGTTTTTAGCAAGTCACTTATTTTAAATTACTCTACAATCAAAAACCAAGTTGTAGATAATGGAACTTAATTAATTGTTCCACCTATTTATATATAAGAACAAAAAAAAATACAAAAACCAAAAAATATGTTATACCTACTTAGTATGCAAAAATTATGAATATCATTGTGTATGAATTATTTAATACTTTGTTTAACTTATTTATGAACTTGACATAGGAAATCGTTCAATAATTTGAAATTAATAAGTCGGACTTAATCCGTATTAAAATATAATAAAATGTATTAAGCATTTCCTAAATAATACAATACAAAGTTCTAGCAATGAGGTGATGTGCTAGGCTTGCTCGGCATGCCACAAAATTTGATATTGTCATAAATTTACCATACAGAAACATATACCTCCCATTTTGTGGTACCTCCCACCCGCTGAGAGCAACGTTCACATGCACATTAAAATGCAATTAGACAAAATCGAAGTAATGAATTTTACAAAATTAAAAAATCAATTTAGTTTTATCAAAAATTGTCAATACAATTTATTGAATACATTTTATTAGTGTAAAACAATAACAAGAATTATGTACATACATAAAATAAAAGTTTTAAGTTGATAATATAGCAGTCCATGATCAGTCAATCGATCAACAAGCCTAAGTAAAGTAAAATTAATTAGTAATTAAAATTCAGTCAATTCAATTCGATCAAATATTTTGTAAGTAAAAAAGAAGAAATTGCTGAAACGAACAACAAAACAACAAACCGTGTAAAATTTTCATTTAAAACCAATAAACTCATATTTAAACCCGACGAGAGAATAAATTTTATTTCATAAAAAAAACTTCTGAGAACATATTCATCGTCTAAAGCAGAACATCTCAAATTCGCCTAAGCAGAATATCTCTAAAGTTTCATATTTTGGTAAGTATTAGGACCACTAAGCCATCGCACGGAAAAGCGAAGAGGTATTCCAATTCGTGAGGAAATCACATGTATTCCCTATGACTCTCTTGTCCTATACAGTATCCTCACTCAGTACTAACAATCGTATCTAAGCAGCACTACTTTTTGACAACATACCGAAGAGATTTTATGTTTTTTTTTCACTGGCGCTACATTCCATAGAGGGAATCGGCCGCTTCATTATGAAGTTTCGTAATCATTATTTTTAACGGATAATGAGTGACTAATTCATTAATCCAAAGAGAGATTAGTTCCGACAATAAACTATTCCAGTGTAAAACTCGGAATTGTTTTTCTACAGACATTAATATAATTATTGACGTTAGGGATTGCAAGAAATCGTTGAACATCTATGTCTCAACTCTTACTTAGACTTGAAACGTAATTATCCGAATATATTCACATATTACCTATGGACAATATTCGCAACCTCAATTTATAGTACATATGTATTTGCCTAGCCTGAAAATCAGGATTAAGACATAATCGATTATAATTTTTAGAGAAAGTTGCACGTTTTATCAGTTAGTAATATGATATGTTTTACTTCAAGGTACAACAATTTGTAAAACTATATACGTTTGTATTTCACATACTAAAATAAAAAACTCTATGACATGAAATTATGTAGATTTCTTTTGTTTTCATATTGTAGTTGACAAAAATTTAATGGGGTATTCCCTTTGGATGGGGCAGTTTACTTTGTATTTTTCGGTATTTTTTCTTGGGGATTTTTTTATTCGGGAATATAATGGTATCCCGTAAAAAGAACATTCTAAACTAGGAATAGAAAGTGATCGTCAAATTTTTGTACGAGATCATCTTAAGCAGATCCAGTTTAAATTATAGAGAAGCACAACGCTTAAAAAAAATGTTGCACTTCGAGTTCTTGTTTATTTATAAATGGATCATCGATTTTTAAAACGTGAAAGTACTTCAGAATATTCTCATACAATGATATCACGGAAGTTAAAGTTGCTCTTAACATCAACGAATAACATATATAGGAAATTAGTTCCAAATGAAACTTCATAATATTGTAATACAGCACAATATTAACGGATTTCATCTAACAACAAGCTTCATAAATAAACTAGTTGGTTTTAATTTAATAATACTTATTTAATTGGGACACTATCATATTCCCGAATGAAAAAATCCCCCAAAAAATACAAAGTAAACTGGTCCATCGAAAAGGAAGACCCCATTAAATTTTTGTTAACTACAATATGGAAACAAACGAGGAGGAATATTTTATGAACGGACAATTCAATTTGGGGAAGACATTTCTTTTATTCGAAACCTTCAGAGAAGTTAAAACATACAGTCGTCGCAGCAAAGCGTCATTCTGGTGGAAGCCACTTAATGATATGGCGATGCATATCGTATGACCGTGTTGATGCGATTACTTTGTTTAGAACGAAACTTGTTCAAAGCAGTTATTTTGAGCTTCTTAATGCATAGCCAAAACAAGAGCGACGACGCCTGTCAAATTAAAATACACAGAAAGCATAAGATGCTAACAGAACCAATGTCGGTGCTGGCGATGACTACAATATCGCCGAAATTTTTTTAGAATCTATTTCTAATTTTTTCGCCAGCGTTGCATTGTTACCAACTGATTTTTGGGTCGTTACGTTGGCAGTTTCAAATTTTTGGTTGCCAATTTTTTATATCCTAATAAGTTGTCGCTTCCTTAACAGCAAACAACGTAAATTCATTTGCCAAATTTAATTTAAATTATTATTTTTTAATTCATTAAGCATAATATCGCTTGAAAAAAAATTAATTGAGCTAGTGAGACGATATTTAGGTTATGTTATTTAATTTTGTAGTCGCGCTCTTGTTGTATTTATGATATCGCCGGCCGATAAATTTATTTTGAAGTCGCCGCTTGTATTTATGTTATTGGCTGGATGAAAATTAATTGGAAAACACTTTATGCTGCAACAGGCTAATGCTGCTGTAACTAACATTTTTAAAAGATTTAGGCCAACCTTTAATAGAATGGCCGGCTCACAGCCGGGATCTTAATGCGATTGAGAATATAAGAAGCCACTTGGAACGCCGTAATAAATGCGTGGAGCACCGTGGCAACAGATTTTTAATTTATTTGTACAGTATAAGTGAAACCAAAAAAAATTACAAATTACAAATTAAAAATCCGTTAATTGTCTAATGTTGCTATCTTTATGCATTAGACTGTATCAGCCTAAACGTTGATTACCCATTTAAATAATTTTTATTATTTTATATATTTATTCTTTATACAATACTAAATTTTATATTTCTCAATTCGTTTCAAAATAAAAATAAAAAATTGGGTCTATCTGGTTCCTCCGACAACACTTTCTCCACAAAGCGTCCGTTAATGATCAACATTTATATTTTACAAACATTCTCTGTTATTTTGGTGAGGCATTTTCTTAAATTTAGATACGTCTTCCCCAATATCACAATTGGTTACGATAATATACATAAATCTTCTACTATCATGCCGCCAAATCACATAATTTAACTGTGGATCTTAAATCAATTAACGTATTTGCAAAATATGATAGAATTTAGCAAATTTATAAAACCTGCGGGCTTTGAAATAAGAGTTTGGTAAATTTTAAACAATTTTTCGACGTGATCTAACATAGTAGAGGATTTCAAATGTGAATAGAAATTTAAAAATGTAAGACCCTTAAGTATTTTTAGAGATTGTAATTTGAGGATATCCTGGCCTAGTATTTATTGGTTACAGTATATTTTGCAAAACTTTTATAATGATAAAGAATTGAAAGAATTTTCGGGTTTGAATAGCTATTGAAAAATTTGAAGAATTTTTCAAAGAGAATTTTAAAAATTTGGATAAAATTTAATTTGTAGTATAATGACTATTTTGCTTATGAATGGTTAATATAAGCATGTGACTGTTGATTGAAATTTTCTGAATAAACCAGCACTTGGTATAGTGTCAGGGATTTCGGATAATTTAGAATTTATTGCTCTCATGAAATCACGTAGGTATAGTGAAATTATTACTCCGCGGTCTACCAATTCAATCACAATCACAAGCCAATGGGATTTAATAGAGAGATTGTGCTGAACGCGGAAGAGGAACACCATCTGCCGATACAGGACAATTGCCTGGATGTACAATCTGTGGGGTTTTTGGATGAGTTGACGTAAACCACTGAAAATGGCCTAGACCGACTAACTCGATCAACAGATAGACCGCCCATTATTTGTACCACCAACACGAATAATTTCCATTTCATCGAGAAATGGTGATAATAACTTTAAGTTGCTGTAGCTTTGTACAACAGAATGTTTCCTCAAATACTGAATATCATTAGATTATGTATTCAGTTAGCTGAACTATTTTTAAACGACAGTTTAACGACATTTTCAGTTCACTTTAACTTCCCCTGTTAGCTTAAGTCCACCTACAGTTTTAGAATCTGCATTATATAATTCATAGTGTGCGGCAGAACGCTATATGTATTTTCTTACATTTCCAACTTAGATGTTTGCACTTTATAACTGAGTAGTCTGATTGATATAGGTGTTGACGTAACAAGGAAAAACGAATAGAAAATGTTTCGGGTTCGATCCTCACCAAAGTACTTATTAATTTTAATATTATTTTTTCCCAAACCGCCATTTCAGTGTTTCAATACGAATTGAAAAACATAAAATTTTGTATTGTAAAACAATGATTACATGTAAAAACTGTAATTTACATTTAGGCTGGTACCGCAAATTATTTTTCGATATTTAATTTTTTCCAATAAGCTTTCGGGTTCGATCCTCACGAAGGACGTTTTGTACAATTTTTTAATTTTTTTATTTTTATTTTACCAATCAAATGCCGATTGCGAATTGAAAAATATGTCTCCAAGTGAGAGCAGCTTAGGATTTCGAATGAAGCGACGACAATTTTCCATCATTTTAGCTTTTGCAATGATGATTAACAAGACTCAGGGACAATCGTTCGATAATGTTGGGTTGTTTTTGCCAGAATCTATTTATGCGTATGGCCAGCTTTATGTAGCTTTAACGCGAGTACGAAATCATGAGAACCTTAAAGTGATGATCAACAATTCCTTAAAACCAAGGCGCTATTTTAAATGGTAACCGTACTTTTACAAGAAGCGTTGTGATAAAAGAATACTTGAATTATTGTCTTATTTCGTATTCTTCTAGAAACAAACATTTTACATTTCAGGCTATGGGGCCGTTCACATATTATGTAACGCTTCATGGAGGAGAGGGGAGTTTCATGATTTGTTACGATTTGTTATGAATAGGGAGGGGTGAACATAAAAATGTTACGTAACATAACATTTTCAAACACAACTCTATATACATAGTTTCTTTCTTCAACTAGGCCCATTTATGTCGATTACTGCCGAAATTCATTATGAAAAGCGAATCAAGTTCAATATATCGTTTTTACTCCAAATTTATTCAATTTGCAGGCAAGTTCATCGTTATTTCGACATTTCTGAAGACTCACGAAACAAGTGGTATTCAGAGAATAGTCATAGCATTGATAGCCCGTTTTGTTAATTTAAAAGTTCACATTTATGTTATGTTACGCCTGGGAGGGGGAGGGGTTTCTGGAATATGTTACGATCTATTATTAAGGGAAAAGAAGGAGTCAAAAAAGCAAAAAACAACGTTACGTAATATGTGGCCACTATATTGAGTTTTCAGAAACTTCCGTCAGTGTTGACAGGCAATTACTAGTTACTAATAAAGCACAACTTGTAAGCCGTTATGCGACGAAGCTTTGTGAATGACGAAAATCGAACAAATAAATCCGAAGACGAAGAAATGCACACAGTGGCCCGGACAGTGCTTGTAAAGGTTTTACGAAGTTCTAAGCTCAATAAATCTGAACTAATTTTTAAATTAAAAAAAAATCTCTTCCAGAGGAAGAGATACTGATCAAAATTTTCTCTTTCAGAGGAAGAGATACTGAGTAACGACCAGAAGGAAGTCATATGTTATTTTGAATAAAGTGCTGATCACAATATTTTTCTTTAAAGAATAATTATTTTCAAGTGAAAGAGACTCTAATTCGCAAAACTCCTTTATGTCATTGTGAAGGGTTTCGAAGGTAAATAACACGGTGAATTTTTGTTCTTGAATGTCATTATGACACATAACGTTACCACTAACTTCATATCCAAAAAACACTCGAATAAAATGGAAGCACATTTTTAAAAATTGTAACCGACCGCAGCAACAACAAATCTCCATGATATTCGCCATCCGGAAAAAGTTCAGCAAATTTCGAGACCGCCTTTCCTACAAAAGCAACAGAATCGACCATAATCTACAATTCGACCTTGTAATGGGTGTGGTGCATCACATGCTCATTCGTTATGCCCGCATTTAAATGCCGTATGCAATTCTTGCGGTAAAACCGGTCACATCCAAAGTGTATGTCGATCTTCTGCTAAAACAACACCGATCAACAAAAGGAACAAGCACAATCGTAACCAATCGAAATGAAGAGTTAACCAAATATTGCCGTTGGTTGATTGGAAAAAGAAGACAACCGTTATTATCAACGAACAAGCCATGTGGTTTCGAAGTCGATTCAGGGTCAAACTATACAATCATATCATTCAACCCCTTTAAATCGATTTGGCCGTCCTCTCATGCTGAGATTTCAAAATGTGCACCATACGATCGAGAATCTGTCGCCTTCGAAGAAGGCGCTAAAAAATTCCACGAATTTTTATTTGGTCGACATTTCACAATTGACACCGATCACCGACCGCTCTTGGGAATATTTAATCCAGACAAACAAACTCCGAAAATCATCTCAACTACAATGCTACGCTGCGCCGTATACTATTTCTGAGTGCTTATGATTACAACATCATTCATCGCTCAGGCGTGAAAATGGGAAATGCTGATTTTCTAAGCCGTCTGCCCTTACCAGTACCTGAATTACAATCCGACGAAAGTGAAGATATCCTCATGATTGAAACTATAGCAAAACCAGTACTCGACGCCGAATCTTTCGCTAAAATGACGTCAAATAACTCTCTACCAGAAAGTTCTCAGCTGGGCGTTAACGGTGGCCGGAGAAGCTTCCTGCAGGCGAAGAAAATCTCAAACCATTCTTTAATCGCCGAAATGAAATCTCGTGCATCCGACGATGTTTATTGTGGGGAAATTGTACAATTATTCCACCTACTGGCCAAGGGACAATTCTCAACGCACTACATTCCGGACATCCTGTAATTGTTCGCATGAAAGCTTTGGCGATTGCGAACAAAAGGCCGGGTCATTTCGAGGAAAGATTTTTTTCATCATCCAGCACCTTCGATCACTTTTCGCCACTCATGGGTTGCCAGACGATTGTATCGGATAATGGAACGGCATTCTCATCCAAAGAGTTCCGTGATTTTTGTGAATGAAATCTGATCCGCCACATTCGAGTAAAATTGTGCAAACCGCTAAGAACTTCCTGAAAAAATTACCAAACAATGCCGATGTCCAATTGAAGCTGTCTCAGTTCTTGATCGCAGGCAACATATCACACCATCGCCTGCTACAGGACGATCTCCATCTGAGCTACTATATAATCGGCAAGTTAAAACATATTTTGATAAAATTGATCATTAGAACACAAAAACAAGCATCATCTAAAAACGACAAATCACCGACATTATTTAAAGAGAGTGAACGGGTCTGGTGCAGGAATTATGCAAGAAGGCCGAACTGGATCGCCGCCACCATTCAATCAGCTAGTGGACCATTGTCATTCGGAGTTCGGCTCGAGTCTGGTCAAATCGTGAACCACCACGGCGATCAGCTGAGAGCTCGTGCCGCCGATCAACTAGATGTCAATCCACCGTTACCTATTGCAACTCAAACAGAGACATTACCAACAATATCGCCGACAACTCGAGAACCTCTCGAACCACAGCCGTTTCGTCTGACAACGACTGCGGACAATCTACAGATTCGCCATCATTAACTACTCCACAAGCATCACTAAGGAGATCAGCTCGCAATCGAAAGGCGCCGCAGTTGTTCACACCTGAGCGTTAAGGGGTGTCATATATGGCAAGTACTAATCGCATATACCTTCTGCGTTGAGTTATACCGTTATTAATTCAACTTATATGTTATGTCAAAAAGAAAAAGTCAGTCTTGTTTCTGATCTCGTTGTAAGCTAATTAATAATATCAATAAATCGTTACGTTAATATTAAAGTTATGTATTAGTTTATTTTGATCGAGTCAACCACAACATAAACCTTGTTTTTTGAATAAAAAAGTGTATCTTAAGATTTTGGATATTAATCTCAAATCACACTATGCTTTTTTGATAAGTCTGTACTAATACTACAAGAATGAAAAACCATTTGTAAACATTTGCCTTTCACATGGTCAAATTACCATATTTGCAAATTTGCAGTTTTGGATTTTCTTAAGAAAGTCTGTATCTTAAGATTTTCCATACTTATCACCAACGCCACTATGATTTTTTGGTAGGTCTTATCTAAGACTACAAGCATGCTAAACCATTGGAAAAGCTAAGACCTCTCCCATGGTCAAATTGACTTATTTTTAAATATAAAACACTTAAACTTAAGGTCATTATTAGCTACCTACCTAAGACCTACCAAAAAATTATAGTGGAGTTGCTGATAAACATGGAAAATCTTAAGAATAACGGCGAGCGCTGCAAATGTCGTTTCAAACTAACGAGTTGTACACCCCTGCTTTAATTTTTTTTTTCTCTTGTTTGTTGCGGAATTTATTCATACATCTGTTGGATCAGAACCAACTTTACCAATTATTTGGGATTAAAATCCTAACTTCCAGCATCGACGTTTATACTCAAAAAAAAAAACAATAAATAAAAGGCGCTCGTTTCAATTTATATTTAATATTTTATTTTGATATATTTGAAAGGACATATGGAATGCTGCTACTGATCAATAGAAATTTTATTTTTGGTCGATCAATACATAAGTTTGTTTGTATTAATCAATTAGTATATAATTTAGCTGCATTTCATGTAACCAAGCAATCCGGATCAAATAACATTTTACATGCAAACCATAGACACATTTTGATCCAAATTTGTTTTTGGTGATCCGGATAGCTTGGTGTCATGAAATGCAGCTAACGATACCGTACTGAATATTTTTAATACATATTTACAAATTTCAGATGTACATAAAATAAAAATGAATCAACTAGAATTATAATTTAAACTTAGATACAAAATAAATACAAATAAATAAACAAGACAACATACTGTTAAAGTTTGTGAAAAGTCGATAATGCAGATCGCAATATTCCATCCGAACCTAAAGTAAAAAAACGGCAATGCAGATTGTGGTACCCCAGCCGAAAGTAAAACAGAGTCTGTAGTGCAGATTGTATTATACCAGCCAAAAGAAAAAAACTAAGGCGATATCAATCGGTAGTGTTTAGCCTAAAAATTACTAAGGATGCATGAATAGCATTAAAGCCCTTTGTTAATATTCTTACATGGCAAAACTTCGCTCCAGTTTCCCATTCAACATTCTGGAAAACTTGCGAAACCCCAAAAAATATTTTAATTGGAATGAAATCAACCTGTAGAGTGTTATGTCTGGACATGTATTTTATTGATGTGACTTGTCAATAGCTATTTCAGAAAATACGAATTTCCAAAATCATTAGAAAATTTGAGCTGAATTTTTCTCCTGAACTTTTGACAAGCCAAATCAATAAAATAAATCTCCAGACATAACCCTCTAGAAGCTGATTTTAACAAATTTTCCAATGATTTTTGGAAAATCGAATTTTCCGAAATTTCCCCGCGAGAAACTTCTTTCGGCGGCAGCTACTGACAAATCCGATAAAAACGAAACGATTGAATTTCAGATATACCCTCTAGAGGTTGATTTTATTTCAATTATGTGAATTCTTCTGATTTGCCGATATCCGCGATTTTTGGAAAATTCCGCGATCAATCCATATATCCTAATTACTTTCGGCTGATAATCACAATTTTTTTATTTTCGGCTGGAATGTTAATAACGCAATCTGCATTATCGACCTTTTACTTTCGGCTAATTTTAACAGGGTCAAGACGACAAAATACATATATTCCGTGCAAAATGAATGTGTTTAAGGGTTTGTTCGGTGATCAAATACTATTGGCACTGATGATACAGTCTGATAATGCAACACATCTCAGAACAATAAATATAAAAATCGCGCGAAAAGCTTGTTTTTGGGGAAATCATACTGGAATGTCCCGTTCAAATATTTTGGGTGGGATGGTCTATTGTGTCATCTTTTGTATAATATTGCTCGATATCTGAAAAAGAGGTTGAATTTTTTTCTTGATCTTGCGGTGAAGCTATATTGTGCGGAAAAATTAAAAATAAAGTCATTACTGGATTATGTGTTTAAGTACTTAATTTATTAATTATTATCCGAAATTATTTCATTGATATTGAAGCTATAGAATTTGTCCAGCGGAATTTCACTAAACTACTTCACATTTCTTAACTAAAATTGAAACAAGATAAGGAAGCATAAAAGCAGAATATCAATAGTGAAAAAGGTGAATTCTTACTGTTTAATATATAATTAATAGCTGACCAGAACATAATAACAACCTTCACCTACGTCTAGGCTATAACACGTCATTCGCGATTAATTTTTCGACACCCTGGTCGTTGTAAATAAGAAACAATATTTAAAACATTTAATTCACAGAAAATTAATTTTAAATTTAACCAACTTAAATTATTGTCGTATATGTATGTATATGTTCGTATAGAATTGTAGATAAAAAAAAATGTTATCAACATCATGTAGCAGTGTATTCATTCGTCATGTGTATGTATTTCAAATGTTAATAAAAAAAAGAGAGTGAGAACACAAAGTAAATCACACTAATACAAAAACAAAATAATTTTATAAATTATATTTCGTTGACATATGAACAATAATTTAAAATTTAAGTAAATAATAATCCGGAATTTTCACAAAATAACATTCACCAGGCATGCATCCACTATACTTTGATTTATGTATATCCTCTATTGGTTGTTAATGCAGTTACCTGAACCTGTACTGTTTGGTTGATATTGGTTGATACTGCTGTTACCTGAACCTGTACTGTTTGGTTGATATTTTGGAAGTTGTGCAGTCGGCATGATTCTACATGTATCTGGATCAAAATCTTTCTGTAATCCAATCGTATTTATTTTTGATCCACTAATTTTTGGATTTGACACACGGACGGTCGATTTATGTGATACTTTAGCGATTCCTGTAAATTCCGGTGTGTCGGCCATGATCACTTTTTTTATTTTTTTTATTTATTTTGTTCTATTTTACAAACGTGAAACTTTATTACTGTTCACTTCAACTTTTTCTTTAGTACTGAATCAATAGTGTATACGCGAATGAGTTTATATAGTTTTTTAGTTGTATTTACTTCTACATACATACTAACATGGCGTTTCTTAATCATATCGCTAAAAATAAATTGAAAACGTATATAGGGATACAAATAATTGTTTAATTCGCGATTATAACAAAATGCACATTTTTGATCGCGGCGCAGCTTTTTACGATGTTCCCTCTAAACCTATGCTTAACGATTCATATTGATATGTGGTGCGTATAACGAGGTATCGTTATGATTTTTTATTGACCCTCCAATTTTCTTTAAATTTATTGGTCCTACATGCAGTTTACACTAAGATCTTGTCCAATAAAGATAGATACATTTCTGTTATACTTGCAGTATAGTAAGTGCTACGATCCACAGACAAGTTTAGTAGTATCTTATGAAAGTTTTGATAAAAAATCGTTCTGTAAACGATTTAAATAACGCTTTGATGGCATCATTCATTTTAAATATATCTTTTGATTTCTCACGTAATCAAGATACGTTGGGTTAGTTTAATCGCGGCTTGGTAAATTACATTTTGGTAAAATAGCGTCAAATTCCAACAAATTGATTTTGTTTAAAAAAAAAAATTGTTGTACTGTTAAATTACTATCGAAAGCCAGTCAGTTTATATTTGATAACCATTTCACATATTTGAAAATATTCTTCCACCTAGAAAAAATAAAGATATGGTTTCAATCGGTTCGGTTAGACAAAGTAGATCTTAGGAAGAAATTTATTTTGGAATACTGAGGTAAGAATGACTTGGTATTATTACATTAGTATAACAATGCTCTTTACTTCGTAACGGAGACTGACGATTAGGTTCGGAAAATTCTGAGTGGGAGCTATTTTATAAGGAGCACTGCAAATTTCCAAGTGGGTTTGAGTGCGGTATTAAAGAGATCTGCTTCAATATTTTGGAAAAATGAAAAATGTTGTCTTATAATATCAAAGTAATCTTCGCAAATAACTTTGAATGAAAATAAGTGGGTGATTCTAGGAATTATAGACTCGTACACATGGCTCTTATCTCAAATCTTGAAGCTTTTGCCTCAAGGTTGGTGTTTCTAATTAAAAATTTCCATTTCCTAACTCGTACATTGTTCACAAAAACTCATAAATCTAATTAATTGTTACCATTCTTGGTGCAGTACAAGAAAGAGTCTATTATAAATCCGGTATTTCCCAATATTATAATCTAAAAGTAAATAAAATCGCGTTGATGCTCATACAAAAGTTTCGCTAAGATATTAATTATCACGAATCATTGATGACCAAAAATAAAAATGTCAAACTATGAAGGTTTAAGTAGGGTTTTACTTTAATCATCTTCGTTATATGATGAAACTTTCGAAAACAAATAAATTGTGTTGCTGGAATTTCTGCTTCAGAAAACAAGCACAAGGTCTTTCCGGAATAATGATCTGTAAAAATCTGGCAATTTATTTATCCTACATAGATGGCACATTTTTAACCCTGTAGCAATAGCTTTAATTTATTTCTCAACAAGGTGAAAGATGATACCAGGCAGCAATGAGGTAACACTGAATCAGCAATTACAGGTATGCATCAGTATGTGCGAATTCACAAAGCTACACCACATTACAAAGAGAAAATAAACAGACAATATTGCCACCCGTAATTACGTCTACTGTTGTTACACACGGCAATATTTATAATATTCGAGCGGAATCTTCGTTCATTACTGAAGCACTAACGAAAGAACTAGGTCGAAGGCGTAAACAAGCTTCCGTAGCAATAAACGGTTTAGCTTCTTTTTCAGCTGGCGGGGAAAACCAACATTAAATTACACTTCCGATACAATCGTATAGATATATGCCAGGTATTGACGTATTCCACGACATTGTGGAGGAGAGGCGGATGATGCTAGAACCAAATATATTCTTGATGAACAATTTATTCGAATGGTTTGTCAATAGTTCCGCTGATCAACAATTAATTCCACGACTGGATGCTACACTGTTCAAATATATTCTGAAGAGATTTAGCAATTATTACGGCTGGTTATGGAAGTGGAGGAAATTTAGAGTGTTATTCTGAATAAACGTGACGTCTGTAAAGAGTATTTCTCCAGTACTAATAAATTTGCCAACGGCCACTATTTGGTAGAGCTACCACTAAAAGACAATTCTGAATATTTTGTCAGCAGTTTTAAAGCGGTAACATCCCAAATGATCGCAATGGAACGTAAATTCCAGGGAGTCACCCATCTTTACAAAGCGAATAAACAAAATTTTTGTGAGAATATGAGAAACTTGGTTACATGTCACGCATTCGAGCAAGGTCTATTATTTACTCGAACATGGGCCTATCTCTAAATGACGTCCTGATGGCCCATCCATTCAGAACGATTTTATTTTCAATACTGGCTAGATTTAGCAAACATAAAATTGCATTTGTATCGGATATTGAAAAAATTTATCGGCGGACAGCATTTCATCGAAAACATCAAAACTATGAGAGAATTGTGTGGCCAGAAAATCTAAATAGCGAGATCCAGTATTTAAAACTCTCAACAGTCATATACGGGCTGACCAGCTTGGTTTATCTCGCCGACAGTTCTTTATTTCAAACACCAAAAAATTACGAGAAATAAAAACGTTAGCATTTGTACCCAAGGACTTCGAGAGAGCAGTCCCACTCCCGTATATTCCTACCCCTGGTCCCCTGCCCAGTCTCGTTTTTATTTTACTCTTACGAGTTGCTGGGGATGGTAAGTCGCCTGTAGGTCACCCAGCTTTACTACAGAAAGGCTAAATAAACCTGGAGGGTGCCTGGTCCAGAGTCCACATAATATCAGCCATTCATGCGAACCCTACTGGAAGGTTACGGAGCTGGTAGAATAATCTACTCAACTTTGCCCCCCCCCCCCCCACAATAGATGCAAAACCACCATCCTGAGCTGTTAGCGAAATACCCGTTAAAAACAAGGAGGAAATTCGATTTCTTTTGAAGACCCAGAAGTGTGTCTCACATTGGGAACTCTTCACCTAGAGTGTTTGTAACGAAATGGTTGTCAAAGCCGGATGCTGCAATCACTTGGGGAAGTGGGAATTTTGAACCTCACATCAACAATCGCTTCCCTCAGGACCTGGAATCCATCTCGCCAACAGACATCCTACGATCACCACCTGCAGCTTATGTCGGCTATTGCTCAGTGTGGGGTGGGTGAAGTTTGGTGGTGTCTCGTAGAACTTCATTTTTGCTGCCTTACCTGCAACTAAATATTAATATTACACCTTACCGCCCGCTCTCATCCCATGGATGTTCATTCTATTTTTTCTTCCGTCAAGCTGGACTTTATTACTACTGGAAACGTCGCAGGAACCGTCCGGGTTGGCTACAATTGTTATGCACAGCCTAATTTCCTTTAACCACGAATATCGAATGCTGCGTGTGCGTATCTTTTGAAGCACTGGATTATTTCATTTTTATTTTTATTTTTATTGTTTGTTTATTAGTTAAACATATCCATATAACTACATACATGTATAGATCGGAGATATATAACCGCTAGTGAATTTACTTTACTTGGGATGTAATTAAATAATATTCGTATATAGGTATATTATCCTCGTCTAATACAAAAAAAAAATTTGACAGACGCGTCATTCCACAAAGCATCGGTCGCACACTTCCATAAATCACTAGCCACGAATTTATTTGCAATCTATGTAATATAACACTAAGTATAACTAATTACATGTCTTAGTTTATTTATTTTTCCTTCAATTATTAATATTTATATAATTATATTTACCAACTCAATAGTAGCGTCAATAGTAGCGTTTTGTCTTCGCGTTTTGCCTCTTCCACGCTCTGATCCAAAAAGAAAGTTTCTTTATTAATTTTGTTTCTTGTCAAAATCAATGAAAAATTATATGACGCTAGCAATGCGTTTAATAGCTAAACCAGCAAATCATATTGAGCATGACCGACAGATGGCAACTCAACATCGTCAATTATCCCCATATACCATTTTATACGCATAAAAACCCCTGTTTATACGGTAGTTGAGTGTGTATTCGATTCCACTCAACTCTTCAGTTTTGCTTTGTTATTAGATATTTTACACGTCATTACACCGCCATACCATACCAAATCTATAACGCTCCGTCGTTACATGTTCCAGAATCACGAGTTGAACCATTAAAAAAAGAAAGACTTCTGTCAGAGTGTGGTAAAATATTTGGACACTGTAAAGACGGCTATCTCCAGCAATCCGTATGTAAAAAATCTTATTCAATCGCTTTGGTTGACAAAAATAGGGTCAGAACATATCAATCGCGTAAGGTGCACCGTAAGAAACGAGTTAATTTGCCTCTTCGGTATACGTATTCCAAGATTTCTTTGGATACAGTCAATACGTCCAATTTCATGATTTTTGCGACACGTCCGAAAAGCAAGTCTTTTCGGCAATAGTACATGCAAGATCAATTAATACAAACCGTTTCAGCCCTGTCCATTTAGTCGCTGCTAAAATCAAGGTCCGACTGGGGACCAGACTGGGGTTCCAGACAAGGGAAAATTTAATAATCAAATATGTTCAACACAAATAATTGTTACTTTTCCCGATTATCGATGAGAATGGTTTATTACGAGAAGGTAGCCGCTTGACCAACTCGAATGTTGGATATTAAAAGAAACATCCAGTAATTGTGCCGAAGCAACACTAATTCATAGAGACGCCCCTTAGGCATTTAAATTTAAAATATTTACATCCAAACCCATCAACCATAATCAGAATAAAATATTGGATCATTGAGGCAAGGGACAACGGGAAAAAATGTCTAATAGCTGAGTACATTGCATAAAAAGTCATCCAAAATTAGATGAGCAGATTATGGGTAACCTTTCACAATAAGCTTATGGCAATAAGTAATATGGCATAAAAGGTCATACATCTCGACCAATAAACCAATTCATCTAAACCAGGGGCGTCCAAGCCAAATGAGTATTTTTGGCAAATTTTCAAAATAACTAGAGCATTAAAACTGCGATTAGAATAAAAAGCCAACTGGACAACGCGGTAATTATTTATATTTCCAGGGCTAAAGAATTTATCACCCCGAAATAGATGTGAAGATCACTGCAATAGTTGTTACACATTGCAGCATGCGGCCCGCGGGCCGCATGCCTCAAAATGGAATAAAAATTGTGGTGGTCTTCACACTCACCCCAGAGTAATAAATTCTGTGGCTATGGATACATAAATAGTTACCGCGTTACCCTAAGGTAATAAATAAAAACCCTTCTTCGTTGAGTATTGGGCGAGACAGGATCTACGTGCTAAAATTAAGTGAATGATGGAAACTTCTACAAAATACATATACGCCTAGAAGTTTTTTGAAAATGTGGCATTTAGGATACCTCACCTCGCTACAAAAACGATCCAAATGGCAGTTTCAATAATAGAATTTCAAGGAAGGCGAGCTCGTGTTAACCAAAGACGGAAATTCGTAATCACTGACTTGTACGGGAGGCCCAGGTATTAATGTTTATCCTGGTTGGCTAGCAGATGATGATACCGTACGGAGTGCCACATTGCAAACCAGGACAGGAGAACTTAAATGTCCAGTTACCAAGCTATATGTATACTAATGATCGCTTAGCTAAGCAAATAATGTCTTAACAGGGAGAGCACAATGCAACACAACATGTCAGAATAATTGTTGGCATCCCCCTTTTTCTTCAACCGTAAAATCGACAACACATCAATTTTATTCTACAAATCACAAGCCTTAATTGGGAAAATAACAATAACAATCTCGTGTCGGCTTATTGAGGTAAAAGATTACGAGGCAAATTGCAGACGTTTTATTAGCCGTTCCTTTTTTGGATCTTTTTCGGTGCAATAATTTTCTACAACGTTTTAAGACAACTCGTGAGGTTTTAACTAGTCACAAAAGTCGCTCAAATCTTTTTGGAATAGATTTCGATTCAATTCGCAAGATATGTTACAACATATTTTCATATCATCTGCATATAAAAGATATTCTGGTAGCTCGAACGACTTAACAATATGGTTAACATATTATAACAAAAATAATGAGGTAACGTGAATCATTCTGACAATGTGTCATCATTTTTCACATACATTCTACGATTCAAAAAGTAAGATCTTACCCAATTTAATGGTATAATCTCGCAGTTAAATTTACTAAGCTTATCCAATAATAGACGATGAGTCAGTCAGAGAAAATCAGTATAGAGAATATCGACTTGAGTTTTATTGATTGCTCGGTTAGCTAAATAATTATGAAAAAAGTGCTAAATTAGTCACAGTAGACTGAGGATTTTTAAGGTAAAAAAATATTTTTTTTGGGAAATCCGAATCAAAAATTTGTTGGATATTTATTCGATTTGGAAGAAATAAAGACGAATGAGCTCTATCTATATGTATGTTACCACATAAATTTAATATTTTCGCTTAATCACATATTTTAACGTATTTCAACTTTTTTCATGTTTTAGCACATATTTTATGACGTTTTCCAAATATTTTTTGTTTTGTAAATTAGCTTAAAATTTGATAAAGCAAAGATATTTAAGCCAAAAAATATTTTGTTTAGAAACTAAAAAAGTTTTACTTTTGCCTAAACTGTATAAGTTAAATTAATAAATTAAGATCAAACCAAAAGTAGAATTAAAATTATTGAGGTTCTTTGATAAGCCGAAGTTTTTCTAGAAAAACAAATTTTGTGATTGTTTTCTTTATCCATGAACCCACTAGCAGGAGGGATGATGATCGTTTTATTCAATGAGTTTATGTCAACTGAAAATTTGTGAAAATGTAGTTTTATCGTTTAAAATGGCATCGACAATCTGGCTTACAACGCTGGGCCTGAGCCGCCCCAGAATTGTTCAAAGCTGCATTAAAACATACGCAGTCGAAAGGGATGTATATCGCTTGAATTTTTTATAATACCTGTGGTTTTACAACCATTTAAGTTATTAAACAAATTTAGAGGCAATTTGGCTTGACCAAACCTGTCTTAAAGCGAATGTAAAGTTGCTTTTATTATTGAGTGTTTACATTTAAAATATTTTATACCGCCTGCCATTTTTGCAGTATACATACATATTTCCAATGCTATTGAAATATAAAAAAAACTAAAGCCAGTCCTAGATAAATCGACCTGGATCGCGTAAATAGGTCTAAAATACATGTTACGAAAAAAATCAAGCGGTTTACTTCATTAAGAACTGCCTATGTTTTAATAGAATTTTGAACCGGTTCTGTTTTTTTAAAAGTCAAATATTATTCATCAAATATGTCATAAAATCACGTTATTTATTAGTCAAGTTTCATATAACGACATGGCAAACAAAAACAGAAACATTCAAATTACTCAAAACCACAAAAAGGCAGATGTGACTCTTTTTCTTAGCACGGAAGAGTTCTTAGACCATTTTATCATAAATGAAAAATTCTCGTCCAGTGAGACATTTATCTGATTAGTCCAAAATTTTGAAGATGTATTTAAAAGAATTCTTCGCACTATAAATGAATCAAACAAGAGTACGTTGACCTATAAAAACATACAAAATTCAATTCTACCCTTCTCACGGTGCACTTTAGGAGTAGGAACCATTTTCTTGTCCAAATTTTTAAGTGTTTGGAGATGTGGAACCATTTTTAGACTACCACTCCTGCACTTTATAATATTAACTACGAAAATATTGAAACGTATTTTCTGCAACTAGAATCATGATTTTCAATACAAGCAATCAAATCCGATATAAATAAGTTCAATACAATAATTGCAACGGTCGACAATTGGCTGTTGACACAAATTTACGAGGCAGAACACAACCCACCAGAAACACAGAAATATGAAAATATTAAGCAAGCAATTATAAAAAATTTTGCTGACTCCGAACAAAAAAGAATTCAGAAATTGGTATCCGGTCTACAGTTAGGTGATCGTAAGTCGTCACATCTCCTTAATTACTTAAGGAAATTAAAACGAAATATTAGTGATGACTTTTATTAGTGAAAATTTTATGGATATGAATCGCTTACCAGTGCAAGCCAGATCAATTGTCACTGCAGCAAGGGGATCATTAAGCGAACTAGCTGCGGTGGCTGAAATAATCAACTAGTTACCACACCTGATTCTAAGAATACAACATTTGCAGCATTACAAAAACGTATAGAGGAGTTATCCAACCAATTAAAAAAATTTCGTTCAGAATCTCGTTCACCATTTCGAAATCAATACCACGGTGTACCAAGACGAGATAAGACGCCAAATACCATTTGTTGGTACCACCGAGAATATGGCGTATCAGCAAAAAAGTGTGTGGAACCGTGTAATTTTAATTCAAGGTTATTCGAAAATAATTCTACAACTTCAAAAAATGAATAGAGAGCACATCGCCAATTTCAAATATCAACAACACAAAGAATGAAACTGGACTACAGTAAAAATCTCTAAATTCACCAAATCATCAGTCATCAGCTGAATTTCAAACATCAAAACGATCAATCAGCAATCAACAACTGTGGCTACAAGGCATATCAGCTTAAGTCGACTTAAGAAAAAATTGACTTTTCAATATTCACCATTTTCTACCTATCAGTATCCTGTAACTTCGCCAAATTTGACGTAAGTGCACTTATCTTGTGATTAAAGAATGTGGTTACAATACGAAACCGTTTAAATAAATTTGATGAAATTACAAGGTAGATAAAAAATGTTGAATATTGAAAAGTAAATTTTTTTTAAGTCGACTTTAACTGCTATGCCTTGAGGCCACAGTTCTGGAAACATCACTCAATAAACATTTCTTATTCGACAGTGGAGCAGACATATATCAGTTCTTCCACCTTCATCAACCGATCAACCACAATCTAAATCAACTGTCATGTCAGTTTATTTGCTGCTAATGGAACTCCCATCAAAACATATGGAAAACAAAGGAGTAAATTAAATGTTGGACATATAAGTATATACATAATTAAAACATATAATACTAATCAAATATTTGCAGATTTACTGCATGAGTTAAGAGACATCACACAATTAAACGTCAACAAGATCAAAAAATTAACAAACATCACTCATCACATTCAAACATTTGGACCACCAGTTTTCGCAAGAGCCAGGCGTTTATCATCCGATAAACTAGAAGCAGTCCGATCAGAGTTCGAATACTTGATGAAGTTAGGAGTTTGCAAGCCATCAAAAAGTAATTGGTCCAGCCCGTTGCATATGGTTAAAAAACCAAATGGTTCATGGCGATCATGTGGAGATTACAGAGCTTTAAACTCGAAAACTAAACCTGGTCGATATCCGTTGTCTTTTTTACAAGACTTCACGTGTTTACTGCACGGCAAGAATATTTTTTCGAAAATCGATTTCCAAAAGGCATTTCATCAAATACCGATAGAGGAAGGTGACATACCTTAAACTGCTATTATAACTCCATTCGGATTATATTAATTTAACTATATGACGTTTAGGTTATGCAATGCGACACCAAACATTCAACGTAATATTCATCACGTACTGCGAGAATACGATTTTGTATTTCCTTACATAGACGACCTATAAATTGCCTCCAAGGATATTAATCAAAATGAGGAACATTTGGCCTTTGTATCAATCCAGCAAATTGTGAATTTGCAAAAGTAGAAATATAATTTTTGGGTTATGTGGTAACACCATCTGGAGTTAAGCCACTGCCTGAGAAAGTAAGCGCTATTAACAATTTGAAATTGCCAGAAGTAGGTAAGGAACTCAATAAATGTTTAGCAATGATCAACTTTTATCGCCGATTTATACCAAACGCAGTGAAAAATCAAAGGCATCTGCAACAGCTAATCAAGGGCAACAAAAAGAACGATAACACAAAATTAATTATTTCAATCGATGCAAAAAGGATTTAGCCGAAAATACTCTTTTAGCGTATCAAGCAAAAGACGCTGAATTGTCGCTTTGTGTCGATGCATCAGATTTTGCAATGGGTGCAGTATTTCATCAAACCATCAACGGGGATACACTTCCACTCGGATTCTACTCAAAAAAATTCACAGATGCACAAAGAAGATACAGTACATATGCAGGGAGATGACAGCAATGTACCAAGCTGTTAAATATTTCCAGCACAGGATCGAAGGCAGACAGTTCCATATTCTTACCGATCACAAACCATTGAACTTTGCATTTAAGTAAAAATTTGATAAATCAGCACCACGTCAAGTTCGCCAACTTGATTTTATAAGCCAATATACGACAGATATACGTCATATTTCTGACACAGAAAATATCACAGCAGATTTATTATTACGGATCAACTCGATAGATGATTTTTCCATCAACTTTGAAGAGATTGCTCAACATCAACAACAAGACGAAGAGTTAAAACTAATATTGGAAGAGAGCGGAAAATATTCCTTAAAACTTCAAAAATTGGTTATTCCTGAAGCTGCATCAAAAATGTATTGTGACATCGTCAACGGATCAATTCGACCATTCATCACAAAACCATTTCGTTCAGCAATCATACAAAAATTACACCACCTTGATCATCCAGGCATAAAAGCTACTACGATGCTTATTACACAAAAATTCATTTGGTCCAGCATGAAAAAGGAGTGTGCGGAGTTTGTTAAGCCATGTCTACAATGTCAGCGATCAAAAATGTATAGACACAATTATTCAAAAATATTAACGACAATCCAACCAAATCAGCGATTTGAACATATAAATATCGATATGATTGGTCCTCTGCCTCCATCAAATGGGTAACGATACTGTTTGATGATAATCGACATTGATTGAGAGGTGGCATCGTAGTCTGAAAGCTGCAATAATGTGTTACGAATCACCAAAGTTGTCTGAATGTTTGCCAACCATTTTACTTGGCCTCCAATTAATTTACAAAGAAGATATTGAATCAACAACACCAGCAGAGCTAGTATATGGCACGACATTGAAATTACCGGACGAATTTTTCACATACATCAAGCAAGAATACGCTGCAATCCGAATTTGTTAATCAGTTTCGACAAGCAATGCAGCAATTACAACCAATTCCAGCATCAAACCACAATACCCAGTAAAACGTATTTATCCATAATGATATATTGTCGAGAACGAATATTTTTTTACCAAATGATGCAGAAAGGCCAGCACTTTCTCAAACGTATGATGGCTCCATTCAAAGTTCTTAAGAGAAAGCCAAAATATTTCACCATTTTGCGAGCTCAAAAGCCTACCGAGGTATCCATTGATCGCATTAAATCAGCATTTCTTACAACGTTACCAGAATCATCCACAGTTTCGTCGAAAAGCAATACACCATCAAATTCAACATCATTAGAAATCAGTCACAAAGATACGACATCACTATCGTCACCACAAATTATACCATCACCAACTGTGAGTCAACAATCGACTGGCATTACTACCAGAACGGGCAGAAAAGTTGTCATCCCTAGTAGATTTAGGTAACACCAGTCTGGTGGGGGAGTAATATAGTAACAACATAATCGAGTATTTCTGGCAACAATGTAAAAATTCAATTTTGTATTGTTTATATTTCAGTTGACCATATACTCCGCTATTTAGATTTATCTCTTGTAATTGCTGTTTGACACCTCTTTGGTTTCACCATTATAAATGTACAAAATCTGTCATGATCGGAATTAAATTAATCAACTTTATCCCTATTGCATGAAGTTCTGGAGCTCAAAGATGATTTATATACTCTCGGGCCAGCTGGCCATTGAAATAAAACTAAAAGTGAAATATAAAAATAAAAAATCTTATTGGATTTGTATATGAATGTACATTTCTTTATTCGCCATTTTTTTGTTAGAAACTTCACAGGCTCGAAAATTTAAGTCGGTGAAGTTAGCCCGAAATATCAGCCCGGATTTTTGGTTCATTTCTCGGATAAAATGTAACTATCCCGAAAAAGTGTAAATTTTTGTAAAAAGTGTAAGAGGCTCATCCCGAAAAAATATTATAATTAAAATGTATCTAACACGATAAAAACAAGCTTAAACAAAATGAAAATTAATAAATTTCTTAATAAATATTTGTAATAAAAAAAATAAATTCTTATATGAGTAAAGCCATTCAACATATTCTACAAATTCAATAATGTACATATGTGCTGTGGGTAGTGAATTCCATTTACTATGAAGAAACCTTAAGTTATATACAGACAATACTAGATATATTGCTAAATAGTTTGTTATATGGGTCATGATGCTTGCTAAGAGTTGGTCAGCACCCCAGGTTCAAATCATGAAAATAACCATATGATTTTTCAAAAAATGTACGCACTAAAATGTAGCGCATGTGATAAGGAAAAACTTTAAATTATAAACAGACATAATTAGCTGAAACTTAAATTCTGTTTGGGGTTACTAGAGGAATATGCCACCAGATAGGCCTTCGGTATGCTAGTAATTCATCGATAGGCTAAATTCAAATCAAGGCGATAAGACATATAAATATCACTACACATAATACGCCTTTTCGTACACCGCGTCCAGCTCCAGCTGAAACTTAAATTTTTTGTTGCGATACTAAAGAAGTTGTCAGAAATTGTTCCTATATTTATAATACTCTGTTCATACCGCTAAATATTAATAAGATATTATCCGTTGTATAAAATGCTATTACTAAAATTCTGTTTAAAATTCACTTATATTTTTCGATACATAATGATTTGGGGTTTAATTTTTACCGAACTAGTATTGCGTATTGTAGGTATATACGTGCTCAAGGCATCGTACTTTTGCCATTTTTGTTCTATTCTGCCATAACAAATATAATGACCTTCGAATAATTTTGAGTATTTATGAATTGAACCATCGTGAACAAAACATATAACAGAAGTTACTTCATATTTATTATTTTCAAGCATGATTGTGCTCTGTACTTCGGACAGTTGTGCAGTAGCATCATTGATTGTTTCAGTGTCTATACACAATATCTGTCCAAAAGATTTTAGTGTAGGATCCATTGATTGAAAACACTGTTTACATGTTTTGAGTGGTATTTCTTGGAAACATGATTCAATATTAGAAACAATTCTTGTTCGAACATTCTAAAGTCACTGTCAACCTTGGGAAACTTTGAAAGACACTCTTGCAGACGTTGTATAATTCTGTGGTGCAATCAGAATTAAATCCTGACTGTTCTACCAAAATTTCTTTTCTTATTTGGTACAGTTTAGCTAAATTATTTCTTAATAGTGCTTCTAATAATTATTTAGGTCAGCCGTCTTCCAGATTTTTTAAAAAAATTTCGTCTTTATCCATTGATAAACCGATCGCTTGATACGTCGAATCTAGAGCACACGTATTTTTATAAAAGCTACAAGTATGGATGGCGTTTCTAATTAAAGGCATCTTTAATTTTGCTTGAGGTTTGACTATTGGTTTAGGTCTTGTCAATTTTTGAGTTTTCAGTTTTAAAACTGCTCGTTTGTCTTTTCTTTTTGCTTACTGGTGAAGAATATGGGCTCTTTCGTTTCCAGATAGATTTACTATTTTGTATATCAAATAAGCTATGGTTAATGCTTTTGGGTGACAAATGGGATGGGCTTTCTAGTTGTTTCATCGAAAATGTTGGTACAGCATAGAATATCTCTTTGCAGACTGTTTCGTTTCTTAAGTTTAATTCGCGTACAAAGCGACCAACCTTCAAAGGCATTCTGCCAACTTCAAAAGTACGACTTGTCGATGAAAACCTTCTTTTTAAAAATGCAAAGTAATTTTCCACATGATTATTGCTTAATCGACTTCCATTATGCAGAATCCCAGTAAACAATGGTAATAAAGCGGCATATTTCTTTAGAAATATGTCGTGGAAGTCGATGTTATACAAATTATTTAAGGCCAAACCAGTGTTTTCTTCAGATAAACTTAAATTAACATTCATGCTTATTTCGCACAAATCTCTATAAAAAGGGCTCTGCTTATAGAGTGGAGTATAAAACTTATTTCGATCTAAATCTTTGTCACGTTCGTCAGATTTACTAAATTCATTCAAATTTAATTTTAGTTCTACATTATTTTAAGCAATCAATCCGATTAAATGGTCAAAAGCTTCTTTGACTGCAATGGTGAGGTGTTTGGATAGAATATTAAAACTGCAAATTTTTTCCAGATTTGTTTAATACTCTCATAATTATTTGCTATAATCAAAGAAGCCAAGGCCTCTTTGACAAATTTTCGAACTTCTGGAAATTTTTCAAAAAACTTGTTAACATCTTTGGCCATTGTGTGGGAGATGTGTGAACAGCACAAATGTATTTTAACTACTTGCTCAGGATACTTTATGGATTTAATATTACATGCCCACATGTAGATATTCAATTAAATTCCTTCGATGAAACACATCAAGTACCGAATGAATCTCAGCATATGAAAAATCAACTACGACGGTGTTGAAAAAAGGCCATTTTTTTAAATTGTCCTCTACAAATAGGCGATATTCTCTTCACGGTGTTCCTGAATGAACTTTAAATCCGACTTTAACATACTCGAAAATTTCAAATTGGGTATTGTTTGGGGACCTTTCAAGAATCATTTAAGATCAAAATTAAAATAATCCGCTTAGCCGTTTTTAAAAAAAGTGCTTTTCTTTATTAAAAAATAAAAACATTAGAAAACTTCAAAATATTAAAAAAAAGAAACAATCTTATAATTTTATTTTATTTAATATAAATTTATTTAACATTACAGAAGAATAAACATTATGATTTAACATTATTTAATTGCCAAAAACTACTATCTGATGCATTAGTCATTGTGATGAGAAAATTTTAGGTAACGTTTATGTTTGTTGTAATATAAAACCAATGAAAATTACTTTTTTGGATTTTCCTTTTTATCTTATTTAATTTAATTATAAATGACGTTTTATTTGATATAAATTTCATAAATAAATTCATAACTGTAATGCAAATAAATTCAATTAAAGTTGATTGAAAAGTATTTGTGATTCATATTTTTGATGCATAAGTATTTGTGATATGCAGAAAAATTTAAAAATAATTAGTAAATTAATTAAATTTAAAATTATTTTTGGCTAATTAAATAATAATTAAGTCATTTATAATTTGTGAACCATTGGAACATTTTTATTACACCTCCATCACGTCTCGGAAGTGGCCCAAAAATTATGTAAAATCGCAAGGAATCTTATCCCACACGGTTTTATAAGCACCCCATAATACATTTTAAGTCTTGCTAGATTGCGAATATCTTCCGGGTTCATTTAAACCCCAACAAGGGCAAATAAAAACTCTGCCTTGGCCTAGGCAACTAATTATGTTCAATATTTTTATTTAATTTCGAGGCAATGATACTTTTTTTGTATTGGAGCGTTATTGCGCTAAATAGCAAATTAAGGGTCGACTGAGTTTTCAGCAACTGAGAAAACTACCTCATTCAATAAACTGAAATTGAACATTGACCTTGAAGTGTTGTGATTTATACAAACGCATAAAATTTTATTTCTTCCGAAAGAATACTACGCGAAGAAGTAACCACCCTATTTGATATTCTCTGCTAATGTAATATCACATTTTTTATCCTTATTTTCTAATTAATGGCAAAACACACTATTTGGGACATAACAGGGTTATCAGTTCAATTGGCAATCCAATATAATGAAGTTCACATTTTATTCTCTCACAATAAATCATATTCTGTTTGGCTAAGTGTTCTATAAACTACAACTCTTCAAATCCAATGTTCAATTTCAGTTTATTGAATGATGTAGCTTTCCCATGTGTTGAAAAATTAGTTAACCCTTAATTTGCTATTTAGCGCAATAACGCTCCAATACAAAAGAAGTAACATTGCCTCAAAATTATATAAAAATATTGAACATAATTAGTTGCCTAGGCCAAGGCAGAGTTTTTATTTGCCCCTGTTGGGGTTTAAATGAACCCGGAAGATATTCGCAATCTAGCAAGACCTAAAATGTATTATGGGGTGCTTATAAAACCGTGTGGGATAAGATTCCTTGCGATTTTACATAATTTTTGGGCCACTTCCGAGACGTGATGGAGGTGTAATAAAAATGTTCCAATGGTTCACAAATTATAAATGACTTAATTATTATTTAATTAGCCAAAAATAATTTTAAATTTAATTAATTTACTAATTATTTTTAAATTTTTCTGCATATCACAAATACTTATGCATCAAAAATATGAATCACAAATACTTTTCAATCAACTTTAATTGAATTTATTTGCATTACAGTTATGAATTTATTTATGAAATTTATATCAAATAAAACGTCATTTATAATTAAATTAAATAAGATAAAAAGGAAAATCCAAAAAAGTAATTTTCATTGGTTTTATATTACAACAAACATAAACGTTACCTAAAATTTTCTCATCACAATGACTAATGCATCAGATAGTAGTTTTTGGCAATTAAATAATGTTAAATCATAATGTTTATTCTTCTGTAATGTTAAATAAATTTATATTAAATAAAATAAAATTATAAGATTGTTTCTTTTTTTTAATATTTTGAAGTTTTCTAATGTTTTTATTTTTTAATAAAGAAAAGCACTTTTTTTAAAAACGGCTAAGCGGATTATTTTAATTTTGATCTTAAATGATTCTTGAAAGGTCCCCAAACAATACCCAATTTGAAATTTTCGAGTATGTTAAAGTCGGATTTAAAGTTCATTCAGGAACACCGTGTCTTACCATATCACTAATAGGGAAAGGAGTGGCGGTATCCTTCAAGTGAGTTTTCACTGGTAATACTAGAGCGTAGTACATAACAGTTTTACATGTTTTATAGGGTTTTCGAATCAGGCCGCCCGTAGCATTTTTTCTAAATGAACATCTTCAATGTCATCGGAATGGTTGTCGTTGCTTAAGAGCTTTGCGGATTTGATTTTTTTAAGACTTTTCTATCTTTTAGAAATTGGGCAGTCTTAGTTTGCGCAAAAACATTTAAGTCTTCTTCATTTGTAAGATTTTCCGAAACGAATTCTACTGTATTGTGAATCAATTTCTCTTTTAAGTAAGTCTGGACGCGGTGTACGAAAAGGCGTATTATGTGTAGTGATATTTATATGTCTTATCGCCTTGATTTGAATTTAGCCTATCGATGAATTACTAGCATACCGAAGGCCTATCTGGTGGCATATTCCTCTAGTAACCCCAAACAGAATTTAAGTTTCAGCTAATTATGTCTGTTTATAATTTAAAGTTTTTCCTTATCACATGTGCTACATTTTAGTGCGTACATTTTTTGAAAAATCATATGGTTATTTTCATGATTTGAACCTGGGGTGCTGACCAACTCTTAGCAAGCATCATGACCCATATAACAAACTATTTAGCAATATATCTAGTATTGTCTGTATATAACTTAAGGTTTCTTCATAGTAAATGGAATACACTACCCACAGCACATACATTATTGAATTTGTAGAATATGTTGAATGGATTTACTCATATAAGAATTTATTTTTTTATTACAAATATTTATTAAGAAATTTATTAATTTTCATTTTGTTTAAGCTTGTTTTTATCGTGTTAGATACATTTTAATTATAATATTTTTTCGGGATGAGCCTCTTACACTTTTTACAAAAATTTACACTTTTTCGGGATAGTTACATTTTATCCGAGAAATGAACCAAAAATCCGGGCTGATATTTCGGGCTAACTTCACCGACTTAAATTTTCGAGCCTGTGAAGTTTCTAACAAAAAAATGGCGAATAAAGAAATGTACATTCATATACAAATCCAATAAGATTTTTTAGTTTTTTATTTCACTTTTAGTTTTATTTCAATGGCCAGCTGGCCCGAGAGTACATAAATCATCTTTGAGCTCCACAACTGCATATAATAGGGATAAAGTTGATGAATTTAATTCCGACCATGATAGATTTTGTACATTTATAATGGTGAAACCAAAGAGGTGTCAAACAGCAATTACAAGAGATAAATCTAAATAGCTATATAATAATTATGTATAATAGGCGCATTTTATTTGACCATTTGCAAAAAAATTGCTTGTATCCAATACCATTTTGGTATTCGTGAATACCCGCTGTGTACTTGGTTTTCAAAAATCCAATAAGCCTGATTTACATTAAGGCCCGATTGTATGAACGCGGATAGACGATATAACCTCGGATTTATCGTCGTTTGCATTGTATGGACAAGAAAATAAATTCATGGATAGAGTTATATCCTCTGTTTCTATCATCTCTTTTCGGTGGATAGAACAGAGGACACAAAATGTTGTTGTTGTTTTTTTTTGACATTTTAAAATGTTCACAGTTTGTTATCGTGTTATAGTGTTGATAACATTGATTAATTAATAATTATGCTTAAGAGATAAGATGGAGTCAAATAATAATCCACCGATTAAACGTATGAAAAAGGAAAAATATGAAAATTTATTTTCAATTACATAAACGTCAAAGAAAAAAGTGTTACCATTCAAATAAAAACTGCTCTAAAACTGCAATAAAACAGAGGATAGAAAAATATTTTAAATTGTTCATACAATAGGAAAAAAATAAAATTCTCGGATAAAGATATATCTGTACTCTCGGATTTTATTTTTTCTATCCTCGTTCATACAATCGGGCCTCAATGTTTCCGTTCTTTTCCAAAAGATAAAAGATGTACAGAAAAACTGCGTTTTAGTATGATCTCCTTGTATTAAAATCAGAAGGAATACTCTAAAAATATTATTCAATACTATTTACTGCAACACTCAACTATTTTTGGTTAAAAAGAACGGAAAAACCTGAAAAAGATGAACAGGTTTGTATTTTTTCGTAAAAGTTGCTCAAAATATATAAAATCCAAGTAACATTTTGATAGGAAAAATAAAAATTTTGAGGCCCGATTGTATGAACACGGATAGATTAAAAAAAATCCGGCGATACAGATTAATCTTCAACCGACGATTCTTTTTTTCGTCGATTGTATAAACACGGATAAAAAAAATTCCATCCTCTGTTTATTGCAGTTTTTATTGCAGTTTATTTTGGAGTGTCAACACTTTTTTGACGTTTCAAATTTAATTTATTGTTTATTTACATTCTTATGTGTGTACTTATTGTACACGAAAGTATTTTTTTATGTTTTTCTACAATAGGAAAAAAAATTTGAGTTGGGCATTTCAAATTTTACGTTTTTTCGATTCCATTCCGATTTTTTTTTTTGAATAAACGCAACAACAATCAAAATGTTCCGCCGCGCCGAACCAAACCAATAAAATTAAAATTATGTCAAAAAAAATAAACAACATTTTCTATGTATGTGAAGTTAGCCCAATTTTCATCCCCGAAAAACGCGATGGTAACACTAAATAGTACTATCGTGACACATTTTACTCTCAGCCCCGAAAATCCTGCTGTCACGAAAGTTTTTGTGAAGTTAGCCCAAAATTCTATCACTATAAGTTGTCGTGATACTATATTTATATCATGATAGTTACTTAAAGCTTATACACTTATGCTCTCAGCCCCGAAAAATATATATTGCTATTGTGACATATTTTTAAATTCGAAAAGAAATATCAACAATTTTTCTGGACAAAATTCGCTACATAATATCATGTTAAGACAAAGAAAAATAAATTTATGCTACCCTGTTTTGCAAAATGCAATATAACCGGTATGAACTACAAAATAATTGAATGGTTTAAATTAAAGTCATTGTTATGAACTTTTTAGAATTTTTGTATGTCGGTGAGTTGAGATATAGTCCCTTAAAGTCAGAAAATATTTGTTGGCCGGCTCAGATGAATATATCATTAGGTAGAGGATGGTTTAATGTATTTGTTGTGAAATTTATAGAATTTTTGTATGTCGGTGAGCTGAGATATAGTCCCTTGAAGTCAGAAAATATTTGTTGGCCGGCTCAGATGAATATATCATTAGATAGAGGATTGTTTAATGTATTTGTTGTGAAATTTATAGAATTTTTGTATGTCGGTGAGTTGAGATATAGTCCCTTGAAGTCAGAAAATATTTGTTGGCCGGCTCAGATGAATATATCATTAGGTAGAGGATGGTTTAATGTATTTGTTGTGAAATTTATAGAATTTTTGTATGTCGGTGAGCTGAGATATAGTCCCTTGAAGTCAGAAAATATTTGTTGGCCGGCTCAGATGAATATATCATTAGGTAGAGGATGGTTTAATGTATTTGTTGTGAAATTTATAGAATTTTTGTATGTCGGTGAGCTGAGATATAGTCCCTTGAAGTCAGAAAATATTTGTTGGCCGGCTCAGATGAATATATCATTAGGTAGAGGATGGTTTAATGTATTTGTTGTAAAATTTATAGAATTTTTGTATGTCGGTGAGCTGAGATATAGTCCCTTGAAGTCAGAAAATATTTGTTGGCCGGCTCAGATGAATATATCATTAGGTAGAGGATGGTTTAATGTATTTGTTGTAAAATTTATAGAATTTTTGTATGTCGGTGAGCTGAGATATAGTCCCTTGAAGTCAGAAAATATTTATTGGCCGGCTCAGATGAATATATCATTAGGTAGAGGATGGTTTAATGTATTTAGATATATGTAGATATACCTCTTTCTGCATAAAAGTCGATTAGGTCCGGTATCTTAGCTTCGTCACTGGGCCAGTATGTTGGGGAACCACCGCAGAGTAAAATTTACATTTTGATGTCTGTCCTGCTTTAAACAGTTCTTTACCCTTTGACGTCGTAAGTCTGGATCCCCAAAAGGTGTTTTTTGCATTAAAGTCTCCTCCAATAATAAAATCACGTCCTCAAATATCATCAAATATCATGTTGTTCAAATATCATGTTGTTCAAATTACTTTGGTCATCTTATCTAGCCGATTTGTAATAGCTTCGATGCTGTTCATAATGTTTTCCATAATTCGATTATTTTCAGAGCCCATATATTTGGTTGAACCTGAGCCTTTCACTACCTGAGCAAACGTTCTTCTTTGCCCTGCGTTGCTTGGTTGTGGATTTTGATCCATCTGATTTGATGGTTGAATCCTTCGAATTTCATGATTTTGCGATTGATTTCGTGATTTATTTCTTAATTTTTGTAGGTGTTTAGCAACCTCACAGCCCCGATAATTGGCCGGATGTTGGCCTTTACAATTTATACACTTAGCTGGTAATTAAAAATGAGTCGTAATTTGATAAGACTTCCCTCATTTGACTATCCTCTTTATTTCGTTTTATGGCACCGCTTACGGGAAAATTACTTTTTTATATAGCAAAGCAAGTGGGGTAATACAAGTTTTGTTGAATTTCGTATTTTTATTACGTGTTCTTTCATGTCATCGAATTCTTCCCAATATTCGGAATTCGTTTTCCTTATAATTTATTAAAGAGTTAATCTTAAACTCAATATTTTGGAATTTAATGGTTTTTGGAATATGATCTAACGATATTGCTTTTTGTTTCGCGTTATTGAGGTATTCAGTATTAATTACCGCGTAATGGCCTATATTTATGTTTATCGGAAACAACTCAGAACCACAACATTTTTTTGATGGAATCGGAGAGAAGCATTTTTCAACCTGTTGAATGCCGTGTTGTTCTAGCAAATTAGTGTCTATTGTAATATAGGGCCTTTTTTCTTCCATCTTTTTATTACACACTTCACAAAAGAACTCTGCTATACATGTTGGATATTTTTTAAAAAAGCAGTCTGTTATTCGGGTAATATTACATTCAGTTTTTCTGTAGCCCGAAGTCATTGTTTAAATTCTTTTTTATGTAATAAAGGGCGTCATATCGGAGTATTTCAGCTTGTGTTGCATTACCTTCATACAAAGCAGTTACTACATTCGTGATAGGACACGTATTGTCATCAAATAAAAAATAAAAAATTAATTTCAAATTTGTAATACATTGAATAGCCGCGTCAAAAGCACAGGTATTCTTAAAAAATGATGTTTTCAAATTGTTGCCATTGCGGAGCAGCCAAGTAGAAGGTTTACATGTTTTTTGTTGTTCTGGTAATAGTTTAAGTGTAGAAGAACGTATTACTTGCAATTTAGTGGCAAGTTCATTCTGTTCATCTTCAGATATTTCATTAAATTTTTTTATATTTTTGAAATTAAAATAGTTATGTTTTTCCCTTTTTTCGGTATTATTTTTTTTACGCCAAATTTCTTTTTTGTTTAGTGATTCTATTAGTGTGCCTTTTTTTGTTTTAAGCTTAAACGATAAATTTTTTTCAGACCTTTTGGGAATAGCAGAGTGGGCTTTTTGAAAAATCAAATTGTTCCTTTTGTAGATTTCTTTAAGAAAACGTAAACATTTCGTCGGCATTTTGCCTAAATGCGATGCTTCACGACAGCGTCTCTTTATTATCGAAAAATAATTCTCAATATGACTGTTACTTAATCTTGCCTCATTATATATTAATTGGGACCACAGTGGTACATAAGTCATATATTTTTTAATAAATTTTTCTGCAAATTCCGGATTATAAAAATTATTTACGGCACGATTTGAATTAGTGATTTGACTAATATCACAGTCTAAATATATTTCGTAAAAGTCTTGATAAAACGGACTCTGCTCGTAAATTGTTTTTACAAATAAGTCGTTATCGTTGTTTATTCTTTCTTCATCAATTTCTTCCGAATTCATTAATTCTAAGTCGACTGCAGTTTTCATGATTTGGCTAAAAGCGTGGACCGTCTCGGGACTTGTATATTTTGACTTTAATAATAGTACAAAATTTTTAAAAATCAATTTCATATTATGATAATCGTCGCAAACAATGAAGGAGGCTAATATTTCCTTCACATATCTTGAAATATTAGACGATTTTCTAAAATGTTGGTTAACATCATTTATTAAATTCTTCGTAAGGTGTGAACAACAAAGATGTATTTTTACATATTTGTTTAAATCGTTTTGATTGCTAAAAGATATATGTTGTCGGCATATTTTTAAATATTCAATAATAGTTAAATTATTATTGAAAGATTCTAAGACTGCATTAATTTCAGCAAAACTGAAATCAGTAACGACTGTATCAAAAATGGGCCATCTATGGGTTTGATTTAAAACAAATTTTTTGAATGATCTGAGCCAATGCCCTATTGTTAGAGAACTATGGCTTGCACTAACAAAATCACTAATCGATAAAGGATCACTTGGATCGTGGTAATTTTTTTTAACAGAAATTACTAGTGCATAGTACAGAACTATTGACGTTTCGATATTTGGTGGTCGCACGAGCCCACCCGTAGCATCCATATAAACAACCAATTTTTTTGAAGCATTTGTATTGATAATTGCTTTTAGCATGTCTAACTGCATTTTGCTAAAACTAATTACATAGAATGGCCATTTTGATAGTTGTCGAATAAATTGGTCAGAGGAATTATTTGTATTTTTAATTTCGATGTAAATATCTTCTATATCATCCGCATGATTATCTTGATCCATAAGAGCTTCAGATTTTATTTTTCTCAACACATCTACTGTGGTGCAGTTTACAATTGTATTTGTTTTGCTTACAAAATCTTTGTCCTCATTCCAAAATAATTCCTCTGACAACTTTTCTACAGATGCTTTCAGTAAAGAGTCTTTCATTTCTTTACGATAATATCTGCTAATTGCACGAGCTTTTATGTGTGGATGAAATATTTTATTAGACGAATATCTAACTTTAAAATTATTTGGTGAGAGATCCTTGTTACTTAGTTTAAACTTCCGGCATTCTATGTTGCTTTTAAAATCGCGATGACCGCAATAAGCACGTATACAAATAGAGGTTTTGTTCAAACGGTAATCTTTAATATATACTAAGCAACCAGTCATTTTTGTCAGTAGTTCAGAAAATACTGAAGTGTATTTATATTTATTAAATTCTAAAGTTTTTGAATTATAAATTTCATTCCAAACGTGGATGGGTATGCGTAATAAACTATCCATTTCTATATATTCGCAATGAATTTGTGATTTACATGGAGGTTCAAATTTAAATGATTCATCTTTCACAATAACCATTTTTGTATCATTTTCAATCTGACGTTTCTCATAAAATGAATCATCATTTTCACTATTTACCGACTCTTGATCATTCATCTTCAAAAGAATATTAACTACCTAATGATATATTCATCTGAGCCGGCCAACAAATATTTTCTGACTTCAAGGGATTATATCTCAGCTCACCGACATACAAAAATTCTATAAATTTTACAACTGATACATTAAACCATCCTCTATCTAATGCTGTATTCATCTGAGCCGGCCAACAAATATTTTCTGACTTCAAGGGACTATATCTCAGCTCACCGACATACAAAAATTCTATAAATTTTACAACTAATACATTAAACCATCCTCTATCTAATGCTGTATTCATCTGAGCCGGCCAACAAATATTTTCTGACTTCAAGGGACTATATCTCAACTCACCGACATACAAAAATTCTATAAATTTCACAACTAATACATTAAACCATCCTCTATCTAATGCTGTATTCATCTGAGCCGGCCAACAAATATTTTCTGATTTTAAGGGACTATATCTCAGCTCACCGACATACAAAAATTTCAATAAATTTCACAACTAATACATTAAACCATCCTCTATCTAATGATATATTCATCTGAGCCGGCCAACAAATATTTTCTGACTTCAAGGGATTATATCTCAACTCACCGACATACAAAAATTCTATAAATTTCACAACAAATACATTAAACCATCCTCTATCTAATGATATATTCATCTGAGCCGGCCAACAAATATTTTCTGACTTCAAGGGATTATATCTCAACTCACCAACATACAAAAATTCTATAAATTTTACAACTAATACATTAAACCATCCTCTATCTAATGCTGTATTCATCTGAGCCGGCCAACAAATATTTTCTGACTTTAAGGGATTATATCTCAACTCACCGACATACAAAAATTCTATAAATTTTACAACTAATACATTAAACCATCCTCTATCTAATGCTGTATTCATCTGAGCCAGCCAACAAATATTTTCTGACTTCAAGGGACTATATCTCAGCTCACCGACATACAAAAATTCTATAAATTTCACAACTAATACATTAAACCATCCTCTATCTAATGCTGTATTCATCTGAGCCGGCCAACAAATATTTTCTGATTTTAAGGGACTATATCTCAGCTCACCGACATACAAAAATTCTATAAATTTCACAACTAATACATTAAACCATCCTCTATCTAATGATATATTCATCTGAGCCGGCCAACAAATATTTTCTGACTTCAAGGGATTATATCTCAACTCACCGACATACAAAAATTCTATAAATTTTACAACTAATACATTAAACCATCCTCTTTCTAATGCTGTATTCATCTGAGCCGGCCAACAAATATTTTCTGACTTCAAGGGACTATATCTCAGCTCACCGACATACAAAAATTCTATAAATTTTACAACTAATACATTAAACCATCCTCTATCTAATGCTGTATTCATCTGAGCCGGCCAACAAATATTTTCTGACTTCAAGGGACTATATCTCAACTCACCGACATACAAAAATTCTATAAATTTCACAACAAATGCACTAATCCATCCTCTACCTAATGATATATTCATCTGAGCCGGCCAACAAATATTTTCTGACTTCAAGGGACTATATCTCAGCTCACCGACATACAAAAATTCTATAAATTTCACAACTAATACATTAAACCATCCTCTATCTAATGATATATTCATCTGAGCCGGCCAACAAATATTTTCTGACTTCAAGGGATTATATCTCAACTCACCGACATACAAAAATTCTATAAATTTTACAACTAATACATTAAACCATCCTCTATCTAATGCTGTATTCATCTGAGCCGGCCAACAAATATTTTCTGACTTCAAGGGATTATATCTCAACTCACCGACATACAAAAATTCTATAAATTTTACAACTAATACATTAAACCATCCTCTATCTAATGCTGTATTCATCTGAGCCGGCCAACAAATATTTTCTGACTTCAAGGGATTATATCTCAACTCACCGACATACAAAAATTCTATAAATTTCACAACAAATACATTAAACCATCCTCTATCTAATGATATATTCATCTGAGCCGGCCAACAAATATTTTCTGACTTCAAGGGATTATATCTCAACTCACCAACATACAAAAATTCTATAAATTTTACAACTAATACATTAAACCATCCTCTACCTAATGATATATTCATTTGAGCCGGCCAACAAATATTTTCTGACTTCAAGGGACTATATCTCAGCTCACCGACATACAAAAATTCTATAAATTTTACAACTAATACATTAAACCATCCTCTATCTAATGCTGTATTCATCTGAGCCGGCCAACAAATATTTTCTGACTTCAAGGGATTATATCTCAACTCACCGACATACAAAAATTCTATAAATTTTACAACTAATACATTAAACCATCCTCTATCTAATGCTGTATTCATCTGAGCCGGCCAACAAATATTTTCTGACTTCAAGGGATTATATCTCAACTCACCGACATACAAAAATTCTATAAATTTTACAACTAATACATTAAACCATCCTCTATCTAATGCTGTATTCATCTGAGCCGGCCAACAAATATTTTCTGACTTCAAGGGACTATATCTCAGCTCACCGACATACAAAAATTCTATAAATTTCACAACTAATACATTAAACCATCCTCTATCTAATGCTGTATTCATCTGAGCCGGCCAACAAATATTTTCTGATTTTAAGGGACTATATCTCAGCTCACCGACATACAAAAATTCTATAAATTTCACAACTAATACATTAAACCATCCTCTATCTAATGATATATTCATCTGAGCCGGCCAACAAATATTTTCTGACTTCAAGGGATTATATCTCAACTCACCGACATACAAAAATTCTATAAATTTCACAACAAATACATTAAACCATCCTCTATCTAATGATATATTCATCTGAGCCGGCCAACAAATATTTTCTGACTTCAAGGGATTATATCTCAACTCACCGACATACAAAAATTCTATAAATTTTACAACTAATACATTAAACCATCCTCTATCTAATGCTGTATTCATCTGAGCCGGCCAACAAATATTTTCTGACTTCAAGGGACTATATCTCAGCTCACCGACATACAAAAATTCTATAAATTTTACAACTAATACATTAAACCATCCTCTATCTAATGCTGTATTCATCTGAGCCGGCCAACAAATATTTTCTGACTTCAAGGGATTATATCTCAACTCACCGACATACAAAAATTCTATAAATTTTACAACTAATACATTAAACCATCCTCTATCTAATGCTGTATTCATCTGAGCCAGCCAACAAATATTTTCTGACTTCAAGGGACTATATCTCAACTCACCGACATACAAAAATTCTATAAATTTCACAACAAATGCACTAATCCATCCTCTACCTAATGATATATTCATCTGAGCCGGCCAACAAATATTTTCTGACTTCAAGGGACTATATCTCAGCTCACCGACATACAAAAATTCTATAAATTTCACAACTAATACATTAAACCATCCTCTATCTAATGATATATTCATCTGAGCCGGCCAACAAATATTTTCTGACTTCAAGGGACTATATCTCAGCTCACCGACATACAAAAATTCTATAAATTTTACAACTGATACATTGAACCATCCTCTTTCTAATGCTGTATTCATCTGAGCCGGCCAACAAATATTTTCTGACTTCAAGGGACTATATCTCAGCTCACCGACATACAAAAATTCTATAAATTTTACAACTAATACATTAAACCATCCTCTATCTAATGCTGTATTCATCTGAGCCGGCCAACAAATATTTTCTGACTTCAAGGGACTATATCTCAACTCACCGACATACAAAAATTCTATAAATTTCACAACAAATGCACTAATCCATCCTCTACCTAATGATATATTCATCTGAGCCGGCCAACAAATATTTTCTGACTTCAAGGGACTATATCTCAGCTCACCGACATACAAAAATTCTATAAATTTCACAACTAATACATTAAACCATCCTCTATCTAATGATATATTCATCTGAGCCGGCCAACAAATATTTTCTGACTTCAAGGGATTATATCTCAACTCACCGACATACAAAAATTCTATAAATTTTACAACTAATACATTAAACCATCCTCTATCTAATGCTGTATTCATCTGAGCCGGCCAACAAATATTTTCTGACTTCAAGGGATTATATCTCAGCTCACCGACATACAAAAATTCTATAAATTTTACAACTGATACATTAAACCATCCTCTATCTAATGATATATTCATCTGAGCCGGCCAACAAATATTTTCTGACTTCAAGGGACTATATCTCAGCTCACCGACATACAAAAATTCTATAAATTTTACAACTAATACATTAAACCATCCTCTTTCTAATGCTGTATTCATCTGAGCCGGCCAACAAATATTTTCTGACTTCAAGGGACTATATCTCAACTCACCGACATACAAAAATTCTATAAATTTCACAACTAATACATTAAACCATCCTCTATCTAATGATATATTCATCTGAGCCGGCCAACAAATATTTTCTGACTTCAAGGGACTATATCTCAGCTCACCGACATACAAAAATTCTATAAATTTTACAACTAATACATTAAACCATCCTCTATCTAATGCTGTATTCATCTGAGCCGGCCAACAAATATTTTCTGACTTCAAGGGACTATATCTCAACTCACCGACATACAAAAATTCTATAAATTTTACAACAAATACATTAAACCATCCTCTACCTAATGATATATTCATTTGAGCCGGCCAACAAATATTTTCTGACTTCAAGGGACTATATCTCAGCTCACCGACATACAAAAATTCTATAAATTTCACAACTAATACATTAAACCATCCTCTATCTAATGATATATTCATCTGAGCCGGCCAACAAATATTTTCTGACTTCAAGGGACTATATCTCAGCTCACCGACATACAAAAATTCTATAAATTTCACAACTAATACATTAAACCATCCTCTATCTAATGATATATTCATCTGAGCCGGCCAACAAATATTTTCTGACTTCAAGGGACTATATCTCAACTCACCGACATACAAAAATTCTATAAATTTCACAACTAATACATTAAACCATCCTCTATCTAATGATATATTCATCTGAGCCGGCCAACAAATATTTTCTGACTTCAAGGGACTATATCTCAGCTCACCGACATACAAAAATTCTATTACTTTTACAACTAATACATTAAACCATCCTCTATCCATGCTGTATTCATCTGAGCCGGCCAACAAATATTTTCTGACTTCAAGGGACTATATCTCAACTCACCGACATACAAAAATTCTATAAATTTCACAACTAATACATTAAACCATCCTCTATCTAATGCTGTATTCATCTGAGCCGGCCAACAAATATTTTCTGACTTCAAGGGACTATATCTCAACTCACCGACATACAAAAATTCTATAAATTTTACAACAAATACATTAAACCATCCTCTACCTAATGATATATTCATTTGAGCCGGCCAACAAATATTTTCTGACTTCAAGGGACTATATCTCAGCTCACCGACATACAAAAATTCTATAAATTTCACAACTAATACATTAAACCATCCTCTATCTAATGATATATTCATCTGAGCCGGCCAACAAATATTTTCTGACTTCAAGGGACTATATCTCAGCTCACCGACATACAAAAATTCTATTACTTTTACAACTAATACATTAAACCATCCTCTATCCATGCTGTATTCATCTGAGCCGGCCAACAAATATTTTCTGACTTCAAGGGACTATATCTCAACTCACCGACATACAAAAATTCTATAAATTTCACAACTAATACATTAAACCATCCTCTATCTAATGATATATTCATCTGAGCCGGCCAACAAATATTTTCTGACTTCAAGGGACTATATCTCAGCTCACCGACATACAAAAATTCTATTACTTTTACAACTAATACATTAAACCATCCTCTATCCATGCTGTATTCATCTGAGCCGGCCAACAAATATTTTCTGACTTCAAGGGACTATATCTCAACTCACCGACATACAAAAATTCTATAAATTTCACAACTAATACATTAAACCATCCTCTATCTAATGCTGTATTCATCTGAGCCGGCCAACAAATATTTTCTGACTTCAAGGGACTATATCTCAACTCACCGACATACAAAAATTCTATAAATTTCACAACAAATACATTCTAATGTATCTAATGCTATATTCATCTGAGCCGGCTAACAAATATTTTCTGACTTAATGGGACTTTCGCTTATTACCTTTATCACTAGAAGTCTGAACAACATAGTTAATAAAAAAAATTGTTTCTTGGAATAGTCTATTTTGACTATCGCGACAGTCATATTTTTCGGGGATGAGAGCTAAATAAATTATATATAAGTAATAATTGACATGGTGTTCCAACAATTTTATTTGTGACATAACATGATTAAAATGTTATTAATTTCTACGTTTACTAATTTTCTACTATCTGCCATTTATATTCTTTTTTCCTTTTTCTATTTAACGTTTTTTTACAATTTCAAGTAATTATTATCTTTTTTGTTATTAAAGCTAAATAAAATGTCATGATAGTCATTTTTTAATAGGTATTGCCATATGCTACTTTTTAAGTTTTCGGGGATAGAATTTTGGGCTAACTTCACAAAGGTACATTTTCTATCCTCTGTTATACTCGGGGTCTACACTATGCAAAATTGCTGAGATTTTCTCTCATGAAATTTTATGTATGTGTGTGTTTTTTCAATGTATTGATAAATATTTGTTAAAAAATTATCATAACTGGGCATTTTACTCTCATGATAATTTCATGATAATTTTTTGTTTTTACCAGTTCAACATCTATGTTTAATTCTTTTGCAATTTTTTGGAAAGCATCATTTTTTAAATCAGTTCTTTTAAATTGTTTACTGGTTATTTTCCATAAACATTCGTTAATTCTAAACATATGAATTAATTTTATAGTATTTTCAGTATTAATAAATGCCATTGCGAAATATTTTTTTTATGCAGCTATAAACATACGTCTCAACAATCGGAAAAGAATGAAAAACATAACCTTAAAAGTGCATTTTAATTTGACATTTCGTACAAATTTCTTGATAATTTTTTCGTGAAATAGCCTCCTGATAATTTGCTGAGAATGTCAAAATTTGTATAATATACTTACACATACATTGATAAATTTAATATCATGAGAGAAAATCTCAGCAATTTTGCATAGTGTAGACCCCGTGTTAGACAGTAAAAAGAGAAGATAAAAACAGTGGATAGAAAAGAATCCTTGGATTAATTTTCGTATTTATCGTCGTTCATACAATCCAAGCGACGATTAATCCGCCGATTAATCTTCTATCCGCGTTCATACAATCGGGCCTTAATATGCCCGTCCCATTTTGATATATGGATAAAACGTATTTGCCCTTTTCTTCGTGATTCTATTCTTTTGAAAAAGAACGAAAAGATTGAATGTAAAAGGGCCTATAGTATTTTTTAGCAGGGACGCGATTCCGAAATGAATACCAATTTTGAATTGGGCAAATAAAAGGCCTATAATAGGCGCATTGTATTTGATCATTTGCAAAAAAATTGCTTGTATCCAATACCATTTTGGTATTCGTGAATTCACACTGTGTACTTGGTTTTCAAAAATCCAATAGTATTTTTTAGCAGAGACGCGATTCCGAAATGAATACCAATTTTAAATTTGGCAAATAAAAGGCCTTGTGTTCAATTGGGCAAAAATGATAAAAAATATCATGATTTTTTTTATCGCGTTTGCCATGAAACGCACTCATTTATCATTTATCATATTCAGAAGAAATTAATTTTGATTTTTGATTTTCAGTTAATTGTGTGCAATATTAAAATATAATTTTTATTAGAAATAATATTAAAAATGATATAAAATAACCAAATTCAATTTATAGTTAAGAAAATTTAATTCAAAAATTGACGTTATCGGTTTTATTGTTGTTTGGAAAACCCATTGACATTTAAAATCAATTTATCATTTTTTTATACATTTTGGCTGTTCAATCGGGTTTGACGTACAGAATTACGGAATAAAGTTAAAGTGTCTAAAATATCATGATATTTTTTATCATTTTTGCCCGATTGAACACGTCCTTTAAATATAGGCCTATTTTATTTGCCAAATTCAAAATTAGTATTCATTTCGGAATCGCGTCCCTGCTAAAAAATACTACTGGATTTTTGAAAACCAAGTACACATCGGGTATTCACGAATACCAAAATGGTATTGGATACAAGCAATTTTTTTGCAAATGGTCAAATAAAATAGGCCTAAAATAGGCCTAATATTTTTTCGGGATGAGCCTACCCTTTTCACAAAAATTTACACTTTTTCGGGATAGCTACATTTTATCCGAGAAATGAACCAAAAATTCGGGCTGATATTTCGGGCTAACTTCACCGACTTGAAAATTTAACATAATTTCAAATAATGCACAGGTGACAAATAATAAAATTCAAATAAACCACAATTTAAATTTAAACTCGTATCTTTAATGTTGTTCTATTGTAAAAATATTTTTTAAAATCCACTTAAAACTAATTACGATTCTATTAAATAAATGTTATTTTAATCTAAATTTTACATAATCAACAGATTAAAACTATATTTTAATCCATTTCAAAACTAAATTGTCATATAGTTGACCGAAAAATACCTGGAAAATGTATGAATTTTACCTAGATTTCATTTTTTTTCTGAGTGTATTGAAGCTATAGAATTTATTCGGCGGAATTTCGCTAGATTTCTTAATTAAAATTGAAACAAGATAAGGAAGCTAATAAAAGCAGATTAATTCGATACGATTTGCAATATCAACAGTAAAAAGTTGGGTTCTTGCTGTTTAATATATATGTTAATTAATAGCTGACCAGAACATAATAACAACCTTCACCAACGTCTAGGCTATAACACGCCATTCGCGATTAATTTTTCGACACCCTGGTCATTGTAAATAAGAAACAATAATTAAAACATTTAATTCACAGAAAATTAATTTTAAATTTAACCAACTTAAATTATTGTCGTATACGTATGTATATGTTTGTGTAGATAAAAAAAAAATGTTATCAACATCATGTAGCAGTGTCAAAAAAAAAGAGATTGAGAACCCAAAGTAAATCACACCAATGCAAAAACAAAATAAGAAATTAAATTTATAAATAATTATATTTCGTTGACATTATGAACAATAATTTAAAATTTAAGTAAATAATAACCCGGAATTTTCACAAAATAACATTCACCGGGCATGCATCCACTATACTTTGTTTTATGTATATCCTCTATTGGTTGTTAATGCTGTTACCTGAACCTGTACTGTTTGGTTGATATTGGTTGATACCGCTGTTACCTGAACCTGTACTGTTTGGTTGATATTGGTTGATACTGCTGGTACCGGTGCTGTTACCTGAACCTGTACTGTTTGGTTGATATTGGTTGATACTGCTGGTACCGGTGCTGTTACCTGAACCTGTACTGTTTGGTTTATATTTTGGAAGTTTTTTGTCGGCATGATTCTACATGTATCTGGATCAAAATCTTTCTGTAATCCAATCGTATTTATTTTTATTTTTGATCCACAAATTTTTGGATCTGACACACGAATGGTCGATTTGTGTGATACTTTAGCGATTTCTGTAAATTTCGGTGCGTCGGCCATGATGACTTTTTTTATTTTTATTATTTATTTTGTTGTATTTTACAAACGTGAAATTTTATTACTGTTCACTTCAACTTTTTCTTTAGTACTGAATCAATAGTGTATACGCGAATGAGTTTATATAGTTTTTTAGTTGTATTTACTTTTACATACATACACAATCATCGCGCTTCTTAACCAAATCGCTAAAAATAAATTGAAAACGTATATAGGGATACAAATAATTGTTTAATTCGCCATTATAACAAAATGCAAATTTTTGATCGCGGCGCAGCTTTTTACGATGTTTCCTCTAAACCTATGCTTAACGATTCATATTGATATTTGGTGCCCATAACGAGGTATCGTTACGATTTTTTAATAACCCTCCAATTTTCTTTAAATTTATTGGTCCTACATGCAGTTTACACTAAGATCTTGTCCAATAAAGATAGATACATTTGTGTTATACTTGCAATATAGTAAGTGCTATGATCCGCATTATGTAAGTTTGGATAAAAAATCGTTCTTTAAACGATTTAAATAACGCTTTGATGACATCATTCATTTTAAATATATATTTTGATTTCTCACGTAACCAAGATATATACATTAGGTTAGTTAAATCGCGGCTTGGTGAATTAGATTTTGGTAAAATAGCGTCAAATTTCAACAAATTGATTTTGTTTCAAAAAAAAAAAAAAAATTGGTCTACTGTTAAATTACTATCGATCGAAGGTCAGTTTATATTTGATAACCATTTATACTAAACCTAAGTGTTCGCGTCATATTTGAAAATATTCTTCCAGCTAGAATTTGCTAGTGAAAATGTTCAAGCTATAGACATAATACTGATTATTGTTTCAACCGGTTAGGTTAGACAAAGTAAATCTTAGGAAGAAATTCATTGTGGAATGCAGAGGTAAGAACGACGTGGTATTATTCATTAGTAGGTATAACAATGCGCTTTACTTCGTTGGCGGAAATATCGGTCCTTATTTTCTTTCTTTAAAAATAGAAGTAATTTTTGTAACGCTTGACGATTAGGGAATGTTATTCGGAAAATTCTGGGGCGTAAGTTTTCTGAACCGGAGTGGGATCTGAGTGCAAAGAGATCTGCTTCGATATTTTGGACAAATACTAAAAAAAAAAAAAAAAAAATTGCTTCTTACCTTTTAAAGGGATTCAAGAAACATGATACAGTTTATATCGACGAGTACATGATGGTACATGCAGGACTATTGGGCCTAGTGGCTTTGGTAAGTGACTGCTGTAAAATGTTAATTTTCAATATTCCAGTTATGCCAAATTCACTGTATGTACTTAACTTTCACAAAGCGCGACAAAAAACAATTAACTAACAATTTAAAATTACCTGATACAAGTACAATCCTCCATGCCGCCCCGGTACCACAGTTTTTAGCATGCTTGCTTTAAGCTACGGAAGTCCCGGGTTCAATTTGCGGCGTGTGATGAAAAAATCACGGCTGGTTAATGTAAGGATCTATGAATTAATCACTCATTATCCGTTGAAAAAAATGATTACGAAACTTCGCCATGAAGCGGCCAAATCCCTCTATCGGAGGCTCAAGGCATAACTTCAGCAAGCGTTATCTGTGTTCGACTGTTTGACAAAGAAATTAAACTAGTCGATAGCTTACCACATGATATAGTGGCATTAACCACACGATTGAAGGGGACCAACTGTACTCTTTAATACGAATTGCTTTAACTGCAAACCAACATAACCTCGTTCATGTCATCGTTAAATCTGGTTCCAGTGCCAATCAAAACCCAGCACATATTTTGGAAATATTCGACTACAAGAAGATTACAACATTGGCCAAACCACCAAGCATAAGGAATCAGTCATTTTATTTCCAAAATGTAAATAAAATGTCTTCGAAAGCAGCTCAATTTCGCAATTTTGTGTTAAAAACGCTCTTCTCGGTTTATATCATCTGTGGAACATCATTTAACAAAGGAATCCTGAGTTCTGAATTCTTTCCTATAGCCAATATTTAGTTTATAGATGTGACCGTACATGGCTAACAAGTACTAAAAAATCTGGCGGAGGGGTACTCATAGCGGTTGATGCATCATTATCGTATGAGTTAGTCGAAATATTCAACCTGTCCATCGAGCAATTATGTGTTAAAATTGCAATCAATAGAAAGTCAATTTTTATCTGCGTTGCATATCAAACATGTTTGCGGAGTTTTTTCCGTAACAGTTTATATACCGAAAGACATTGATAAGTATGAAAATCCAAGCAATGGTGAAAACGACTTAAATATTCTATCATCAAGGATTGAAACCGAGGATATTCATCAAGCTCTAGAAGTATTCGGAGATGGATGTGGTCCTGATGGCATTCCAGCCTTATTATTAAAAGATTTCATATCCTTGGCAATTCCTCTGTGTCTTCTATTTAATCAATTATTAAAACTAGCAGTATTTCCAAAGAAATGGAAAGTAACAAGCGTAACACCAATTATCAAAACTGGAGCAAGAAATGATGTCTCTTGTTACAGAGGAATCATATGCTGATTACCATCATATGCTGCTGGATGTAAAACCTATCAAATGGAAACATTGGCAAATAGACGAGAGCTTTTAAAGTGTTCGTTTATTGGAAATATTTTACTAGATCAAATCGATGTACCACCCATACTGGAATCAATTAAAATAAAGGCACCGAGTAGGAATTTAAGAGATCATGAGTTCCATCATCTGAATAAACACAGAGTAAACATGATGTCGAAGAGTTTTATTAAAATCGACCATCTGTCCGACTTTTACTTAAGTAAAGACAGCTTTAGACGTAGGTTGATCAACATTATGCTTCAACCTGAAAATATTTGTATGTCAATTTTAATTCTGTTTTATTTTAATTTAATGATTACTCTGCAATGTTCAGTATAAATTCAAGTCAAATTTGTAGATTTTTCTCTTGTATAAATAAATAAAATAAAGTATTCGCAAACAACTTTGAATGAAAATAAGTGGGTGATTCTAGGAATTATAGATTCGTACACGTGGCCTCCGCCTCAAATCTTGAAACTTTTGCCCCAAGGTTTTTTTTCTAATTAAAAATTTCTTACTAATACATCGTTCATAAATTTTATTAATTGTTAGATTTTTACCATTCTTGGTACAGTTACAAGAAAGAGCCTGTTATAAATCCGGTATTTCCCAATATTATAATCTAAAAGTAAATAAAATCGAGTTGATGCCCACGCAAACGTTTCGCTAAGATATTCATTATCACGAATTTATTGATGACCAAAAATTAAAATGACAAACACTGAAGCTTTAAGTTGGGTTACACTTTAATCATCTTAGTTATATGATGAAACTTTCGAAAACAAATAAATTGTGTGCTGGAATTTATGATTTAGAATATTGATCTGTAAAAATCTGGCAATTTATTTATCCTACATTGATAGCACATTTTTTACGTTATAACAATAGCTCTAGTTTACTTCACAACCAGGTGCAAGATGATACCAGGCAGCAATGAGCTTTGAATTTAATAGTGATCGATGCGCCAAGGGTCGATAATTGTTTGAATTTTCTTCCTTAAACCACCCAAAGCTTTTCGAAAGGTTTCACGTAAAAAAGGTTTCAACAATTTGATATTGATTTCGCAAACGGTTTATTAACAACGATTTATGTACTAATTGTCTAAAAGGAGGACACTCGATTCTCAGCTACCTTTCCAAAAAAAAACATCACAAGATACCGCACGATAGTACAGGAGCAATCCTAACCAAACTAACATAAATGTAAAGATCGCAAGCAAAGACACTAACACTAAATCAGTAATTACAGGTATACATCAGTAGGTGCGAATTCACAAAGCTAAACCACATTACAAAGGGGTCAGTTAGCAAAAACAAACAGACAATATTGCGCTAACCGTAATTATGTATACTGTTGATACATAAGGCAATATTTATAATATTCGGACATTATTACACTTCCGATACAATGCATACAATTTTAAAAAGGGTGCGCTCTACTATTATGTAATTTAACTAACTAGCTATCGTCTCAGTGATGTCTCAGAGATATGGCCAAACTTCATGAATTTTTTTCGCTAATCGGAAATCTACGAACCAAATCGTATAGATATATTCTAAGTATTGACGTCTTCCACGACATTGTGAAGGAGAGGCGGATGATGCTAGAACCAAATTTGTTCTTGATGAACAGTTCTGTTGATCAACATTTAATTCCACGACTGGATGCTACACTAGTACTAATAAATTTGTCAACGGCCGCTATTTGATGGAGCTACCGCTAAAACACAATTCTGAATATTTAGTCACCAATTTTAAAAGAGATAAACATAAATTCCAGAGAGACACACATCTTTACAAAGCGAATAAACAAAATTTATGTGAGAATATGAGAAACTTGGTTACATGTCACGTATTCCTAATCGAGGAAGGTGCAATGCCTATTATTTACCACACTACGTTGTATTTAAAGAAAGCGCATTTCGACCATTGGCCTGTCCCTAGATTTCGCAAAGATAAAATTGCATTTGTATCTGATATTGCAAAAATGTATCGGCAGATAGCACTTCATCCTAAACATCAAAACTATCACAAAATTGTGGGGCCAGAAAATCGAAATAGCGAGATGCAGTATTTTAAACGTACAATAGTCACATACAGGCGGACCAGTTCGGCTTATATCTCGGAATCAGCTGTTTACATCCAATAGACGCCAATAGACGCCAAAACACAATCCTGAGCTGTTAGCGAAATACTCGTCAAAAACAAGAAGGAAGTTCCAATTCTTTTGAAGATCCAGAAGTGTGCATCTAAACATTGGGAATTGGCTAGTTAATGAACGATGACCCTAGGTGATCGGGTGAAGTGTTCTAGAATCACGAGTTAAACCATTAAGAAAAGAAAAACTTCTGTCAGAGTGTGGTAAAATATATGACCACTGTCAAGACTCAAGACCCATATATCCAGCAATCATTATGTAGAAAATCTTACTCAATCGCTTTGGTTGACAAAAACCGGACCAGAACACACCAATCGCATAAGGTGCACCGTAAGAAACGAGTTAATTCGCCTCTCAAGCATACGTATTCTACGATTTGTTTGGATGCAGTCAATACATAGTGTCCAATTTCATAGTTTTTGCAACACATCGGAAAAGCAATCCTTTTCGGCAATAGTATATGCAAGATCAATTAATACACACAGTTTCATACCTGTCCATTTAGTTGCTGCTAAAACGAAGGTCCGGCTGGTATTATGCAGAACTGAGTTGCAGGCATTTTTGAAACATGGACAAACGCATTTTACGCCTGTGTGATTCTAACATTGTTTTATTGTGGCTCTCAGTAATAGAACGAGTTTTATCATTGACCAAATATTAAGCACTCGTTGGCAGCACATATACCAAGCATGATAAATATATCTGACAGCGCTAGTCGAGGTTTATTACTAAGTGAGCTGCTAAATCACAAATTTTGGTGGAAGAAAGTGCAGAATTCCTCTAAAAGTCAACCTCTTATTGGCCGAATTACACTCCAGTTGAAACTACCACCATCGAAAGAAAAAAATCTGTCCTAACTTCATCAATGAAGCGATTTGGAGAAAGAAGGGGTTTACCAAATGCCATAGACAGTGACAACGCAACCAATTTTATAGGTGCCCGAAGAAAGTTCGATGATTTTTTCCAGATTCTATTTTCTAAAACCCACAATGAAAAGGTATCTGCACACCTTGGGCCACTTCATTGATTGGCACCTCTCCCTCTTTAACCTCCACATTTTGGGGGTCTATCTGAAGCGGAGGTAAAATCAATAAAAATCCTTCTTCGTTGAGTATTGGGTTGGGCGAGACAGGATCGTGCTAAAATTAATTGAATGATGGGAAATTCTACAAAATATGTCTAGAAGTTTTTTGAAAACGTGGCATTTAGTATACCTCACCTCGCTACAAAAGCGATCAAAATGGCAGCTTCAATAACAGAATTTCAAAAAAGGGGAGCTCGTGTTAACCAAAGGCGGAAATTCTTAATTACTATCTTGTACGGGAGGCCGAGTTATTAATGTTTATCCTAGCCAAGATGATAGCGTACGGGTTGTCACTTTGAAAACCACGACAGGAGAACTAAAATGTCCAGTTGCTAAACTATGTAAATTAACGATCGAAACAATTGCTTAATCGAGGGAGCATGTTGCAATGCAATACAACAAGTCAGAATAATTGTTGGCATCTCCCTTTTTCTTCAACAGTAGAAGCGACAACATATCAATTTTATTCTACAAATCACAAGCCCAAATTGGGAAAATAACAATAACAATCTCGTTTTGGCTTGTCGAGGTCAGACGTTTTATTAGCCGTTCCTTTTTTGGATCTTTTTCTGTACAATAATTTTCTACAACGTTTCAAGACAGCTCATGAGGTTTGAAGTAGACTATAGTCACAAAAGGCGCTCAAATCTTTTTGGAATAATTTCGATCCAATTTCCACGATATACTACAAATACTACAAAATATTTTCATATCATCTGCATAAAAAAGACATTATGGAAGTTTGAACAACTTAAGAATATCGTTAACATATGATAACAAAAATAATGAGGTATGCCTGAAAAAAACGTGAATCATTCTGACGATGTGTCATCATTTTTCACATACATTCTACGATTCAAAAAGTAAGATCTTACCCAATTTAATGGTATTAATCTCGCAGTTAAATTTACTAAGCTTATCCAATAAAAGACGATGAGTCAGTCGGTCGATAGCTTTATAAAAATCAGTGTATAGAGAACATCGTTCTGAGTTTTATTGATTACGCGTTTAGCTAAATAATTATGAAGTGCTAAATTAGTAATAGTAGATCGAACGAGCAAAAATCCATGTTGATGAGTAATTATCAATTGGTTGCAGCGGGAAAATAACATATCTTTAACCATTGATTCAAATAGCTTGGGAATACAGGATATTATGGAAACTCCCTCGCTAGTTTATTACAGCATTGCGAGGTTCTTGTAGATCAGTGCAATGTAAAACCTTTTCAAATGTTCCAAATGGAAATGTTTCCAGAACCATTAGAGGCATCCATATTTTGAAGCGCAATCTCTACATCTAGAGTATCCTCTTTTCAATAGAATTAAAGCATCAACCATCAAAAGCAAAGCTGTGCTGATATGAGCGCTCTAACAAGGATAAAGCAAAAAAGGCTAACCAGCTGCGTGATTTTTTAAACTGATATATGCCCGATTGTCTGTTTAATAAATGTATCTGGATTTTAAGAAATTTAAGAATTTCAGTGTGTTTATATTTAGGATACCAATTCAAAATTTTCAAATTAGCTAATTAAAAGAAACCCCATATTACTCTTTACATTTGCCATTACCTAGCCCCAATATAAAAGAGCCATGAAACTTACTTTTAATAACGTCAAAAATGGTTACTTTCTATCGAAAAATCTCCGTATTTTTCGTAAATTATTGTATTTAAAATGAGACAACAAATATTTGAGCCGAAAAATTTTCCAAAACCATATACAATTCGGACAGCTTAATAAAAAATTATAAAAAATAGTTATCACAGCTTTCGGACACAGTCAGTAAAACTTGAGACGTGATCGTAACGATTAACACATCAAATTATTTCAAGACTTTCAACAAATTAAATTATTAAATAAAATCATAATATTTCAAAATTTAGACCGTTTTCACTATCACTCAAATAATTTTCTGAAATTGTGGAAGTGTCAGAAAATTCCGATCGTGCGTTGATGGAGCAGTTTTTTTAATCTAAAAAGGTATTCAAAACCGTTTCGACCATGTCGATACCACCCATACCAGTCAAACTACATTAATTCAAAACTCCGAGATTTCTGCGACCGTGTTCTTTAACAAGGTGGTTTTTCTAATCACAATTCGTATTTCGAACTTGCGTCGACGAGCTAAACTATAACATTTCAAAATTTAGACCGTTTTCACGATCTCGCAAATAATTTTCCAAAATTGTGGAAATTTTACAGATTTTCGAACTTTTGTTCTTCTAATCTAAATATGTATTCAAAACCACTTCGACTATTTGTCGATGCGACCCGTGTAACCCAAACTACAATATGTCGGAACTTAGACCGTTTTTACTATTACTCAATGTATTTCCCGAAATTATGAAAACCTCATAGATGTCCTATTGTGTGCAATGATAGGATGGTTTTTATAATCTAAATACTTATTCAAAACAGCTTCGACTGCGTCGACACTCCACTCAAATATTGCCAAATAATTTGCTATTTTCTTTTGATATATTTTTTATCATTTTTTTTTTTTGTTGAGTCGAAATTGAAAAGTTTCCATTTTCCACCAGTGAAAATTTATTAATGTGATTTCCCAGTTGCAAAAAAAAAACAGACTCCGAGCAGAAAACGAGCGTAACAATGGCAGGTTTTGATCGGAGTCTATTTTTTGTTGCAACTGGAAAACCATATGAGTATATGACACCCCAAAATGTCTACATAATTATTGTCACTGTTGCATTTCATAAAGTTTGCACGTCTCTCGAGTTGCCTTTTAATTTTTGACTGAAATGCTTTTCATTGGGTACCCGGAGCCAACATATACCATATGTCTACAAAGGAATTTCACTCAAAAAAATCAACCAAACCAAAGGTATTCCAGTTCAAAAATTTGTGACTAAAATACTTTTGAAAAAGGTTGTTCAGTCCAAAAATACAAAGGGAATTTCAGTCAAACTGTTTTCTGACCGAAATACCTCTTTTTTGGACTGAAGCTCATTTTTAAAAGGAGTTTTAGTCATAATATTTGTATGGGAAGTATTATGATTGAAATGCCTTTCGTTTTTTGACTTAATATTGTAGTTTTGACTGAATTCCCGGAAAAAAATTTTGCATGTATTTTGTATGCAATTTGTATTTCAGTCACAAATGCAAAAGTAATTCCACAATCAAAATAATTTTGACTTGAATATTTTTTAGTTTTTTGATTGAACTTTCTTCTGAAATGGCATTTCAGTCTAAAACTATTTTGACTGAGTTGCCTTTTAATTTTTGACTGAAATTCTTTTCTGTTTTTGACTGAAATGTTTATGACTGAAATTTCCGGAGCCTGGCATAACTTAGGCAGATTCAAATTTAATGTTCGTCTCGACTTACTGAAGTTAAGGTTTTCATATAGATGTGTGCTACACACTGACGAAGAAGAATTAAAAGAAGAAACTGAGTGGATCCTAAATAAGAACAGGAAGAAAAGGCTTGCAAAAAAGGAGAGCATCCAATCATTCATGAAATCGGTAACTACAAAAGAATTCAGAGTTATATCACAGTACAATAGTATATGGAAAATCGATACAACAGATGCTGATAGTTATAGAGCCTTGGCTGCAAAGCTGACCGATGAAGGCAAGGAATGGTACACATACGAGGACAAAAATGATCGCCCGATCAAAGTGATGGCCAGATGTCTTCACCCAACCTGTACAAAGCACGATTAAATGGAAGACCTTATACACCAGGGCTTCAAAATAGAGGATGCGGTAAATGCCCCAAAACAAGAAGAAACCAGTAGCTGATCAAGAGTTAAAATTAATAAAAGGGGGCTTTCATTGTGTATGCTTAATTTTAATAGCAAAGAAAAATTGGAAAAAAATTTCAATATTAAGGCAGTCCTAAACATGAGAATTACAATAGAAGCGTTAAAAAAATCCACAGGCTTGATACCTCAGTGTTAGAATTGCCAAAGATATAATCACACGCGGAAATATTGCAAACGAGAGCCTAGATGTGTGAAATGTTCGGGAAACATCTCGCCCTAGCTTGTAAGTTGACAAAAATTACGCCTACAAAATGTGTAAACCGTAATGGAGAGCGTCCCGCTAACTATAGAGGATGTGAAGTAGCCAGGAAACTTCAAAATCTGAGAAATAAAAAACATCAAGACCCGCTAAACCGTGGGATGCCCAGTAATAGGACAAAGTCCAAAAACCCAGTGGTAGAACTACCACAAATAAGTGCAATAGCAGGCCGAAAAACATACTCCCAGATTGTACAACAGCGAAAAATAGTAAGTAACAAGGAAGACGACCAAAGCCTAATTCTTGAAAAATTCTAAATAATATAGAAGCCTTAAACATAAGGCTACTAAAACAAAAAAGAAGCCTGGACGCTTTAAATAAGCGGTTCAGAATCGCCATAGAAATGTTTCTAAATATAGGAAAGATAGATATATGCCTAATTTCAGAATCTCATTTGACAAGAGATTCATTCGTTAGAATTCGAGGATACCAGTGCTACCACGCCATCCTCCCATAAAGGAAAAGCGAGAGGAGGTTCAACCATATTTATGAAGGGAAACATCAAACATTATAAAGGAGTAAAAATTGAAAAAGAAATTATGCAAGTAGCCACCATTAATGTTCGATTAAATAATCAAATGGTAATCAACATATCTTCAATATATTGCTCTCCGCGGTATAATCTGAATAAAGAAAACTATGTTACGTTACTCAAATCGCCCGGTTTTAGCTTCATAATCGGAGGCGATTTTAACGCTAAAAATACATATTGGGAATCAAGGCTAACAACCCATAAGGAGGGAAGGGTAAGAAGCTATTTGCAGCTGGTCGGGTTTAAACTGCGAGTACCTGTCTGGAGGTAAACCAATATATTGGCCAGCGGAATAAAATAAGATACCAGATTAGATAGATTTTTTTGTAACAAAAGGGATATCTGTAAACTACGTATTATTCGAAAACAGTGAAGAAATTTCGTCTGACCACACGCCCGTACCATTATCAACAAAGAAAATTTGCCAGAAACTATTCAGTAGAAGTGGGAGAGATCTGGTTAGAGAAAAACGAAAAACGCAAAAAATCTGGCAGAGGAATCGAGCACCACAAAGTAAATCACGACTTAGTTATTTAAGCAACAAATTGAAAATGCTTATCAAAGAAATCAAGAACAAATCTTTTAGTGAATCCCAGCTGGTCTTTCTGGCAACAAGGACACTAATTATGTATTCCCTTTGGAAAGCAACTAAAGGTCTTAAATGGCCTAAAATACAAATAGCCCCTATCAAGAATGACGATGGGACTTGTGGTAGAAGTGCCAAAGAAAAGGCTGCATCGTTTGCAGAGTATCTGAAAATGTGGAAGTAATTTTGTCGCAATCCAATAGTATTATATTGTAAATTCTATTAAAAATATCGCAGCACAAATATTTCGCAAAAAAAAAAATTTACGATGAAATATAAAGTCATATGTTTCTCGCATGCAACTATCATCGCAAACAAAAATTCACATTGCAAAAAATATCGCACACAAATGTTTCGCAACAAATTCAATCGCTTGACGTTGTGTGCAATAATTTGACTTATAATTTGGATACAACAGAAAGAATTGGGGGCGGCAGCCTCCATCCTCTAAGGTACACAACGAATTAAAATCACCTTTAAAAATTTTTATATTTACAAAAGTCACTTTTTAACATTTGTGGTACCTACTATCAGAAGAAGCGATAAGGGCGAAGAAACATCTTTGATCTTTGCCAGCAAGGTTGACGAAGCAATTATTATTAATTAATACACAATCTTAACGACAAAAAGTATCAAAAAATTTACATTTTTCATATTATACAATATTTTTGGCTTGCGATATTCCTGTTTGCGATATTTTTGCCTTGCGATACGAATGGACGCAACATTTTTTTTTTGCTATACTAATCTGCTATTAATATTTTTGCCCCCTTGAAACGTCGCAATTGTTTCAACTTTATTCTGAGGAAAGCGGCAGATTTTATAAATTCCACGTTTTAATATTCCTTGAGGGGTTTTTATGTTGGCCATTATAACTAGACCATCCTTTTTGAATGTAAATCTGGACGACTCGACTAAGTTTCCATTTCAGCGGTGGTAGATTATCTTCAATTAAGACTACCAAATCCCCTACGGCGAGATTTTCTGATGGTTTTGTCCACTTGTGACGTTGTTGAAGAGACCGCAAGTACTCGGTCGACCACCGTTTCCAAAATGTTCGATGGTAAAAATTGTGTTGCTTCCAGGCTTCATGCGGAGGTTGGTCAGTTAAATCAGGCGTCGATAACGAATTAAGCGGTCGCCCAATCAGGAAATGTCCTGTTGTTAAACAGTCGAGGTCGTCGAGGCTGCTTGACATTGGCCCAAGAGGTCGTGAGTTGTTCGTACGTAAATCTAGCCGTGCCCATTGCCCGCCGAATGTGAAATTCGCTAATTGTACACCTGATTCATGAAGACCACCAAAATTAGGGCTGGCTGGTGGAGTGAATTTACACTCTATGTGATCATCGTCACACATCAACCGCAGTTTTTCCTTCAAATCCTGTGATGAAAGCAGCGCGTAGAGTTTACGCAACTCTGAATTGGCTCCGACAAAATTAGTGCCATTATCAGAAAACACACGTTTACATAAGCCTCGGGTGCTCACAAAACGTTTGAAACATCCCATGAACGTCAGTGTACTTAAATCAGAGGCCAATTCCAGGGGCATTGCCTTCGTGACGAAGCAAATGAAACGACAGAGGTATGTCTTTGTTGGTGGTTTGCCGCGGATGCGATAATAAACGTAGAATGGGTCGGCGAAATCTACTCCAACTGTGTAAAAAGGTGGTGAGATGGTAACTCGCTTCTGTGGTATATAAACACTCCTTGCACTCTTGGAATACCTTCTTGCACACCGTTGTTCCATACAAAGGCCAATAAAATTGACGCACAGCAGCCAGTAGTGGTCGCGGACCAGCATGCAGCAATTTCCTGTGATAGAAATTGAGTATTGTTATAGTAAATTTATGTGAGCTTGGTAATAGGATTGGGTGTTTCGAGATATAGGGTAAGCTGGTGTGATGAAGGCAACCCCCAGAATTTTATGATTTTTATCCATGAATATAGCGTTAGCGAGCGGAGTGACGGCTGTTTTAACAGCCTGATTCAACAGGAAAAGATTCTCTTTGGACAATTCGAATTATGGTGTTGAGAGCTTAATCCAATTCTTCCAATTTTAGTGAACCGCTAAATTTATAGTTAGATATGCTTTTGAACCGAAGGATGTAGGCAACAATTCTCTTCATCTCACAATTTTCTTCATCTCAGAAATTTCCTCAGGTACTGGAAATTCTTGTCGAAGCGTTTGCCAAAAGGTGGCCTCTTGTAGTAGAAAAGCTGGACCATAGATCCAGATGTCGGACTGGATGAATTTATCGGTTGGCATTCCTCGCAAAATTAAATCAGCTGGGTTGCACTCGGTTGGTATGTGCAGCCAATTTTCTGGTTTCGATATTTCTTGTACAGTAGTAATTCGATTGGAAACGAAAGTGTTCCATCTGGACGGGCACGACTTTATCCAATTCAGTGTAATCGTTGATAATAGAAAATTCGATCAACTTTGAAATTCAGGTTTTCGTAAATCCTTTGTGTTAGCTATGCCAGTAGTACTGCGGCACATAACTCTAGGCGCGATAGAGTTGTCTCGTATCAAAAAATCCATGTATTTGGATACTACATGGTTCCGTTGAAGTGAACAAGTTCCGATCGATCGTGAAGTAGGGCTCTCTCGAAGTATCTTCCAATGCGTATGTAGATGTTAGTAGTTATGGCCCCTCCTCAGTCCAAACCGGCACACTGGCCATAACTATACTGATGTTGTGGAAGCGATTGGTCCCAATCCAGTTTCAATTGACGACTGGATTAGTAATTTACCCACCACCACCACTGCCGCCACTAATCCAGCGGGTCGTAAATTTGGGCGATCTGTGCAAATATAGCACGCTTGGAGATCGTTGATGTTGCGTTGACATGAACAAAGTTCCATCAACGTTGACAAATGACTCGATGAATTCAGGTGGAATGTCTTTGATGATCTCAGCTACGTTGGCACACCACTTCCTTAATATCATGCCACCAGACTGAAGTATATTAATAATATGACGTTTCATCTCTGTCGCAGAAGCAAGTGAAGTTGTGCCGGTCAACAAGTCATCAACGTAGACATCTTTATCGATAGCATCAGCAGCCCCAGGATTTGATAGTTTGCGTTCAAGTGCCAGCTGTTTCAGGTATCTTGTAGCAAGAAACGGTACCGAGGAGGTGCCATATGTGACAGTTTTCAGCTTAAATATGGAAAGGGGTTCAGCCGGAGAATCTCGCCACATAATTAATTGAAATCTATGGTCGCCTTGATGTACTTGAATTTGCCGGTACATATTTGGTGGTGAAGTTTTGGCGGATCCGTCGAAAACAACACGCAGTTTTGTCGTGGAGCTTTCAGGCTTTGTAACACAATGATGCGACATGAAGAATGTCGCCTCAGAGATGGACTTTGGATCAACATGTTCCATGTGGCCTAACCTCTTGTACTTATCAATGAATTTTGAATATTCGGAGAACAACTCCGGTGATTTATGAAACGTCTTTCCAAATTATAAAATCGACGAGTAGCAAGTGTCTCCGATTCGCCCAGTGTCAACGGGTGCGATGAAAATGGCAGCCTGATAATGAACCGTCTGGAATTCGAAGTTGATGACAATTTTCCCGCAATGATCCAACCCAAAACAGTATTCTGCAGCATAGGCAGCCGATCATCCAGCTTGATTTGGCCCACAGATAGTAATTCCTGGTAAATCTCTGCACCCAGCAGCAAGTCGATATATTGAAACTTAAAGAATTCAGGATCAGCGAATTTTATATTTGACGGGATTGCCCAAGGCTCAATATTATCAATGTATGTGAATGGCGGGTAGCTCGTTATTTTGTGATTTTAATTTTATTGTTAAGCTGCCAGAACATGCGATGACTTTAGATTCAATTCCACAAATCTTGGCGGCACTGTTGCGACGTAACAGCTTAAGTAACGATGCAAATGATTCGGTCATGAAGTTTAACTGAGAACCGGAATACAAAAGTTATCTTCCGATGACCGGTTGCCCAAAACGGTCAAGAACCTTGACCGGCCAAATAGACAAATGATAACGAAGTTGTCTTGCATTTGACGGCAGCAAGCGATTATGTTGTAAAAACGATGTTGCTAGTCTTCTCCTTGGAATGTGATATTGTCGATGAGCCCTCTAGCCCTCTCAGCTTTCGAATATATGGAGTCTTGCTCATTGGCACATTTGTGTAGCAACGAATGATGTGATGAACTGCACTGCCGGCAGTGAAGCGTCACTGAGCATGTTGAAACCATATGATCAGACCGAAGACAATTTTAACACAACTTGGTTTCGTTTACAAAATTGTAACGTTGATCAACAGGCATATGTAAAAACTTATGGCATCGAGCTATTGTGTGTCCATTTGCCTTCCAGTAGACGCATGAAAATACCGATGATCTGGAAGCAGTGGGTGAAGAGTTGGATACACGATTAGAGCGGTGAGTCGATTTAAATGATGGTTTTGGTAATGTATATGAAGTTGGCGTTGATTTTCTGCGACCGGTGAGCTATTGAACTGAGAAAATTAGTTACATATGTCATCTACTGTGGGAAGACGTATTGATGGTTCAGCATCATTCCATTTATTTTTCGTCTCCGGATCCAGTTTTGATACCATGATGTATACGATTAGGTCGTCCCAATGCTTTACTGGTCTATTAAGCGATTCTAGTGAACGCAAATGTGATCGGAAATGGTCGATCAAACTCAATTGTTTCTTAGAATCAGGCCTAGCCTATCGATTGGTTTAAATTGGAATAATGCGTGAACGTGTTGTTCACAAATAAAATTTGGCGTATCAAATCTCTCTTTGATGATCTTTCGGGTAACCTCATAATTCTCGTCTGATAGCTCCCATTCAAAAGCCAGTTGGCCCATTCAAAAGCTATTTATAAACGTTATTTTACAATCGTTATTTTAGACTCGAGAAATGCATCGCTCTTTTCCTCGAATAATAACTATACAGATACTATAAGCAATGCAATCGAAACTAAGTTAAGAAAGATGAAGCATTTAAAGAGTTTTCCATTACCAATGTCTGGATTTTAAAATTGAATAAACAACAAATGAAATAAATTATCTAATCGATTTAATTAATAATAATTAATGCGCGAATGCGTTTCGTCTAATTTTCGATGATATTTTGTCATAAATGAGGCTCCACTAGGGCAATTTTCCATATTATATTGTCCTTTAACCGCACAAAAAAAAGTCTAAAGGTGTCAGGTCAAAAGATCTATGCAGTCAATTCGCGTCACAGAGCGATTATTTCGAAACCTGTACGGCATGAACGGCCGTCGCGTCGTGTTGAAAAAGCTTTAAAAACAGAAAATTGCTAATCAATATCATCCATCACCAGTCCTTGCAACCAAGTGAATTTTGCACACATGAATTTTTGGCCGAACTTTTGCTCAACTTCGAGATATTCTCTCTTAAATTTCTACAAACAAAATAAAATTCGCAACAATACATGATTTGACAAACAAAAAAAAAGTTCCGCGGAATACAGTTTATGAAACGCGGCAACAGAGAGTAATATTTCTCGCAAACACAATAAAAACACAAACACACCTGCACAATTGTTTATTGATAAAGAAATTTTTTTTGCATTTCAAAATAATTTTGGTTTATCTATTACATAACGTACTTTCGAACCGTGTCGTAGCACATTGAATCCTTTAATTCACTGCTTATCCGTGACCGTAAGTTGTCTATCTCTGGATTGTTTTGCCTTTAGGAAATGACCCTGAATTATAAATTTGATTACACAATTAAACCGAGCGCTTCAACGCTTATATTATGCTGAATAACCTAACAAGACTGGTTTTATCAATAAAACGTTTTTCTTAGAAATAATAACTGAGATAATATATAATTGTTATCTTATTTGTTAATGTGTTTATATATTTTGCGCGCCAATGTTTTAACCCTTTCAAACGCCATTTAAAATTGACTTTCTTCCAAAAATAAAATACGTAGCACAATTATGCACTGCTATGATATGGCATTGCTCATAAAACTGTAGTGTGAACATAAATACATAAGAGAACGATCGCACAAGAGAAATGAGGCAAAAATTAAAAATTACGGTTGGTCGAAGCGATGAAAGTTGATGTACAATATATTGTACAAGGCGTTTGAGAGGGTTAAGTGAGCTACAACAAAGTTAAAAAACTGAATGATTAAATTGATAATTTACACGTCGGTCGCGTGTTTTACATAGAATTAATTGTCGTAAAGTAAACAGTAATTTGAGAATTTATGTGCGAGCGATCAAATTATTTTAAAGGTCGTCCAATATTTTATGATTTTTTGTGTGGTGTACACATGTAGGTTTGAATTTGAACCGATCGGTTTTATTTTTAGACTATCACTTTGTTATCTCGTCATTCTGTTTGTAAAAATAATTATTATAAAAAATGTTGATAATTTTGCTTGTTGTGAATCTTGTGTGTCAATAATAATATTTAGAAAATTCGCTAATTTCAGGTTTCGGCACAAATGTATTTTATTTTTAAGTAACTCAGTAAATTACTATATTGCGCAACGTATTTTGCAAACTGAAATTAAATTGAAATTAATACTGATTAACATCTTACATTAAATTGTATAATTATTCGTTCGATTAATCAAGGAAATTCCAATGTCACTTAGAAATACATCTAAATTGACTTTAAAGTTATACATTGCTAAGAGATTGTTAATATGAGCCGATATCCAGATACAGGTTTTACACTTCAAATTGAACCTTTTGCACTTCGCATTCAACCTTTTACAATTCAAATTAAACGTTATGCAAATTATATTTATAAAAACAAATTTTATTTCTTAATTAAGTTTTATTCACGTCTTCTATGGAAATGGGATTCTAAAACGATTTTAGATGAAACTCTGGAATGTAGACCAGGATGGAACTTGGCCGTTCCTTAACCAATTTTTTCGAAATTGACCAGCAATAACATCAACACACTACTGGACTTACCCAGCTTAAGCGAAGAATCAGCAAACAGCCTGAGAACGCCCTGAAATGCCTAAACGCACTCAATAATTTAGGCATCCAAACAAAAAACACTGGAGTGCTTTGGTGATAAGCATTTTAACAAATAAATTGGATGCTGATTCTCACGCATATACAAATCAACAATCAAAAATCCAAAAGAAATCCAATCAATGGAAAGTTTCTTTGAATTTTTGGGAAACAAGGTTCCCAAATACAATACTTCTAGAAGCCGATTACTAGGATCATATAATTGGCGAATCTGCCAAAAGGTGTCGCCAATGAGCCAATTGCCCAAAATACCAAATTAGGAAGGATTATCACCGGTAAGAGAACTACCAATGTAAACATGATAATGAAATGACTCATACTATGGTAACGACTGCAAAGATCGACTGGCAGCTAAACAAATTCTGGGAACTCAAAAAAGAAGAAACTGATTTTGAAGAAATAAAGTAAGAATTCCATTCATCATCGAGCAATTGGCATCTAAACCTTTAGGTTATTCAAAAAACGGTTACTGCTCGACAATACTGCAAGTCAAAATACGTCTTGCCAAAAATACAGAACTGGCGTTACAATACCAACAGTTTATGGACGAATGTAAACTCTTAGGTCACATGAAGGAAACTGAGGCAATAAGTGGGGTAGCTGAGCATTATTATTTACCACACTATGCTGTTTTCAAAGAAACAAGTTCAACGATGAAACTCGTTTTTGTCGTTTTTGATGCATCAGCCAAGACATCTACAGGTACTTCTCTAAATAATGTCCTGCTGAATGGTCCCACCACTCCAAGAAGACCAGGAATATCAACCCATCTTGTGGAGAAAATCACCTGAACAACAAATAAAGAAGTACAAACTTCCCACCGTGACTTACGGCACAGCATCAGCAACATACCTAGTTAGCAAGATATGAAGCTTTCACCTATCCATTCGCATCAGAAACGGCACTGAATGATTTCTATGTAGATGACGTCATTTCTGGAAACAACACACTAGAGGAAGCCTTATTTGCTCAAGAACAGCTCTTAAAATTACTCAAAACTGGCGGGTTCAACCTACGTAAATGTGCTGTGAACCACCAGGCCCTGATACAAGCCATACCAAAACAACTGAGAAATAATGAGAATCTTGAATTCAAGCTTGATGACACAGTCAAAACTCTTGGTCTACATTGGAATCCAGTGACAGACAGCTTCTAATTTCAAAAAACAAGAATTCTACTAAACGGAGCCTACTTTCGGACAGTGGAAATTTTTTTGACCCTCTAGGATGACTAGCACCAGTTAATGGGTAGCCGGACTCTCCTGCGAACAATCACTACTCTTTAGAAGAGATAATCAAACCCAGGTGGGTCTACTTTGATAAAACATCATCAATCAGTATATACATGGATTTTGCGATGCCTCTGAGAAGGCCTATATGCAGTAGTCGCCTATGCCAGAAATGTGAGTCTAAATGGAAAAACCCAGGTGATACTACTGTCTCTAAAACTAAGGTAGCAACAATTAAATCTTGTCAATACCATGACTTGAACTTTGTAGGGCTTTGTTACTCGTAAAATTGGTGGGCAAAGTCAGTGAAAATTACAAATACCAAATTCAGATGTGAGCTTCTCGGCCGACTCTATGATTACACTATCATTGATTCGAAGGCATCCGCATAAGTACAAAACCTTCGTCGCTAACAGAATTTCAGAATTGCAAGGGAAATCAAGTCCCGTACATTGGCAACACATAAGCTCTAAAGGGAATCCTGCTGATTATGCATCTAGAGGAGTTCATCCAACCGAATTAAAAAAACGCAGTTTATGGTGGGCTGTGGTCATTTAGTACTTAAATTGACAACAAGCTTCGTTGAATGGCAATATAGGTCTTGAATTGAAGCAGGTATTATTAGTTACAGGCTCTGCAAACATAAACCTTTTGAACAGGTAATAGACAGGATCTTTGATATAAATAAAATAGTCCGCATCATACTGTCAACTTTTCAGTGATTAGGTCATAACCAGGGGATTTTTTTAAGCTTAAGTTGTTATTAATTCCATCTTTTAGCGCTTGTCTTCAAGAGCCCTATAGCCACTTAAACTTGTATCACTTTATCATAGTTTTACTTAGGCAGAACAATCGGAAGTTCTGATCATTGGAAGGCAGTGTACAATGGGGCACAAAATATTGAAAGTGTGAAATTTCAGTACATTGCAGCCTTTTCTTTGGCACTTCTAGCCCAAGTTCTATCTTCATTCCTGATATTAGCTATTTGTACTTTAGGAATATTAAAACCTTTAGTTCCTTTCCAAAGAGAATATTTAGTGTCCTTGTTGCCAGAAAGGCCAGCTAGGTATTCGCTAAAAGATTTGTTCTTGATTTCTATGTTAAGCATTTTCATCGCTTAAATAATTAAGTCGTGATTTGCTTTGTGGTGCTCGGTTCCTCTGCCAGATTTTTCGCGCTTTACTTTATTCTCTAAAAAAGTTTGGTTACGAGTAGGAGGTATTCTGCATATTGTAAAATGGTTTTTGGATTTAGTTCTAGAAAATGGGCAAACAGTTCTGGAGGCGAAACATACAAATGTTAGTGAGAGTAAATCGATTCCATTCGTAATAGGTAATACACGCATTGTAATAGGTATTCTTGTTTGGTCGTTGAAGACCCGCCGCGCCGCTCGAAAAAACTCCGGAGGGGATACAAAAGAAACAAAAATTCAACCGCTCAATATTGATGCTTCATTAAATATGTTCAATAAATATGTTGACCAAGTTGGTAAACATTTACCAACTATAACGAAATACAAACTGCTAACCAGACAATAAAATCGTTAAAGGCAAGGAACCATGCAATATTTGTTATAATATATCTACTGTAGAGAAGGGTTACCATCGAGGAACCCAGGAAAAGAAATGGGCCAGTACAGTGTGTTAAGTGCCAAGAATATGGGCACACCAGATCTTAATGTATGCAACATATTGTAACTGTAAAACAAGAAAGAAATGTACATATTGGGTGGATGCTTCGCATTGAGGTGTCTCAAAAAATAAATTTTTTAGCACGTGAAACATTTAAGACCTACTTGATTTTTAGTGAGGTAACGCTGTGCTAGACGGGCCCAATATTGAGATATGTTTTGCAATATCATCGGTATACCCAATCGGTGATCGAGTAGACCCGATATTTGTTTGCAACTCTACTTTGATTGTAATTAGTTTCGAGTTAACTTATACCGTAATCACAGAATATACATAAACAGAACAATATCTTCTATATAGATGGAGAGCTGGTAGACAATTTTGAGTAGGTATTTGAGGCAGCATGAAAATTTGTGTGACGCTTCTTTAGCAATGTCTAAACACAAAATCAAAGACCTGGCTGAAGGGTAGCGGGGCATTGTCAACCTTTGATTTTTTTAAGGTGCGAAATTTTTTTTGCAAAAAATGTATTTGAGGCATTCTGAAATTTTAATACCTTTTAGTTTAGTATTTAATAAAATATAAAATAAAAAATTCAAAGTTGAATTTTGTAGACTTCTAAAAAATATATTTGAGGCAAGCTAAGACTTAGACAGATAAATATATATACCTAAAAAAACATAACTTCAAAAAGACAGGTCATTTTGGTGGGGCTCTGTACCTGCCAGGTGGTCAGTAATGGACTGAGTTCTTAAGAGCTTTTGACGAAATTCTACTTTGCAGTTTTCTATTTCGCTTATTCTATTACATCTAGTTATCATCAACACTACTTCTAAAAATGTTGGTCTCGAAACACTGAAAGAAAGTTAAAAAATCACTGAAGAAGTACTGCAGTCTCATATTGAAGTTACTTACGATTAAGCTATTGCTAAAGTTGCGATGCAAATCCAAGCTAGTGAGCAGCCATTATTTGATAATATATTTATTCATTTTGGATCTTTTCATACCATCCTTGCATATATCAAAGCTGTGGACCAATGAATATTGCTGTTGAAAGTGAAAAATAGCAAATGGATCTGTTGATTCATTCCTTTCTGACAAGCACTTTAATAGATATAAACGATTTCACCCACTGATGGCAGTTGGATTAGAAATTTTGCATTTTTAATTTTTCTTGAAAAATGAAAAAAATAACGATTATAGAAAATTTACGTACAGAGCTGATGGAGTTTAATGATCAAAAATTATCTTATGGTGCTTTATTACAAAATAGTAAAGCCTCAAACCTGATATCTTCATATCTTTAACATAAAGAAGCTCATTTGAATGGAGCTTATGGTAAAGTCTCAATTTTCTGTGCCGTACATAAATCTCGTCAATTATTGTCAGAAGTTAAGCCGCAGTATTCGGACAGGCGATATTGATCTATTTAAATTTATTTAACCATAAATGGCCAATCTTTTCTTTGTCTTTAATCAGCCAAATTATTCACGTTGGTTGGTTAAATATCACGATATTTTAATTAAACTAGAACAAACTCATCCACGAGTACAAGAATCCATGGAAAGAAGTTATTTTGGTATCCAAAGAACGGACAAGTCATTCTGTAGACAGCCAATTGATCTGACTCTGGAACAGACAATCATCGCAGATGCTAAAAGAAGATTAACCGGTGCAGTACATTTTATTAACTCCATTTCTGCTCGGCAGCGCTGTTGTAAGAGCCACGAGATTCGATCAACTGTTGTATCATATACATATGAGGCTACTTGTCTACGGAAACGGCAACATGTTACAGCTGATTTGGAAAAATATAATTTAAACAAAGACACTAAACAAATTCAATTATTTGTCAATGCATTTTAGAAATTTATGAATCCATTCGATACTAGCATCGACCAGCAACGACTTTTCAATATTTCGAGTGGAAAAGCAGCTTTAAATGCAGAACAAGATTTTTTGATAAATATTGAAGAAGTAGATGCAAAATTACGTGAAAAGTTTATTTCTGAATGTAACGAATCTGCTGATAGATTCGAAAAATCTATTTCAAAGGTAAAAATTATGAATTTTTCTGCTTATACATACATATAATGAAAAAAACCTGTTGAAACAGGTAATAAGGTTCAAGAAAGTAGTGTTGATGATAACTAGATGTAATAGAATAAGCGAAACAGAAAACTGCAAAGTAGAATTACGACAAAAGCTCTTAAGAACTCAGTACATTCCCGACCACCTGGCAGGTAGAGAGTCCCACTAAAATGACTTGTCTTTTTGAAGTTATGTTTTTTTAGGTATATATATATATTTATCTGTCTAAGTTTGAAGCCGCCTGGCAACATTTTAGACCCGACTAAATGATCTGGCTTTTTTATTTTTTATTTTATTAAATACTAAACTAAAAGGTATTAAAATTTCAGAATGCCTCAAATACATGTTTTGCAAAAAAAATATCGCAACTTAAAAAAATCAAAGGTTGACAATGCCCCGCTACCCTTCAGCCAGGTCTTTGATTTTGTGTTTAAACATTGCTAAAGAAGCGTCACACAAATTTTCATGCTGCCTCAAATACCTACTCAAAATTGTCTACCAGCTCTTAGACTAATAGCGCTTTAGTCCTAAGCTGGTGAACAAATATTTTCGTTAATGTTTTTTTCGACTGAGTTTGATTTAGAAAAGATAGAAAAATCATTTTATATGAAATCAATGAAACAAAAAAAAATTACAAAAATGTTTGTACCCACCTCTTTCTATTGATAAATAAAAATCAGTACAATTTTAAAACGAAAGAGAAATCTTTACACTTTATAATGTGCTTAAAAGAGATAGACATTCGTGAATAATTTTTGATTTTGGTCTAGTTAGCTTTACGAAACTTTAAAATCATATCAAAGAAATCACAAAAAGAAAACTTGCAACTCCCATAAAGTTGTGTATGAGTTTGTGTAGGATTTCTAATTTATTTGTATTGGTCCTTTGTTTATTTGTTGATTTGATTTTAAAGTTTCGCAAAGCTAACTAGACCAAAATCAAAAATTATTCACGAATGTCTATCTCTTTTAAGCACATTATAAAGTGTAAAGATTTCTCTTTCGTTTTAAAATTGTACTGATTTTTATTTATCAATAGAAAGAGGTGGGTACAAACATTTTTGTAATTTTTTTTTGTTTCATTGATTTCATATAAAATGATTTTTCTATCTTTTCTAAATCAAACTCAGTCGAAAAAAACATTAACGAAAATATTTGTTCACCAGCTTAGGACTAGGCTTGCCACCCGTCCTCCTTTTGAAAGAAGTTTCCTCCATCCTCTCCGGAGGCAAAAATGTCCTCCACATTAAAAAATAACTTTAGATTCCTTTTCAAACCATTTTTGAAGGAGTTAAAAAATTCAATTGCTTGCGGAAGTTTTACTGATTATTTGCGCACATTACAGGAACTAAAATTGCGTTTAGATTTTTATAAGAGAACTATGAAATATGATATTTCCGAAACTTCATGTAAATACTTCATGCAGTTTGTACGAGTTTGCGTAGTCACATTACCAAATTTATCCTGCAGTATCTTATCCTGAAGAGTAAACAAAACTCGAGAAGTTTCTTGTTTAAATTATATTTTCCAACTGACCCATTACAGAACAATGATTATTACGTTCACTTGTTTCTTTCAAAGCACAGTTAACGATGATACAATAAGCGTTTACGTTAGAATTTATCCTAAAGAAGTAGTAATATCTACAGTTACACGGTGAATATATTCAATAAGATTCTTTCGGCTTTTTATAGACACAATATATTAATAATAATGGCATTCACAACATTTTCGACTTGTCAATCAGAAAAATGAAGAGGCCAGTCATTTATAATATATCTACCAAAAAAAAGTAGAAATATCAAAATCCCCCCCGTACTTTAACCCCAGAGTTAATACAAAATGTATTTTGACTCTAAAAAAGAAAACCTTTCCTTGCGTTTTCGTGGGTAGTTTGGTTTCGTACTGATAATCTTAAAACAAAAAGTTCGATCTACTCATCAGGTAGCTACGACCAAACTACAAAAATACAATTCCAACTCCATACTTTAAGTATGAAGCAAGAGTGTAGTTGACTTAACGAATTATAAATAAATTCACCAAATCAAAAAACACAAGGAAAACTTTTCATTTCTGTGTGTTTTATGCCAACACGAATAATAGAAAGAGAAGTTTAGTTGTCTGTATTAAATCAATAAGATTCTTTCGGTGAATATATTATAATTTTAAAACTACGAAATTACAGCGTTACGAAATTCTAAAATTTGTTAGAACATTCTGTAATTCTAGAAAAGCTGTAGATGATAAAATTTTGTAAACCAGAATTAAAATTTTAAAATTTAGAATTTACGCAGTAGAATTTTGATAGTATGAATAGTTCTTTGATCAAAATTAATTAAGAAAGTGAAATTTCGTTATAACGAAGACAAAGGGGCCGGAAACCAGGGCTGCGGAGTCGGAGTCGAGGAGTCGGAGTCGAGGAGTTGGAGTCGAGGAGTCGGACTCTTTTAGCGAAGTCGGAGTGGGAGTTGGATAAATACTGACCGACTCTGACTCCACATTTTATATTTTCCTTTCTCTCCGGTATATTTTAACCTTACCTTAGTTACAAAAAGACTCCAATCAGAATATTTGACCTCGGCCAATTTGATAAATAATGGCGATGCGTAATGTTGCACTTATAGGAAAAACACAAAATATTTTCGCAACAGAAATAAATCAACGTTAGCGCATAGAAAAATCTTTCTGCTTGATAACGAGATGTTATTGGCTAGAAATTATTTCGACTCCAAGGTTAGATTATTATTCAGAGATGATTAACAAAATAGAGGCAAACCGGCGCTATGTAATTTGGCAATGGTTTAAAATGATTTTTAGGTATTACTGAAAAGCCAATAGTCACCAAGAAAATCCAGTTGAAGAACTAGAAGAAAAACATGAATTCGAAAAATTGCTAGATGACCATAGAATCCGAAACGACTACGAATTATAAAAAGTATGGACTAAATTTTATGGTGGCTTAGAGAAAGTGGTAAAAATCAACAGAAATTTTTGTTATGTTTAAATTATTTTCTAATGATGAAAAACGAGCGATTAAACATGAACAGTAACTACATGTAACAGTTGGAGTCGTCGTCGGAGTCGGATAGTGAATTTTTAATAAATCGGAGTCGAAGTCGAAGAACTATTTCACCAACTCCGCAGCCCTGCCGGAAACATTAATTCGCTATATTGTACAATTTCGTTGCAATATATTTATAAAAATGTAAAATTTTCTTAGTTTACTTCCTTATAAATCATTTGGTTGGCCATAGTACTGTTCCAAACCAAAATTTTCATTTTAGCGAATGAAAATTTCGTTATAGTAAAAATTTCGTTAAACTGATCTTCAAATTAAACAAAATATTTTTTTGTTGGATGTCCTCCACTGAACTTTTTAAATGGTGGTAAGCCTACTTAGGACTAAAGCGCTATAGAAGATATTGTTCTGTTTATATATATTCTGTGCCGTAATTTAAACTCCAATGCTTAACACAGTTGACTAGTTTCCAGGAATTTGTTCGTATATGTGGAATGTCCATCGAATGGCGAATTCCAAAGCAACAATTTTTGGTTTCGGAAATACAATGGCTTCGGAATTAAGATCTGGACCATGTTTTAAAAAGAAATAAACTCCATTAGTTACACCAAAGTAACCTAAACACCTAAAAAAAATGTTTAATTTTTATTAAGCAATAAAGAAAGTTAAATTTTGTTTGGTGCAAAATTATTTGCGTTCCAAATTATTTGTCCCGTATGGAAAAGCATTAAAATAATATCTACTGCTAAATTTGTTTTAAAATTTTAAGACGATTCTTTTGTTTTAAGACGTAGATCCCCCTTAGCTTCTATAACCTCTCTCAAGCAACTCGTCATTGAATCAATAAGGTTGTTAATGACCTCAATAGGGATTTCATTTTAAGCAACTAAAATTGGTTTTCATGTAAAATCTTCGGACCTTCATGCCTAGTATGAAATTATCCGTTTCAAAGAAACCCACAAATTTTGAATTACGTTTAAATCGGGACTCTGCGCTAGCCACGGCAATATAATGATCCAAGTCTTTGTATTGAAATTTGAAATTTTAAAACAATTTTCCCCTTGTGCATCGGGGCATTGTCATGTTGAAGGATGAAATTAGGGCCAATTAATTTTTGTCCAGCTTCAAATGCTGTTTCATTTAGCACTGTCAAATATCCCACTTGCATAATTTTTCCTCTGGGCTGAGCCTATGCAACCCCATTACATTATATTCCCACCACCAGAGTGTCGTGTTGGAATCGTAACCATCCTTTTAAGTTTTTCTTTAGTTGTACAGTAATAATACTTTTTTTCCAAATAATCCTTCTATCGTAAATAATGACTCATCTGTTCATAAAATTTTCCTCCAAAATTCAGCCGACTTATGAACGTGTTCCTGCGCAAAATTGAATCGAGTCATTTTATTTTTAAGTGCGATATGTAGAGTTTTTTGGTGGTTACATAAGCCGTAATTACGCTTATTCCTACAGTCTGCTGCCTATTGAGATTCTGCTCATCTTTGGTGATCTTCTTGAATTTATGGAAAAAAATTTGACGTTTATTCCAAATTCGTGCAGAAACAAAATATTCGCCGAATTCGGTTGGCAGTTGGTGGTTCCCGTCGTCCAGTAGCGCTAATTCAATTGCCCACACATAAAGGTTTATGTGCTTTAACTCGATTGTGCCACTTTAAGATAATTCCACAGAAATTAAAAGAAATCCTTGAAGACAATAATATTATTAAGGTAGGCGTAGCATCACATTATGATGCTAGCCAGCACGCTCTATTTGCGTTATGTTACACAGCTCACTGAATTTAAAGGCGGTGTTAAATTATACGGCGCCAATTTAAGTTCGAGTGTATTAAATGTTGAGCTGGATAAAGATTGGCGTATTTGATGCTCAGATTGGGAGGTACAAACACTAAATGACTGGCAAATCGTTTATGCCGCGAAAAATGCCGATGTCGCTATCGAACTTTAATACAAAATGGAGACTTCTTATTCTAGTGTGAATCGTGCTTGGTTCAAGAGCAAATCAGTTTTTCCTAAAATTCTACTGTTGTGTATCCAGTACCATCAGACCAGTAATATGAGCGATCTGAGTGTTCGTTTCCAACTTAAGGACATCGAGATTCCAAAATATGAAGAATATCCATTCAGTGACGCGACTTTTACTTAATTCAAAAGGTAATATTCCAGAAAACCTAAAAGAGGAACTACGCGATGTTATCAGGCAGATTTATCCTAACGACGAGCTCTCCGCGAGACATAGAGAAAAAGTCGTTGAGCATTTCAATAATAAAACTGGGGCCTAGTTGAATTTGAAAAAATGTGGCGCCAACATTTCTTATAAACGATGAAACCACAATTTTTACCCCCACTCTGGTCTATAACCCAAAATAGCGACCGACTAGAAATTCGTGCGGAAGAGTGGCGAATCGAACTAGAGGATATGCTATCTGCCGGTCTAAACCCTGCACTAATAAAATTAAAACAGGATAAATCGAATTCAGAGAATAATAACGTGGCTCAAGATACAACTATTGCGACACATGATTCGATGGCCGACGATGAAATATCAACGAATGATGAAAATGTTAACCGAAACACGCTTAGTTTGTTTCATTAAAACTAATAAAATCGATTATAAATTCAAATGTGGTTTTAAATTGAAATCGGTCGTTTACATTTTATAAATTCAATTAATGTATTTAATTTCCAATTCATGACATGTTTTAACTTTTTCCTTGGCGGAACTCATCCCTCTATCTCGCTTCGTCTTTTCGACGAGTTTCCCCCATCACTGGTCTCGACAGCAAAGGTGACGCAATTCACGAATGCACATACAAGCATACATGGTAAATTCACTTGTACAACAGGAAATAATTTTTATTTTTTGTAGATTAAGGTTACAATTGCTGTCAAAAGTCTCCTTAAAACTTTTGCTATAAAACAAAAATAAAAAAAACACTTTGTCTTTGTCTATTATTTGGTGTTTGGTTTGTTTCTCTTTTTGGCGTATTTTACTATTCAGTAAAATATTCCCATGGAATACCATCTTTAAACATCTAAAAATTTACTTCGAAAAATGGCGCTTAGGTAAAACGATAATAATTTTTAAATTTTTGGAATTGTCAAAACTATTAAGTTACACCGTCAATATTTGTCCAAAATATACTTTCTATAGTCAATTAAAGGTAGGCCGAAAATGGCATTTAACGTTTCGTTTAGTACGTCAGTTTTTGATTTAAAATTTGATTGCGATTTCCCAAAATTGGGAACCAAATCTCAACATATGGTTTCTATCTAACTCGAGTCACTTGTTCAGAAGTATTTTCTTTGTTCAAATCAGTTTTTTCTAAAATTAAAAAAAAAAATTGAGATTGGACGGAAGTAGTATTGCCTGATGTACATTTTTATTTTTCCTGGGATGGAATCCTGGGATAACTTCACACACTTCAAAGGAAAGGAGGGCAAAAAGGACAAAAAGTGGTTACACAACATTTAATATATTTTGGCAAAAATGTTGAGTAAAAGGTGTGGTGTCCCGTTTTCTAAATTTCCAAAGGTGGCAAGTTTACCAATGCATTAGTATTGCTTCCCCGTAAACTTGGAACAATCCAATTCCTCGAAATGAAGTTCATAAAGTGATTTTACTGCACTAAGAGCCACGTACGCTTGCTCAGATGCAAAGGTACGCGAGCCTAAACATGTTTCATACATGTGTTGATTTTTTTCATTTTCACTATGAGTTTCGCGGTTTTTTGTTTGGGGGTTTCTTTGTCTTTTAATCTTCGTTTTGTTTGTGTTGCTGTTTCGCACAGTTCGATTGTTTTCTCCATTTTGTTGCCACGAGTAGTGAACAATTCAACGATCGACCCCATAGGTCCGTGTAGGGGGCAAAGCTACTTATAACAGGGTTTCACTCGGTACCCTGAGGTGAAGCTTGCAACATGATAATTCTAACCACCCAATACCAATCATACCAATCAACCATCGATACTTTACTTACCTTGGCTTGGGTGGGTTGTCCTTAAACAGTACATACATCCCTATGTATATTCTCAATATACAAATTATACAAACTAAACAAGCCCAAACACTGCTACGTTGTTCCTTTATGGAGTTCCAGTGCCTACCTTCTGGCTCCATTACTAGATCAGTCTGGTGTTACCATATTATTGTATTGAAATCAAAACTACACACAATTGCCAAGTGTCATGATGATACAACAACTAGAAGTGGGTGAAATTCAGTTCTTTAGATTTTATGACATAATTATAGGCCGGTACCTAATAAAAGCGTGTTGAAAAGGGAAAGAAATAAGCCAAAGTTTACATTAAACATATTTTCCCGGTTGTTATAGCTCTACCATTTACCATTTTACCTATATGCACGACGAAAGTATACGAATCACATCAATCTATTAAATTATCTAAAGTGATGTTACAGGTATAGGAAACCTGTTTAACAACTGAACTGTGTGTAAATATTTTATCATAATATCATATCATAGAAAGTTAATTTCCATTTATATCGCTTGGGGAATTACCCAATGATTACCATCACGATTATGAGTAAAATGCATTTGTGTAAGTTTACTTGGTTTTCTATAATGTATTAGTTTGAGCTAAACATTTCTCTCTCAAAAATCTTTCACGTAAGGAGCTTCTGAATTGAAAATTTACAAAAACACAACGCATGTACGTGAAAATCATGCTTCGATGGGAATTTACTACAACGATTGCTGATTACATTAATTGTATAGAAAATTGAGACAACCAAACGAAAACTATTCACAATAAGATAAGCGGATTATTCTACAAAAAATACTGCGAGTTAAGCTTGATTTAAACGACGACGGTATAAAAAGAACGAGTTGCGGTTTTTACAATTATTTAAAATCCGTTGTAAGTTTGAGATAAATATTTCCATTATTTGACTTTTTCACCTATAAATTGTTTAATGTGCACTCAAATCACAAATAATAGTAATAGACCACCATGCTGGCAGTAGTTAATAATAAAAAAGAAATACTCTCGCTACTATCAGAGTGATACACATGTATTCAAACGTATTTACACTGTTCTCGCACATGCAAGGCTAACAGCTTCGCTCAAGAAATTCCATATCGGTGTCTCGGTAAGGTTGGGGTAAAAAATTCACTTAAATTACTGCAAACAGAATAGTTTTCGAAGTCATAATTAATCTGACAAAACCAAACAGATCCGCGGAACACAAATTAAGAACCACAGACACAGAGAATATTACTAATCGGTGCTTTATCACACGCAGACCATCAAATAAAAGGTAAAATAAAATTTCACATAATTTATATAAATAAAATATACACCAATACACACACATGTACTCGTTTATTGATAAACAAATTTTATTGTACTTCAAAATATTTATGGAATACATAATTCACTTAAATCCAGATTGAAACGTACACTGTCCAGACTATTTGTTACTGGGTTTGATTTTTGTTGCTCTTCGGAACATATGCCGTTGCGGTAGCATTAATCCGTTGAGAATCTGCATCATGATTGTATGACATTGAAGTCATTGAAGTTGTTCCACCGTTTACAGGTCCAGAAATTATTTTGGTTTTTTTATCGAAGCTTTTAGATGCTTGATTTGTGTGTTGATCCATTGGAGATAATAAATTTATTTATAACTGAACTAAACACTCCAAAGGGTATATTACATTGAGTAACTTAACAAGACTGGCTATTTATGAAAATTGTTCGTCTTATTTGTAAAAATAATATTTGAGTTAGTAGTTGTTTTCTTATGTATTGCAAATGTGTTTGTTGTAAGTATTACGGACCTTGTATATGTTGGTGAGCATCAAAACAAAAATTGAGAAATGAATGAACTTATATTAAACGAATTGGTCGCGTGTGTTAGAGGAAATGAAATTAAACGGGGTTTCGTCGTAAGCGGTGATTTATAACTAATTAGTCCATAAAATTGGTTGTTTACTCGATGACGATCAAATTTTTTTAAAGGTTGTACGATCTTCTATTTTTAGTGTTTTTTATTTTTATTTGTTGTAATTTGGGTGTGAAACGCGATATTTTTAGATTTCAGAGAACATCCACAACACAATGTTTAAGTATTAGTTGATAACGTACTAATTCCCAACATATTTTATATAGTATTCTTTATAAACTATTCTTAATTGAAGCTAAATAAAATTGTTAACTATAATTTTGTGAAATGTATTAGTCATGGGGAATCCCATTAAATTGAGTTTATTAGTGGTGCTGCTGGTTTTGGTTGTTCCATGCCAAAGACATAAATTAAAGTACAAAGCATTATTGGTTCGGACGATGTTTTGTTTGGGAATAAAGACTTAAAATTGGAGAATCGTTTTACTGTAAACACCTATCCCATCAAAAATGTAACTAACTCAACCACAATTAAATTAAACTAAATCAACGTTCAAGAAAAGCTGCAAATGAATGTCAAGCCAAAAATGTACTAAATGTTACAAACCAACTCGTTTCAGTATCATTCCAATATGATCCAGATTCTCACATCAACTTTATGTAGCTAAGAATATTGCTTCAATTCCAAACAATAACTAATTACAAGGTGGTCATTTTGAACCAAGGTTATTTATGAATATTGTATAAAAAAGACTAACTTCGATTTAATGAAAAAAAATTCTTGTAATTTTCTGTGTAATAGTGTGTGTGGGTGTTTCTTATTATTTTATACTTGAGCGTGTCAAAAATATTTTCTTTATCTTTGCAATATGCACGAGGAAACAAGTTATCTAGAAACGAGTTATCAGTGCATCGTCGAATGGAATAACAAGAACAAAATATTGAATTGCTAAAAAAATATGTGTACCAAAATTGATATTGAATTTCTGATTTATTCGCAGGTAAATTGATTTCAATTGTTTCTTTTTGCTCATTTGGCTGAAACCTCATGAGGTGATCAGAACTTTGATCTTGAAAATTAGTTTAACTCCCAAATCAAACCCTAACTGAACGTCCTAAGTCAATCAATTACAACTCAACCTCTAAATCAATCGCAACACAATCCTGAGTACAATCACCAAACTAAACGCCATCCCAACCCTCAATTCAATCACCAAATCACCAACAAATGAACTTTAAGGTTAACCTTTAATCCAACCCAAAATCAACATTGCAAGCTAACTAAACCCTATCTCAACCTCAACTCAACTTAGCTCGAACCAATTCTCAACCCTCTTCCCAACTAAATACTTAATGGCCAACCCAATCTCAAAATAAACTCGATTCGAAATCTACATGCGTGTATGAACTATGGATCACCATCACCATCACCATCACCATCACCATCACCATCACCATCACCATCACCATCACCATCACCATCACCATCACCATCACCATCACCATCACCATCACCATCACCATCACCATCACCATCACCATCACCATCACCATCACCATCACCATCACCATCACCATCACCATCACCATCACCATCACCATCACCATCACCATCACCATCACCATCACCATCACCATCACCATCACCATCACCATCACCATCACCATCACCATCACCATCACCATCACCATCACCATCACCATCACCATCACCATCACCATCACCATCACCATCACCATCACCATCACCATCACCATCACCATCACCATCACCATCACCATCACCATCACCATCACCATCACCATCACCATCACCATCACCATCACCATCACCATCACCATCACCATCACCATCACCATCACCATCACCATCACCATCACCATCACCATCACCATCACCATCAACTTACCCACCAATTCAGCCCTAAAGCAACTTTCAAATGAAGCCTTAAGCTTATCTCAAATCAACCCCCAACTCAACCACAAATTCAGCCACAACTTTACTCCAAACACAACCTCACTCAACATACTACTCTCCCCAAATAAACCCACAACTGAACCCTAAACCACTAAACCTTAACTCAACCCCAACTAAACTCCCAAGTCAAGCTTCAACTCATCACCAAACACAATCCCTAAATCAACACGTTCCGATAACTGCATGTGCCTACGAATTCAACCCAATCCTAACTCAACTTCTAACTTAACCCCCAACACAATACTCAAATCCATGCGATTCCAAAAACTTCATTTATAAATAAAGTAATGTCAAGACAACTTAAGCTAACTTTCAACTCAACGTTCAACACAACCCATCATCCCAAATAAATTCCCAATTTAACCCCTGTCTCCTACTAAACTCAATCCTAACTTAACTCCACCTCAAACGCAACTTAGCCGTAGTCCAACCTCAATACAATCTTAACTCGACCTGCAGCCCAGCTTAGAAATCAACCCCAACCTAACTCCCAACTCAAGACCCAAATCAATACGGTTTTAAATACTTGTACTACATGTGTATACATGAGCTTACACCAAACCAACTCTAATTGAACTATCAATTCAACACACAAATAAATCCTCAGCTAAACTGCATATTAAACCCTAATCCTTCTTATCTCAACCCTCAACTCAACCGCAAAATCAAGGCCCAATTTAATTCTCAAACCTGTACATATAAAAAATCGATGCCAATGCGCATCACACTATTTGGGGAAGCACGGATATCAACGAAAGAGGTGAGTCACTTTTTGAGTATTAACCTTTCAGTGTGTAATATGGAGCAGAAACTCACATTTATTACTAGTAATAGGCAGGAGGTTCTAGATGTGACCCTTACCTCAAATAATATTTTTCATATGGTTAAAAAATGGAGAGCGGATAAGGAATACCCCTCTTCTGACCACCGATAACCTATAGCCTCGATGTTTACCAAGAAGGACCAACTGGAGCAAATATATGGAAATATTGGAGGGATTTTGGTCGTCGGGCGTCTCGGAGACTTCAGCGACAGTAAGGGAAACTGGATGACATGATGGATAGCGATGCAAGCGCAACCAACCGGTAATATAATGCTGCTTGCCCATTGGCTAAGCCTAGGGGAAAGTAAAAACTAGTATGGTAGTTCAGGGAACTAGGCACCTACCATAAGGCTTGTAAGACAGCCTTTAATAGAGACAGAAAGAATTGGGAGTCCTAGAAGGAGGAACTAAGAATTTATAAGACAGAGTTAAGGCAGGCGCAAAGGAAGTCCTGGAGACTATTCTGTGATAAAATGGAAGGGGTCTCCGAAACTTCTCGCCTAACGAAGATTCTCTCCAAAAGTACAGCCAGTTCTAGTTGTTTAATTAAACTGGACGGGCCGTGGACCGATTTTAATAAAAAGTAACGAAGAATCGAATCCTACGGACACTAAAAGGTTTTATGGTTTATCGTATAAATCGGCTGGTCCGGATCAGATTATACCAGCGGAACTCCAAAACAACTCAGGAATTATTCTTCCTTAATTGAAAGCTATATTCAAAGGGTGTTTATAGCTGGCTTATATCTCAAGGTACTGGGCGGAGGTTAGTGAGGTCTTTATCCCGAAAGCATGGAAGAGCTCACATATCTATCCTAAAAACTTCTATTTTTCTTCTATTTGTTTCTATTGGGAAGGCTTTTGGATGCGAGAGAGCAAAAATAAGACCCAGTAAGTGGGCGTACAGTCTCAGTATGCGTACAGTTTCGTTTGTTGGCCTTTCGAGATATAGAGGGTGCCTTTAATAATGTGAAAGCAAGGCGTATTGTTCCCTCCTCTCTGGAACATAGTGGTAAGTGAGTTAATACTTGAATTAGAGAGCGAAAGTAGAAAATTGATCGCTTACTTCAGACTCAGACGACATAACGAAAGCTGTTTTAGTGAAATACCTTGGCACGATTACAGATGTGATGTTGGATGCGCTCACAATCGTTATGAATTGGGCTGGCAGATGTGAACTGGGAATTAACCCGTCCAAAGCAGAGCCGGTACTCTACACTAAGAAATACAAAATCTCGGCATTTGTCCCTCCTACCTTAACAGTTGCGACACTTGCTTTTGCTGAGAGGGCAAAATATTTGATCGTTATCTTGGACAGTAAACTCTGTTGGAGACCTAACATTCTGGATATAGTAAACAATGCTACTATAGCTATGTACTCCTACAAGAACGCCATTATTAAAAAATGGGGTCTGAAGCAGTAGCTGGTACACTGGCTCTGCACCGCCGTAGTGAGACCTGTACTCATGTATGGGGTGAGTACTTGGTGGCCAGCTCTGAGAAAAGTAATTTTTAAAAATAAGATAGAGAAGGTACAAAGAACGGCTGTTTACTTGTAAGCGATGCGTTCAGGATTTGATTTTTTATATATGTACTCTATAAATGTGGTGGCAATGGTCATTAAACTTCGCTGGGTACATATACAGTAAACAGCTTAACACATGATTGTTTAATCTTTATTTCATCAGTCAACATTTCTTCGCTGAGGAAGATGAAGCAATTGCAATCAGTGCATCGCAACCACGCGTCTTTTTCGAATTTAAGGTGGAACAAAATGTCCTTATGAAACCAAGTTTCCAACACACAATTTTTTTAAAATCAGATGATTATGTAGACATTTTACAAATTTGATAATAAATACAAAAGGATTGGCGTTATACGCTTATATTGATCCTTCTTGTGTCGGCTGAAGTACTCCTAAAGTTCCAGCTGACCATGATGTCGGAGTCATTAATTTTCCCAACTGAGATTCCAAGGCGGTTACTCGTGAATTTTCCATCGTTACTTTTGGGGTTGAAAATACATTACTTAGCGTCACATAATATTGAACTTCTCTTTCAAATGTTGCTTAATTATTATTAATTCGATTTGGACGATGCTTGCGATAGTGTGTGAATGACATAAATTTGCTAGGTAATTCAATTTTGAGCAGCCCGTACGCTATCTGCTTTGCATCTGTAACAATACCATTTTTGAAGAAATGCTGCCGATAAATGTTTCAGTGTTCTTTCATCAGGCCATTTCACAGAACAAGGAGGAATAAACAAGGAGGGGTTCGGTTAGGAATTAATTTCCGGTCGAGTTGAGGGTTTATTAGGAGATTAGATTAAGTTGATTTGAGTCGAGTTAATACACGCATTTTGCTTTCGGGAAATGTGGAGTTGAGATTTGATTCGAGCTAAGTTGAGCTGCAGCTGAGTTAGGGTTTAGTTAGCTTGTGTTCTGGTTAAGAGGCGCTTCGGTTAGGGTATTATTTGGGGGTTCATTTGGGATTAGGTTAAGAGTTGATTTGAAATTTGATGATGATTGAGTTGAGGGTTGGGTTGACGGTTAATGGTTGAGCTGGATGTTTATTTATGAGTTAAGAGGTTTATTTAGAGGATGAGTTAATTATCAGGACCGAAGTTCTGACTTTCATTTTTCTAACAGTTTGTGTTGGTTTTGTAATTTGTGCACTGGTTTATATAATTTACTTATCTATAAACTATCGAAAATCACCGAGATTTGTAAAAATATTGAAATGCGTGTTAAAAATTTAGAAAATTATTCTGTGAAAAGCATTAAGCAGCCGCATTTGCTATTAAATACGAGTGTTGCGATGAGTTCTGATGATGTTGCTATAGTGATAATTTCATCCAGATGTCAACGAGATTAAACTTCTGGCAGAAAATCATCATGAGCGATGAAGCGCATTTTTGTCTCAACAGCAGTACCAATAAACAAAAAAGGCATTATTGGGAAACCGAAAACCCCCGAAGCTGTATTGCAATAATTCTGATAAACAAGACAATTCATATTGATTCGGTTTAAAAAGGCAATAGTGTTATATCAAAAAATGATGCAATAAAATTGGTTTGTTAACAATTGTATTGTGCATTGTCGGGCGATATACCGATACCATCTTGCGAACGATCCCCCCTGATTTGCGATGCACTTCGAAACGTGGTCCTCAAATATTCTTCATTTCTTTGTGAAATTGACCAGCCACTTGTGCATTTATTTGGATATAAATTTGATTACATCTGAATCAAATACTACAAAGCGCTAAATCCAGTATGCCAATATTCATAGTATAGTAAACAACAATAAAATTTGGAAAACACAAGCTGAATGAATTGATTTATGAGATACTTACGTTGGCCGTCGTCGTCGCGTGTTAGAAATTAATTAATGCTTCATCATAAGCGCTAAGTTGTCTGTAAAATAGTTAAATGGTTGGTTTTCAAGGCCGCGAACAAATTATTTTTAAGGTTGTGGTTAAACATTTTATAGCTTGTGGTTGTATATGTGGTTTTTTTATATTTTTTCATGTTTTGGATTTATTTATGGAGTATCATCTAATTAACATATGCGGTATTCTACCACGAAAGGATGACACATCGAGGTATGCAAACCAAATTAATTCTCAAAAATTATGTGATGTTTCATTATTTCTAGGCAATATGTATATGGTAATTTTAGATTTTAGAAAACTTTCACACGCTTGTTTGGGCACACTTTTATAGGTTTCTCTATCTTATAACATCTTTCTAAAGTTCATTCATATTTAACATTAATCAAAACTGCTATACAGCGCCACACATTTTATAAACGGTGTGCCACAGCATTCAAGTAGCATAGGATTGTTTGCTGCATTTGAATTGATGACTGAATAATTTATTAGATGAAATTACACTAAACGTCGACAGCTGACGAATTGTTTTAATGCTCACATGTTGGTTTAAATTGTTCTTAATTGGTGGAAGTATATCTACAAATTTAGTCAGATAGTGCCAACCGCCGATATATCAAACTATCAAAGTTTAATGCTTCAAACTGAATTTTATTCCCCTGAAGGAGTAGAAGAATTTTTTCAATAATGTATTCAATAATCCACAAAATGTTTCTACATTTACATATACTAATATTTTAAAGAGGTTTGTTTGTATGTGAACTATAACTGAACCGATTTTTTTTTTTTTTAAATTACGGTGGGTGTTAGCAGCCCAGAGCACTGCGACCATTGAGGCCTATTGTGCGTCCCTAGAGGTTCTTAGTTGAAATGTAGGCCTATGTCCTTGATAAACGCCGCTACCTGATGCATATCCAGTGGGTCGGCATTAGACCACTGGATTGTGTGTGCATTGAGAAACTTGAATATTTTTAGGATGATAGCATCGCGTGTGAAGAGTACATGTTCCGATGTCTCCTTACTGCAGTTACAAAATCTGCACTGGTCCGTAAGGGACTTTCCCATTTTATATAGATGGCCATTAAAAGGGCCGTGCCCTGTTAAAAACCAGGTAAGGGATCTTAGGGACTGGCGATCCATCCTCGGTGCCTCTCCCAGATGTGTAATATTGTAACTGAGTAGTTTCTTGGCCTGTCTCATCCCAATGGAGGACTCCCAGAGTAAATTCCTATGGTTCTGCTCCCAGTCCCTTATACCCCTTTCCAAATGAGTTTTTGAAAAAGTGATACTAGGACTGGGACCCAGGAAAACCCGGCTTGCTCCCGTTTTTGCACAACGGTCTGCTGCCTCATTTCCCTTAATGGTAGAGTGGCCAGGAGACCACAAAAGGATAACTTTGTTTGCTTCACCCAGTTCTAATAAATTGCAGTAGCAACTCCAGATCAATTTCGAGTTGAACACTGAAGCTCCTAAAGCTAGCAAAGCTGAATGGCTGTCCGAGATTATATAGATCTCGGTCTTCCTATATTTCTTTTTTAGACAATGAAGCACACATACCTCAATAGCAAGGGTCTCTGCGTGAAAAACTGTGGGAGAGCTACCCAGCGGTATGCATAGTTCCCGGTCAGGCCCAACTATCCCTGCACCGGTATCCCCGTTCGACTTTGATCCATCCGTATACCATACAGAAGCATGGCGAGGGAGGGAGGAGATATTCTCTACCAGTGCCCTATCCGGCAACCTGATGTTAAAATTCCTCCGACAATCGATTGTCTTTACCATCAAATCTGATAGTTGGGTCAATTCTTCCTTGAGATTGAATTTATGTAGGATATTGTTGTGTCCGGGCCTCATGGTTTTAATTTTTTCAGTGATTTTCAGGCTAAGACCTCTTGAACCGGCTACTTTTTTAAAGTGTAGGTGCAGTGGTGAGAACCCCAGTATTCTCTCAAGGGCAGCTGTTGGACAAGTCCTCATTGCTCCAGTTGCCCCTACACAAATTAAGCTCTGGATCTTGTCCAGTATTCTTCGTGGACCAGTCTGCTCCATCTTAGGCCACCACACACACGCCGCCTAAGAGACCATAGGTCTTATAACGGCCCGATAGAGCCAAACCAACATTTGTGGGCTCAGTCCCCACGTTTAGCTAATCATTCTTTGGCAGGTAAAGTAGGCCTTATTGGCCTTGCTTGTTATATGCTTTAAGTGACGATTCCATGTCAGTTTGTCAGTTTCTGATCAAGTACGACACCCAGATATTTCACCTCCTTTTACAGTTACCCCCCCCCCCCCCCTAAAGCTATCGACGGGAGAGCAGTTTTTCTCCGGTTAGTAAAGAGAGTGCAGCTGACCTTATTAGGATTTACCGTAAGGCCCACCTCCGTGCACCAATCAGTTACTACCTCTAGGGCTTGTTTCATTCTTTCCCCTACTGTATCTGCGAATCTGCCCTTAACCATCAAGACTAGGTCGTCCGCATAAGTAATGTTTGAGAAGTCTAGATTTCTCAGTCTTGTGAGTAATTGATCCATCACAATCAGCCATAACAGGGGAGAGAGGACGCCTCCCTGGGGACAGCCCCTGGTGGACAGCCCCTGGTGGCCTTACGGTGGAGGGTGTATGCCCCTTGCTAGTGATTGTTCCTGAATCACCTCGAAACTAGTATTATCAAAAGCTCCCTGGATATCAATGAAGAAGCATAGTAATAATTCCCTATTTCTGAGCGTGTCCTCGATTTCCGATGTCAGTTCGTGAAGAGCTGTTTCTGTAGATTTCCCTGCTTGGTAGGTGTGCTGCCTAGAGTCCAGAGGGTACTTTTGAGGGTACTGGATCTAATACAAAGTCCCAGAATTTTTTCCATGGTTTTCAGTAGAAAAGATGTGAGACTAATAGGTCTGTACGACCTAATTTCCTCTGAGGATCTATTTCCCACTTTTGGGATAAAAATCAGTCGAACTTCTCTCCAGCGTTTTGGAACATATTCCAAGCTGTGACTGGCTCTGAAGAGTAAAGTAAAATAAGGCAGCAAAATCTGCAGGCCCTGCTGTAGAAAGGCGGGATATATGCAGTACCCTCCCGGTGATTTGAAAGGTCCAAACGATTTGACTGCCCAGCTTATCCTTTCCGGCGTAAACAACTGCCTCGAGAACTTCTGAGCCCCCTTGGAACCCGATACGGATGTACATTACTTGCGTAGGATCCCTCCTGATCCATCAGAATAATACATTCTGGAAAGTGATCTTTCACTAGACATTCCAGAGTCTCTTCCCTGGCTATGGTTGTCCCTCCATCTGGTTTCCTTACAGACCCCAAGGGATTCCTGTGCTCCAAAGAGAGTGCCTTCTGTAGTCGACACACCGTGGGTAGCTTGCCTATTTTTTCACAGAAGTCTCTCCAGCTTAATCTTTTGCTCTGCCTGAGGGCTTTGTTATACTGGGTAAGGGAGTACTGATAGGTAGTTCAATCGTTCGTCCTCTTAGCCTTATTAAAAAGTTTACGACCATTACGTCTCATGTTTTCCAAGTTTTGATTCCACCAAGGAACATCTCTTGTGCCTCTGATATGCACAAGTGGTGAACTTGAGTGGTAGGCATTGATTATTACCTCTGTATCTTCGACAGAGTTTATCAAGGTCTGCAGACCAGTTAGGTTATCTAAAAGTATATCGTTATAGACTGACCAGTTGGTGCGTTTGGGTATCCTTACCACCAACTCTTGTCTCGAAGGGATATTGATATCAAACCTGATGTACATATGATCTGAGAGGGAAGCTTCCTTGGACACATGCCAGTCGAGAATTGTACTGGAGGTACCCATGTCAGACAGGATAAGATCCAGTACCTCCCTCCTAACTGCATTCACAAAGGTCGCATCACTCCCTTTATTATTTACTGCTAAGTTGTTACTAAGACAGAATTCAAAAAGTTACTCACCTCTTAAATTAGTGTCGCTGCCTCCCGAGACTGCATGGTGTGCATTAGCCTAGCAACCAATGATACATTTTTGGTGATGAATCATACAATAATTCACGAAGCTCTGTATCAATGCTGGAGGGGGGTCATTCTCATCCCCTGAAAAATATGCGGAAGCGATGTTAATCACCCTCCTATGCCACCTTTAGGTAAGGGCATTTCAATTGAAACAGCCTTGATATCCCTAGAAATAAATTGGTTAATAGAGAAGATATTGTGCCTTGAGCGACAGAGAATTGCTGTCCTCGGCCTATCTGCAGCCGTGTCGTAGACTAGCTTACTAGCCAAGGCTCCTGTATGAGCGCTATGTCCCAGTCATTGATCATGAAAAGATGATTTAGGTTGTTTTTCGCCGACTTCGATCGATGCAGATTAATCTGCACGAACCTCAGTTTTGCTGTTGTTGTTGTTTTGTTCTTGTGTACCATTACTGTATCACGGCTCCACACTGTCCTTCTTAGGCTCCGAAGAGCCTGGTATCCCTATAGGTTGCTGAAGTGCCACCCTACCTCTAGGAGTCAGCCCATGGCTTTTACCCCTCCTTCTCTGGCCCAGTTTGATCGGTTTCTCTGTTCCAGGTTTCCTGTCCTCCTCCGGCTCAGTGACCCCACCACCGCCACCAGAGTTCCCAGCCAAAGCTGGCCTTGGCGAGCCGGGCAGATTCGGTTCCGCCGCCCTTCCCCTGGCTGCATCCCCCACCCCCTCCTTCTTTGGGCGGAAGTGAACAGAGCCAAACATCCAGTTTACTCTGTAGTTTGATCCTTTGAGTGCCTCCGCCGTTTTGTGTGAGACAGACATCGTGACTTGAAGGAGGTCGCCTTCTCGCTCCTTCCTCGAAATGATTCTCCAGTCTGCGTCTCTTAGGTCCTTATTTTGGACCGCCAGACGACGCAGTATTTTCACATTTGTTTGTCTCCCCAACTGCCTTCAGGGATGCTCCGCCCCATGGTTTGAGTGAGGGCAAAGTGACCCTAAGCCACTCTGCCGTGTCTTCATCGGCACAGATCACCGTAAGCCACCCGTTTCTGGTGCGACATCCCAGGAAGTTTGGGCTGACACCATCTAGCGGCACCTCCGCCACTGTGTCCATGATAGCATCTTGTATGGCCAGGATCTGTCCAATGCCCAGTTTAACCTCTGGGAAGCCTTGGTCGGTAATCTCTACCTTGATGGCCTTCACCGCACTACTGTAGGTAGTGGCCGTGTCGGCCCTGTTCTCGGGGCAACTCTCCTTATTGTCGCCCTCTATGACAACTTTAGGGTCGGCTTCCAGTGCCTTCGGTGAAGGACTGGAAACTTTCCCTCTCTTCGGTGCCATCCCAAGTGGGGTAGCGTCGTCATCCGACCTGTTCCTTTTAATTGCCGGGACAATTCTGTCCCTGATCTTTTCCTTGCATTGCTATAATTGCAGCGTCGCGGGGGACCCCTGACCTAATTAGATGGGACAGACGCCTCCTTGCGGCCCCACTGAGACGTGAACTCCTCTTAACCTCGAACTCCAATTCCTCAAGATCTTTTCCTATTCCGGCCGTTGTCGACGTGGATAGGGTATCCATTTCAGGCATTAGAATGCCATGGGTTGGATAGCCCTCCACTGCGTCCGTGCTGAGGTTTACAATTTTTATTTTTGATGTCAGAAGCAGGGCCTGACTGGTCCTTGGCATCTTCTGAGATTGGTGCGTTTGAAGGAGCACCGCCATTATTGTTTGTTTTTGTTAATAATGAATCCATATATTTTTTGATTTGTTTGAGGTATGAAAGGTCCACCACGGCAGCGCCTCTTACAGTGGTAAGGCTGATTGAAACCGGAGGTCGCCTGGTATCCGGAGTTCCGTGCTCGCGACCAACTAACCCATGATCATTCATCCTTCGGCGCACGTGTCTCACCTTAGATTTGTTTTTTTTTCATGGTTAATGCCATCCTTTAGCTACTTTAGCCTGTTATTCGGTAAAACAAGCGAACAGTTAGCGGAGGCCACCAGGAGGAGGTAGTACTTACACTTGCGAATCACGCTCAGGTTACCCCTCGCGCAGATCGTGGGCCCACAGCCAGGACTGCCTAAAACATGACCAGAACAGCCTGCTGGGGCTTACCCTAAAGGAAGGTTACGGAGCTGGTGAACAGCTTTATTCCCCCTTCCTAAAGACGCCGGACCTCCAACTGAACCGATTTAAAAAATTGTTTCGCTAATAAAAAGCTACACTATTCCTGAGTAATATGGGATATAAATCATTTTGATGAAAACAAATGTTTAGTCACGGATAGGCAACTAGCTCACTAGGCAATAGCTGCTGTTATAGTAATAGTTTGTCTAAGAGGGTATCAACTTACCTACATTTCAACTACTTACCTATTTAGAAAATTTCCACATCAATACGCATAAAAGAAAGTCACAACTTTCTAAACAGACAGCCCAAATCGAATCGAATTGAAGACACCCCCTCTGCGAGCTTATAACTCGCCTTGAAAGTTTGAGGGAGCACGGATCCCAAGCCCATGCTAGAGAATCTACATAACTCCGAATATTTTCAGTGGTTTGATGAACAAAATGTAAAAACATCAGGGGCTGGTACAAGGGAATCTAACGCTGAATGCTCGCAACACCTTACCGAGCAAAATGAAAGAACCTCGCGGACTCATGCTCTACGAGCCGAACGCTCGGAGCGCCTTGCAGAGCAAAATATTATAACCTCACGGGCTCGCATTTGAGAATCTAGCGCTGAACATTTGCAGCGGCAAAGATAACAAGCGTCACGGTAGGAGAATATGTTCAACAGTGACACACAGTGACTGAGATACACGCCAAATTCTCCCGGTCACGTAACTTTTTTTTTTTGGTTCAACTTACTTTCGGAGGATGCGATAATGAATTAAACCCCAAAAAAAACTGACGGGTGGGTGGGGAAATTTAGCGCATGTCACAGTTTATGGTGTGTCACTGTTGAACATGTTCCCCTAATAGATCGGCTTTTAGTTACTATCCAAACATTGATTATGCTCAGCAGAGCACCGTCCAAATTGGAGAAATGAAGCGAATAACTGGTGATGTGTGTTGTGCTGCTGGAAAATTAATTTTGCCCAATATGCAGGAGCCACAACAACCAATAAAAAATTTCTTCAAAGACAATCATCCAATATCGGCGCTAAACAAATTCGGGAAAGCAACTTTATGCCAACTTTTAAGATACATACACCGCCATCAGGCCAAAGCCCTCATTTTTTTACAAATTTACTTCATCTTCGATGCAAATCAACTATCATCGCGATCAAACATTGCTCCTGCCTTAAAAAGAGATTTGATAAATGAGTTACAGACCGCACTAAACAGCCATAATCTATACATTCGCAAGGTAGGCACAATGTGCCGACAGTTAACGAGGTTGCCGTACTATTAGACGATGAAGGCAAAGGACCTAGAGATATAGTATTGCATTTTAGAGATGGCCGCAGGCAAAAATAGTCTCTGAATTGCGTCGAGCTTACGACAGTTACATTTTTATCTATACAGATTGATGATCACAGGTAACTGTTTTAATGCTTTACATTATTACAGAGATTTGTTTAGTCGGTATTGTGTCGACATGACGAGGCCTAAAATGGTTCCGGAAAGAGTGAATTAGATATGTTAAAACCAACAAAAATTGAGAGGAAGATGCTAATATAAAAGCTGCAAATATTGGGTGGCATGGCAGCATGCCTTCATCTTTTACTAGTTCTCCGAGAAATATGCATGAAAAAATACAAGATACTACGACTTATGTTCGTAATTATGAAAGACCAGAAATATTAGTCACATTTACATGCAACCCGGAGTGGGCTGGAATCAAACAGGAACTAGTTTCTGAGAGTTTTTTGGAAAAGTCAAGTGTCACAGGCAAAATCACAGGTTGCCACACTGCCACACGTTGTTTGGGTTGGAAAGAAAAATTCAACCGGACGAAAATGACCACATTACAGCACTACTCGATAAAGACGAAGATCTGGCATTGCATTGACATTGTGGCTAAAAATATGATATATGGACCATACGGGGAAAACAATTTAACTTCACCGTGTATGAAAAACGGCATCTGTTCCAAGAAATATATACGACGTTTTGTAAGTGAGCCCCAGCAGACCGGTGAGGAAGGTTATCCTGTTTATCGGTGCTGAGATGTTAATAATGGCGGTCAAATTACCAACTCAAATATTCTGGGAAGAGTAATTACCAAAGACAATAGATGGGTCGTTCCGTACTCCCCAATATTGTGTCGCTCTTTTGACGCCCATATTAACGTGGAATATTGTGATTCCGTGTAAATCATAAAGATTATATGTAAATATATATATAAATAAAAGATCGGATCAGGCAACTTTTAGTATCAGAAATGCTCCTAATGAGGATGAAAATTATTTGAAATGTGCGACTAAATGTTAGTTGAAAATCCATCAAAAACAACTCGCACATCGTTTTTTGACCTGTGCAACTCGGATTAATTTGCAAATAAACTACTTTACCACGAAGTTTTTTGGCTGCCCACGAGGCACTGGAAAATCATTCCTCTCAAATTTGATATTGGCAAAAGTGAAACAATCTCGAAGAGTAGCACTGGTAGTCGCTTCTTTTCGAATTGCCGCAAATCTATTAAATGATGGGAAAACTGTGCACTCCACTTTTAAACCACCACTAACTGTATCTTTGGAGCAACAGTCGGTACGTTCTATACATCGTAAAAATGCGGACCGCTTGGAAAATTGTGACAAGATGTATCATTAATTATCTGGTATGAATGCACTATGAGTCATCAAGCTCATGTTGAAGCAGTGAACCGAAAGCTTAACGATCTCAGAAATTCAAGCGCTGTCATCGGTGCGGTTACTTTTGTTTTTGCTAGCGATTTTCGGCAAACACTTCCTATCATAGCCAAAGAAACATGTGCACATATCATTAAACCATGTCTTAAATCATCTCTGTTATGGAGTTCAATTCAAACACTTTATTTGCGCACTAATATACGAGCCCATTTAAACGACACTAACGATGACAACTTTCCACAACAACTGAAGAAAACCACACTCCAAAAATTCCTAAAATATAGGTCCAACCTTAAAACTACCGACAAAATTACAAGATAAGTTGTGCGATCGATTTTTTAAATGTTTCACGGGAATTATGGAAGTCAAAGTGTTATTGAGGTCCCGTCGCATGCTCATTACAAGACTATGAAAGCCGTAGTTTCTATTTGCTGTCGAAATAAAAAGCAACAACTTTACCATAAATAATAACACGAGCGAATATAGCACTTGCTCATTTAGTCTACGGGTTAATTTTAATGTTAGATTAGATAAGAGTTTGTATTTGAACTTAAAGTAAACGTCGAATTTATCATTGTATTGGAGATAGACGAGTTTATACGTGTCCAGCCCCCTTCTTATCATTCGAGCATAAGCTTTAGATTTGCGCTTTTTTTTTAAATTTATGAGCCGATCGTCAAACCTTGGAGGATGGTCACTGGTTCTTTTGATGCAGAACGGAATATATTACATTTAACTGCTTATTCCAAGTTTTAATGCAAACCGTTATTAAAGTTGTATGTGGTTTGTTGATTATAACCAATTTTTTCCACAGAATCAAATATAATATCCATTATATAATTCGCGCAGACTTCTTTCCCTACAAATTGCATACTTTTCTTGATATACTACAATATATAATACATGACAATCAAAACGGCACAGTTTTCCTAATTTACCGGTTTTATAAAAACGATGCCTGAATGAAAATTCATGCGAGATTATAAATACACCAAAGTTGGTTTGTCTGTTCCTCAGTACTAAAGAAATTTTCAACACACATTTTATTAAAGTGAATTTAATAAAATGTGTGTTGAAAATGTGTAGTGCGCGTATACACGTCTATAACAAAAAATAAATTTCTGTAATTTACCAATTTTTAAAAATATTAAAGTTTCTTCGAAATCCAATGTGAAATGAATTAAGCAATTAAAGTAAACAAAATTTAAATATTCGCTTGTATAAACTCGTTGTTTGTGTGTGTATAGTTGTAATCAAGACGTGAAAAATAAGAAAATATTTGTTGGTATTTTTACCTATAGTTAATGAAATTAAATGTCAATGTGTGTAGTTAAGTGTGTACTGAATTTGTTTATAACAGTGGCGTAGGGATGATAAGGAGTGCTCTTTCACAATATGAGTAACAAGACGAAACAAGTAACAAAAGTAGTTGCACGTCTTCTTTGGAAGTAATGTTAGAGATCATGTAAGGATTACTATTACAAAGTAAGTTAACTCCAAATGTGATCAATTTCAAATATGTATACCAATAAATAAATGTTTACAATCATTTCGCCTATACGGATTATCCAACAATTTCATGCTTGTTATACTTCGACACATACCTGATTTCATTACTTAGCGTGTGACAATAAAAATTAATATTGTTTGACAATTAGATGGATACTATAGGGGACCCTATCGAATTACACAATTTTATTATTTATGTGGAACATTACCGCCAACAAACACAGATATTTTCTACTACTATAGTTTGTTCCGATAAGAAACTCAACCATTTGGAACATTACAAACACAGAACTCGTTTTTTTGGAATTATTTTATTTTATATTACAATAATATCCATCACAACTACGCCCGTCGATGTTTTTCTGTGGTTTGGGATTTCCAAAAATTTAACTCAATTGCACTGATTTCATCATTCTGCTACCGTAAAAATACAATACTTGATTCATTTCTGAAAGCATGATATTTTTAGAATAGGTAATATTCATCAAGACAATGAGCAAAGACTAGGGTTGCCTATTGGATTTTGGTTAGGATGGCGGGAGGGGTTTACTTTAGACGGTAAAATTTACCTACTTACTTAACTTATTTCTGAAAGGATAATTAACGTCAATTGTAAATGCTGAAATCAAATATCTAGGGTTGCAAATAAAATATTTATTTAACCGGCAACCAGTCATTTAGGATATTTTTTCGGTATAGAATTCATAACTTCTTCAATTTGGATAACCAGTGTATTTAGTTCTTCATATGCTAATGTTGTGTGGGATGCGATTTTTATAGAAGACTCTCACAATCCTCCGAAGTTTGGAGCTCGTAGTGGAAAGAATTTCCACTCATCTTTGAAGCTGCAAAAATTAATTAATTCGTGTGCTTCGATTAATTGGTAAAGTTGCTTTAATTTTCGATTGGCGCCAACGTAATTTGTCCCATTATCCAACCAATTAATGTGTGGAGTGCAGCGGCGAAAAATGAATCGTTTTAAACTAGCAATAAACGATTCCGTTCCGTATATCAGATACTATTTCAAGATGTACACCTTTAGTCACAAAGCAAATGAATATACAAATGTAGACTTTGTGGCTCAATCCTCCTTGTTGATTTTTATTTTTTTGTGAAAAAGGGTACGCAAAAATCTACTCCAGTAACTACAAATAGTCTAGCAGGTGTTAATCTACTTTCTGGTAAATTTTCCATGATTTGATTTATGGTATTTGGTTTTGGCTTGAAGCATTTTTACAAAATCGTCTTTTTTTTTGCCAGAAGTTTGCCGCATAATGGCCAGTAGTGTTGTCGTACGATCGAAAATAATTGTTGATGTCCACAGTGTCAATATTTTACATGTTCTTCTCGGAAAATTAACCTAGTGAGGTTGGTTTCATATGGAAGAATAAGTGAATGCCTGCTGTCATATGGCACATACATTGCCTTTCTTAATCTGCCACCAACTCGAAGCAAATCTCTGCTTTAGTGTTTTTATCTGTTGTTATTGTTAGGTATCCTTTAATTTTTTATTTATGTGTGTTGATATTTCTGGCAAATCGTAGCAGGTAACATATCACTCGAACAAGTTTGTGAAATGAGCTCATTTTAATTACTAACTCATTAATATCTACATTTATTGATAATGTTAATGCTATTTTTCCCGGTTTAATTTTAGCTGCGGCTTCTTGAACTCCTTCTTTTTTTGTTTCTTTTGACCAGGGTTCTCGGTGTTGGTGGAGAAACTGTGGATCATTCCAAGAACGATGGTCGAGTGTACCCAAAGAAAAATGCCATTAAAATCAATTTTAAATGCACAAACTATACCTTGGTGGTTAATCTAGCTAATAATAGAGCTGCGTTTAATTAAAGCCTAGGTATTGTAACGTTTTTTAATGGTGCGACACGCGATTTGCTAACTACTAATTTCACAGTATAGCCTCCTGTTGAATTCATACTGCGAATATATCAGCCATCACCGAAAGCCTTTTCAGATGAGTCGGCGAAGCCATGTAACTCAATTGCTTGTTCGGCGAAAGAAGAAAGTTATATCCAAGCAACAGTTTTCGATTAAAGCAATAGAATTTCTAAAATTAAGCCATTCCTTTTCGTAATAATTTGGAACGTCCTCATCCCAACTAACATTCATTTGCCAAAGATTTTGTAAAATTATTTTGACTTTTATGAGTACCGGAGTGAGGAAACCTAATGGTTCAAAAATTTGTGCAATATCTGCTAGAATTGTTCTTTTGTTTATTTTAGTATTTACAGATAATTTTGGACCAACTATCTGTAAGCTATCAGAAGTAGGATTCATCCCTATTCCTAATGTTTTTATCGTTTTATTATCTGACTGTCCGAGGACCGAAATTGGAAGTGTTTCTAAAAATGTGTTTGAATTGGAAGACCATTTACGAAGGTGCATTCCAGCTTCTCTTAATATGTTGACTAAATTATCTCGAATATGAATCAATTTATAAAAATTGTCACAACCACTTAAGCAATCATCGACATAAAAATCTTCTTTCAGAATTTTGGAAGCTAAGGGATATTTATTTAAATTGGCATAAGCAATTTCTTTGAGAACTCTAGTGGCTAAGAAAGGTGCAGAAGTGCGGCCATCGTAAGTGACCGTCTGCAGTTCAAAAGTTTAAATTTCGTTAGAATTATACCATAAACTCTTCTGAAGATGTGTTTGATTAGGGTTAATGAGAACTTAGCGTTAATTGTTTTCTATGTCCGCAGTAAAAACATATTTATGATGACGAAAGCGTAAGATTATTTCAAAAAACTCAGATTGCACATTTGGCCTGGTTAATAAAATATCAGTTAGCGACATATTGTTGTCCGTTTTGCTAGAAGCATCGAATACAACTCTTAGTTTAGTCGTGGACCGTGGTACTAGTAGGTTGTAAAATTGGATGATGTGGTAAAAAATATCCTATGTTACTACAAATAGTTGAAAATTTCATATGACCTAATCTTAGGTATTCTTCCAAGATTTTCATAATCTACCTTTAATGGAGTAACCCAATTTAACCTTTTCTCAAAATATAAATCGCCTTTTTGCCATAAACAAGGAATCACCAAGACAATCTGGATCGATCTTTAAAGGCAAACTTACAACAAATCGTCCTCCATTATTGCTATCTATGTATAAAGATTTCTTCGCATAGTTTTTCTTCTGCAGTCTCAACAAAGGAAGTTTCACATGCTTCGCTTTGGAACAATTGTTCTAATTGTTTATTTAAATTTATGTCAGAATACTCGTTATGTAAATATAAGTTTACAGATTCTACTTCGAATTTTTCCCCCAGTATCCAACCTAGTTTTGAATTTACGAGGGCTGGAACAAATGGATTAATTTGGATTTTATCTTTCAAAAATATATCGAAAAAGATATCGGCTAGTAAAACATCGATTTTATTTGGAACATTAAAATGAGGATCCGCTAAAATAATATTTTTTGGTAAATTCCATCCAGAGATATATCCTAACTCGAATTGAGGCAACAAATTTGTTATATTTGGAACTATTGAGAACTCTAAGTTGATTTTATAATTAGAACATTGCGATCGAATAACTGTGGAACACTTTCCAGAAACATTAGTTTTTTGGCTGTTTAAACCAGAAATTACTAAATTACTGGTTTGTGAATCGAAACGAAGTTTGGTAGCAATGTATAAAATTTGATTGTGAAGCGGAATCTAGGAGTGCACGACATGAAACAAAGTTACCATTGGAATTTTGAATTAGAATTGTTGCTGTTGATAACAACACTTGACTATTAGAGACATTATTTATGTGATGCGTTTAACTATTTTCCGTACTATATATTTTGGAGAGGTTTATTGGTGATAGTTTAATAAAATTCTGGCAGAAACATAAATTATGATTACTGTCACAAATAGGACAAAGAACTGATGGATATTTTTCTGTAGGCGATGATGCTCCTACTAATGCAGAATCGGGAATTATTAATTTTTTATTTATGAGGTCCTATTTAAGTTTGGCTCATGTGGGAAAGTCACCTACTTCTGGTTTATTTTCAAATTCCTTTCTGGAATTTAAATTTAAATGCCCTAATATAATTGTTACTATCAAAGCTTCGGATAATCTGTCTAACTTAAACTCCCAGCTCTGTAACGAATCTATGTTGGCAATCGAAATATCTAAAATATGTTTGATTTCTGTTAAGTTATTATTTATGACTTTCGGGACATCAAAATGGCATCTAGGTGACACTCGACTATCGTTCTTGTTATATCTATGAAGAAGAATTCGCCATACATTTTCATACCCGTTAGCCGAAATAGGTATTTGAGCCACCAACGATTTTACTTCACCCTTTAATTTTCCCAATAAATATGAAAATTTTGCGATATCTCTCACTTGATCCGCTGCTTCGGATGTGTCTCGAAAACTGCGCCATTTATTAAATTCACCATCGGGTAATTGCAACTGCTTCCCAGCATGATCGTGTGTCGGAATGAAATTTCTGCATTTCATTAGATTCGACTGTAAATTTCGTTCCGATAGTCTTTTGATACGCGCATAAATTGGATTGTTCTGTTATGTACCTAATAAGATCGTCGTTTACCAAATATCTGAAGCACTCATAAAGTAATTGTTTGTCACCTGGAAACATTATATCGTTGATTATGTAACGTTAAGTTTTGTTTTTTCCAAATTATAGATTTGAACTCACTGCTGTCGTTTTTTATATTCGTAACAGCTCCAGAAAATATAGATGCTATGGAAATACTAGGCCCGTTTGTTTCTTCGACCAATTCTGGTGATCGGATTCGCTTCTTTCGATCATATCTTTTATTGAGGGCATCCGCAGACATATGTTCACTATATGAATAGGTGTTAATGACTCAATCTCACAAGGTTCATATGCCTCTCTCAAAGCATCTCTGCTGATATCAGTCAGTTCTATTGTTGTTAAATCGCTTAATGGATTTTCATCATATAGTATTTGTTGATGTAATTTGATCATCGATCAAATCACAATCATCTTCATTGTCAGTGGTTTCTATGTCGGATGGTAAAGAAGTCATATGTTGTTCGATTTCCTTATAAGTCATTTCTGAAATTAGTTTCTCGAAACGACATAATATCTAAATCAAATACAGATGTATCAAATAAAATCGAGCGGAGGGTTGCTTTTATTTACATACGCGTACAAACAGACAATACAACATTTACCCGAAATTTCAATAAAAATTACTTCAGAAAATTTATCAATATAAATGCAGTTTTTCATTGGAATGCACAGGTCCTACAGGCGTGTATTACAAAATGCATCGCCAGAGTACCCCAAAAAAATCGTTTACTAAACCAACACCAAAAACTGAGATAATAAAGTAAAAGCTACTTACCAATAATGTTTTAAACCTTCTAAACTGTCATAAAATATTTTTTAGGATTTAGCCAATGTGCATATTACAATAACAAAAACCAAACCGTTATGATGAGAGTAGTTTTAAAGAGAATAATGCATGTTAAATTTAAAGAAAAAATATGTGTCTGCGCACGTTCGGGTCGAGTTCGGGCCATGCCCTCGGTCGGACTCAGACCAGCCTAATTCCTAGAAATTTAAATTTGATTTACGTAAATCGAATACGATTTTTAGGAAATAAATTGGTTCACACATCAAACAAAAATTAAATCCAAAACTAGACACAAATTATTTTATTTGTAATTAACACCCGAAAGATAAGATTCAACAAATACGAAGACGAAAACTGTTTAAATTTATCAGAAATGATATGACTTTCTTTATATTATCCGTAAGTTTCCTTTCTACGTATACATACAGGGTGAGGAAAAAGTATGTGAGGAAGGATTATTCTTAGGTAATTTTCAACAAGGAATTTAATGGTGATCTTTGTTGTGACCTTGGCCTTCATCTTCAAGGTCATTTGTAGGGCAATGTCATTTTTTTAAATTAGAACTCCTATTTTTGATGACAGAATCGGAAAGACCGATCAATTGTACGTCCGAATATGTATTTTCCATGACCTCCCAAGATCATCTGAAGGAATTTACATTGCGAGGATAAAGTATGGAAACCTCTAAAAATCTCGCGAAGTATGTCAAAAAAAAAATGAGCAAGGTTTATTCTTAGGTAATTTTCAATATGGAATTTGATGGTGAGCTTGGTTGTGACCTTGAACTTCATATTCAAGGTCATATTGAGGTTAAGGTCATTTTTTATAGGGAAACTCCTTTTTTTGTGATCGGATTCGAAAAGAGCGAACAATTGTAAGTCCTAATATGTATTTTCCATGACCTACGAAGGTCACCTGAAGGAATATAATGCTTATGATTTGCTACGAAAATTAAAAAAAATTTAAAATTAATAAAATTAATTCTTTATTTTTAAAATTTATATTTTTTTATTTTTTTATAATTTCCTAGCAACACAAGCATTATTACAATGTTCTATTATTTATGATTTTTTTTTTTTTTTTCATAGCAAATTATAAGCTTTACAATTAAAATATATTCCTTCAGGTGACCTGGGGTGACCTGGATTCGGACGTAATATTGATTGCTCTTTTCGAATCTATGTCAAAAAGCAGGAGTTTCCCTATAAAAAATGACCTTAACCTCAATATGACGTTGAAAATGAAGGTCAAGGGCACAACCAAGCTCACCATTAAATTCCTTGTTGAAAATTACCTAAGACTACCTTGCTCATTTTTTTTTTGACATACTCCGCGAGATTTCTAGGGGTTTCCATACTTTGACCTCGCAATGTAAATTTTTTCAGATTATCTTGGGAGGTCCTGGAAATATATACTCAGACGTAAAATTGATCGCTCTTTTCAATTCTGTCATCAAAAATAGGGGTTCTAATTTTAAAAAATGGCCCTGACCTCCAAATGACCTTGAAGATGAAGGTCAAGGTCACAACCAAGCTCACCATTAAATTCCTTCTTAAAAATTATCTAAGAATAAACCTTGCTCATTTTTTTTTTACCGAACTCCGCGAGATTTTTAGGGGTTTCCATACTTTTTCCTCACCCTGTATAATGTAGCATGAATAAGTAGTCGACTGCAGTAATTATTCAAAGGCAAACTCTGAATTGGTTTTCCCGGATTGTAAATAGAAATGATGCTCTTAATAATAAATTGTTCGATTTTTTAAATTTTTAAGAATTCTTACGTAGAAAAATGTTATTTAATTCGGTGCAGCTTTTTCATCTGACGCTCTACTCTGTTTTCGCCATCAGATGAGGAAGGTGGTAACAACCGTATCAAATATAAAAATGGTAATATATAGTTTAAAATATGGATGTGCTTAATAAGTACGGGCTTTGGAGCGATTACTTACCCAGATCTCGGTCGTTTCCATGTAGAAAATATTTTTTCTTGAATTCCGCACTGCTATTACAATATATGTATGTATGTCCCATTTTTCCCTTAGAGTAGCGGTACAATCGGGAAACGAGATATTTAAATCAAAAAATCAAATTTTTTTTCTGTATGTGTGACTAATTCTGGATGTGAAAAATAATAAGGGCTACCAATTTTTTGGGTGGTAGCCGGATTCGGAGCGTTGCTCTTTTTTATATTGAATAGTTGCTTTAAGCTTTGCCTTTACTTCATCAGACAAAACTGCTGCATTTATAAATTCTAAATCATGCTTCGTTGTCTCGTTCTCGATTATCGTTTCTTCAACAACTTCCTCTTCAATGATCGAATCATGAAAATGTGACTCTAACTTCCTTTTATTTACGCGATCATTCTTCAAGTTAATTTGAAGAAAACTATTCCCTCGAAAAGTGATTTGAAAAGTGCCATCCGTGAATGTTGGGGCAAAATTGATCCGAAAACTCTTAAAAATTTAACAAATTCAATGCCTACTCGAGGTGGGGGCCATACCAAATATTAAATAAAATAATAAAAATTACCTGAAATTTAAATTTTTCAATTTTATTAAAGTAAAACATTAATTTTTTTACTAATGGTTTATCTTAGCAACAAATTTAAGATGATAGACACAATTTAGACTACTTGAAAAAAAACAAAACACTTTACGCTTATATTCTGAATCAGACTGACATTGTTGCTTTAAATTGAATTTCCTTTATCAATTCAATATTAAAAAATAAAATTGGTTTTTTTTTAGACCAATTCCCTAATTTAACATGATTTGCACGGTTTCGAATAATTAATTTATAAACATGAAAGAACCTATCCACCATGCAGATCGGTGAATGTAAATCGAGAGTATGTTATTTTGATTTCAAGTTCCATTTACGAATTTCTAATTCGTGGGGCCCGGAAACGAAAGCTTGCATAGAACCCGTATTTTTCTTAATTCGCCACTGTTGACATTCTTTTCCTTTCTGCATTTCTATTTCATTTTCAGGAGTTTGATTCATCAGACGTGGAACTATTCTTTCAGCCAAGAAAAACCAAGTGTGCTTTTTCGATGGATATGTGCAATTTTTACAGATAGCTAAGATTTATAAAATTTAACCGTTAACGCATGGAAGGCCTCGCTGAGAGGACAAAACAATTATGCCATAGAAATAAAAAGGCCTCTATAAGAGGACATGTGAAATAGGATATGGAGATAACCTGTTTTCAAACAAAAAGGACATGCAATTTAACATGCGTCTTGGAAAAGGGATCCTTTAATGATTTGTGGGTGAATTTTTGGAATATGGCCAGTTAGGATGGAACTTGGCTATTCATCAACCGAATGTGCTGCAATACGACATGTGCAATGGAAATGGCATTCTAAAATGATTTTTGGATAAAGTTCTGGAATATGGCGAAGTAGGATGGAACTTGGCTATTCCTTAGCCGATTTTAGTGAAATTTGACATTTTAAAATGGTTTCTCGTTAAAGTTCTGGAATTTAACCAACTAGAATAGAGCTAAAAGCTACTCCTTAACTGGTTATGATGAAATTCGACATGCTTTTTATATTTCAGAACTTTATCCAAAAATCAATTTAAAATACCCATTTCCATCGAGCATGTTCAATTTCGCTGAAATTGGTTGAGGAATAGCCAAGTTCCATCCTAGTTGGGCATATTCTAGAACCTCAGATAGAAATGGGTAATAACCAATAACCATTTCCCCGGTTTGGAAATAACCAAGTTTCATAATAATGGGCCACTCTAGAATTCCAACGCGCATGCCAAATTTCACTAAAATTGGTTAAGAAATAGCCAAGTTCTATCCTAGTTGGCCATATTCCAGAAATTCATCCAAAAATCATTTTAGAATCCCATTTCCTTCGCGCATATTAAATTTCACTAAAATGGTTAAGAAATAGCGAAGTTCGTTTCACGCCAGATTTCACTTAAATCGATTAAGGGATATCCAAATTCCACCCTAGTTTGCCATATTCCATAAATTTGTCCAAAAATCATTTTAGAATTCCATTTCCATCGCACATGCAAAATTTCACGAAAATTGGTAAAAGAATAGGCAAGTTCCATCCGAGTTGGCTATTTTCAGAACTTTATTAAAATATCATTTAAGAACCCCATTTCCATCGTACATGTCGAATTTCACCAAAATCGGATCAGAACTAATTAAGTTCCTTCCGGACTAGCCATATTCCAGAACTTTATCTAAACATCTTTTTAGAATCCCATTTCCATTGGACATGTTGAATTGCATCACAATCGGTTAAGCCATATTCTAAAATTTCATAGTAGTTGGCCATATTCTATTTCATCTAATTTTCTGTCGACCAGTGGCACTATTCTGGTTTTCCCGGGGAATTGGGAATTGGAATTTTATTATTGTGATTTTTTTAGTGTATTTTGGTATTATATTTTCCAAAGCATACTGTGGTGATTTGAAATTTTTTCAAGTTTTGGGAAAAAATAATTCCATTTTAACATTACTGCCTACTAAATAATTCCCAACAAAATGTTTAGGGAAAAATAAACAAAAAATTGCTATGAAGTGGAATTATTTTTTCCCAAAATTTGAAAAAATGCAAATTTGCCACAGTATGCTTTGGAAAAAATAATACCAAAATACACTAAAAAAATCACAATAATAAAATTCTAATTCCCAATTCCCTGGGAAAGCCAGAATAGTGCCACTGGCGAGTATTACAGAAAAAACTCTCGTTCGTTAAGGGTTAATATTTAAAATATGCGTGTACTTTCTCTTTGTTTCAAATATATTTCCATTTCATATTTTTAAATTACTTAATTTATGTTCGTTCATTACACATTTTTTTTAGAGGCAATCCACAAATTTTCATTACAACGGTTTTACTACCCATTCTAAATGACTATAACATAGCTATAAAAGTTTCCCTTCAAAAACATCTTAAGACATCTCTCTCTCTCTCTCTCCCTCCTGAAAAGTGACGTTTTTTTGAGATAGTATACTTTAGAATGTGCAAAGCGATTTGATTGCTAGTATTTAAGTCTTATTTATGGTGCGTAATTGCGCCTTTTCTAGCTTAGCAAGTTCTTGATATTTTGCTTTATTGGTTCTTTGTTCGACGATCAATGTACGTTGCTCAAGTTATGTATATAAAAGAAAAACGTTTTGTTTGTTTTGTTATTAAATAAAGCGTATTTTACTATTTTCTGATTTGTACATATTTTGTGCTCCGTCTCCAGGTCCTTAGTTTTATTATTATTTATTGCTACTTTTTATTGTAGTGGCATCCAGTGGCAAAGTGCTGCCTCTTTCAGTAAACATAATATATTCCAAAAAAATCACGAAAAGTACTATGTAATAATTTCCTCTCTAAAAATAATTATTTGTTATTGTTACACTGATTGTGAGTAATGAATGTAGTGTATGCGGCACTGGAATTTTCTTAGTATTAAAATTTGGTATCAATTTATAATTTTTATCTTTGATTTTTTACGCACACTCGGACATGCACACATGATATAGCGTTATTATATACACCTATAAGCAAGTAACTACTTTTTTAGTTCTTTACTTATCTTTGTTAAAGAAGTCGCTCAATTAAATAATTTCAAATAAAATAAAAAAAGTGTCTAAATTGCAACCCAAAAGGTTATCGTTGTCGCATTGTAATTGACAATTTTTTTTTTTATAATTTGGTTGTTCAACTTAAAAATTCATTAATACTGGGGTTTTCTTGTTATGATCAGTTGTTACGACAGTAATCTCGATTCTATAGAATATGTATTTGGCATATTCCAATTGTTTTTATTAAGAAGTACCGGGTGAAGTGAATAAAAAAAAATGAAATACTTTAACTTGAATTTATCACGATTTGTATTATAACTAATCAATAAATTCAAGTACAATGGGTGATTTATTTATTTAATTTACTAAACGTTTTAAACGTATGGCCACATTAAAATGTTATATTTACAATTGTTGTTATAAATATTACGGGTTTTAAACTTTAAAAAAAAAATTGTATATACTAAATTATTTATATACTATCGGACTGTGTCCGAAATCCATGACAAATATTTTTTAGTACACATTTTTGGCATTTCTTTGAAAAATATTCCCCTACATTCACAATTTTTTATTATGCTGTATGCGGACAGCAGTAATAAGTTTTTGGTATATTTCCCCGCTTCACATTTTTGTTGCTTCATTTTAATTACAGTAATTTTCGAGAAATGGATAGTGGTTTAGACAAACAATGTCATGAATGGTATTTTTATTATAGTATAACTACGCGAATTAAGTTAAATCGGTACAGTTCGTCAATCACACTAGTAAATCAAATAATGAATTTATTCTGTAGCTGTCACAAATTATCATAGAAATTGACTATGATAATTTGGGTGTGTGCAGATTTTTCAAATAAACGTCAAAAATTAGTACTAAAATTTATTTATCACAGGTTTCGGACACAGTCTAAGATCAACAAATTGAAATAACTAATATTTAGCTATATTACTATTTAGAAAAAAAATATTTCTAGCTAGCAGAGCTAGCACAAAATATTGAAAAGATGAATTGTTCTCTAGGACTAGTCTCTAGGGCAGATTTTGTTTCATTTGGTGTTTTGACCTAACTAGGCTAGAAGCAGCTCTCAGCGTGTAACAAATTTTAAAAAAAATATAATAAATTTAGTATAAATTAGTATATGTTAAATTTAGCACTTATAATATTTAGTACACAAGTAAAATTATATTTAAAATAGCCATAAATAAATTGGTCACTTAAAAAATAATTTATACTTGTGTACTAAATATTTTTACTGGTACTAATTTTGTACAAAGTGGTTCTAATAATTTAATCACCCACTGTATTTACTTTTTGGATTAGAAAACGCTTGGAGGCTAAGTAATGCTTGTGCATGCTAGAACGCGAAATAACATGAAATTTTGTGAAACATTTTTTTTTATCGCTTCATCCATTGAATGTGAAATTTGTATTTTAGTTTGTAGATAATTGACCCCACTTTGATTCATTTTATAATTTTTATGTTTAATAAATTTAACATTATTTGTGTAATAGTTTATATTCTAATTTACAGCAAACCAAAGCGATTTTGAATATGAATCCAATAGATGCCGGAATTGCTTCTGGCGCACAAACCAAATGTAAACACCAACCATGTCTCGATGGTAAAGTTGAACAATCAATTCCAAATGATTTTGCGCTCCCGGAACATATTGTTGTACCTAAAACTGGTGCGTCCCTAGTTGTATTCAACCTACCATCAGATGATCAATCTGTTAGTACCACGGATCTGGGCAGACCAAACAACAATGAAAATCAACAACAAAATCCATAATGTATCCAATTAAAAATAAAATTTTTGTTTGATATAATTAAAACATATTTTTCGGGATCATCCGTTTTTTTTAGTTTGACAAGCGGTAACGATGTCGCTTTTTAGAATTCCAAAACCAAAAAACTGACTGGATACACCTAATCAAATCCGTAAATACTGGTAGTATGTAAAGCATAAATATTTTATTTAACACAGGTCCAGTATTAATGTGAATGAGAGCCTGACCTCGGCGTCCCAATACCGACTTGAAACTTCTGTGCGCCCTGTCAAGATTAGATGACCGCCCCTCATAATTTTTATGTTAGACACAGAGAGGAATAATAAAATTGACTGCGATTTAGCCAACTGGGTCTAATGTTTTTTTCGTGTTTAATCGCAAAATGGCAACCTCAGCTTTAGTTAAAACGAGATTGTGAATCTAGGCTGGGGATACGTTTTTAAATTTATCGAAAACCTTAAAATTGTAATCATTCCCTTTATATTCAAACTATCCTTCTGCGATGAAGATTCTTGAACATTCGGTTGAGTTGTGTACCACCAAGAGAGTGGTCAAAATGTTGACAACTAAAAACGCATTTATCACTTTATCAGTGTTTGGGCGACAAGTACAAAGCAATGGATTTTGCAAACTAAGAAGAAGCAGAAAATTAATTTTGCGGAATTGGGTGTTTCATTTGATCAAAAAAAAATTATTAATGAAAGCTTGCCATACGCTAAGCGTAAGCTGTTACATGATGCTAAGCTCGAGAAAAAGGGATATTTTTATGTATATATGGACTCGTAACGGCAAAATATTCTTAAGAAAATCTGATGGAAGCGAATTGTTTAAAGTTAGCAGTTATCATAACCTTGATGTTTTGAAAGATAAGTTCTAATATTTGTTATTTATCTTTTTAAGTAAATTTATAGTGTATAATGAATTTTAATTATATTAATCAAGTTCATCTTAATACTGTTCCTTTTTCTAACTTTTCTTTTAGTTCTGCTAATGATTCATGTATAAATAAAAATGATAAAATATAGATTTTGCACTAGAATATACGAAGCCTTGGATCTCACAGATCAGTTTTATTTGCACACTTATCATCACCTAACATTGCACCACTTATAGCATTTCTGACGGAAGTTTGGATTGATAGCACTATCCTGCAAAATTTTGCCCCTGGACACTGAATAGTTGTTTCCGATGTAATTTTTCACGCTGGATCCGAATCCAGGCTCAGAATTGCTCTATCACGTCAGGTTATTGAGATATTCTAACCTAAAAGTGCATATATACCGCAGGTATAAAAGGTAGTGTATTATACAGTATATCGACAAATTCACGAACATGCAATTTTGAAAATGCGATATCTCGGCGAAAAAAAAAACAGATTACTCAAAGGCATTTGAAAGAAGAAGACTTGTACTATAAGATCCCACACATGAACTTTTGAAGAAAAAAAAAATCGTGTTGCTAGATAACCTCAAATATGTCAAAAAACAGTGTTTTTTGCATTTTTAGATTAGAATATCTCATAAACCTGACGTGATAAAGCAATTCTGAGCCCAGATTCGGATTCAGCGTAAAAAATGACTTCGGAAACAATTATTCATTGTCAAGTGGCACGAAATTTTTAAAATTTTGCAGGGTAGTGTAGTTAATGAGCTTGCAACATATAACCTAAACAATTATACCCTGATTGTTTGCTGAAATAATGATTATAGTTCTGGTGGTATAGGTTAGGTTAGGTTTGGGTGGCGGTCTACTAGGACCAGGCATAGACACAAAAAGGTCCGTAGCCGTACCACTATTTAAAAAATTTCCTCCAATTCATTGAAACCACTTTGAGCTTGCTATGAAGCGCTGGATACTCCTGAAGTCCATCCTGCTGAGTTCCGTCAGGTCGTTGAAAAGGGGTGCCCATAGAAAATTCAGTCTGTTTCGTGCCAGACGAGGACAGGTGCAAAGAAGATGAAATACTGTCTCTTCCTCCTCTTGTGACATATATTTGAGAGTGCTAAGTTTAATCATCACAGTACTGTCTATTTGTCATCTGCAGTTATTCTTAAGGTAACTTCTCTGTCAAAGATTCCTATGTTTGTATTATTTGTGTATAAAGATTGCAGCTATTGATATGTTTATTTAAGATTTCGAAAACTGTATTAGGGCATTCAATTCCGGAATTCGAAATTCCAGAATATCGGCCGATATTTTGGTTTCGATTATTCCGGAATTAATGAATTTCTATTTTTCACACTAATTTAAGTAAATTCAAATTTTGTGTAATTATAGTCTGTCTTGTGGATACTAAAAAACAATAATATACAGGGAAACTTCTCTAAAGTCACTATTCAAGGGACCCAGAAATGTTGGTCCATCTATATGAGGTGGTTAGTTTAAGGAATAATACAACCTAAAAATTTGAAAATCCAAAGTTCTTCAATTGTACCAAAAAGTTATAGGTAATATTTCAGAGAGTGGCAAAAAGTGGTCAATTTAAGGAGCTGGTCAAAATATAGAGGGGCTACTTTTGGAAGTTCTAGAGTATTTCTCTTTTTCGTTCATAATGATATGACACCTAATAAAAGGATTACAGAACAATAAATGCCCGTTCCTGAAAATTTATCTAAAATACCCCTGCGTGTTGTGTTGTTTCTTAGTTTATAAACTGAAAAAGGGTATTTAGTACATAATAACTATACAGTTCCGTACCCCCGACAAAGAAACGAGTCCGACAAAGAAATAAATTCAGAAAACATATAATTTTATTAGTTCAATAGCTGAAAAATATCAAAAACTGTGATACACGTTTTTGCGTTTCGAAAAGGACTTTAATTTTGGGACGATGATAGTGCCCTGCGATGCTAAAAGAGCGTATTTAGCAGCGGGAAATATCGCCATCAAAATTCTAGCCTAAATGACACAAGCCTCGACGCGTCAAATTTAATCAGAAAACAGGAAACACTAGATTTAAATTATTACCAATTGAAAGAACTCACAATAGTAAATAAATATATGTTTAACCTTCAATTCGTGTAGTGGGGTCTAACTGACCCCAGAGCTGTTTGAAGCTGAATAAAAAATTATTTATCAAATATTTAGATAATTCCTTTTAGATATGCCTAAACAGACATCAATTAAATAGATTTAGAAGAAAAATTCATCAGAATCGGTTAATTTTAGGGTATTTTACATCAAATAAATGAAATTAGGCTGATAACCGTGTAGTGGGGTCATTTTGACCCCTTATACAATTTAATGCATTTTCTATTTAGAAATCAATTTTTAATCAAAAATCTATTTTCATAGCAATAATATGTAGAAGAATAGAAGAAAAGATTTATAGAAGATTTATAGAAGATTTACATTGAATCGGGCCCAATATTACGCAACAAAAACGAAGTGGTTTATGAACAAAAACGGTTATTGATGCTATGATTTTTTTTTCTTGTATTTTGTTTTTTGTTTTTTCTTTTGTTAGTTTGTTTTCATATAAATCCTATGGAAAAAAATGGGGTCAATCTGACCCCACTACACGATTAGTGTGACTTTTAGTATTGCACGAAGTGAAGGTAAATGTTTCCGAATTTTTTTTCCTTCTTCATTTTATAGGGAGTGTGTAGGAAAATAAATGTTTAAACAAGCATTTAATTGTAACTGCGATTTGGTATCATTAGTTAGTCTGGGGAGTCCTATCGCAATGCTTAAACTGTGAGATAAATGGTTCCAGTAAGGATGAAGGCAACAAATTATGTGCCTACTCCAACTAATCTAACCTAACTCACTGGATTTTTAGGCTTTATAGAATTCATGGAATTAAAAATACTTACAGAATTTAGTAAATTTATAAAGTTTATAAAAATTAAAAAAATTTTAGAAACTTTAGAATTTTTTGAATTTTTAGAACTGACAGACTTGAATAATTTATAGAACCCATAGAATCTATAACATTTACAGAATTTATAGGTTTTAAAAACATATTAGAATTTATAATATTTACAGATTTAAAATTTAATGAATTTACAGAATTTATAAGAATTTAAGAATTTATGAGATTTGTAGAATGTAAAGAACTTTTAAAGTTTATAGGATTAAAGTTTATAGGAATAATTTTAAAGTTTATTTTTAAAATTTATAGGATTTATCGAAATTTTTGAATTTATAAAAATTATGGAATTTTTAGAATAAGTAAAATTTGGGTGTATAGAACTTTTAGAACTGACAAACTTGAAACAACTCCTAGAAACCATTGAATCTATAAAATTTAAAAAATCTATAATGGTGAAAAAAATTTATGTGCGCACATCAGTTGAGAACGGCTGAACCGATTTGGCTTAATCTTTTTCTATTATGTTTGAAATTGCCAGGAGATGGTTCTTACGAAAGAAAATTTTGGGAAAATCCTTCGGAAAAGTCGGAAAATCGAAAAATTATGTTTTTGTATAGGATTTGGCGCGTAGCCAACCAGATGGTAAAAACCAGATGTTTTGTAGAACAGAAAAATTCGAAAATCTGAGTGGAAAACACGGAAACTTCCGGAAAAAAACCCGAAGAAAATTGAATTTTTTTTTTCAATGAAATTTTGAATATTTTGTATGTTTTGATGACCGATTAGGCTTAATCTTTTTTAATTGTATTTGAAATTGCCAGGAGATGGTTCTTACAAAAGAAAATTTTTGGAAAAGTGGGAAAATTCGGCAAATCAAAAAATTATGTTTTTGTACGAGATTTGGTGCGCAACCAAACCAGATTGTCTTTTAGAAGAGAAAAATTGGGAAAACGAAGTGGAAAACTCGGAAACTTCCGGAAAAACCCGAAGAAAATTGAATTTTTGTTCAATGAATTTTTGAATTTTTTGTATGTTTTGATGACGGATTACGCTCAATTAGGCTCAATCTTTTTCTATTGTGTTTGAAATTGCCAGGAGATGGTTCTTACGAAAGAAAATTTTGGGAAAAGCCTTCGGAAAATTCGGAAAATCGAAAAATTATGTTTTTGTACGGGATTTGGCGCGTATCCAAACCAGATGGTCTTTTAGAAGAGAAAAATTGGAAAATCTGGGTGGACAACTCGGAAACTTCCGAAAAAACCCGAAGAAAATTTAATTTTTTATTCAATGAATTTTTTGTATGTTTTGATGGCCGATTTGGCTTAATCTTTTTTATTGTGTTTGAAATTGCCAGGAGATGATTCTTCCAAAAAAAAATTTTTGGAAAAGTCGGAAAATTCGGAAAATTGAAAAATTATGTTTTTGTACGGGATTTGTAGGCCCAAATTTGTGCGGGAGTTTGAATCGACATTTCATTCACTTTTCAATACATTAGTGTTGAATTCGATGAAAATGGAATGGAATGTCCACTCAACTCAATCATCTATTGAGAATAGAGTTGAGTTGTTTGATTTTTTCTATCATCAAAATCAATTTTCGTGAAGGACAAAAGTATTTGCTCGAAACGAAGTAATTTGGGGCGGGACGAAGTTCGCCGGGTCAGCTAGTTTATTATATTTGTGGAGTTTATGTAATGTATAGGATTTTTTGAATTTATTTGTCAAATTCAATTCATAAAATTTATAGAGTTTATAAATATGTTATCAATCTTCTTTCATTCGGGTGTTCAGCCAATAAATAAAACAACTTCAGTTACGGCGACGTTTCGGTAATTTTATTACCTTCTTCAGGTCTATTTATAGATACAAAATACAAGAAAGTAGAATTTTTGTTTGTCGGACTATTAATGAATGACACAATAGGTCTCAGTGGGTGATTGTTTTTATGGAGTTTGGGTGGTCCATAAAACTTTGGAGCAACTGATGTGTAAGTTGTGAGTTTAGTTTGGATTTCTTTTGGTATGTACTCTTTCGAAAATAGATATTTTATTTTTTTGTTGTTTGAGCTCTGATATGAAGATGTTGGATCTCTGCTTAGTGTTTGGTACGTATCTTGATCTTGTAACAGTTCCATAATTTTTGCGTCATACTCCGACCTCAACATAATCACTGACATATTCCCTTTATTAGCGCTCAAAACAATAATATTTCGGTTGTTCTTTATAAAATTTATTGTTTCGAATGTTAACTCCTGTAATTGTCTTTCCTTTATACATAAATAGCTCTTTTTTGACAAAAAATGTTTTAAAACATGACATATTTATTCCGGTATCATTGACACAATTTTTAAATTATAAAATGGAATTCTTTAATATGTACTTAAATTCTAAAATTGTAAATAATATTTGGATTATTATGTAGTGACCTTGAAATGTTTTGAAAAATCCTGGAATGTCTTGACTTTTGACATAAGAAGAATAATATTGTTGTTTTTTCTTTTTGAAGACTATAGAAAAATTTTAACAAAAGACCACAATTTCTATGTTTATTGTATATAATAGTTTGTGAATATCATACACGATTATATGGGAGAGATTTTTATTTAAATTATTTTCATTTAACGGTAGGTTCAAAAACTATACGTTGCAAATAATTTTCTATAACTTTTTCTGAAACTTTCTTGTATTTTGTATCTGTAAATAGACCTGAAGAAGGTAATGAAATTACCGAAACGTCGTCGTAACTGAAGTTGTTTTATTTATTGGTTGATCACCCGAAGGAAAGAAGATTGATAAAATATATCCAGATTTACAAAATTTATAAGAAAGAAAAAGGTTTGTAGAATTTAAAGCACTTACTAAATTTTTAAATTTTATTCATAGAATCTATAGATCTTATAAATTTTTAACGAACTTATTGAATTTACAGAATTATTAAAATTTATAGGATTTTTCAAACTTTTTGTATTCATAAAACAAATAAAATTCGAATTGTAGAATTAATAAAACAATTAATAGAACACAAAGAACTTACAAAATTTAAAGAATTTATATTATTGATAAAATTTATAGAATTTATAAATTTTATAGAATTTGTAGATTTTAGGGAAATTATAAAATTCATAAAATTTAAAAATTTATATAGTATATGTATAGACATATTAAAACCTTCTAAAATTTATAGAATTTATTGGATTAATCAAATTTACAGAATTTATAGGATTTGAAGAATTTATAGAACTTATAGGATGTACAGAATTTACTGAATTTATAAAATTCAAAAAATTTATTGAATTTCTAAAATTTCTAAAAATTAAAATTTTTTTAGAAACTTGTAGAATGTAAATACGTCAAATTTGAGTTTGTAGAATTTTTTTTTTTTTTTTTTTTTGTTTTTTCTTTTTTTTGTCTCTATCTCTGCAATCTTTTCTGGGGCTCTAGGCACTCCCAACTCTTTCGCAGTTCCCTTTTTAACGTCCTACCTTACGCCGTTGCCAGCCAACTCGAGGACGTACGGCTATAGACCCGCTTTTGTTTAAACCACCTGCACATTGCATTGCTTCATGCCAGCTAGGGTTGTAAAAACCCGGGTTTTACCCGGGTTAACCCAGGTTTTACGTATTAAAAAAAAACCGAAAACCGGGTTTTTACAAACCCTAATGCCAGCCTATAGTACTGACATGAAAGGTGGGTCGGCCCATGGATTCCGCACTCTCAACAGGGGGTCATAGATGTGTTCATCGTCATCACCGATCGTAATCAGATGATGAAAAATCCCTTTTGCATCCCGCCTCTATAGGGATTCGAACCCGGTACCTCCCGATCCAACCGCCGTAGCTTTAACCACTGCTCCGTTTGGTCGGTATGTTTGTAGAATTTATAGAACTGACAGACCTGAATAATATATAGAATCTATAACATTTAAAAAATTTATAAAATTGATTTATAGGTTTTAAAAACATATTAGAATTTTTAATATTTACATACATACTTAAAATTTATAGAGTTTATTGGACTTTTAAGATTTATAGAATTTATCGAATTTACAGAATTTATAAGAATTGAAGAATTTATGAGATTTGCAGAATGTAAAGAACTTAGAATTTATAGAACTTACAAAATTTATAGGAAATATTGAATTTACAGAATTTTTAAATTTTATAGGATTTTCCAAAATTTTTTTATTTATAAAAGAAGTAAATTTGAGTTTGTAGAATTTATAAAACAGAATCTACAAAATTTAAAGAATTTGTATTATTGATAAAATTTATAAACTATATAGAATTTGTAGATTTTAATGGAATTTAAAAAATTCCTTAAATTTAAAGAGTTTATAGACAATTTAAGATGTTTGAAAAGAAGAGAGACGAATTTATAGGATTTATAGAATTTAAGAAACTTGTTGGATTTTTAGACTTTATAGAATTTGTAGAATTTACTGAATTTATAGGTATAATTTATTGCGTTTAAAGAATTTAAAATTTTTAGAATTTATATACATAATTACTACAAATTCTATAAACTTTATAAATTCTATATTTTTTTTAATTTTTAAAATTGTGTGTCCTTTAGTCCTTTAATTCTAAAAATTGTGTTTTTCAGATATTAGCACCAAATTGAAATCCTCTATTACTCCAGTTAGCATTAATTGTGAACGCTTTGGGTTTAATTATCCAAATTTCTTCTTTTTCTCAATTGATGTGATTGAATGTTACAAGAGGCCCTATTCTCGAATTCCACATCCATTTTCCACATGTGGACATCTGTCAAAATTCATAAAAATAAATGGAATAATGGCATTTTTTCGGTACTAAGGGAATATTTCCGAATGGGTATAATCAGGTGAAAAAATTCCCCATATAGGGTATTTGGTTGCATGTGTAATATATGTACATTATACATACATACAATTATTAGTTTTGGCAGATGTCCACATGTGGAAAATGGATGTGGAATTCGAGAATAGGGCCCCAGATCATTATGTCACTTAAAAATAATTTTTCTTCGGGTATCGATGGTATCTCTTCATTTATTTTCAAAAAAATTGCACATTGTATTACACTTCCATTGTGACATATCATTAATACAAGTTTCTTAACTGGTGAAATTCCGAATGCTATGTAACAATCAGTAGTAATACTTCTATTAAAGAAGGGTGACGCAAGCTTACCTGTAAATTATAGTCCCATATCGCTTCTAAGTGTATCCTCAAAAATATTAAAAAAATGTGTTAAGGAGCGGATCTTATCATTATTATGCGAATTAAAAATGTAGAGGTTATGTTTTGCTCATGTCATAAATTTTTGTGTGTTCCAATCGAACATTTAGCCGAGACTGATTTTTCGCACTTAAAGTACGTGCGGTGGTCGATTATAAAGCCACTTCGTTGTTTCATCTTCCTCTAAATGGCCTTCCGGTAGATTTTGCTGATGATATATCACTAGTTTACTCAGATAACCATAAATCTTTGATCGGGTAATGGACAATTCACTGACGTTCATTTCCTTAAAAATTGGATTGAAGGAGTCCCATTTCGACTTACTCAATAACTCCGACGTTTGGCCTCCTGATGTATTAATCCGGCGATTTACAAATTACCCACGCATAGCAAAAAATCGGACTGGGACCACTTTTCAACATCTAAAGTAACTTTTCCGACACCCAACACTCCATCATCATTTATCCGTTGTAGTAGTGAAGCGGTTCTCCAGCCACTGTATATGTCAAATTTAGAGGAAGATGATGTCATTTGCATCGTTGAGTCGTGGTTAACAGACCATTTCAAAACGGAGGAATATTTTCCATCGCATTATGCTGTTTTTCGGAGAGATAGATATCTGCAAATGGACACTTATAACAAGGGTGGTGGTATTGTAGTGGCAATTTCTAATAAATATCCATCCAGTCGGATAACGTTGGCAAATTGTTGCTGTTCGTGTGCGATTCCATTCATATTCGCCGATTATTTGTGTCACATATACACCCTGTCATTCAAGCATGACAGTCTATTACAAATTTGCGGGCACTGTGAAATCTAATATTGTTCCATTGCTTCAGCCGGAGGATAGTCTTTTTATCACAATCTGACCCCTATTAACATGAACGACGGGATGGAAAACTTCATCCCTGACATTTTTCATTGGGTTTAAAACCATGTAACAATGTTAGGAATAATAGTGGCAAGTATTAGATCTAGCTTTTGTACCGTTTGATCATGAGGTGACAGTTTCTGCTTGTGAGGATTTAACTGGATTTTCTAGTATTTTCCACTCTCCGCTAAATATTTCAGTTTTATTTGAATGCTGCGAGTTGGTCGAAGAAAATGTGAACTCATGGAATTTTAATTTTAAAATGGGCGATTACAGTTCATTAAATGCATTTCTGGATGTGTATGATTGGCCGTTTTTTTATACCTGTGATAATATCGACGATATGTTGAGCGAATTCTATCGGGTCATTAACCTAGGTATTGAGAGATTTATCTCTAGGACGAAAGCTTCATGTGCAAAGAAGGAACCGTGGTATAATAATGAGTTGATAAATTTAAAAAATAGAAAAGACAAGGCTCAAAAAAAATATAAATTACGTCCAAATGTTGTTAATTACAACCCGCTCGTTGTATTGCGTAAGAAGTAAATATATCTACATCGATTTCTTTATAGCAGTTATATTCTGGAACACGAATCAATGATAAAATCAAACACAAATCAATTTTGGCATATTTCCATTTGGGTTCTGGCCATATTTCCTTTCTATTAAGGTAATCGAAGTCTCGCTGAAGATTGCTTCCCTATCCTATGGAAACGATCACTTATTAAGCTGATTTTCAAATCTGGGTCTCGTAACGATGTGGAGAACTATAGAGGTATTTGCATTATTTTAGTTTTACCAAAACTATTTGAGAAACTAGTTAAAAAACATTTGTGGTTTCATGTTAAGACTTTCATTTCTCCCAGACAGCATGGATTTTTCCCTGGTAGGTCAACCGTTACTAACTTAGTTTTATTTACAAACTGTATTTCAAATGCACTATTAAATGGTAACATTCTACTGGTCATTTACAATGATTTCTGCTTGGCCTTTGACAAGATCGATCATGAATGGCTGCTGCGGAAACTTGGCTCTTTGGATTGTAACTTTTTGTAATTAATTGGATTAGATCTTATCTGGAATTTAGAACTCAAATTGTTAAAATTGGTAATTTCACTTCAACAGTAATTGATGTTTTTTCAGGAGTACCACAGGGTAGTCATTTAGGCCCCATGCTCTTTATTCTTTTTATAAATGATGTGGTAAATTGTCTGAGACACTCCGACATTCTAAATTATGCGGACGACATAAAAATTTTCCAAACTATTTCTTGCGCCAATGACGCAATTGACTTTCAATCTCACCTGACAAGCTTTAAAGCTTGGTGTACATCGCATAATTTAATGCTTAATATCTCTAAATGCAAAACAATGGGTTTTATATTTTTGACGGTTGTATTATTGAAAGTGTCAATATGTTTAAGGATTTAGGTATAACTTTTACTCCGAATCTATCGTTTCATAAGCATATTGAGGGTTGCATTTATAAAGCGAATTCTATGCTTGTGTTTGTTAAAAAGTTTTCCAAAGATTTGCAGGATCCCTACGTGATTAAAACTTTATACGTCTCGTTTGTTCGTTCGTTGTTGGAATATAGTGTTGCCGTATGGAGTCCGTATTATATTAAATACTCAGATGGCATAGAGAGAGTACAAAAGCGTTTTTTAATGTACGCTCTACGAAGGCTATACCTAGAGATACAAGCGTGCCTGCTTTCATACTTCCAGCGTATCGAGGTAGATGTAAATGAATAAATATTGAGCCTCTTTTTATTCGTAGGAGTATATACTCCTTTACGTGTGCAGCGCAGATTTTTAAATCAAGCTTCCACTTTGCAGGCAAAACTATGGTAAATATGAGCCGATTTATCATTCATCAGTCTCTTTTAATAAAGTACGGTCGGCTTTTGACTTCAATCTATCTAGAGATGCATTTAGGAAATTGATGTCGAAGCATCTTTTAGATCATTGGTGTTTTATATTTTTGTATTGATACATGAAATAAATAAATTAGTTCTTCACATACTTTATAATTGCATTTGCACTAGTCGACAGAAAATATAAATTCGAAAAGTACGTTAGGGAATTAACCCTTTCAAACGCCATTTAAAATTGACTTTCTTCCAAAAATAAAATACGTAGCACAATTATGCACTGCTATGATATGGCATTGCTCATAAAACTGTAGTGTGAACATAAATACATAAGAGAACGATCGCACAAGAGAAATGAGACAAAAATTAAAAATTACGGTTGGTCGAAGCGATGAAAGTTGATGTACAATATATTGTACAAGGCGTTTGAGAGGGTTAAAATAAAAGCTAAACACACAGACGTCTTTTCAAAAAATGCTTAACAGTTTGGAAACAACCGTAGAAAAAACATCACTCTTCAAAATTGTAGAGCATCCAAATATTACTGGTCTCTACCGAATTAGATATTATTCAATCAACAAATGAGCTAATAAATTAAAATTTTGATTAGCGGTATCAAAATGTAAACAAGTCTTTGAGCTTGAAATTATACAAATTTCTTGAATATTTCATTTAAAATATGTTAGATAAAAAGATTAGATGAGAATTAATAATCCGAGAAGATAATGTTAGATAAGAATTAATATATCCGAATATATAAACAAAATATTTATGTATGTTAATAAGTTATGTATTATGTATATTTGCAACAAACTAGAACAGTTTCTTATTAAAGCCACGCTTATTTGTATTATAAAGCAAAATGGATATTTTCTTCGCTAAGGACAAAGTATAAAGTTTTGAATCATGATTAAGAAACATGAAATTACACGACCTCTTAATATGAAACGACGGTCTTGTTGGCCATTTTGTTTTTTGAAAATGATCTATCGATCTCTGCTATTACATAAGCATAAATAGAAAGGATTTGTAATAAAAGAAGATTGTTCTCCAAGTAGCATCGATATAACCGAACGTTATTGTTCTTGTAATTGATTTTTTTAACAGCACTTGAATACTTTCATATTTTTCTACCAAGACAAGGGGTGGTGGAGGGGGGAGGGGGCAGGGTATAGATATTGGTACTGAGTAGTAGGACTGCCTTAAAAGAGCCTATAAACGAGCAATAAACGAGTGATCAAACCTTATCTTTCGCGAAATATTTGCGAAATTCTTTGTCTCGGTCTCGGTATAAGAAAACTTTTGTATGCAGTTTCCAAAAATTTGTTTCCTTCAAAAATGAGACTAAGCGCTCTGCACCATATTTAGGTAGGCGTAAATCTCAAACGAGATCATTTAACTTCGACTGTGAGACAAGTACCTATTTGCATTTTTGATGTTTTGGTTCGTTCAGAATCATATTCTACAACAAAGTGTTCATCAACTTCCATTTTTCGGCCTCTTGAAATGTACTAACTATACTGTTCCTTTGAAAAATATCATTTTTGACCTTTTTTCAATCAGCTGAAATTGGTTCTATTATACTGATGGAACAATAATATAAACAAATTTGTCTTTATTTTTAGTAGCAAGGTATTTTTCCATATCGCTGGAACGGAATACTTGATTAGGTTTTGATTTTTCTTCTTTTTCCAATGATAAAGCAACAATCTGCTGGAGTTACAAATGACTTGCGGAACCCATGTAGATTACACTGTGCAAATATTTATTATTTTGTATCTGAGTGTAATATACATGATATCATATGTGTATTGAGTGACTTCAATCTTCCGGGTTTATGTTGGTGTACAGATGATGATGATACTACTACTGTTTTTTCATCCAATGTTACAATTGATGTGGAACAAATTTGTATTGATACCATTTTGTCTTTAAATGTACATAAAAATTTGCAAATTTACTAGCCGGAATGGTAGAATTTTGGATCTAGTTTTACTAAATGATCCTAATTGTGGATTGGTTACTAAGTCGTTGGAACCTTTTGTTCCTGATAGATCTCACCACAATGGATTGGATATCAACTTTGCCAACCAAAGTTAAATTACAATTTTAATAAGGTCGATATTGCCGGTCTGCAGGAGATTTTTAAAATGGTAGACTGGGATGAAACGTTTAATTCCAAATTGAATGCTATAAACATAAGAATAACCATCCTCCATGGTTTGACAACAATTTGGCTAGTTTAAGTAACAAAAAAATAAGGCACATACATTGGCTAAAGGTTTTGGTGATAACTTGGACTGTCTTAATTCTTTCCTACAACTACGCCGGGAATTTGATAAGGAAGAACACTGAGCCTATAGGAAATATATTTCATGGCTGAAAGATAATTTAATTTCAAAACCAAAACTATTTTGGCCTTTTGTTGATGTCAAAAGAAAATGTTCCGGTTATCCCCAAATGATGTCGTTAAATGATGTAACTGTATGTAAACCTCCTCGAGCCAGTGATTTTATATGTTTGCCGACATTTAAATCTAACTATGCATATGATGCTCCGATCCCGTCTATTTGTCGACAATTTAAACATAACTAGTGGTCGCCCAGAGGGTCGAAATTCGACCGTTATTCATAAAATTTTTAAGTTTGAGAGTTATTGAGGTTCTTTTGTCAAAGAGTATACCTCTATAGTTATTGCATATAATTTCTTTTGCATTTTGCCCTATTGCGTCAACACGCTCGCAGTACAAATACGTCATTAGCGTGTATTGGTTTGCCTTAATTCCCTGCAATACCTATGAAATTTAAAATATAATGTTAGTAACAATTGAAAAAAAAAACAAAATACAGCTTGTAATCGTATTTATTTTTTTATATACTTAGCTACATAATATCATTTTCAGTTTTAATTTTTCTTGTGTTATTATAGAATCAAATAAACGCTAACATCCTTGGGTTTTTCCTTGCGTTTTTTTATTGCCAAACTGATCAGGTCTCGCCAAAGATACACAGTTATTTTGCCCATCTTTTTCGATTATATAAAATTTCAATAAAAACTTAATACAAAATGAAAAATGAAATAAAAAATGCGTTCCTCATAGATTTTCATATGTTGTTTATTGAAAATAAAATAGTTTAAAAATGAATTTAATGATTCAGAACTTCTGTGTAAACGATGTTTTTTGTAAAAACTCTTTCATCATTTGCTAAATGCCCTTGGCCATTATATTCGGAAATATAAAATCTCAAACCATTGAATTATCGAACTCTACTTGCTGCGACGTACAATAATTGACCATGTGTAAAAACTGGCTGCCTCAATAAAATTCCAATTTTTTCGAACGTTTGTCCTTGATATTTATTTATTGTCATCGCAAATGCAGGTATAATTGGAAATTGAGTTCTTTGAAAGTTAAATGGTAAAACAGTACCAGAATATGTTAAATTTATACGTGGAATCAAAATTCTCTTATTGCGTGCGGTTCCTGTTAAGACTTCGCAATCAATGGCATTACGATGCGATGCATACACTTGATGCGCATTCTTGTTCCATTGACTAATGCTTCCTTTGTATTTAAGTTGATGATCAGTAAAACGATGCAATTAACTTTCAATACTAACTTATGTGGTGGCAAACCACTAATCGTCAAAGAATTCATAAACTCTACTGGATAATTATTGATTTCATTGTCATCATCACAAATTATTTTATCGTAGCTATGGTAAGTTTTCTATTCACCTGGTATTCGATTAAGTATTTCAGTATTAATAAAAATACAATCATCATTTTTAGGTGCTAAAATAACTGACTTCAACATGTTATCTGAGAGTAGGTTTTCGGAAATATTTCCATACACCTCATTAATAATATTATTTTCTTCTCCTATTAATTGCTGCGGTATTTCAATAATATTTTCACCAAACTGGGGGAATTGTGGGGCTACATCATTACCAATATTTTTCAAGAATTCAACAAATTCTATTTCACTTGGAAAGGCTCTCATATTTTGAGTAAACGTTACTTTATGAAAATACACAAATTTATGCCAACTCGTGACACAATTTTCAATTAAAGTTGCACGTGATCCATGGGGGACAACTGGTAAGATTTGCCGAAAATCACCGCACAGAAGTATCGTTTTCCCTCCAAATGGTTTATGTTTATTATTTTCATCGCATAGATTCTGCAGTAATCTATCTATGATTTTCAACACTTGCAGTGGGCACATAGAAATTTCACCAATAATTATCAATGATGATGAATTTATGTAACGTCCATAGCTACTATTTGCGGTAATATTCGCTACAGAATTTTCCAGAATGGGAATAGGCAATTTAAATACATTGTTTAAAGTCCTACCTCTAAGTAATAGAGTTGAAGCTATGCCACTGAACGCTGTTGGAATGCAACGAAGATTAAGCGAATTTAATTTGTGAATGATTGCTGTTTGTGTGAATGTTTTTCCAAAACCTGCATGAGCGGTTAAACAAAAAACATTAGATCCAGTATCATGATGCAAAACTTCACGAATCACACAATCAATTAAATCACGCTGTTCAATATTTGCAGTTTCATAAAGCTCACAAAACAGAAACTCTTCTTCTATTGGATCAATAGCATTTGCTTCGTCTGTTCTCTGCAAATATGTGGGAACTGGTAAACCAAGTTCTTGACATGACAAATTATGAACATTCAAAATATCTTTAATTTCTAACAGAGCTCTATTAAAGGATACTTCTTCGTTGTTATCTCTCAAAAAATCTTCACTAAGATATACTTTAAATTCGTTCCATAGCGCGAATGCATTGGCTGACACATTTAATGCACAAATGTAACCAAATAAATTTCGCATTTGTTTTGGTGAATGTAATTCTTTTGCTTCATTTAAACATTCGCGCCATTCACTATCATTTGAAGCAATGCCGCGAGCATGGCACGCTTCAACAAAAGAAGTGTGTATAATTCATCCTAACATCCTCAAATGATTTTGGACCACAGACATGTAATAAAAGCAATCGTATATGGAAAAGTTCGATGTCTTTTGGTGATACTACATAATACGTGTAATGATTTTATCACCTCCACGTCTTCTGTTCTTCCATTTTTTTCGGGAATCATCCCACACATAATGCAAAGGAATTTCAATATACTTATATTCAAGCGCTGAAGGATCTGATAGATTCAATTCAAAAAATGCTAATAATTTTGTTTGTCTTGCATTTTCAATTGATTGACGTTCTTGCCCTTCTCGAAAGTAAACATTCTGCCTAAGTGGTAAATGAATGTTGAGTCTAACGAAGACATGTAATTGAAAATGCATTGGTAACTCATATAGATGTGCCATACAGCTTCAGTTGATCCGACATAACGACCATTTAAAAAAAATTTCACTTCATCTATTTGTATTTCTTGACCTGGTTCATTTCCCTCTGCACCTAATTCAACAGATGCACTATCATAGCCTTTATACACGTATTTATAAATGTATTTAACACTTTTAACTGTAGTACATACTTCAACATTTATATGGCAGTTAAATTTGGCAAGTAAATACCTACGGATTGTACGGTGCAACATACCGATTGTCGAGGCAACTACCGCGAACTTCAGCATTAATACCATTATCACGCCTTCTGTATGATGGATATCCATTTAATGATTCACATGTAAATTCATTAAATCGTTTTGGATAATCTTTTGTGCATTTGCCATCTCTCATACATACAGAATTTGGATTAAGTACACCGCATGGACCATGCATCATGTGTTTTACAACAAATTCATGTAATGTAGGATGTGTTTGAATGTTAGGAATCTCCGCAGATACAACTTTATCAATATCCGTAGCGTTAACAATTTTATCTTGTTCATTTAAAGAGAGTAAAATGTGAGCATGAGGCAATCCTCTCTTTTGAAACTCAATTGTATAAATAAGTGTTTCAACTTTACCGAAGATTTTGTTTAGTGTAATGCCCTCAATTAATGCTTTCAGTTTGGACTTGAATACACGCACAATAATTTCAGGTCGAAAATTAGCAGACTCCCCTACACCAATATTGCTAACTATTTCAGGCCAACTTGGATTGCAAGTCATTGTAATAAACAAAGAAGGCTTTCCGAAATGTTGTACAATTGACATTGCATCTAAATAATTCTGGTACATATTTCTTGGAGATCCATTGAATGAAGATGGTAAAATTACTCTACGGCCAACATTATTGGCATTGGGGTTCAATTCTAAATGATCTGTTAAATTGTTGTAAACTTCAGACCTAAGAATTGTTTGATTTGGTCGAATGAAATATAACCTTGTGCCCTCTATTCTTACATACATTTCAACTATCCACTGTAGAAATAATTTTTGTGAATGGTGCAACATGCTAAAATTTTCTCTAATTGCAAGTCTAATTTGAAGCATTGTTAATTTATTTCTGGGCGCTCTTGAATTAGATGTAGTTGGTACATTATGAGAAATATTGATGTGCCACCCAGTATCACCATTTGGAAAAAGTAATGGATACGCTAAAGGGTCTAATGATGAATCCAAAACAGAGATATTTTTGATGGTACCATTAACTTTTGAAAACGAAACCATATTTCGTTCAAAGGGTGGCTCACCATCAACTGTACTAAATATTACTGCTACGTCAGTTTGAATTGCATCGTTATAACGGCGTAGGTCTAAATCACGATTTACTTTAATGAGCATACAAATTTCTTTATTTTGATTTTCAACCCTCTGGCAATGATCTTTCATTGCAATGAATGACTGAACGAAAGGATTAATGAGTCCCAATTCAAAAGAAATTTCACGCATTATATTGTTACTGCATGTTTGATTAAAGTGTTCATTTAATCTATAATTGAAAGCAGTGGTAAAAAACATCATGTAATTTAAAAGTATATACTCCACGCGTAACTGTATCCGATATTTTAGCTTCTGAGCTAACCATAGCAAATGATGAATTATTGTACTTACTAATATTTTCAAAATAATTTTTTGACTTTCTTTTTATTAAAGGTTCGTTTGAAGCAAGTCCATCATATAATGATTTAAAATAATCATTTTGACTTAATGCCGGTAGTAATGCTTTACCCTTATGACAACATGAAGTGAATGCAGTCCTTTCACCTAAAGTGACTTCAGATTCGAAATGTTTGGCATTGCAAAACCTGCATTGCAAATGCATTAATCCGCAATCAAAACTATTAAAATTTCTTTGAACGACATTCATGCTGTGTGCCTCATGTCGATTTTTTCGACTAAATTAATGACTAAACTAAATTGCCTATTAGTTCATAATAGGCACTCATAGATGACCCTAGTGCGAACAAGATAAGCTGTGCCTGACTATTCATAATACTAAATTTTGACTTTTCAAACGTCAAACTATATAAAATTTCGCATACCAAAGTGTTTTCTTTTGCTACCAATAATTATATAAAACATAATAAATTAATCGTAGTAATGGAACACGATATGGAAATTGTATTGTTTGCAAATATAATAATAAACTACGAGGATTTTTTAAAGAAGAAAAAACTATTACGTATAAACGGCTGCCGGGTAATTACAATTAAACATCCTAACCTATAAAATATGATATGAATTGATATTTTATATATTCTCATATTTCAGCCAAAATTTTATTTTATAAAATATTATAATTCCGATTTATATCGAGGAATATTAAGCGGCAATGATTCTTACATAAAAAAACATATTCGAGTATCCGCGAGGTCGCTACATCAAATGTTATTAATATTCGAAAACGATAAACAGGCCCAAGGGTATTGCTTAAGATTTAGATTGTGCGTTTTTCTATATTGGCTTGCTTGTGGAGCGAGTTACAGAGTGACAGGGATGTCATTTGGAATTTCCCGCTATACCGTACGAACTATAATTCATAAAATTCTGAATTTATTCGTCGAGTTTTCAAAAAAAATTATTAAACTGCCAACATTTGCCGAGTACGAAGAGATTGGAAACCATTTTAATTTAAGGGCAAAGACCACAATCTTCTCAAAAGCAATTGGCGCCATAGATGGTTGCCACATCAAGATTGTAGTGCCTACGCGCCTCCATGACCAATACATAAACCGGAAGTTGGATTACAGTTTAAATATAATGGCGGTGTGTGACAGCTACGGTAAATTTATATATGTTATGGCTGGATTTCCAGGTTCCGTCCACGATCAGAGGGTTCTGCGGAATAGCGACTTGTACAAATTTGGAAATTTTCCTCCCTCTGGCTACTATTTGTTGGGCGATAGTGGCTATAAATGCGCTTTAACTCCGGTACCAATCATAACTCCATATCGTCATGATCACAGACTCGGAGCCCAAGAATTACAGTTTAACTTGCTGCACAGTAGAGCAAGAAGCATAATTGAGAATGCATTTGGCCGTTTGAAGACAAGGTGGAGGTCAATTTTTCTAAAAAGTTTGGAATTAAAAATTGAAAATTCCATAAAAACGGTAGTAGCGTGTTGTATTATGCACAACATCTGTTTAAATGATGGTGTTGATCTAGACGCAAGCAGTACTGATTTTTTATCAGATAACAATAGTCCCCAGCTAACCGTACCGGTTAATGATGAAGAAACCGCATCAGCATTCCGGAATATGTTGGCAGCACAAATTTAATTTGTCTACACAATACTTTACAAATAAATGAGCTAAGCAATACGAATTCATTTTCATTTTATTTTTCTGAAATACATAATTATAAACTATAGTAAAAATAATAAACAATAAACAAATTGTTTTCAGTCTCCTCTTGACTTTTATCACTTCGTCATAATAGTACTTCAATTAGCCTGTTCTCACCACATAAACAGCGCATCGGAACACTTCCTCGTTTCATACCTCTCTGCCTACAAACTTTGACAAATAAAATTTTGCCGACAAAGGGGTATGATACGAGGAAGTGTTGCGATGCACTGTATACATGGTGTGAACAGGTTAAAACAATACGCAATACCTTAATTAATAATTTGGTATTCAATTTATTAATGAATTAATCTTCATTACTGTCGCTACTGCTATCTATAGTTAGTTGGTGCGTAACAGTCATGTATTTTATAAATTTTTTTGTTGCAGTACGCATTAATTTAGCATCTTTATTTCGAGAACCCTGTAACGAACTGCGTGAAGATCTACGCGATGTCAATCCTTCACTATGCGAAGTAGATGCTTCACTATGCGAAGTAGATGCTTCACCATGCGAAGTAGATGCTTCACTATGCGAAGTAGACGCTTCGCTCTGTGAAGGACTCTGTGCCATCGAGTTGTGGCTATGAGAAGCAGAAACCTGGGTGGCTGCTTTTGGTGATGAACCGGTATCCACTATAAACGGTGGGCTAATATTGTGCCTTGACGAGGCGTATTCGTGAATAATATCAAAATACGGCCAGGTCAAAGGTCCTGGCCCATCATCTTCAGTGCCTATACCTGTTGGCGGCTCGATTATCAACTATAACAAGTAAACATTATTTATTTCAATAATATTAAATAAATATCTACTACAAATAGATAACTTGCCTTGTATTTGCACATAATGTTCGCCCACTTCTTTTTCAGTTTAGTCCAGTCCTCTTGTATGCCAGCTTCTTCACCCACTTTCCTAAAATAACGAATACTTATATGTTTATGAAATTACACAATAGCCGCATTTCTTGACGCATTAGTGATCCGGATCAATAATGCGTCAAGAAATGCGGCTAATATTGAAAATTTATTATGCTTACTCCCAACTGGTCCTTAGATCAAAAAATTTGCCCACAAATATGTGGTCCATCTTAATCCGGGCGTTCAAAAATTTTACTGTGTCTTCATATGACCCTAAAAAGTACAGATAATTATTATAATTGGTTAGTACTTACTCGTTGCTACAATGGACAAAAGACTACAACGCAAAAAACATTATAATATATTTTAAAAGTAATGTCTATTGATGTGAAATTTTCTTTACCACAAATTGAAAATCAAAAAGGTGTATAACCTCAAATTTACATACATACACATGTGTATTATAATAATAGTTTCTTTACTTACATCTCACTGAATATTGACGTTTTGCCATTAATGTTTACAAATTTCAATTATTTTTAATTATTTCAAATTATTTTTATTTAAATTAATATTAATTTGTCCGCACATCAAAAATCACGTATTCACGCCGATGAGTCTGTTCTAGTAAACAAATAAAATGACAACTAAATTGAAAAGTAACCTCGCGAGGAGACTTTTCATTAGGCGCCTGGTGGTTAATAGCGTAATGTGCCATAATTTAGTTTAGTCATTAATTTAGTCGAAAAAATCGACATGAGGCACACAGCATCAGTGCACATTTAAATGGATCCCCCAAAGTAATATCATCATTTTGTACAATATTTACACTATTTAAATTTAAATTTGGTCTATTATGATTTAGACTTACACGCGAATATATATTCCTTCTTCTTTGTCTCTCACTCCGGCCAGTCAATGTTCTATGTCGTGGCATAATGGAAGTAGGTGTGAATATCTAAATGTAAAAAAAACATGTAATGAAATTACTGAAGGTAAGATTACACAAGGCTTAATTTAAGTAATAAAATGTACTTACCTACTCACTTTGTTGAAAACACTAATAGGTATTATAATATTTAGTCGACAGTTAGTCAATTCAAATTGCTGCTCACAATTTCCTTTTGCAACAGATGTATGTTCAAAATATAAAGTAAACGCCTTTTTCACTTGACTTTCACTCCACAGGCTATTGAAAAAAGGAATATTTGAAATCACACAAAATACACAGCTCATTCAGTTAATCTGTCAGTAATTATTTGTTAGACAACATTTTAAAATTTTTTAACGACAATCTCTACCCTGTGCGACTGTTTCACCGCAGACTATTATGTGTTTGACATTAGCAGTATGAATGTAAGCAAACGACGGACTATTATGTGTTTGACATAAACGTAAACAATGGATGTTTTATTTTATTTTATTTAATGTATTTGCAACACATATTATATATAAATCCGATTATAATTATTCGATTTTGATAAAATTTAGCATGCACGATGGAAATGGGATTCTCAAATTATTATTGGATGAAGTTCTGTAATATGGGCAAGTATGATGAAACTTGCCTAGTTCTCAACCGATTATGATGAAATTTGACTTGTTTGTTGCAAATAGGATTCTAAAATGATTCTTAGATGAAATTCTGGAATATGTCCAGTTAGGAAGGAACTTGACCATTTTTTATCCGATTATGATGAAATTCAGTATATACGATGGAAAAGGGACTCTATAATGATTTCATCATTCATCGTGATGCTGAATTTCATCAAAATCGAATAAGAAATTTCCAAGTTCCTTCCTAATTGGCGATATTCCAGGACTTTATTTAAAATTCAGTGTAGATTCCCATGCAGAATTTCATTAAATTGGATAAAAAATGGCCAAGCTCTTTCTTCATTATAGGCCATATTTCAGAACTTTATATAAAAAATCATTTTAGAATCAAATTTCCATCGTACGATGGAAATGGGAGATAAGAAATGACCAAGTATCTAAATTTAATCAAAATCGGATTAGAAATGGCGAAAAGCGTTACTAATTGGCCAGTTCCAGAACTTTATCTAAAATCATTTTAGAATCACATTTCCATCGGACATGCTGAATTTTATCAAAATCGAATAAGAAATGGCGAAATTTCTTCCTAATTGGCCATATTTCAGAACTTTATCTAAAAATCATTTTAGAATACCATTTCCATCGTACATGCTGAATTTCATCAAAATCGGATAAGAAATAGAATCCCAATAAAATTCTTATAAAAAAAAAATCACAAACCCTCAGTTCAAGGAACCTTACTACAACGGACACCATTTTTGGTTCCGTCGAAGTCCTTTGTAGTGATAGGTTTCTCTGTATAGAGAAAATTTTTATGTTACGTAATAATTGGAGTTACATGTATGTATGTATGTATAACATTTTGGTTGAGGTGTGTAATTAAAAAAAATCTATTTTATTTACATACATACAAACAAAATCATTTTCGTTCATTCATTCACAGAATAAAATTAAAGTATTATTATACTACTTTGATCGTTTTTGGCTTTTATGTGTATGTATTGTAAAGGAAACTACTTCAGGCGATTTTTCCTTAACTATCTAACCGATTTTCTTTTAACATAGATTGCGCACACCTACAAAAGAATACCTTTCGAATGGTGTAATTCTTATAAAAATCGGTTGGGTTGTTTCGGCGTAAAAGGGGTACAAAGTTTTCTCTTCACGTATTAATATATAGATTTTGATATGTTTGATTTTAATATTTCAAAATCCACTTTTATAAAGCAAATTAAAGCTAAATTGTAAAATTGTAATTAAAATTGTAATCAAAAAAGAATTTTCATCCCGTTGATGTTAGAATAAATAAATAAACCCAGTTGATAAGTTGATCGATATCCAATACAAAAATTTTACTGTAGATTTCCTTTGCATCATCATCTATTTTTTGCGGCGCACAGTACCAATTTAATATTTACAACAAAAAACATTGCGATTTTTATCACCATTTGTGAGATTGTAAAACATCAATTGATTATTTTCTTATAATATCGTACTCTGCATAAACCAAGTCACTAACAAAATATGTACAGCTATACGCTTGCATGATGAAGGCGCATATATTGGCCCACTGTCTCACCCTGACCAGCCGCCGATACTGGGGTTCCGAATTAGGGACTTAGCTGGATAACGGGATAACAAATAGGCTTTAGGCCTATCTGAGGCTTTAAATTCATGGATTGTGGTGGCTTAAGCTTTATGGTGAAGAGCGTGTTATATAATGAACATATTTCAGGCCTATCTCAGATGAAGGGGTTTATACTTATAGGGGTTTGGGGTTGATAGTTTATATTTTATTCGATTAGAGATTGGCATTGGGTTTTAGTGCTTATTTTACCGATTTTTTGCATTTTTTTTTTTGCAAAACTAAGACGTGTTGGCTATAATCTATGGTGAAAGATTTGAATTCAGCGCAGCGGGTCAAATTAATATTTAGGATCTGAAAGTCTCATGCCCAGATCAGAAAAGTTATGTGGCTGTGGTGTTAATATAGTGTAGCGCTTGTATGTTTCAAGATTTTGAAACACAACCTGACGTCTCATTGGCAAAAAATTTTACATTTACACATTTCTGTATATTGTCTGAATGAAGCACATATGTATATATTACGGCTAATGTACAAAATAGACGAATGTATACATTTACCGGTAAATGTGCATATTTCCCAAAGTGAGTAGTTAATGTGTGTATAAGTTGACCAAAATACTCATATTTCGTACATTTTCCGGTGAATGTGCACCCATAGATCATTGGTGAATGTAATTTTCCTCTAGAAATGGAAATTTGTACACTAAATGTATGCCAGTATACCATTATTAAATTAGAAAGAATATGGGAATTTTTAAAAATTGGCTATTTCTTAACCGATTAGATGAAATTTGACATAAGCGATGGAAATGGGATTCTAAAATGATATTTGGAAGAAGTTCTGGAATGTGTTCAATTAAGATGGAATTTCGCTGTTTCTTAACCGATTATGATGAAATTTAATAATAATTTGTTGCGCGCGGTTTAATTAACATAAATCTTAGTACAACAAAAATAAAGTGATACGTGGCCAACCCGTAATTTAACTTAACCCTTCGAGGCTCTCTATATTTAAACTTTAGGGGACGTACACACTTAGAATTTTCAATGCAAAAAATTAATGCAATCTTACATTTCTGTATTATTAAATTTAATCTACATTAGATTTCAATAGATATGCTTGCATTAAAATGCTATTATAATGTAATAACATTCATTTTAAATGCAATTAAATTAAATATGTGGATTTTAATGTAAATTGTTCTAGATATACCATTTTTAAACTAAGCTAAATTATTTTTATTTCATTTCTGTTGCATTATAATTAAATTTAAACCTAACATTAATTCCTAATACTTTTTTGCATTAAAAAATATGTTACCTTAATTAAAAAACTTGATTCTATTTGCATTTAAAGTTAATTTTAATATAGCATTTAACTACCTATATTTTAACTCATTTTGGCTTACTCTTAGGGTTTTTAAAACTAGTATCAAAGCAACCTTGATTATACAAGCCATAATCTAAAAAACGAAGCTTTTATAAGGGAATTAGAAACGAGGAAAAAACCAAAATTTTCATAGTAAAACACATAAAACATATGGGAAATCACTTTTTTTCCGAAGACAAATTTGTAAATGAAAACGTTGCAAATTCTTAATTATGATTTCTGAAATATTTTCATAAATGTTTGAATTTCAACATATATAAATCTCGTTTAAGTAAATCGTTTTCATTTTCTTGTAATAATTGATTTATTTAAACCAAAATATAAAAAAAAGTTCATAACAACAGCTTTCTGGTCAAATTAAAAAGAAAAGCTTACTACAAAACGTGTGCATTAAGCCAATATACATAGATGGCAGTGGGCAGTAAACATTTTGAAAAACCGTACCAAAAATCGCTACTTGGGGAAATTTAAGTTCAAAAATGGTAGGAAAAGCAAAACAAATTCCCAAAATATTAAGAACGTGTCATAATTGTGTGATTAAACAATTTTTTTCGTATTTTTCTGTATAAATTTGAGACATCTAACGTACACTAGTAAAACTAAATAAAAATTATAAATGTAGCAAGTATTATTTTAATTCGTCAGAGCCAACTTTGATGTATTTTTCAAAATGAAAGTTCGAAAAATATATTTTAGAAATAATTTAATTTTAATATTTCTGCAATTAATATTTACTTAATACCAATAAACCCTTCCTGTATATTGTTGCTAAAGATATGTAGAACACTTTTGTATAAAAATTTTGTAACATTTTTGCTTTTTTCATTGAAAAACTTGAAGCTAAAAAACACCATTTTTACTATGGATTCCTATGGAAATTAGTGAAAAGTTATACCACTAAAAAAGCTTCTAAAAAATACGTCATAATGATTATGGCTCTATACTCTAGAAGGCTCTGCTAGTATACATTATATTTCAATCATGTTTAAATTCAAATCATAATTCAATATAAAAAACTTAAATTTGAATATAATTGTATTTACAATTTTTTTTTTTTTTTTATTTCAAAAGTACCGTATTAAACTTACTAAACATAAAGGGTGTTCCAAAAAAAGTTTCATGCTGTTTTTTAAAATTGTTATTTATTTGAATTTAATTCTTTAGAATAATTTCTAGTTTTAGAAATAATGTTAGAAGAGTATCTGTCATTAATCTGATATAAAAATATTATACCCGAAATTTTATATGTATATATTTCAAACATTTTAAATTTTATTTAAATTATAGGTTACATAAGTTTTATTGGAACACCTTATGACAATACATTTTTCCCGTTTTTGAATAAATCCTTTTTGTCATTACTTCTGCAACTCCTGCTTTGTAAAGTGGTTCCTGATTTTTATATAAAAATTTTTTTTGCGTAACTGATTATACGTGAGCAATATAATATTATATTGTAATTGAGCAAAGAGGTTCAAATTTTATCAAATAATATTCATATTTTGTTAATGCACTATCAAAGTAATATTGTTTAACCTAAAAAAAATATTTACGGTGAGTTCTGTGAAAATGGCGTTATTTCTAAAATTTAAAATAAACAGTGAAATAAAATATATAGAAATTGTCAATCATAGTGATGAATTGTTTTATAATGACTTCGTTTTAGTTGGTAATGATTTGAAAGCAAAAATAATAATAATTTAGTAATTTAATAAATTAGTTTCATTAATCATTTCAGCATCAATACATACCTCATGTGCCACTGAGAATATTGAATATTTTATGGATGGTAGCGGTACTATTATTCCAAAAAGGTTGTTTTTTAAAAATCGTTGAGCAAAATAAGTCCAGTCCGCTGTTTGTTTTATGTGTTAAAATCAAAAATGATCCTTATATCAACGCTTCGTTTATTAATGTAGAATATGCAAGGGATATAAAATTCATAAAAATTATAAAATTGTGCTCAGAACATATAAATTTATGTTACGAAGATTACATTTTATCAGGTAAAATATCATTAAAATCAAACAAACCGCAAATTGAAGAATTTTAAGGTACAATTTTGTATTAAAACAATTTGCATTTAAACACAGTGTGAAAAATGTAAAAGTGTATATAAATGCATTTTTAATACAAAATTGCACTGAAAATTAATTTTAATGCAAAATTGCATCAAAAATGTGTTTGAGTGCAATTTGTGTTAATACAAAATTGCCTTTAAATTCTCGTATGTTGCGTTGTGCTAAGATTACATTGTAATTAGTTTACTTGTTTTAGCCGAAAGTTTTTTAGAAATAATTGAACAATATCGATTTCATTCTTCATTCTATTTGAAAATTAAACTTAAAGAGAATACATGTACACGTACAGCTACTACGATTCCAAGAAACAACAGTTTTCTTGTTATAAAAAATAATGAAATTACAGCAGATGTAAGTGCCTTGAAAAATATTACAAAACTTACTTATAATATTACCAATAATTCCTTTATAGGATTTGGAAGCACATTTCTGGCAAAGTGCAAACTCGTATGTTTTGTTAAAGAAAGCTAACCCTGAGACTATCTTAAAACCTTTAACATTAATTGAGAGACGTACGATAATCAGAGAAGGAGTGAATTGTCTCGTGAAAAAATTTGGACAATACACAAATTCAAATTAAAAAACAGAACTAGCAAACGCAGTTAGCCATTTATTCTCCCAGTTGAAAGAATTAGACGGCACAGTAAGATTAATATATGATAATTTTTGTTTTCGCTGGCGCTACATTCCATAGAGGGATTTGGCCGCTTCATTATAGAGTTTCGTAATAATTTTTAACGGATAATAAGTGATTAATTCATTGATCCAGCGCGGATATTACACGTATATACAATATTCAAACATAAATTCATTAATTAAAAATTACTTTATAGAATATTTTGTATGATCCAAAGACCAACAAAGGCTTTATAGCCAACAAGCTGAGAAACTTACAGGAGAAGCACAGACAGGTATACTGCCGTGCTTAGCCAAAAAGCGGTATCTCAAAAAAATCGATTTTTGGTTTTTTATGGCTATGGATAGGTCCAAACAAAAGGAATCGTTTGAACTTAACTAAAAAGCTGTATCTCCATTAGAACATGACTAAAAAGTACTAACAAAAAAACTTATATCTCAAATTTGGGACATAAACCTTAAAAATACGGAGTAACTAGAATCCAGTAAGCTTGCTAGCCGCATATCAGTAACCGTTTAATTCCCTTATGGCATCTATTAAAAATATTAAAGCGTTTATATCATAAAATAGAAATACCTAACAATAAAACGGCAACTAGTTCTAAAATATAAGATACGTTTTTTTATGCTCGGTAAAACATAGATACGCTTCGAGTCGGTTGATTTCAAAATTAACATAAATACTAGGCAATCCAGGTATTATCTTTATTTTAATACTAGGAGATGCGTCAGTTTCGCTAAGTAAATTATCGATACTCTCAATTTGGTATTAATAAAGTGTAGTTTTGTTTATTTAGACATTTTGTTATTCTCTTTTCTCTAACTGCATAATTATTTCAATCATGTCATTCAGTCTCGTGTTTGATTTTGTCCAGTGAAGGAAGTGTACGTTTTTTATACGAAATAGGTAATTTACTTACTGTAAAGGTACAGCAATTAATTACCTAAATTGTTTTATAAGTTAACACAAGTGTTATTAAACAATATTAAATTTGTAGTGCATATTTAATGAACGGTAAGTTATTAAATTGAATACAATTAATAGTGATAGACTCTTTCATCTTAATTTATGGATAGGAACCTCTTATCTTGTACATATGTATCGTATCTAAGCCTTTCTTTAAAACCTAATTTTTCGCCCGCAGATAACATGTCACATAGAAGTAGACACATGCTCATGATATTGGCAAAAAAAAATAAATTACTTCGAGAAAAATTTCGAAATCAAAAGAAAATGAAAAGCAAATTTGAAGCCATAGATCCTACATTTTTCCCAGGGGAAGATGAATCAGATGACGAAAATCTAGAAGAGCCAATGATAAAATCATCGAATATTTCCGAGAATGATCCTGAGGGCAGTCGGTTGTCCTATACTTCAACAGATTTTACTGAAAAGTATTATAAGATTAGTTCGACAGCAAATGGTAATGAATCAGTAGGATTACTAAAAAAACAACTGGTTACAGAAACCCCACCAACATTCATTGAACTGAATTCGGTACCAATAGAAACTGTGAATGAAACATCGACAGCAAAAGTTTATAATTCAAAATCGCAGCCTGCTGATGCAATCCTTGATATGCGACAAAATGATATTTCTCTGCCAACACTCATTGCATTGAGATCGGAACCAATTGAAACTCAAGCATTAAATGTACCAAATTTGCAGCCTGTTGATGTTATACTTAATATGCCAAAAACTAATTATTCAGCACCCACGTTCATAGAATTAATATCGATAGCAACGGAAACTGTGAATGAAGCATCGACCGCTGATGCTAATCACTCAAAATTGCAGCCTGTAGAGAATATCCTTGATATGCGACAAAATGATATATTGTCGCCAACGTACTTTGAATTGAGATCGGTACCAATTGATACACAATCATTAGATGTACCAAACGTGCAGCCTGTTGGTGTTATAATACTTGATATGAAAAAAAATGATTATTCATCTCCATCGTTCATAGAATTGAGATCGGTACCAACGGAAACAAACGGAAACAGTGAATGAAACTGATAGTGATATTTCTGATATACGACATAAGATGGAGACGGAATATTTAAGCGAATTGAGAACCGAGCGGGCAATGTTGGAGCAAAATAATATTGATACGAATAATATAGAATCAATTGATACTGATGCATGTACATCTGAAAATCTTAAGGTCATTTCCCAATCGAGTAAGGAACTAAGTTATACAAAGAAAGGAACTATCAGAAAAAGAAAGCGATATGACACAACACTAGAGCAAAGGATTGGAGAAAAAAAAATAAAACAAAAAGTAGAACATTCCGTTCAACCACCGTGTGCATATATGTACTTGCAAAAAAAAATGTTTGCAAAATATATCTGAAGACAGGTGTAAGAATCTGAATGAGTTATTCTGGGATTTAAAGAGCTCGGATAGAAAAACCTACATGTTGCATCACACATCTTGCCAACCAGTGAAGCAAAGAACGGTTAGGGAAGTATCAGAAACCGATTATCGCCGCCAAAAATCAATAGTTTACAATTTAAAAGATGGAAATGGTACTACCCACACAGTTTGCAAACGATTCTTTTTAAGTACCTTAGGTTTTCACCAATCGAACGATAAGCCTTTGCAAACTGCTCTAAAAAATTTCTCCAATTCGGTTGTAGCACCAAAAGACAATAGGTGTACAAAACCACCCCACAATAAAATTGATGATACACCAATCAGAGAACATATATTAGGATTTAATCCCAATATTTCACATTACAGACGTGAACATGCGCCGAATCGTCTATATTTACCCAGCGATTTATCAGTCAAAACATTACATGGCGATTTTATAAAGAAAAATCCAAGTATAACATGTTCGTATGAGAAGTATCGAAATGTCGTTCGAGCCCTAAATATATCGTTTGTTAATCTGGGACACGAGGAATGCGAAAAGTGTGAGGAATTCAAATTGCACGATGACAGCCACAATGAACAAAATTTGAAGGATGATTGTGAGCATTGTGGTAGTTGGGTAAAACATATTAGAAAAGCCAAAGATTCCAGAGAAAATTATCAAAAAGATGCTGATTTAATTGTAGATGATACCATAATTTATTCGGCAGATTTGCAGAAAGTCATCATGTTGCCACGGATGGACATGTTCAAAACTGCCATCTTTATAAACAGGCTTGTGGTTTATAATGAAAGTTTTGTTCCTGTTGGTAAAAAACAAAATAATTTAGAGACAATTCCAGTATTGTGGCACGAGGCGGTATCTGGACGCTCGAAGGATGAACTTATAAGTTCCTACTACAAGTTTTTCAATCATCACAGAGATGTCAAAAAAATAATATTGTGGGGGGATAATTGCTCAGCACAAAATAAAAACTGGGCATTTTTTTCATTTTTAATTTATATATGATAGTAAATTCTGGCGAAATATCTGCTGAGACGATTACGGTCAAATATTTTGAGACAGGACATACCTTTATGTCGGCTGACTCTTTTCATCATAGAGTTGAGTTATCCATGAAAAAGATGAAAAACAAACTCTATGATTTTGAAGATTTCTGTCAAGCAGTTGGAAGTTCTGCAAAACATGTTAATGTGAAGAAAATGGCACTAGAGGATTTTTATAATTGGCCTGACTATGCCTCACAATATAAATTAGCAAGAATTACACCTCGTCCATATATAAACGATATGGTGCAAGTGACGGTGCAAAGAGGTAGTCATGATTTTTTTTATAAGACTGACCACAATAAAGACGCAATAGCAATCAACTTTATAAGTCAAAAGATTTTGAAAAAGAACATTTTACCACCACCACAAAGGAAAACTAAACCGGTTGGCATAAAACAGGAAAAAAAACTCAATTTAATTAAACAGTTAGGCAATTTAATGCCTAATCGCCAACTGTTTTGGTTAAATCTTCCAGAATCGGAGTAACAAATTATAAAATTTTGCTTTGATTAAATCCAAAGAAACTTACGTTAACGTTTAAGTTTCAAAAATATGATTGAAATAATTTTTTGGTTTTGTACGTCGAGTACTTTAAATTATGTTTTTGTTGATCAAAACTAAAGGAAGTTTAGTTTAGTTAGAATTAAAAATTGTTGAATTTTATTTTATGTAATTATAATTTAAAATAATAAAAGTATATTATTTAAAAAAAATGGTTTTTTATTGAGCTTTGTATTGATTTTTGAATAATCAAGAGTCATTATTCTTGCTATGAACGTTACTGTAATGAACAAAAAGGCGGTATCTCAGTAATAAGGCAGCGAAACGCTAAGCGGAAAGGCGGCATCTCACATATCTCTTAAATTACCTTAAATTACCTTAAATTTTTTATTTTTTTTTTTTTAGATAAATAAGTCAATATTAAATCTCAAATAATTTTTAATTAATTGGTTTATAAAGTAACTTTATAGTGACGCGAATTTAATTTTTACAAAATCGTTATTTTCTCAAAACTACAAAAACTGAGATACCGCTTTTTGATTAAGCGCGGCAGTATAAGGAACTCGCGTCAGGAAGCGGAAACATAGTGATGTCAATATTGAGACAGAAAATGTTTGTGAAGATAACAATGAAGAACTAATATTTTTAAAAAATGCAGATGTTAAAATAGAGAAAAAATTAATTAAGGAAAAATTGAAGTCAACGTGCGAGCTGCGATCCAGATTAATATCAAACAAAGTAGATTTTAACATAGTGGCGAATTTTTTGTTTTTCTATCCAGATTTGGTAAGTTGTCATAAATAATTCGATTATATGTAAATAAGTATTTGACGATAATATAATTTTATAGATATTATGCGACTTCAAATTATACACAAGTCAGAATAATTTATTCTTTGAAAATTGGGAACGATTCGAAAAATTTATTAAAATTATACTAAAGGATACCGGAAAAATAATTTTGTCAAAAGAACCAACTGGTACATTAATGCAATCTTATGTATATTGTGAAATTTGACTAACTATTTTCTATTTATAGAATTTGAAACATGTTTGCAGCAGATGCTTGCTTTGGTAACATTATGTCCACAGACAGCTAGTGGGAAAAGTTCGAAAAATCATCCCAGGATATGTGTGGAGGCTATGGAAAAGTGCCTAATAGAATTTAAACCTGTAAGTAACAACGTAATTTTTATTTTTATTAATATTTTTCTACTAATAGCAGTGCTTTAAAATTAATTAAATTAAACCTTTAACGAAACTTTTTAAAAACTCACCACCAAATACTATTGTAATTAGTCGATTTTTATTTCATGTTACAGCTTAATTCAACAGAACAAGAATTATTGACCAGTAATAACAATAATCCGCATATCATAACAACTTGTGCCAACAAACTTGCCATTTCAAATTATTTTATTAATGTTGAAAACCAATTAATCGCTGTGCCAGAAGGATTCTCGTTCTTACAAACGTTTGATTTACTTTTTAAATGTCATTACGTATTTAACCAAAACTTTAATGAACATTTATCAAACCTCTGGAAATTAATTTCGAAAATGTTTTATAATTTTTCCGATATAAAAACAACACCTGTCGTGGAAGAAGTTATCAGTAAATTTCGTGGTTACTCAGAAGCAATATATCAAGTATAAATTTTAAGTTAAATTGTAGGTTTTAAGTTTCCTTACATTTTGATTTTGGTATACAGAGCTATACAAATTGAATTAGTATGTTCTGAAAATTGAATCGAATTTTTTTAAAGCTATAATTTTAAGTAATTGGATTTTTTATAATGTCCAAATGTGAAGAATTAGACATACACTTTTTTGAAATTAACCTAATTATTAAAAATGGAAATGAATTTTACTTTATGGTTTCGAAATTCGAAGTTCAGTACGACTTTTTTCATAATGGATTTAAGTTGCGTAATAAGAAAAAAGAAAATATATTAGTTCCATATAGCAGCTTAAAGTACAAACAAAGCTTTGAAAAAAAAATATTCGATCCATATATCGTCGTTATAGAAGAAAAAGTAATCATCTACATTTTTTTCAAAATTGAGGTTTTTATATTTTCGTAGACTATTTTTCATTACCTATCAAATACTGAAAACAAAATTTGTCTATACTTAATAATTACTGAGAATTTTTTTTTAAAAAGTCACTAACTACAATTTTGCAAGAAAAATTAAGAAGAAAAAATCACCATCTACATACATGCATGCATAATATCAGAATTTAGTTCATGCAAAACCAACACAAATGTCCTTATACAAGCCATATTATTTCCGTGACGCACGCATATTATTAAATCCAAAACCTACTATTTTCGTTTAGTGTTAGCTTTGAGTATATATATATAGAGGAATCACCCCAATTGTAATACTACCTCAATAGATAGCGTTACTTGTATAATTTACAAATTTTTTGTGCATAATATATTTAGGTTGCAATGTATCGAAGTATACAGTATTTGTGGTTGAAAATGAATATGTATAATTTATGTAAACTTTTCCTCTTTCCGCTCGTATCGTAGATGTATAATACAAATACAACAAAAACAACAATAAAACGATTTAAAAACTAAAATGTAGAATAATTTTTTTTCCTATTTTCTTCGTTTTGAATGTTTTGATCGTACAAAACAGTGTGAATGTGTGAGTGATATTTGTTTTGTGTTGATGTTGTACAAAAAGATTGTGTGGGTCATGTGATTTTTGATTTTTAAATCTGTTGAAATTTAATTTTGAAACCACTGATTAGTATATAAGATTAGTCTTTTCAGTGCAAAAAAATGTCATTCTAAATTTCAAAACGTATTATTTTGTGATGGCACCGACAAAGCGAGAGATATATATGCTTCTTTTTTTCGCATTCTTCAAAAAAATACAAAACAAAAAATAACAAAATAGTAGTAAAAAAAAAAATTCATGAATGAAACACAAAAAAGGTCATTAGTTTGGTAATTTTGTTTGTATATTTTCGAGTATGTATGATGCACGTGCAGATGATCAGTGATCATAATATATGTATATACCTATTGTATTAAATACATCCATACACATACATATTTTATATTTGAAATCTTCTTTAAACTAAACCAAATTTTGGAATAATATACATTTTTTTGTGAAAAAGAGTTTGTTGATGATTGTTTTTTGTAACCTTCATCCGTCCCTCGCTTTAAAAGCTTTAGTCTTTTTAATAAAATTAAAAATAAAAGTGAATTTTGTATTTGCTTAGCGTAAATTTACTGATGAATTTATTTTGGTAATTTTTGCACAAAGGAATTTTAGTGTTACTTTTTTAAGGGACGGATGAAGGTTAATGTCATTCACCCTTTTGATTTGGATGTTACATATTTTTCTTGCTTTTGAAATGCTTTCTGATGCGTTTTCCTAGGTGCAAGAAACAAATACAATAATAAAAGGATAATAAGTTTGATTAAAATTTGAATTGATAACAATTTGACTACCTAGGCATATCATTTTTAAGTAACATATGTGCCTTAAAGCATTCTTTATTTGTTTCCTTGCTATTTGACGAAATGAAAAGTTAGAATAATTATTTGCAGTTTTCTGTTATGAATGTGTTTTTTCCGACTTGAGCAGAACGGATCATTTATATTGAATATGATCAGATCACTCACACAAAAATCATTTATCAAAATAAATATTTTGAATAAAATGAACTATTAGAGACTACTCACATCAAACCCGAACTGCGAGTTGCGAATAAATTCCAAACACGAATTCGCAAATTTGATTTACACTAAACGTGAGCGAATTTATATGTCAAAATCAATACCATACATGATCAAATATTTTTAATAATACGGTAATTATTTCCAAAACCTGTTTTTTTATATTGTTCGTTTTGACAAAGCTTAAAATACATAATTCGATATAAATAATATTAATTTAATCTTTAAAAGTCATTTTGATCGTATTTGAAATGATTTATAAAAAGATACTCGTACGAATGTCAATACTCGTACGAATAAAAATTATGTAGAACACGAGTGGAACCTAATTTTATTTTTTAGCGAATGCGCGAATATTTCATCTTTGTACGAATTTAGTATTTTTTGTTATTTTAAAGCATTTTTAGGGCTTAATTTAGTTTATTTTGAATTAAATAATCGTAATTATATTATAAATGGAAAAATCCGTTCTATTTAACTGTATTTTATGTCAAAATTTTCTGAAAAATGGTTACTCGTAATTCGCTACTCGTGCTTGGTGTGAACAATCCCTTATAATCTTGAATTTGTGCAAATCTATTTATAAAATTGAATCAACTTTTACATTGTATATTATTATAATAATACATTGTACATAATAATTTTTATAAAAATGTTAAGTAGGAAATTACCAATTCTGTGGCAATAACCCTAAGCAAGGTATGTGGTTTTATAAATTTATTAAAATTCAGAACAACTGCATGAAAGGAGCATTTTTATATAGACGAAACAATTTTCACGATATAACTAACAGTTGAAAATGTTTATTATATGTATAATCGTATAAAGCCCATAATATTCGTGCAGTGCGAAGGTAACATAAATTTGTGACTCAGTGAGATTAAAATTATATTCGGGGATGTCCATGGCTTCTTTCGAGAAGATTCTGGAATAACCGTTATTTAAATAATAATAGTAGGTCATATACAGCTATAAATGCTAGTCGATATCACATTTTAATAATTATATTTTTCTACAGAGAAAATACTGTTATATTTAACTTCTTGAACCTAAATATAACAGTATTTTCTTCGTAAAAAAATATAATTATATTTATATAGTTATATAAATGAGGAGTGTCTGATCAAAAGTAGCTATTTACATTTTTCAACATGCATAATTATTTTTTTTCTATATCAGAATGAACCAAAAGTGGCTATTTCTCTGTCAAAAATGTCCCTAAAATCAGAAACAGTCAAAACAAGCTATATAAAAAAGTAATCTTTAAATGTGCGTTTAAAACAGCCAGATGCCAGATCATTACAAAATATTTTTCGAATATCGTAAATAGCCACTTTTGATCAGACACTCCTCAAATGTGATAATGTAATACCGGCCTAAGCAAAAAAAAAAATAAACAAACAAAGATAATTTCTTTTTTTTTCAATTTCTATTACAGATAGGATTTGGTTGTTGTGTAAAGGTTATTAATTTCGTGCCCATCACTTTGTGTAAACTTTGAATGTTTTTGTGAAAATGGCATATTTAGTGGCTTGAGACAAAAACGCGTTGATTAAAATTAAATTATATTCGCGCTAACAAATTATCGTGTTAATGGGGAGACATAAGTGTAATAAAATTGCATAAAAATATATAAAAAAAAATTTATTATCAACTTTTTAATATTTTAAGCTTTCTTGATGCTTGTTTTGAAGCGAAATGAGTTTTAATTTTGGAAAATTCATTATTTACTGTGGACCATTTGCAGTTCTTTCTCATAAAAACAAGTATAAAAAAATGAACTAATTTCATTCAAACATTCATTGGTTAAAAATTTAATCACATTTGGAGAACAACAATTTGTATGGTAATATTTTTCAAAGACCTCTACCAAAGATCGAGCTATGTTGGTAAATTCATCAGAAGGAGCACTCAATGAACCAAAGTTAGTTTCATTCTTCTTAAAAATTTTTCCGTCAAAAAAGTTTCTGAAATTTTTATTTCGTCGTCTTTCATCGCCAACTTCTCCTGGCAGCTTTGGCAATTAATTTTCTTTAAAATACAGTAGCCTGTATAGTATACTAACGCATTTTGCTTTAAAACATGGATATCTGTCTCCTCAATGTCATCAGGTGGTAAATTATTGGTACTGGCATACTCTTGAGACTTTAGAGTTCTAGACTCATTTCAAATTCAGTTTTAAAGCTATTTCAGTCCAAATCAATAGCTTGCGATTCGTCTGACAAGCAATTTTTAAATGGAGAATTTAAAGCAATTTTCTCACTATGTTGTTGGCAAAATGCATACCAATTTCATGACTAGATGGCATGTAATTAAATCCACCTTTCCCACGAAGAATTGAAAAAAAAATTTCCAAACAATCTTGGTTGGTTCGCCCTGTTAATATGTATTCCACTTTGAACTTTTCCTTCAAAATATCAGCTAGTAAAATGTTAGCTTTTATGCTGATTTTAAGACCTCTGAGAAACTTAAAATAATTTTCGTTCTTTGAAAGAATGGTTACTTTATCTAAGAATGCTAAGCTGTCTTCAAGAAATGGGTAGACATTATTACCAATCTTGCGTGGTCGTTCATAAAGAGCTGAAGATTTGAAATGTCGGCAATTTAAACAATCGAACAGATCATTAAACCTTTGCACCATTTGAGCGGTTGGTATAGCGTTGTTCAGAAATTCACCAAACGTTTCCGGTTTAACTTTCAATGTTGTCATAATTGCACTGGCTACTGTACTGCTCAATATATGACCTGCCAAGCTGACATTCATTTTCTGAAACGTATTTGGTTCGAAATGGTGGATGGTAAGTTTTGGCATCAGTTTAACATTTTGTTTTGTGTCAAATTCGAATATTTTTCGAATAACATTAACATCGGCCACTCCAAAATCCAAATGTTGAAATTTATTTTTTAAAATGGCGTTTCTAACCGATTTAATTAGATGCGGAGGATCGAACTGCGCCAGAATTTGTGTATCGTTAACAAAAAAATATGGTGCTTCTGGAGTCACTCCAAGTGTTTTGTAGGTAGCGATGTTAGTAGCTGCTTGATCGCAGGTTACCAAAACAACATGTAATTTCAACATATCGTTGCAAATCTTTATATTTTCTTTTATTAAATTTGATAAATAAAAAGGATCAGCAGATTTGTTAGTTAAAATATAGCTGAGAACATATTTCCAGTCATCCACCAGTCCGCGCAGCATAAAAAACAAAACTGACGTTGCCAATTCGTTTTTTCTTTCACGGCCATCGTCACAAAACCCTTCAACACGGGCTAAAAATATATTTATGGTTAGGTCTTTATTTATGCACATTTCGTCGAAAGATAATACACAAATTTTTGATTTTGTTGCCATATTTTGGAATACTTTCTCTAGTTGAGTTAACAAAACTTCATTTGTTCCTGGTGGAATAAATTTAATGGGAGACCATTTATATATAGATGAGGTAGATGGTAATTTTAAATTCAATTGGTCCCTCAAATACTTGTACGTTGAAGCCGATTTATAAAATAATGACTGAGCAAATATTTTGTCGCTCTCATTATAGTAAAAATCTTCTTTTACAAGACGTTTACAAACACTTTTCGTGGTTTCATTTACTTTTCAATTATCAATGTGATCATCAATTTTTTTAAATTTATTATGTTTAAGTTTCATTCTACTTAAGCAAAGCTTGAGAATCTTGTAGGAGGCTTTCAATAAATTATAGTCTCGTTGACTTTTTTTCAATTTCTTCTTATATAATTGAATTGCTCTTCCACTTTTAGCACATTTCAGGCAAATATATGAATTTTCTTTCGGCGTCTCACAGTGAAGACAGTTGATTTTATCAATAAATTTCAAAAATTGTATTTCTTCGTCAGTTTGGTCAGCTTGGGTACCGATTGTTTCCAAAACTAGCGATTGTGATTGGACCAATAATGGAATGTCCTGTTCCAGATCGAAGTTATTCAAATTATTAGATGAGAAATGTTCTTCATCAATATTAGACCTTTGAACTATATGTAGAATTGGCACAGCATTTTTCGTTAAACGATTTGTACATGTAACATTTTCCTTCAAAAAGTGCCTTTGACACACGAAATTTTTCTTATTAATAACTAAATTGTATTACTCGCCCTGACGAGTAGTGGGGAAAATGGATGTGTATGTGTATGATAATAATAATACCTTGACCGATAGAATAGAACGTTTCTATAATGATGGAGAGAAGAGGGAAAACGAACTAGTTACTTCAGGTAACTGTAAATAATTTGTAGATGAGTACTTAATTCCTCTCCATCATTACGTGGTAAATGGGGTGAAAGAGCGGGATCTTTTGGGTGAGGCAAATGTAGTTACGAAATATAAAATTCGAATTTGATTTAAATAAGAAACAAACGAATTTGATTCAATTCAGATATGAACTTTGAAGATTCGAATGCGTTTGAATCAAATTCACAAATAATCCTCCGGATCTTTCAAAAATATTTTTAAAAAACTTGATATTATTCATTTTCTTAAAAAAATTTAGAACGAAAACGGCAGTTGGATACTAGGAAACAACACGTCACCTGTATTGTTCCAAATTGCAAAATTACGCCAAGGAAATCGGATTTAAAATTTTTTTTATTACCAATTCATTTATTTTTTTTATGCCAATTTCTAAGGTAATATTGAAGAAAGTAAGATATCTTCTTGTCTTTATATTACCTAAAAATTGGAATGAAAACGTACTAACAGAAAATTAGATTGAAAATGAGCAAGAGCCGATTACGGCATAAGTCGATTTACGCCCTTTTAATTCTTGCGTAGATGGTATCCCATTAAACTTATTCACCAGGAACAAATGAAGTTTATTATGATAAATGATTGTCATGTTCTCCTCAAGTCGGAAAAAACACATTCATAATAGAAAACTGAAAATAATTATTCTAACTTTTCATTTCTTCAATTAGCAAAGAAACAAAGAATGTTTTGCGGGACGTCCTTAAAAATGATATGCCTATGTAGTCAAATTGTTAGCAATTCAAATTTTAATCAAACTTATTATCCATTTTATTATTGTATTTCTTTCTTGCACCTAGGAAAACGCATCAGAAAGCATTTCAAAAGCAAGGTAAATAACATCCAAATCAAAAGGGTGAATGACCTTAAAAAAAAAAAAAAATTCATCGACAAACTCATTTTCAGTAAAAAATAGATATATGTACATCTACATAGCTATATTATTCCAAAATTTGGTTTAGTTTTAAAGAAGATTTCAAATATAAAATATGTATGTGTATAATATATATATATATATATATATATATATATATATATATATATATATATATATATATATATATATATATAATACAATAGGTATATAGATTATGATCACTCACAGTTTATGCAAGGTAATATATTGCGCATGTCAGAAAATTACAACAGATCGAAAATGAAACATCGGAGTATATTATTGCACGTGCATCATACATACATACTCGAAAATATACAAAAATATACAAAACAAACAAAATTACCAAACTGGATTATTCCAAATATTATTCCAAAATTTGGTTTAGTTTAAAGAAGATTTCAAATATAAAATATGTATGTGTATGAATGTATTTAATACAATAGGTATATATATATTATGATCACTGATCGTCTGCACGTGCATCATACATACTCGAAAATATACAAAAATATACAAACAAAATTACCAAACTAATGACCTTTTTTGTGTTTCATTCATGAATTTTTTTTTTACTACTATTTTGTTATTTTTTGTTTTGTATTTTTTTGAAGAATGCGAACAAAAGAAGCATATATATATATCTCTCGCTTTGTCGGTGCCATCACAAAATAATACGTTTTGAAATTTAGAATGACATTTTTTTGCACTGAAAAAACTAATCTTATATAGCTAATCAGTGTTTGAAACTATGAACTTAAATACATCTTAAGATTTCTGGAATAAAAAATCAAATGAACGTTCTTGTAGGGATATTTTTACCTCTGCGGTTCTAGTTATAAGTAAAAGTATTTTTGTTTATTAACACGAATACGAAGGATGTTTAAATATTTGTATAAATGGAAGTTTTCTATCGTTTTTCAATTTTCCTAAGTAGTGATAAAAAACGGAATGTGTGGATTAAAGATTCAGGCAACAAATTATTGAAAATAACCACAGAAAAGTTGAACACTCCCATAAAATGTTGCGAAAATCATTTCTACGACAACGATATTCATATTTTAGGATCAAAAAAAATTATAAATAAAAATGTGTAGGTATCCCGTTTCGTTCGATAAAGAATATGAAGGTCTATCAATTGTTCCAAATATACAAATTAGAAAGACATTCAAAAGAAAAGCTACTCATATCATCGAAGAAAAATTGATTTTGCCAGAAGATCAATGTTTTTCTGTTATAGATAATATATCCCTCACTATTTCGCCATCCCTTGAAGACTATCATTTATCACTGGAAGGAAATGGATCACCTGCCGGTCCAAATTTAAGAGGAAATATTCAAACCGTATAACTAATAATTTGTTTATCTAATTTTCATGATAATGATGAAAGAACTGAAGATCAATTTCCTGTCATGCCTTGAGAAAAAAATCCAATATAATAAATTCAACGAAAGTTCCTAGATTTATATTTAATTCACCAAAACAGAAGAAATTAGATTTCTTATGCTCAGATAATTTAGTTAATGAAACAACTAATGAAATGTTTAGTGAAAAAAGTGATCCGGTAAGAAAATTTATTTTGTCTCAGTTGCATCATAAAGCTAATGCTCATTGGCAAAATGTCGAACGAGATTTATATTTAAATGTTTACTATAAATCTCCATCCCATTATAGTTATATGTTAGAATTAGAAGTTTCATTGCCTGCGGTGTCAACCATTCAAAAATGGCACTCAAATGAAAAGTGTCGCAAAATGTAGCAGACCAAGACTCTCTCTTGGTTCACTTCTTTCAAAAAATGAATAAATAATGTGTGTTGTTATTAGACGAAATGGCAATCAAACCGGAATTAGAATTTAATACTTCTGAAGATATAATATATGAATTTTTAGACCATGGTCATTTAGGTCGAAAAATATCATTGCAACTCATGGTTTGATTATTATTTTACGTGGTTTGAACAGTAATTGGAAACAAACTTTGGGAATTTATATCGGTAATGTCAAAGGTGATGAGTTGCATCAAATTTTCACTTACTGTATTTCTGAAGCAACACGAATCGGATTTGATATATCGATAGCTTAATATGAATAAGGCGTAACATCAAAATTTTTAAAATTGGGTTTTTGTTTTTCTACGACGCCTTTGGTTGATTTACACAATAAAAAATAACATTAAAATTAATTAGTTTTGCCAAATAACATCTATTTTTATTTATATCAACATTATTTATTATTTGTAAGTTTAATTTTTACCAAAATATTAAGTTTTGTTGTCCTCCTGTAAAATTTTGAAAATACGACTTACGCCCTATTCACATTAAGGCATCGAATTATGTGTTGTGAATTGTAACCAAGGCAGTAACAAAATAAGTGCCTATAAACTGTTAGGAGCTTCGGAGCCAAAGCCTTATTTTTTCTTAAATGAAAAAACATCTTTTTTATGATCCGCCACATCTGATTAAAAGTTTAAGAAATAGGTTAATTAATGCTGATATAGTTACACAGTTTGGTAGAGTTTCTTGGAAAATTTTAGAGAAAATTTTTGATTTTAATGAAGGTACAATTAAAATATTTTATAAATTAACGAGGGAGCTTATACGGCCAAATGCATTTGAGAAGTTATCCGTAAAATTAGCCACTCAAGTGTTCAGCAACGGAGTTTATATGGGAATTTTTGCGGCAATCGCAAATGTCTTTTTCACATAAGCTGAAAAAACTATAGCCAAATTATCAAAAAATCCAGATAAAAGTGCAATTTCCAAAGAATTAATAGGCATTATCGAAAATTTAACAAATAGCGCTTTGGAAATCCGATGGAAAAATGGCAATATCTTATTGTTTTACGGGTCTCCAACAAATCATTTTTTTTTTCGCTGGCGCTACATCCCATAGAGGGATTTGGCCGCTTCCTTTTGAAGTTTTGTAATCATTTTATTAACGGATAATGAGTGATTAATTCATTGATCCTACCCTTAACCAGCCGTGATTTTTTCATCATTCGCCGGGAATCGAACCCGGGACCTCCGGAGCGTAAAGCAAGTATGCTAACCACTGTGCCACCGGGGTGGCAAACAAACATTGGGTTTGAAGAGTTGTAGTTTATAGAACACTTAGCCAAACAGAATATGATTTACTGTGAGAAAATAAAATGTGAACTTCATTATATTGGATTGCCAATTGAACTGATAACCCTGTTATGTCCAAATTAGTGTGTTTTGGCATTAATTAGAAAATATGGATAAAAAATGTGATATTACATTAGCAGAGAATATCAAATAGGGTGCTTACTTCTTCCCGTAGTATTCTTTCGGAAGATATAAAATTGTATACGGTTGTATAAATCACAACACTTCAAGGTCAATGTTAAATTTCAGTTTATTGAATGAGGTAGTTTTCCCAGTTGTTCAAACATCAGTCGGCCCTTAATTTGCTATTTAGCGCAATAACGCTCCAATACAAAAGAAGTAACATTGCCTCAAAATTATATAAAAATATTGAACATAATTAGTTGCCTAGGCAAAGGCAGAGTTTTATTTGCCCTTGTTGGGGGTTAAATGAACCCGGAAGATATTCGCAATCTAGCAAGACTAAAAATGTATTATGGGGCGTTTATAAAACCGTGTGGGATAAGATTCCCTGCGATTTTACATAATTTTTGGGACCACTTCCGAGACGTGATGGAGGCGTAATAAAAATGTTCCAATGGTTCACAAATTATAAATGACTTAATTATTATTTAATTAGCCAAAAATAATTTTAAATTTAACTGATTTACTAATTATGTTTAAATTTTTCTGCATATCACAAATACTTATGCATCAAAAATATGAATCACAAATGCTTTTCAATCAAGTTTAATTGAATTTATTTGCATTACATTATGAATTTATTTATGAAATTTATATCAAATAAAACGTTATTTATAATTAAATTAAATAAGACAAAAAGAAAATCCAAAACAATAATTTTCATTGGTTTTATATTACAACAAACATAAACGTTACCTAAAATTTTCTCATCACAATGACTAATGCATCAGATAGTAGTTTTTGTCAATTAAATAATGTTAAATCATAATGTTTATTCTTTTGTAATGTTAAATAAATGTATATTAAATAAAATAAAATTATAAGATTGTTTCATTTTTTTTACTATTTTGAAGTTTTCTAATGTTTTTTTTAATAAAGAAAAGCACTTTTTCTAAAAAACGGCTAAGCGGATTATGTTAATTTTGATCTTAAATGATTCTTGAAAGGTCCCCAAACAATACCAAATTTGAAATTTTCGAGTATGTATGTTAAAGTCGAATTTAAAGTTCATTCAGGAACACCGTGTAATGATATTAATTTATTGGAACAAACCTCATCTACACCACTTTCAGAAACTGATGCAAACGAACGCATTGATGAAGAGCTTGATTTAGAAACTGTGGAAGCTGCAATGCTCGATGATGAAGAAAATGACATAAAAGAATCCTTCAAATCAGTAATGAAAATACAATAATAAAATGTATTTCATTAAAAAATTGTGCAAATGCATGCTGGTTTTTTGGCACACAAATTTATTCTTAAAAATAGAGACGCAAAATTTTAAGAAAAAAACAGCAAAACTAATAAAACGTGCTTACCATTCAAATTATACGGAACAACAACTACCTTGCATCAATGTTTGTAAAAGATTTAAAGGAAATTGTCTCAATATTTAATAAATTTTTCAAAATTTTTAAAAAAAAACTGATTGTATTGACAAAAATGGCTTCCGTAATATTTTAAAAGCAAAATTTCTTCTTCCATTGTGAATCTCACAAAGATGAAATAATGAAATAAATCAATAAATAATCATGTGAATTAATCAAGTTTTAAATAAATTTATTTGAAATATTTTGAAAAACAATAATTTTTTTTAAAATTACCTATAATATACACAAAACATTTCTTTAATAGGTGCTAGAGTTTACTTATTAGCTGTCTTCTAAAATGTCATTCTAGCCATTTAAATTTGCGCCGTCAGCACGAATTAAATCTAAATCCAGCAACAGCTCTGTGGTTTATTTATTCTCATTACAACAAAATTTACGTAACAAGTGATTTTGATTAATCTTCAACTCGAGCTGGGATTCAAGTATACCCTGTATTTTCTTTGTTACTAAACCAACTTTAGTCTGATATGTTAAGCACTGATTGTATTCATTATTATTTCTATATTTCACAGAAAATAAATTTCACTTGTTGTCATCTATAAGCAATTATTAAGGCTCTACGCACAAATCCCAAGATTAAAATATACCACAATAAACTGCAGACACTTTGTTTTATTCGTCTCATGACTAATGAAACATTTTATTGTAACGGAAAACCAAAAAGTTTATTTAAAAAATGAGGAACGACAATAATATTGCTTATGTTTGGATGAGTATGTATAGGTATAAAACAAATTACACTAAAAAACAAGGTATACAATATACATACTTATGTATAATGTATTGTGAAAATGAAAATAAAAAAAAATTTAAAAAACAAACGAAAAAATGGATTTGTGTACCATTCAAGGTTATTTCTTCGTTTCATTATTATTATTCATTCTACTTGTATTATTTATAAAAACATGCCGATTGTCGCGCTCTCATCTTGCAGCGAGGTAGTATTACAACTTTTTTTTCGGTTTGGTGATTGCTCTATATATATATACTCAAAGGTGTTAGTGATATTTTATACTGGTTTCGATACAAACTACAATTTAAAATCAAAGTATTATGTGTACCGAATGAAATTTGTGATTTGTACATGAAGAATTAAAACTAAACGACCATATATAATCATTATTTTTCTGTACTTGTTCTATTGCACATATTGTACAGTTTTTAAATAATCGTATTCATTCAAACTTTTTGTTCATTTTACGGCGAACATTCACCTTTTCATAATCCCATTTATTATGTATGGATGTGATCTTAAGCCGCATTGGCAAACTGCTTGCCAAACCATATGTTTTTTTGCCAAATTTTTCAACAGCTATGGTAGTAATTGCTCCGTCCAGTTCTTTACCTTTCTTTTTGATGTAATATTGGGGACCTGGAAGTGTCGAGAAATCCATTTTGACGTAGGTCTCGTCGTTCATTACGAAACAAGAATCTTTTCTTTCGTTCAACCATTTGTTGTGTTTCTTTGCTCGATCGATCCCTCTATTAAATAGTTCAACACTTCTTTTGGGGATTTTTGACTTCTTGTATGTCCGTAGATTATTTCTGGTTTTAGCTCGTTCCACAATCGATTTGGTTGTTTTGGTTTTTCTGGCCAAATCTCGCACAGACATCGAGGGATGTTTCGAAATGACTCTTACAATTTTCTGATCCAACATTTTATTTGGAGCACCTGATTTTTCTCCGGATCTGGGCTTGCGTGATACAGAAAGATTGATTTGACATTTTTCTTTACATTTGTTACCGTATTATTGGAAACACCGGCCAATTTACCAATTTTTTTATTGGTATACTCGGGATGATCATTGCACAATCTAATTATTAAATAACATTTTTCTCCTTATGATGCGTCCATTTCGAAACAAATAAAACAAATGCCCAATTTGACGTTTATTCGTTTTTTTAAATTGTTTTTCTGCAAAATAACGGTACCAGTTTTTTTCTTTTGCGTAGTAACCTATGAGATAATATAAATTTGGGAATCACAAATTTCATTCGGTACACATAATATGTAAAGATTATACTGTATTATGACGCTAATTTTTACAAAAATAGTAGATTTTATTTTGTGTTTGTATGGCAATAATATGGCTTGTATAAGACATTTGTGTTGGCTTTGCATGAACTAAATTCTGATATGCATGTATGCATGGAGATGGTGATTTTTTCTTCTAAATTTTTGTTGCAAAATTGTAGTTAGTGACTTTTTAAAAAAAAATTCTCAGTAATTAATAAGAAATAAAAAAAATGAATTAAAATGTAAAACAGAAATATTATATCTTTTTAAAAATAAAACTTAAAGCACTTAAAAATAATTCAATTAACATTAAAAATTAAAAATGCTATTAGGATTGAAATTTAATTTAAGCATAACATTAAAATATCTAGTATTAAATCTAATAGTATTAAATCTAATCTAGTATTAAATTTAAATGTAACCAAAAGTTTTTTTTTTAATGCAATGGTATGTATTAAAATATAATGCAAATTTGGATTGGACAATGGACTTATATATAATGTATCTTGCATTACAAATACAAGAAAATTTCTAAGTGTGTAGGGAACAAATGCTGGAATTTACAAGGTGCATTAACTGTAGACAAATATTTCTTCGGAAAGTTCGATATTACCTCGGTAAACAGATAAACAAATTTCTATTACTCCTTTTTGTTAAAATGACCCCCACGTAATGCTTCAATCGACTTCAAATTTTGTGAACAAGTAGATGATAAATTGTCAAATTTATCATCAACATAACAAAAAAATCGTCGGTCCCGTTTTTGAGAAAATCTGTTTGGCAGTTTTCTCTTCCACTGCAACCCCCTCTATTCTATACTCGAATGGATCTAAAAGTTAACACACACTGCTTATTACTGAAATCTATCTCTGTGCAAAATTTCGACCAAAAACTATCAATATTTATGAGAATGGGAGGCGAAACAAAAATAATAAAAATGTGCGACTGGAAGGACGGACGGACGGACGGAAGGTCGGATACGACATTTTTCTGATCGGTGTTTCGGGGTCCTGGTAACCTAATTCGTCGAGAAATGTGAAAATCTGGAACAAAATTGTTTTCGCGATTACAATACTTACCCAATATAACTTCGTTATATGTAGTGGGAAAAGTAAAAAATCGACGAAAAAAAAAAAAAGGAATTTATTTTTAATTTTTGTTTTATTATTAGCCATCCTAAATGCCTGCTTGCGGATTTCATACTTTCCATCCGTAAGCACGCCAAGGTAATCGCGATCAAAAAACAAATAAACCTTCCACTGAATCAGCAAGCTACAGGCCTATCAGTCTCCTTCCTAGCCTTGGTAAAATCGTTGAAAAAACTATACACAGTAGAATGCTCTCCATTACACAAAGCCACAACATCCTGAACAACCATCAATTTGGTTTCCGCGAAGGACACTCTGCCAAACACCAACTAGTTCGTCTGGGCGAACGTATTTCGACGATGGCAAACATAAACAAGTCCACTAGACTTGTTATGTTAGATATCGAGCAAGCCTTTGAATATGTCTGGCATGCAGGGCTTTTATATAAGCCCCGCAAAATGGCACTGAGTGATTTGACTTCCGCAATGTATACCCTTTACAACCTATATAGTCACTAAATGAGCCAATCTCTGAGATTCGTGTTATTTGATATAATAAAGAACAACGTCTTTGTTCCAAGCAAAATTCGTCGATTAGTTAATTTTCTAATAACTTTTTATTTTTGTTAATTTCACTTTTAAAGGATATACATGTGTATAAATATATGTCCAAAACCTAGTTTATCTAAAATCTAAATTTTGTCCAAAAACTTCACAGTACACTTGCATAAATTTGTGTCCAAAAAAAAAGTATCCAAAAACTTCACACCGGTTAATTTTTGTAGTACTAAGATTATAAAAATATTGTTTATTTATGTTAATTAAACCGCGGCAAAAAATTATTATTAAAATTAAAAATGCGAATGTGCATATTCGCCTCTCTATGCACATTAGCCGTAACATACACATAATCCAGTATATAAAATTGATGTTCCGAATTTCGATTCACAAAACATAAATTGAGTCTTTCTTTTAGTGTAATGATTGAATTGAAGAACAATTTATAACAACAATAAATGTCTAACAAAATATTCTCATCAAATCTGCGAAAGACAAATAACTGAGTGAACAATTTAGAGAATTTTCTTAGTATTGAAATGTGGATGTAGATTTCTTTTTTTTTCTTTTTTTTGTACAAACCCATACACACGTCACATAACGTTAAACATATTCAACGAAGTAAGTAGCTATTTTTTTTTAGTTGTTTGTTCGGTTTTCTTAAAAAAGGTAGCTAAATAAATAATCCAGGGGGCTTATTATGAAATTTTTCGAAATCGATTTTTTTCGATATCGAAAAAATTCGCCCTATTATGAAGCTAAAAAAGAAAAATTCGAGGCGAATTTTTTCGAACGCACATGTTATCGAAAAAATTCGCCCTATTATGAAACTAAAAGGAAAAAATGGCTGCGAATTTTTCCGAATGGAGCGACAAAATTCGACTACTATTTAGTTGACGAATTTTATATACGACTGATCGCTATGTTAATAATTATTAGGTTTTCTTTAAAAAATATATTTTAAATTATTTTTAAAAATAATATCTAGGTCTTTAAATAATATTATAATAATAATAATTATTGAATATAATTGTTTCAAACAATTTATTGAGAATATATTTAAGAAACACAGAAATTACCGATATTGGCGTGATAATAAAAATTTCGATGTAAGTTTTTTTCTTAATTATTTATGTTTAAATTGATTAAGAAATATATGTATAACACAATTACTAAATGTTTTTTAATGCCGGTTGAGCCATTCCTATTAAAAAGTCTTGGCCTACGGCTTGTTCGTAGGACCCTTTGGCCAAAAACCGTATGGTAGCCGCTAGCTTTAATACAGGTGGTATTGCGTCTATATTTCTTCGTTTGGTAAAGTGGGGCTCTACTTGTGAAAGAAGTTCTTTAAAGCAGCCTTTCGACAGCTGGAATAATTTCATCAATCTAAAAGAAATTGTACGTCAATAAACAATGGCAACGACAAGAAACTTTGAATTACCTTTTATTACTCATATCAAAAGGGTTTTGAATCTATTCGTAAACGTTTTCTCTGCTCGGATATCGGCGTCACTTCATCTTGAGAATCCTCATCACTTGAACGAACAAAAAAACCGATACTGTCCATTTTCAATATTTCATGAAATGTTCCACAGAAATCAAAGAGATTTTTTTTTGTTTGTTTGTTTTAATTACTATTTTTAATTAATTTTTTCTCCCAACGTCTTAAAAGCCTCTACTTTTAATACTGTTTTTGGGTATTAAAGTTGGCCTTTTTCTTACTATTTTAAAAATGTGTGTGTTGCTAAGCTACACTTTTAATCCTAGGTGTAAAAGTACGTACTTTTAATACTAGGAGAAAAATAGTATGCGTAGCCGAGCAAAACCAAAAATTCCGAGTCAAACAAAGTCACTTTTAATCCGAATAACACATACTATTTTTTCTCCAACGAAGAGTTCATGTCGTGTCGGTTGTATATTACTAATTATACGAGTAAGTATCAATTATGTAATTAAAACTTCAAAATTGAAACTAATTTTGTTGAAATATTTTGTGAAACTAAGGAGGTCATGACTTTTGTTTGGTTTGACTATTGTACGCGTCAAATACAATGCAATATTCCAACCAAACATTCATGACCTCCTTAGTTTCACAAAATATTTCAACAAAATTAGTTTCAATTTTGAAGTTTTAATTACATAATTTGTACTTACTCGTATAATTAGTAATATACAACCGACACGACATGATCTCTTCGTTGGAGAAAAAATAGTATGTGTTATTCGGATTAAAAGTAACTTTGTTTGACTCGCAATCTTTGCTCTTGCTCGGCTACGCTGCGCTTCGCCTCGCATGCAAATATAATTGCTCGTCAAACAAAGTATCACTTTTAATCCTAATGACACAATGTACTATTATTAATCACACACTATACATACAAAAACAAAATAAAACAAAATCAATGTCAAAAACTTTCTATTGGTAAATACGCGACTTGTCGATTTTTTTCGATATCGAAAAAATTCGAAAACCAACTTTCATAATAGGACAAATCCGCGTCGAATCGAATTTTTTCGAATCGAAAAAAATCGAAATCGAAAAATTTCATAATAGGCCCCATATAAATAATCTGAAATAAAATAAAAGAGTGTCTTAATCTTATGGAAAGCAAAAAGGTGTTGTAATTGATAATTTGTTTGTTTTTAATTTTTTTGTAGTTCAATTTTTAAATTTGTTAACATTATTCGTCGTGGTTTAATTAATTTTTACGGCATCTCAATTCTAAAGGGTATATTTGGCCAGTTTCGCTAAATTAGGATATGTGTTGAATGTGAAATTTGTGATTGATATCGTATTTGAATATTTAAGCTCGTGTGTGAATTGTTGTGACTTGATATGATACCATATATTTTTAAATATTGTCATTTATTGTATGTTCTCAACGTAATTCATAATTCGAATTCCATAGCTTAAAATTTGATAAATATTTTATAGCCAAATTTTAAATTTAAGCCAAAAATTATTTTTTTTTTTTTTGGAAGTTAAAAAGTTTTATTTTTGCTAAGTTACATGAATTTTTTAAAATTTAAATGGATCAGAACAAGCGTTAAAATTCCTTAAACTATTTTAATAGCGTGAAACTGTTATTCGACCATTTATCAGTCCAAATTTTTAAATGTATTTAGGAGGGTTAGTTTATCCCACTTTAAGGCCAAAAACCTTGGATACTTTTTTTTAACGAGTGAATTGAAGTCCTCATAAGATAATGCCCAGTTTTGGCTTCCTTTTCAAAATATGATCAAATATTTTTAGGACAAAACCGATTTTTATGTATGTAATAATGTATATTCTAAATTTCAGCAAACCAGCAAGGAGCCAATGGATGCAATAGAGGATCTGAATGCACAAACCAAGTGCATAGTACAACCAAGTGTTGTTAATGGATCATTAATGCAAAGTGATTTTGCTGTTCCGGCATTTATTAGTGTACCTAAAACTGGTGCCGCCTTAGTTGTATTTGATTTCCCGTCAACTAATCAATCTGCCAGCACCCCGGACTCTGATCGATCAAACAACGATGAAAATACCCAAGAAAATCCATAATGTATCTAACTGATAATAAAATGTTTGTTTCATAAAATAAATGTATTTAAGGTGGTTCGGTTTACTAGCAATAGAGTCTGATTGGAAGCAAATTTGATCTTTTGAGTCACAACAATGCTATTTCCAAATGAAGATTTAAATTGGTGCATATATCGAAATCGCTATACTGATCTATTTAATGCTTAATTTGAAAACTTATTTTTCCTTTCATTATTTGCTACTTACTTCACGCCACCAATAGTGTAATTATGATATCCCTTCTATTTGGAAACACCAAAAAAAACTCTACATACTTATCTCGCAAAATAAAATTTGTAATAATTTATCTGATTTTCGACTGATTAAACTATACTGCCGGGATTATCTAAAGTTTTTGAGAGAATTTTGCAGACGCAAATTTAATTATTTATTTTATTTTTATTTATTAAAGTAAAGAAATCAATTTTGTCGTTAACATTTATAATGTCATATAAAACAAAAAAATTAAAAAATTAAAGTTAATTCAAAATTTAAGTTGAAGCTGTCAGAAAAATTAATCATAAATTGAAAAAAATAAGTTTTCATTTTTTTTTTTTTTGAAATTATTTTTTGAAAGATTAAAATCGAATTGATTCTCTGCGTTTTTGAATGATTTTGCTATTCTATTGATTGGGTTGATATGGGCATAATTGGTGGAACGATGTTCTAGCACCAAAAATCGCAGATTACGCAATGTCCTGTTTGGAACAGTTATGGATATGTTTTGCAATACAAAAGCTGAATCGATGTGGCCAAGTAGAACGTTTCCAAAAAAGGTAGCACCCAAAGTCAAGGGTGTAAATTTCATATTTTTTGCACCTTGTCGAATATGGTGGAAAGCGAGCCACTTTTTGATAAAAAGGTACGTTATAGTCATATTTCCAGCTAGTTTTTTCAACAGGAATATCAACAACTTTTTTTGTATGATTTCAATTCCTTTGATGTGCACATCATAATAAGGGTTCCAGAAGATTACAGCATTTTCCACTTGAGAAGCGAAATATAGTGTAAATAAAGTTTGCGTTTATCGATGTGCCAGTTAAAATCAACTCTGCGATACCTTGAATCGCATGGGTTATACCGATACTGGGGTTCCACAATAGATCACTGATTGTAAATATCATTTGTTTGCAGATGACTTACTAATTTATAGATTTTGCAATCCAGCGAGTATTGGCAATAACATCAATAAATTAAATCTTGATATAGCTTTAATTTGTGATTGGTCATTGAGGAACAGGTTCTCCTTAAATTATCATAAAACTCAATGTAATTTGACTTCATCTAATGGCCGTAGAACGCTTGATTTCTCAAAAATATCGGTCAATGAAATTTGCATTGACTTTAGTGACACTGTTAAAAATCTTGGGGTAATTTTTGACAAAACTCTCTGTTGGAATTCTCAAATTGAATCTGTCAGCAAAAGAATTATTTTCTTCCCAAGAATGCTGTAGTCTAGGACAAAATTCGTCGCTCAAGGCATTAGACTACAGTTAATGAAGTCATACATTTTACCACATTTCCTCTACGGAGATTTAGTCTTAATTTGGTTTTCATAAACAGTATTTCAATGACCTACAAATACTTAATAACTGGTGTCAGATGTGTGTTTAGATTAAGAAAATATTACCACGCTTGTAATTATTTTAATCTCTACTGGGGTGTTCGTTGCATGAATTATACACATTTCGGGCGTGTCTCTACATTTTTAAATTTTTGAAGTACCAGAAACCTAATTACATCATTATTGGATTTAGTCAATTAAATCAAATTGGTTATTTTCTTGGGGAAAAAATAAACCCAAAATAATTAGAATTAAATTTTGGTCAACAAAACACGCTTACTGATAAATTTGACCTGTCATCTAATCGTATGCAAATGATTAAACCTGCGATTAATTGGACGAGACTAATGTATTCTTATTTCTCTGTAAACTGGATTAGTATGTATTTGGAATTTTTTACATGTTGATATAAAAAAATTTAGCTCAGTGTCTTTAGAAAAAGTTATTCTTAAGAATTGTTTACGTAGCAACATTTGTTAATTTAAATAATTGCTATTACCGCAATGTAAAGCCATTTAATCTTTTATTCTACACATTGTTTTATAATGCTGGCAATAACTTGATAGTTTGTTTTGTTATTTCTTAATTAAACACACTTTGTATAGCTATTGGCACTATTTTTTTCAAAACTGAAACTGGTTTCGGATAGCTTAGGCCATATGCCAACTTTGTATAAATGTCACTTTTGTGCCAGCTTCTTAGGATTTTCTCAAGAAAATCGGGAAAATCACTTTTTTCATATTTGATATACATATTGGGTGAGACCGTATCAAACATGGTTGTCCTAAACATGTTGTATGGCAGGTACTCCACCCTCTTGACGTACAGTCTCCAAAAGCTTTTCAAATCATCGCCTTGACCATAGAAACAGATTGGCGAGAAAAAAACCAAATCGGACAAGCCGTTCTCGAGATACCATGGGTTCAGACATCCAGCAGACAAACGGACGGACATTCTTTTTTTCAGGCTCAGGGACTTTCAAAACGTCGAGAAAAGTGGTTTTGGACTAACCAAATTTTTCATCAATTTTGACAGGATTTCAATACTTTGTTTTTTTTATACCGAAGTAATTCGTAAGTATCGGATGTACTGTATAACCATTAATCGGTACCAACTTGTGGCACTAATTAAAATTGTTGATACCGACCAAACGGCTCAGTGGTTAAAGCTGTGGCGTTTAAATCGGGAGGTACCGGATTCGAATCCCGATAGGGACGGGTTGCAAAAGGGATTTTTCATCATTTGATTTCGATTGGACATGAGGATGAACACAAATATGACCTCCTGTTGAGAGTGCAGAATCCATGGGCCGGTCCACCTTTCATGTAAGCGCTATAGGCTGGCATGAAGCAATGCAATGTGCAGGTGGTTTATACAAAACGGATCTTTAGCCGTACGTCCTCGATTTGGCAACTACTGCATAAAGTAGGACGGTAAAAGTTAACTGCGAAAGAGTTGGGAGTGCCTTGAGCCCCAGAAAAGATTGCATAGAATAAAACGAAAAAAAAAATTGTTGATAATGAAAAGTACTTAATCCAAGCACTCTCTCAATAAAAATGACAACTAAAACGAAAAGCATCCTCGCGAGGAGACTTTTCGATAACCGTCTGGTAATTAGGCCCGATTGTATGAACGAGGATAAATGATTAATTCTCTGATTTAGCGTAGTTTGCCTTGTATGAAACAATGCAAACTACGCTAAATCAGAGGATTAATCATTTATCCTCGTTCATACAATCGGGCCTATTAATAGCATAATGTAGCATAATTTAGTTTAGTCAGAAATTTAGTCGAAAATATCGACATGAGGCCCACAGCATAAATTATTAATTTAACTCACAATGAAATGCACAAAACTATTCGAAAAACGCTCCCAAATATAAAAATACGCACAATATTGTCTGTTCAATGTGAGCCGGGCATAAATTTCACAATTTACATAAATTCTTATGTTACCCACAACTCGAAACGTCATCATTCGTTCGCTGTTTTCGTCGTTTCAATTCAAATCAGCATGAACTGTCACGGCAATATATGAAATTATCGTTGGTCGTACCAACTCAGAAACCTCCGTGGGCTCATGCACAACAACTTTGCTAAAGATCATCACATGATCAAATACATAGTTTACGATTCTATAAAGGACATACACGGACATAACATTTTTGACTACCGTACGCATCGGACGTGTTTTTTTATAATGGGTTGGTTATGTAGACGGAAACGAAATGAAAACGAAACGGACAGAAACGAAAGACGGAGAGGCATGGCTATATAGACGAATAGACGAATTCGTTTTTTGACGTTTTGAAAATCAATTTTATTTTATTTCAAAAATTTACTCACTCCACTTCAATATTTTATTTCAATAAAATAAGTTTTCAAATGGATACTGATTTTTATTTATTAGTATTATTACTAATTAAAAAAATAAAAAACAGAAATTGGTGTGTGCGACGTTGGGGAGTTCGGCCTATAAACCAATCCCGAGCCAAAATGGGATTTTTTAAAGTTATATTTTCAAAAATGAAACACGAGGATCCGGAGCAATTTTTTTAATATACCCGCATGTCAGCAGATACCTTTTACTCAGATTACCATCGAGAATACTTTCGGTATTTTGGCTGCAAGATGGCGAATTCTTCTGACTACCCTCAATATGCGGCCAGAAAATGCGATTCGCATTGTCTTGGCCACCGTGTGTTTGCACAATTTCATTAAATCAACAGAGACAAATCGGCCGTTGGTGCAATATTGCCCTTTAAATTATGGTGATGTGACATTGGGGAATGGCTAAATATTGGAAGGCCAATGGAGGGACGAAATACAACAACCTTTAGTTTCAGTTAGACGATTAGGGCAAAATCGATCAGCAAATGTAGCCTACAGAATCCGAGATGACCTAAAAAATATGTAAATGAAATTGAAGCTGTACCATGGCAAACAAATATTTTAGTAAAATAATTCCTTTAAATATAACATATAACAAAACATATAAATATAACATATAACATATAAATTCAAACTAGGTACATTTTATTTTTTTTTTATTTGTTTGTGTTTTTCTACAAGGTAATTTGTAATGAAACCAATGGCTTCATCTTGTTCGGTGTTGGGTAAATCCTTTAGATAAAATTTCACAAAAGAACAGAAATTGTCCAGGTGGTTTTCTGTTGATGAAGTCTCTTTTTCACATTTTATTTTAATTAATCCCAAAATGTTGCTGATTTCAGAATCATCGTTCGTTCTTACGTTTGTTTCTACTATTTATGGTAATTGTACTGGAGCTTGAAGTAGTAGGTAAAGATTTTTCGATTTGGTCGTCTTCTTCACCATAATCCTCTTCAATTAATCCATCATAATCGGTTTCACCGTCGTGATAATAAAATTAAATTAAAATAATCAAAAAGTGCAGTGTTAGTTCTTTTTAATTATTTATTTTTTCTTTTATGTGTTGTGTGTGTGTTTTTTTTTAAATTCAATAAAGATAAACAAACATAAAAAAACAATAAGTGAATAATGTGTAAGTGATGAGCCAAAATTCTAACGGGACTAATTTAGAAAGCTCATGGCTATACAGTGAAACTAAAATGGGCAAAGTGCAACATAGCCCAAAGAAACAATCAACAATGCACGAGGAAAATAATGCACAATTGACAAATTTAACTATACCGCCGTTTAATGCAACACAATCACCGCGAAAAAAAATTGCGTTAACAGCAAATTTAATAAATTGTAATTTAAATGAAAATAAAAATAATGAACTCAGTGCGACGAACTCATCGTCGACCGATAATAAAAATGATGGTAGTGACATAGGTCAGTGTAATGAAACACAGTTAGTGCAAACGGGATTGGATAGGTATTTTACTGTTCAAGCCAAGCGAAAACGAAGTCCAAAATCCGCGCAACTCGCTAACAGAAGCAAAGCGACAAGGATGGAACAATCTGCAGACCAAATACCTCTGAGCAACAGGTATTCCAGTTTAGAGGTAGAAGCTCCCGAAGCTACAGCAGATAATGCTAAGAACGAGAAGCCGCCACCAATTTACTTAAGAGAGGCATCAAATAATGAGCTTGTGGAAAAAATCAAATCATTAACCGATTCAAAATTTTATATTACCTCACTCAAGAGGGGTAAGATAAATGAAGTGAAAATACAGCCATTCGAAACTAATGGGTTCAGAGCCTGAGTAAATTATTTCGACCAAGCCCATAAACGGTATTACCATGGGCGCATTTGCTAACAGCCAAACATAGGCAACTGCCTAAGGGCGCCAGCTGAAATAGGGCGCTTGATTTTTTTTTTCAAAATTTTATTAAACATAATTTGTTTTAACCGTAATTAGAATTTATTTGTATCAACACGATGTCGCTATTTAAAATAATCAGTAAAAGGTGCTCATGCTCAAACGAGTTGTGAGCATTATACGAAAACTTGCTAGCCGAACATTGCCTTTAAGAGGAAAAACACAAAACATTGGAAACGTCAATAATGGTAATTTTTTGATGGCAGTGGAATTAGTAGCTGAATTCGATCCCTTCTTGGCTGCTTATATTGAAAAATATGGAAATCCAGGTAAAGGGAGAACTTCATTTTTATCGTCAATCGTATTCGAAGAAATTGTAATATTAATGGCCGAATAAGTAAAAGAATAAATATTTACGGTAGTAAGAGAGGCAAAATATTACTCTTAGCGTTGACTCCACTCCAGATAAGATATATCACATACTGATCAACTCGCTTTTATTATTAGATATGTAAAATATGGTGTGCCCGAGGAACAATTTTTTGATTTTTTTTGGAAAATTTTGGACATAAAGCTGAAGATATGGAGAAGGAAATAATACAATATTTAAATGCAAATAAAATTCAAATCAAAAATATGAGAGGCCTGGCATTTATACAGGACTTCAAGCACGAATTAAGAACTTAATAAACAAGCACATTTTGTACCTTGTGTAGCACTTCATGAACTTGGTTGGAAAATTTGCAACAGATTGTTGCCGAGATGCAGCAACATTTTTTTAATTTTTTGCAAGAATTGTTTAACTTTTATCTTCCTCAACTAGGCGTTGGTTAGTGTTAACTACTGCTTTAAATGAAATTTTGCCCAAATTAAGAGCAACTCTTCTTCAGAATAATTTTTTTTTTTACTTTCAACAGTAGCTACCAATCTCTAAAATATAATTTACTATTTAGAATTTTAACAAACATTAAATCGTGATAACAAATTATTGAATAAAGTATAATTAATTCCAAATGATAATTAACAAAATTTAAAATTCTGATTTATCGAAAAATTAATAATTGTTATTTAATACCAACTCATAAAACTAAATATATTTAATATATTTACCCTAGTGGTAAACAGTGCAGCTAGGTGAAGAAGAGAATTTTTCTATTCCTTCTTCTCAGCGGAATGAAACTCTTCATTCCGGAATGAAAATACACGGCATCGTTGTTGTAAAATTGCCAAAGTAAGACTACAAGTATTTAAGCTTTTCATGACCTTTTTTGTAAAATTTTTAGGTAAAAAAAAAATCTAATGAACGGGTTCGACTCCCGAAGGTTAAGTTTTGTTTCATATGGGAACAGAATATGAGAGTTTGTAAACGTTTAATTTTTGATTCACTTGACGTTTTGAGTGCTTAAAACCGTTTTTTTAGTGGCCTATTAAATTTTTTTGGTTATGTACAAAGTGCCCAAGTTCATAAATAGTGAAATCTTATTTGGATACAAAGAATTTGAATATTGAAGCATTTGTTGAATCTAATGCTGTTTTGGTGAGATTTTGCCTCGAGATGTTCCTCTATATTAAGGATTTTAATAAAAGCTTATTTACTAGCTACAATTTTTTTTTTTAAATCATGCAAAATGCTAAAAAATGGCAAATAAACTTTTGTGTGGCCGTTTTGATCAAAGTAACACAGTCCAAAATTTAGCTATGAGCTAAGCAGAAGCTTATACCTAACTGGATCGTTTTAAGATTCTAACTGATACAATGTGAGAAAATACATTGTTTACAAAAAATAATAAATGCTAAAGCGATTAAGTTCGAGATCGATGAATTTGCATGTACTTAACTTAAAAGTACCGAAAAAACTAAAGGCTCATAAAGCTTCATAATAACAAATATCAATCTGTTATAGATTTATGATGTGCACACCAAATACAGAAGCTCTTTCGATTATTGGAGTTTGACAGCTTCCTCAACGCTTAAGATTAGGGTTTCAAATAGAATTTTGAATTAATTTTGATCATATGCCAATGGAAGGTTTTTAATACATTTGGATTATATTATTGGATAGGAAGTTTTTTTAAATAGACCTCGCAGGATTTTGAAAGCTTTAAGAGAAATTCTATTTAACGCTGAAATCTGACATTTTAAGCTACATACTTAAAGTTTCAGTAAAATGTTGGAATTGTCAAGAAAGCTTGGGGCTGAAAGCAGAAACTAATTGTTCTTCTGACGTTTTTATTTGTTAAATAGAAAGCTTGCATATTTTCGCTTGCATATTTCTCTTTAAGTTTCAAATGCTTTAACATTTTACAAAAATACAAGGCCAACTTAGGTTTTCATTTTAAAGCTACATGAATTTGGAAATAATTACAGATTTGCAAATCAAGCTTATATCCAAACGAGCTTATACCAAACTTTCAATTCACTTCACATGTTATGTGATTTAAATGATGTCATATCGCAATACTGTAAAATGAACGTGTCAAAGCAGAGCCTTCTAGAGTAAAGAGCCATAATCATTATGACGTATTTTTTAGAAGCTTTTTTAGTGGTATAACTTTTCACTGATTTCCATAGGAATCCATAGTAAAAATGGTGTTTTTTAGCTTCAAGTTTTTCAATGAAAACAGCAAAAATGTTACAAAATGTTTATACAAAAGTGTTCTACATATCTTTAGCAGCAATATACAAGAAGGGTATATTGGTATTAAGTAAATATTAATTGCAGAAATTTTAAAATTAAATTATTCCTAAAATATATTTTTCAAACTTTCATTTTGAAAAATACATCAAAGTAAGCTCTGACAAATTAAAATAATACTTGCTAAATGTATCTTTAGTTTTACTAGTGTACGTTAGATGTCTATAACTGTTGGCAGAGAAATACGAAGAAAAATTATTTAATTACACAATTATAACACGTTCTTAATATTTTGTGAATTTGTTTTGCCTATCCTACAATTTTTAAACTCAAATTTCCCCAGGTCGCAATTTTTGCTACGATTTTTCAAAATGTTTACTACCCACTGCCATCTATGTACATTGACTTAATACACACGACTTGTAGTAAGCTTTTCTTTTTAATTTGACCAGAAAGCTATTGTTATGAACTTTTTTTTATATTTTAGTTAAAATAAATCAATTATTACAAGAAAATGAAAACGATTTACTTAAACGAGATTTATATATGTTGAAATTCAAACATTTATGAAAATATTTCAGAAACCATAATTAAGAATTTGCAACGTTTTCATTTACAAATTTGTCTTAGGAAAAAAAGTGATTTCCCATATGTTTTGTGTGTTTTACTATGGAAATTTTGGTTTTTTCCTCGTTTCTAATTCCCTTATAAAAGCTTCGTTTTTTAGATTATGGCTTGTATAATCAAGGTTGCTTTGGTCAAAGCCTGTATGTACTGAAAGCTTTTTTATTTAAAAAACAAATCATTAAAATTCGTGATCAATATTTCTACGACCATTTACCGGAACTTTAAAATGTTGAAAGCATTTATAATTTCAAAAACAATTAAAAGTTTGAGTTCAATGTATCTAATTTTTAAATGATTCGTTCATAAAATATAAAGCTCAAAACAATCATTAAGACTCATAAATGTTGAAACTTCAATATTTCTTTTCTATAAAAGCAGCAAAATGTTTGTAAAAAGATATTTAATATGTTGATAGTAATATAAGCAAAATGGAGCTTAACGCTTTGTTATTTTTAGAAAATATTAAAGCTTTCTTTGTATTAAAACTTATTTTCTAAACATATCTTCTATAATAATAGCTAAAGGTTAGCATTTTCTCAAAGCTCTTAATAGATTAAAAACGTTTAGGCCAACTTTTCGATATTCCAAATTTGCAGAGATTGAATAATTTAATCTCGTATCAAAAAAGCTACTTGTTTTCAGGTATTGTTGGTTTTTGTAAGCTTTTATTGTGATTAAATAGAATCGTTTCACAATCATTTAACTGTGAAGATTAAAAAAAACACTTGAATGCTTCAGAACGAGGAATCTACATTTATTTTAAAGTGATTAAAGAGAATCTGAAAGCTTGAATAATTTAATTAAAAATTTAAATTATTTAAATTTCGTTCATAAAGTATAAAGCTGATAATAATGAAAAGTCAAAGTTTATAAAAGCGGCAAAAATACATACCATTATATGGTTTACTAACAGTGATAAATTCTAAGGCTAATTTTTATATTAGTGCATAATTTTATTAATACTGAAAGCTTGGAAAGCTTTGTAATAAAATTTGTTCAGTTCAAATTTAACTTTGCTAGCGCAACATCAATATGTTATAGGTTTATGATGTGCATACCAAATACAGAAGCTCTTTCGATTTTTGCGGCATGGTAGTTTCCTAAAGCATTTCACTAGCTTTCGAAATGTTGGATTTTGAATTAATTTTGATCATTTGTCAATAGAAGGTTTCTAATGTGTTTTAGGTTATTTTAGGGTCGATTTTTACAGGATTTTAAAAGCATTACGAGAAACATACACAATATACACATAATCGAGTAAAATGCCAAAATTTAGTACAACCTTATACTCAACTTCAACTTTCTTGAAGTGTACTTTGAAAGATTTTTATTTGAAATCAATTGAATGTTTGAAATCGATTTGTTTTTAAAATTAAAATCTCAAAACAATTATTAATGCAGTAAAATTTTAAAACTTCAAAGTTTATAAAACCTCAAATTTTTTTTTTCTATAAAAGTTTACAAAATGTTTGTAAAAAGTTCTTTAATGAGCTTAAAGCTTTGTAATTTTATAACAATTTAAAGCTTTCTCTAATAATAAAAGGTAAAGGTCTTATACCCACTTTTCGATATTTCAAATTTGCAGAGATTGGATAATTTTAATTCGTATAAAAAAGCAAATTAGTGAGTTTGTGATTTCCTTAATCCGAAAGCATCAGTTAAAACCTTTCAATAAAAGCTACGTGTTTTCAGATACGGTTGGTTTTTGCGAGCTTAAAGAATTAATTAAAAGCCGAAAGCTTCAAAAATTTATATAAAAGTTTAAATTAATTAAATTTCGTTCATAAAATTATAAAGCTCATAAAAATGATTGCAACATTTAAATGTTGAAACTTCAAAGTTTAAAAAAACTGCCAAAAAATATTTTGTGCTGTTCGGAAAATAATTTCATTTTTTTCCAACTGGACTTAATTGTATTTTTTTACAGCCAACTTCACACTTAAATCGCTTTGTCATTTTATATTTTGACAGCTGATATAGCAAGGCTTGTTTGTTAAAAAGTTTGTTTGATGCCCTATCAAATATGGAAGATCGAAAGCAGCATTTTTGGCGTATTTCACTTAAGAAAAAAGTTATTGGATGTGTATGGAGAAGATCTAAGTGCCAAAACTAGCTTGCAAAATTGTTGAAGATGCACCACGTTCTGGAAGGCCTGATGAAGATGATGAAAACAAAATAAAGGCATTGTTTGATGCAAACCGCCGAATAACAAATCGAATTTCACCGTTCATGATCACGTGAAACGCCTTCGTTTCATTTCAAAACTCGACATATGGGTTCCACATGTTCTTAATAAAGAAATTGTATTCGTCGCATTGACATCTGTGATATGCTTCTCTGCAGAAAGAAGTTTTTCATTGTTTCAAAAGACTGAAAAGTGAAAACATATTTGCGATCAACTAAATATAAAAGAACAACGTTTAAACGAATTAGCTATATTGTCAATAAAAATAGAATTTACATTGAATATTGATTATACTGGAATACTTGTTGCTTTCGCCGACAAAAAAGCTAGAAGAAAATTTTAATAAATATGTTAATATGTACAATTATTTTTGTTGGTTTTAAAATTAATATACATATTAACAATAACAGCAAATATGTAATTAATTTTTCATTATAGTGTACTGCTAAATATTTTTGAAATTCTCTGTAAAATTATAGGGCGCTTCAGTATGCTTTGCCTAAGGGCGTCAAAGGTACAAATGCGGCACTGGGTATTACACATACCAGCTAAAAAGTCAAAAGGGGCTAACTGTTATCTTAAGAGGAATTGAGAGCTCTGTAGATATAAGCGAAATACACTCTGCGCTTAGGGAAAAAGGTTTCCATGCCAAATCCATCACAAATATCCTAAACCGTGAAAAGATACCTCAACCTATGTTTCCCTAGAACTAGAGCCAGATGCAGAAAAAGAGAAAGTGCGCGATATATATAACCTACGATATTTACTCTATCGTAAAATCACGGTTGAGGAACCCAAGAAGAGGACCGGGCCAGTTCAGTGCATCAAGTGCCAAGAATATGGCCACACCAAAGCTTACTGTACCCTACACGATGTTTGTGTTATTTGTGGTGAACTTCACGATTCAAAACAGTGCAACAAGGTGAAAAACGATCCTTCAGTAAAACGCTGCAGTAACTGTGGCGAAAATCACACCGCAAACTATAGAGGGTGCCCAGTATACTTGGATTTAAAGCGCAAAATCAATCCAAAATTGCGATATGAGCAAAGAGTGCTCAAGGCAAATTACAACCAAAGAACTTTGACGCCAAGAACTTCAGTTGTTCAACAAACCGAGAATTTGGGGACAAATCTCAGCAGTTTTGCGCAACCTGGGATCTCCTATGCAAACATTCTGAAAGGTGCCGCTTCGAAAGCAAAAGTTAATTTTATTGAAGAAGAAGTCTCAATTCATGCAACCGTAAACAAACTAACTGAAACGATCCAAAGTTTCATGATGATGATGGAGAAACAAATGAGCATGATGATGCAAAATATGAACACACTAATGCAAATTATCGTCAAAAACCAAAAATGACTGTCCTAAAAATAGCTATTTGGAATGCGAATGGTCTTTCACAGCATTAAGCTGAGTTACAAGCCTTTCTCATTGAGCACAGTATAGATATCATGCTAATATCAGAAACACGCTTCACGAATAAAACTTTTTTTAAAATTAACCGATATTCAGTATACGACACCCAACACCCGGACGGAAAAGCACACGGTGGCACTGCTGTCTTGGTACAAAAAAGAATAAAGCATTATGTACACAGCAAGTATGAGAAAGAGCACATCCAAGCAACTAATATTTGCTTAGAATAATGGTCTGGAAAATGTGTAATATCGGCCGTTTACTGCCCTCCAAAACATGCAATTAAAAAGCAGCTATTTATCGATTATTTTAACCGGCTGGGCAATAAATTTCTTGCGGGTGGCGATTACAATGCTAAACATGTGCAATGGGATCAAGATTGTCGACTCCAAAAGGCAAACAACTTTACGAAGCTATAGAGGAGCAGTCTCTGGATTATTTATCTGCTGGTCACCCCACGGATCAAAAGAAAGTTCCTGATCTAATTGACTTCTGTGTAACTAAAGGCATTCCACGTACGTATGTGAATGCAACCAATTGCTATGATCTGTCTTCCGATCACTCGCCGGTAATAGTAACAATGAGTACCGACGTCCTAAGGACAGAAATTCCGAAACGTCTTACAAATAAGCGAACTAATTGGGATCAATACAGGAGACTAGTCGAAAAAAATTGTCTACTGAATATTCCTCTTACCACACCAGCAGATATTGATACGGCAGCAGAAAATTTAAAAGATACCCTGGCGTTGTCAGCTGAAAAGGCTACACCCGTCATAAGTAGTTTTGAAAAAGTTAATAAACTGCCACATAGTATTCAGGAACTTATCCAGGAAAAGCGAAAAATTCGTCGTCAATGGCAACAAACAAAATCACCGTCATTAAAAAGGGAATTAAATCGATCTATTAAGACTCTTAGATTTGCTTTGCGGGAAGAAGAAAACCAGAACGTCCAGAATTATTTAAGTGAACTTTCGGCAACCGAAGGGACAGGCTACTCTTTGTGGAAGGCAACAAAAAATTTAAAAAGGCCAACAAACTCGAATTCACCAATCAGACTTCCAACTGGGGATTGGGCGAGAAGCGATGAAGAAAAAGCCAATGCTTTTGCTGCTCATCTAACGACAGTATTCGCACCACACCAGGAAACAAATTCTTTCGTGCTACCCGAGCAAATGGATGATGGATTGTCTTTTAAACCTATAAAATATAATTGGAAGAAAGTTAAGAATACAATTAAAAATTGTATAAACCCTAAAAAGGCACCAGGGCATGATCTTATTACTGGAAAAATGATAAGGGAATTGCCAGACAATTGCATAAAACTAATAACATTCATATTCAACGCGATCATGCGAACCGGTTATATTCCTCAAAAATGGAAAGTATCGGTAATCACAATGATTCTTAAGCCAGGAAAAAATGAAACACAAATTCCATCATATCGTCCAATAAGCATGCTGCCCACAATTTCCAAGCTATTCGAAAAAATGTTATTAACGAAATTGAAACCAGTGTTAACAGTGCGCCATATTATTCCAGACCATCAATTTTGGTTTCGAAATCAACATAGTACCATAGAGCAAGTACACAGAATTGTAAATGTAATCAAAAGAACCTTCGAGGAAAAGAAATATTGTTCTGCTGTCTTCTTGGATATCGCTCAAGCATTTGATAAAGTTTGGCATGATGGGCTAATTTACAAAATTAAAGAACATTTACCTAAAGAATTTCACTCAATTCTGGAAAACTACCTTCTTGAAAGGCAATACATGGTTAAACAAAATAGTTCAACTACTTGCTTTTACGATATAAACGCAGGTGTCCCACAAGGCAGCGTCCTAGGACCAATATTATACTTGATGTACACAGCCGATTTGCCTGTAACCAACAAAGTAATGATATCAACATTTGATGATACGGCCATCCTGGCGTCAAACAAAACTCCCGAAACCGCCTCAAAGGAATTACAGAATCATTTGAAAAAAATCGAGGGCTGGCTGAAGAAATGGCGAATAAAAGTGAATGAAAAAAAATCAACACACGTCACATTCACGCTGAACAAACGCACCTGCCCACCAGTGGTACTAAACGATATTAATATTCCTCAACAAACCAAGGTCAAATACTTAGGTTTGCACCTGGATAGACGGCTGACATGGAAACAACATATTGAAGCAAAGCGCAACCAAATAAAAATGACGTTTTCCAAAATGTATTGGCTAATGGGAAGAAAATCTCAGCTGTCATTAGACAACAAAGTTTTATTATATAAAGTGATAATCAAACCCATATGGACATATGGTATTCAGTTATGGGGATCCACCAGCGCGTCAAACAAAGAACTCCTTCAACGAACCCAAGCGAAAATACTTCGCAGTATTACCAATGCTCCATGGTACATTCGAAATAGTAATATACACGTCGACCTTGGAATTAAAACCATTAAAGAAACAATTAAAGAATTTAGTTCGAAATATTACTCAAAACTAGAAGCACATCCCAACGAATTGGCCAGGGATATACTAAAACAACCGCGATTTAGGCGACTAAGAAGAACAGATCCACTCGGACTGATGAACCTGTAAATTTATTAATGTTTAGGTTACACATATGTATAATCTAAATTAATTAAATTGTGAACACAAATAATAGGTATTAACATTGGTTAATATTTAAAATTTTAATAATTTTAGGTTAAGATTTGAATACTTCTTGTTAGTTTCTTTTGTAGAAAGATTCAAGAATAAAGCCATTGGCAGCATTTATAAAAAAAAAAAAAATTAATCCATCGAAGTTGATGGAAGAAATACCCTCATAAATTGTTGTTGTTTTTTGCCGGTGTCGATGTTTTATTATAATTTCCTTCGGTCCTGTTTAATACAAAAACATTGAATATATTAAATGTTGTTATTTTAATAAAAAAATGCAACTTACACAGATGATCGCACACAATTTTTTAAAAACATTAAACTATTGAAGAAGCTCCAAACTGGCAACGTGCAAGCCTGACTACCGGATGGTTTGTACCTTTTCTTCAGTTCTCTTTCGAATTTATCTCTCAAATAGGCCCATTTTTTCTTTATTTCTTTTGTATCTAAAAATAATCAAAAACATGAAAAAAAAAATCGAAATTAACTAAAATATTTGATTAGTTAATTAAGTTACCTTTAACACCTATTTCGTTTGAAATTTTGTTCCACATTTGCTCCTTATGTTTCGTATTTTTATATTGTTTATTGCTTTTATCGTACAATTCCGGAAATTTCTCGACAACACTGATTAATGACAACACTGATTCAGTGTCTATTTGCACGTCTGATTCCTTTTTAATGTTTGAATTTTTCGTTTGGACATTCGATATTTAGGGTTTAGGAAAAAATTAGAACCGATAATGAATTACCGAAAAAAACGAAACGAAGACAAATTGAATTGATTCAACTACTCTGTTCGTTTTCATTTCGATTCGTCTATATAACTGGTCTGATTTCCCAGTTGTACTTTGCGTGAGCAATCGAGAAATTTTGTTTGAGATGGCACATTAAAAACATGAAACAGAAGTATAAAACAAAACAAATGAAATGTTCGGCTTTTTAAATGTGTTTTCATTGGAATAAATTACAATGATCGCATTTTGTTCGTTCTTTTTTTACGAAATATGGGGACATATGATCATTACGGTGAGGTATAAGAGATCATCACCGTGCTTGATGATTGATCGCTCTTGGAGAGCTCAGTCGTACAACAGGGTTGTTTTCATGTTGTATTCAATTCGTTCGTTTCGTTTCTGTCCGTTTCGTTTTCGTTTCGTCTCCGTCTATATAACTAGCCCTTAATTTTTATAATAACAGAGTGAAAATATAGTGATTCATTAACAATATTGTGAATTCAATTATTATAAAAACATTGAAGTAGTTTTATAGTGGTAAAAGTTTCTGTGAACTAAAAGTGGTAAATTTTTGATAAAAGGTTATGTGATTGTGAACCGTTATACGGTTTATGTGTTTACATCAAAAATAGAAAATATTAACTGTGTCATACCTGTCGATTTGTTGCTGACCTTGAGGTAGATCATATTATTGACAAATACAAATTCGACATCTCCAGTTTAATTATTGTCTATATATTACAATCTTGACGTTTTACACCGTGCATCTCAAAAACAATTGCCACTAGTTACGCTGTGTGTAGTGATAATAAATCATAATGGTGTGTTGCGGAAAATATGAATTAGAGTGGAATGGACGGGAAGAGTGGTGTTCTTACAGCGGTGTCGTAAATTAAGTTTTCATCTCAAATGTGCGGGAATAAACACTACAACATACAACCAATTAATGAAGACAAAGCAACTACGTTGGTTCTGTGCTGCGTGCTGCGAAGTTACCATATTTTCTGTAATTCAAAAGATCGATGAGTTGACCTGTAACATGGTTAAAATGTTTGAATCATTCTCCGTAATGAATGACTTTATGAAAGCATCAATTGATGCTCAACATTTGCCTGCCCAGTCGTTGAAAATGCAGATTCCTGTCAATTCATCGACTAACCCATGATATTCTCAAACTGAATATAACAATGCCACATCTGACATCATTTTAATAGGCGCCGCGACCTCTTCGTTACAATCCGTTGATGTGCCTGACAACGATGTATTATATGTATGTGAGTAGGCTGAACCCTCACACGGAAGAGGCTGCATTAGTTGATTATTTTAAGTCGAAACTAAATAATCTAGACGGAGTTGATTGTCATCTACTGGTTCCTAAGGGGCGAGATAGAACTAAGCTCACGTTCGTCTCATTTAAACTTACTTTGGACAGAAGTTTCTCAAATCAAGTATTATTGCCTATTTTCTGGCCAAAAGGGGTTTTAATTCGACGTTTTGTACGTAAAACTGGAAGTCCAAAAAACGGCAGTGGAGTTGTCCTACCACGAGTAGGGATCGACGATCTTTTATCGTTTCAACATGCCAAGAAAATTTTCTGCTACATATTGATTGTGGTTTGCTACAATCGATTTAGACGATTTTCAGGAATTTCTATCATCACACGTTTTAAACTATAATCATTTCATTGATTGATCAATCCAATAAGTTCTACAATCTTTTAAAGGCGAACAATTTAATATCGGTTCCATTTTCACCTATACCCATGATCGTACTTGGCTCGATCAATTTATTGTCCCTGAATCGGATTACTCTAGGATATTTTCGTCTAGTCAATATACGTTGCCTGATATTCCCGACCATGATTTACTGGCGATTTCTTATAAAGCTAAATCAAAGCGCATTAAAATGGATTACAGGCTTATCTACGACTATAGTCAGTTGGATGCTGAATTTTTTTTCTGACGTTGACTGGAGCGTTTTGCACTCGTCCAATAATGTCAATTTTACCTTCCAGTGTTTTTATGATTGCCTATATTATTTTCATAATAATTGTGTACCAACGAAAAAAATAGTTAATAGCCAACCTGTTGCTCCATGGTTTAATAGTAGTATTGCTAAAAGTATGCTAGCGAGGGATCATGGTTATATTAAGTATAGGAGAACAGCCGATGTCAAGGACTTAGTAATATACCGTAATGAACGCAATAGGGTAACTAGCTTGATAAGAATCTCAAAACAGAAATACTTTTTTGGTAATAGTAAATTAACCATGAAACGAATTTGGAATAACTGCAATCATATTGGATTAGGGGCTGGTAAAGCCAGTTCTTTGACCGATTTAGACCCTTCAATCATCAATTCTTATTTCTGCAACGTACCCATTTTGTCGGTTGTTATTCCCTTACCTGAGTTTGAGTGCACAGGTAATCACATATCTCTCTCATTCAGCTGCATAAGTGAATTTGATATTTCCAAAGCTGTTTATCTTATTAAATCGAATTTATCAGGTCACGACAAAATCAACTTAAAATTTCTTAAGAATATTTTACCGTATGTTATAACACCTTTGACCTACCTGATTAATAACTGTATCATGCGTTCCGGATTTCCAGATATTTGGAAAACGAATATAGTGATTCCGATTATAAAAAAGAAGGGCATTGATTCTTTGGATAATCTTATAGTTTAGTTTCGATGCCATCAAAAATTTTTGAAATAATTCTTCGTGACCAATTCAACCAGCATTTAACTAAATTTAATTATCTAAATCAGTTTCAATCCGGATTTCGTAATAACCATAGTACAACAACGACCCTTCTTCATGTTGTCGATGATCTGGCTTGTCATCTTGACAAGATAAACTCATTTGCTGTTCTTATACTTTTGGATTACTCAAAAGCATTTGACTCTTTAAACCATGTCTTGTTATTACAGAAGTTAATGCTTTTCTTTAATTTTGATAATACAGCACTGAAACTTATGTTTAATTATTTAACAGACAGATATCAAAAAGTCATCATAAATGGAAAAGAATCGGAACCTGAGCGTATAATATCAGGTGTATTTCAAGGAACGATACTCTGTCCAACTCTATTTTCTCTTTTTATAAATGACTTACCTCACGTAACAAAATATTCCAGATACCATTTGTATGCTGACGATTGTCAAATCTATCTGGGTGGTACTAGTGAAAATATTTTGGAAACCTTCAATAAAATCAATCTGGATCTATCATACATACTAGATTGGTCCAATTCTAATGGAATCTCGCTAAACATCACAAAAACACAAGCAATTTTCATTTCTAGAAAGCACTTCCCAGTGATTCCTGAAATTTTTGTCAATAGTGTGAAAATTAATTTGACGAATCATGATCTAGGAATTTGTATAAATAACAGATTCACATGGGATTCACAAGTTGTTAATGTATGTGGCAAGATCAATTCCAATTTGTATGGTTTGAAGCTCCACAAAAATATTTGCCCTAAAAATGTTCGAACTTTGCTAGCACGATCATTAGTAATTCCCCACGTAGTTTATTGCGAATTCTTTTTTTTAAATTGTGATTCTGCCTCAAGTGGTTTGCTGCAAGTTACTTTGAATAACATGGTGAGATACGTTAATGGACTCAGAAGATTTGATCATGTATCAGCTAATTTTAAAGAATTTTTCGGTTGCACTATGGTTCAATTCTTTTATTACAGAGCATTATTGCTTTTATATAAAGTCATTAATAATCGGGTTCCTTCATATTTATATGATAAAATTAAAATTGATTCCAGTCGAAATGGTAGAATAATACTGCCTGTTAACCGTACAAATATTTACAATAATTCACCTTTGTTTAATACATTTACTATTTGGAATGAGGTTCCGATTTAGATTAGAAGGGTGAAGCCTTTTGCAAAATTCAAAAAATTATTAATTTTATTCAAAATAAATTTTAATTTTGTTTTATATTTTTTAATTTTTGTATATATGTATATTTTTAAAATTATATGGATAGAAAAGCTATGCTTTATCCTTTTTTCTAAATAAAAAAAAAATAAAAAAAAATAAAAAATACAGACAAACATTCATTTTTATAGATTTAAATTTACGTGTTAAAATAGAGTTTCTTCAAAAATAAATCCAATGACGTATTATTAAAGTAATGTGTTGTTTTTGAAAATGTATCCCAAGTACGAAGAAGCAAAACCAGTATATTCCTGTACCTTCGTAACAAAACGAGCATATTTCATTTTTATTTCAATAATTTACCTAAAACCAATAGTTGTTCTATTAGATTTTTAGATATTATTTCTTAAATCAATTTTCTCCAATTTAAAGAACAAAAACAAAATATAACCCTTAAAATGTAAAGTATGTAATAACAAATATTAGTTTTACAAGAAATCAACTAAGACGGAATAGACACCGGTTTGCTTCTAAACGACACAAATGTATGAGGCCGTAAAATTTGTCAAAAAATTATTACACAATTCGGACAGCATAATAAAAAATTGATCGGGGGTATGTTTTTCAAATAAATGTCAAAAATTATTACTAAAAAATATTTATCACAGGTTTATCGGACACAGTCTTAGTGAACAATTTTAGTTATTGAATAAAAATCAGTGATCTGATAACCTTTAAAACATTGGTAGAATAATAAAATCTAAATATTTATTTGTAGCACATATAAAACACAAAATAAATAAAAACCGGTAAAACCAAAATAAGGTTGGATTTATTGGATAATTATTTTTATTTAAATTTTTGTAACCTGAATCTAATTTTTTATTTTTTTTTTTTATCTTAATTGTAAATTTTTCAATATTAACATAACACTGCGTGATCGAAAAGTAGTAAGACTCTTTAAATAAAAGGCAAACGGCTTATTATGTATTATGCTTGTTATATTGTTTAAGCCAATTTTCGGAAGGCAATTCGTCTTGTATCTCTTCAGTCGAGTCAAAACAATGTCTCCGGAGAAATTTTTTGTGTCACGTGAATAGCCAGAAGTCTGACGGAGGTAAATAATGAAAACCTTTAGATTAGTTTCAGATCGATAAGGGTCGAATTTTTGGCCAAATAGTCACATACAACCAATGCAATGAGAGTTGTCTGCACACAATTCACAATTCTGACCCAAAAGATATTTGCGCGATGTTTACAAGATCTCTAATTGTCAATCAACGATTTTTGAGTATCAAATCCTTGATTTCCTTGACGTGGTGTTCATCACGTAGACGTTGAAGGATTGCAAGGACGTTCGTCGTCTTCGATGCATTCTTTGCCTTCTTTGAACAATTTCACCACAAGCAAAATTGGATGCAACTTTTTTACATACTTAGTAAACAACATTTGATTGTGGTTCATTTTTGGAAGAAAAAAAATTGTCATTTAATCATGAATCATTATAAAAAAATAAAACACTTTTGTAGGAATTATAATTTTTTAAAATTGTGGGAACCAATTTCCAGAAAAAATGAAAGATGGAATACCATTAAAAGCCAATCAAATATTGTTTACCAAGTATTTAGAAGTTGCAACGCAACGTACACAGAACAAACAAAGCAGTTTTTAGATACCGGATTTACCAACACAAAAAAAAATTCTATGAAATTTTTGAATTTCTTTCTTTTAATTTTAACAAAATTTCCTAAAAGTACAAGTTTGAATCATTTGTATACGAAATAATAAATGTCAAATTAATGAGTTGTGAGTTTTCGCCAACAAACGTGTTATTGTGACGAAGTAAAACACTATACTTGAACATAGACTACTCTAACCCCACATAAACGAAAATTTCGTACGAAAAATATCGAAATGCCTTTGAATTACTTTGAAAATAACACAACACAGATTTACGTAAATCACAACACTGCTTTTATTAAATGTAAATGTTGAAAGGTTTAATTTATGAGCAAAACATGTCCATAAAACTAAATACAAAATTTTTAATTTCAGTAAACAAGAATTTTATTTTTTGATCATCTTCAATCTCGATTATCTTCATGTTCGATTGTCAAATTAATTATAGCACGACCCGTTACTCCTGGTACTATGTGTGAGGCAGGTTGAACCAATTGAACATGCGGAAATGTTTGTGAATCTATAACATTGTGTGTGACATCTTGCGGTGCAACTTTAACTTTGGATCCACATTCCACATGTAAATGGTTTGGCTAGTGAATTGAAATCCATCTTTGTGATTTAAGTAATTGTTATTTTGTTTTATATTCAGTACGTGTACCTTTATCAATAATTTTAATTAAACTGTTGGCACCAATTCAATTCTTTTGAATTATTTTAATATGTGAAAATCATGGTGTACATACTTCAGTGGGATGGTTTTGTAAACTGCATCGTTTTGTGTGTTCAAAACCATGCCACGTTTTTATGTTTAGCGACATCTTTGTTGAACCGTCCTGATTTCGGTCTGTATTTGAAGACGCTGAGTCGAAGCTTAATAATTATCCATTTTAATGAAACCGTCCTGAAGCAACAAAAACAAATTAAATATCGCATATTCAATAACATGATCGTTTAAGGTCTGACTCAGTGTTATGTAAAACAAAGCTAATTTCTGGAATGTTATGATTCCATAAATGATGATCTCGTTACGTGATGTGTGTACATTTGTGTATACGACTTCAATCCAATTTCGATATGGACTCTGTCGGCGATGTATGTGTATGGGGTGTAGTTCGATGTAAATAAGTGGCTAATTCATTAATTTTGTTCCATAGATATTCTACATATCTGTAGATAATAAGAATATTTCAAACTGGCATGCCCAGTTGCACAAATACAGAGCCAAGGGCTAGTTATATCTACATACAGTTATCTAGAAATATTTAGAAGTACCTGGTATAAATTATGACAATGTTTGTTTGAGTTTGAGCTCACAAACACTAAAAGTTAATTTATAGGGTTCGGCAACCAAGCGGCGTGATTCCAAAAAAAAATCTTAATTAAGAAAGCACGATTGTTTATAATTACCAGATTAGGCATTTGGTTAAACAATCAGATTTTTCAGAAATATCGTTCACCCAAAGTTGTTTGAACATTGGATTACCATCACTGTATTCATAGATAAAGTGTACTAAGTGCACCGAACTACTTAAAACAAAGGTTATTCCCGGAATGTTTTGGTTCCATAAACGATGATCGTCTTTGTTATCATTTCCGTTGTCTCAGCGAAATACCCAACATAACGATACTGCGTGGCTAGTAGTTTTTCTGTAGTGGCACGTGAATATTATGCGCTAGCTACTTTTTTTAAAAAACTGCATCGTTTTGTAAACAAAACGATATCTTTATGTACTTGAACATTTTGAAAATAAGTTTTTTAACTACAAGCAACTTTTACTTCCTTCTTTTAACACTGAACGAGTCTCGTTATAAAAATAAGTTCAAGACGTGGTTATTCAGAGGCTCGAAATATGTATTTGTATTTATTAAAAAAAAATTCAAATAAATCATAGGTTAGGTTAGGTTAGGGTGGCTGTCCTAAGGGACCGGCATAGACACAAAAATGGTCCGTAGCCACACCACATACAATTTTTCTCGGCTCTACTCACTGAACCATCCAGAGCTTACAACGAAGCGTTGAATACATCTGACGTCCATCCCATTGAGATCAGCCAGGTCACTGAGGAGAGGAGCTCCCAAAAATGTCTTCACTCAGCCAGTCCTCTCAGGAGGGAATATCGATACGAAACCTTCCAACCCGGGATGTCTCTGTAACACAAAATAGATGAGTGTCCTGAATTACTACAGGTCCACATAGACATAGATTTGAGCCTTTTGGCTGCGTGCTAGCTGCCATTTGAGTGCCCAGAATATCTAGGGGTATGCGATGAAAAAGAACCTACAATGCCTGGCTGCCCTTCATTTCCAGTACCAAGCTATTCCAAAGAAGTTGTTCCAAAGAAGGGGGACAAGACTCCACCTTGCGGTGTACCGACACCTACAAATCTGTGAATGGAGGACCCGCCCAGCTTAGCGTTCACGACCCTGCATCTCAGCATCTTATCTATCCAGCCAACGAGCGATTCATCCACACCCAGACTCAACAAAGCCCGAGTTATTTCCACCGATTTAACGTTGCTAAAGGCACCTTCTATATCCAGAAAGGTTACCAAGGAATATTTCTTCAATTCTACGGATTTCTCAATACGACAAATCAGGTGGACAAATCAGGTAAAGTGGTTTCTACCGATATCCCTTTAAAGTACTTTCGACCACCTAGCCTTCGACCACCTATATTTTTAATATTTTTAATAGAAAAGCTTATGGGTCTAAGGTCTTTAGAATAGCAATGAGTGCTTTTTCCCGCCTTAGGTAAAAATATTATGTTTTCCTCGGTCCATTTCCTAGGAATATAGCAAAGGTCCAGGCTGCCTCTGAAGATAACTGCCAGCCAGAATAGAGCGATATCAATGGCTTACTGAACATCCGCAGCCCCTGCTGACTTATATGGATTAAAGCTGTTTATTGCACACACTAACTTCCTCCAGCTTATTATTCGATTTCCAACGCCTGAGCCCATAAAAGCATTCGGCATTTCAGGCGAGAGTTCGAAGTACTCAGGAAAGTGGGTTATCAGCAGTAATTCCAAATATTCAGCACTAGTCTTGGTCCAAGAACCATCCGGTCACTGGGGTTGACTCGGAATGATAGGACATGAAGCCAGTACTTTCCGTAGCATCGCAGCTTCCGAGGACTCCTGCATTTTACTACAGTAGAGCCTCTAGGCACTTATTATTTCATATTTTTATGTTCTGAGGGCTTCTTTTTAGCAGTCCCAAACCGCAGCAATTCTTGTTTTTGGTTTTTCTAAAAAGCCTTTTGCGTTTTTATCGAGAGCTTTGGAGCTGTATCGACCACCAAGGTAGCCTTTGTTTACCCAAAACTCTACTTAGAGTACTGGCAATGAATTACCTAGAATGATTCTGAAGGTATCCCAGTCGGTTGTCCTCCTGTTTCTAACCATAACCCTATTTGTAGCTTCTGTAACCAGTTCATACTGAATATAGCAGTGATCAGAAAAAGAATGGCCATCAGACACTTTCCAATTCCCTAAACCATCCTTAATAAAATCTGAGAGAAGCGTGATATCTTACACCTCTTGTCGGTTTCTAGTTATAAAAATGGGTTTACACCCAAAATTACATATTTGAAGGCTAGTACCAAGAATAAAATCAAGGAGTAACTCACCTTTCTCGTTTTTACCCGTACTTCCATATGGTGTGGTGTGAGTTCACATCACTACCCAGGATGACTCCAACTTTTCGCTTTTGAGCACCCATTAAAGCATCTCTAAGAATTGCAGGTGGTATATGGTACCTTCATATTATGGTAGATAGGCTGAAATAAGCCAGAGATTTAAACTACCAATCTCAATGCCAGCCGCCACTACATCTAAGTTTTTGTAATTTAACAGCACAAACAAGTTTAGATTCATTTTAACGAGAATGTACGAACTTCTTGGCAAGCATCACTTTATAGTTTGGTGCCCTGAGTCCCATAACCCGGTCTTCACTGACCCAAGGCTCCTGAATCAGGACAACGTCAACTTCATCAGGTTCAATTTTGAGTAGCAGAGTAGCCGCGAGGCTACCTTGCAGTGGTGTAAATTGATCTGCAACAACCTCAACATTAATCTATAACATCGCCCCATCCACCATCGTGTCGGACACCCTCCCGAAGGCAAGTCTTACACCAAGTCCTCCTGGAGTCCACATAGTATCCCCAAGGATCTGGACATCTCGATTTGGTACTCTGGGACCAGTTTTATTAGAACTTTTGTCCTTTCCCAAAGAATTAGGGGGACTAGCTTTATACGAGCTAATGTTCTTCTTAATTACTGCTGTTTGTGAATCAGACCTATCAGTCAATGCTCCCTTAGCAGTTGTTGTAATAGAGGGACCAGCAATATTTTTGCTTATTTCCCGCTTCATCTCTTGCCTTACAGGACTAGGTAGGCTTAAAAGCCGATGGCCCTCGAACCGTAGTTTCGGGGTTTTAAGAGTCCCGGCCTCTGTATTTTTGTATAGATCTTTCATAAGAATCCAGGAGCAGTGCAGAAAAACGCCCATCTGTGCAGACATCCGCGATGCACAGATAAGGCTACATAATCCGGAGGGCGCCAAGTATCCGGACACACGATTAAAGATTGAGCTAGTTTATAGACCGGGCCCCAGCCAGATTGGTTCTCAGCACGGTACGATTGACACCTTAACCCAGGCCCGTTTTTTAGCGCCGTGTTTTACCCCAACTCATCCAATCAAATACAAAGATGAGCTAGTTGCCCGGTGGTCACCGCAGGGAGGTAACATGAACACCTGTGGAATAAATATATTAAATCTTGACTGTTATTTGGCGTGACAAAGGATACGACTACGATAAGTGGGGTGTAAAGCTCCCGCAGATTGTCCAATATTCAGCATATCGCAATTCGTATACAGCTGACTTTATATATCCCCGATTTTGATACTACTAAATTGATACTTTTAGTGACCAAATGTATGTCAAAATGTTTCAGCAAATTTCCTAGCTTGTTTGTTATTGCCGAATAAAAAAGTACACAGATTCGCTTTTTATCTAGTTAGTTCTCGTTAAACTCGTGAGTGCTAATATTTGATGTTCACGTTGGAGTTTATTTAGGATAGATTTGATGAAATTATCGTCACATCCATTGATTGCAGCCATTTCTAAGTTATATTTTTCTTCTGCCTTGAATTCACTTCTGTCATAGGAATATTAAACAGTTATGTTCCAGTGAATTAAATGCTGCTTTCTTGTGCGCCCATTATGGTTTGTGTCCTATGTGATAAAACGCATCGTATTTGTGGGTTTTCTGTAAATGTTAAATTCCAATTTGTTGTCCTTCCTCATAACTTTATTAATGTCTAAAAAAGGAAGGATACCGTTTATTTCTACTTCGGAGATGAGCTTTATTTTTGGATATTGACTGTTCAAACACCCGGTTTTCTTCAATACGGCGAAAATACCATCCACATATCGTTAATACATTTGAGGGAACCAAGTGAAATTGCAGATATTTTTCTCAAACATACACCTGAAGATGTTAAGGTATGGTGCTATTTTACTGCCCATGCATGTTTCAAATGTCTGTTTGCACATCTTCTCGGCTACTTTTCTCTAAATTTCGATTTTGCACTGGTTTACGTTTTGCTCAATAGCGTGATACACTGAATAGCAATATCAACTGGAACATTCGGGAAAAGTGCCGTAACGTAACATCAAAGGAGACAATTATCTCATCGTTATCTAATCTAGTATTTTTCATTTTATTCACGCACTCAAGACTGTTCTTAACGTTCATACGGGATGGTTGCACCTTTCCATTTAGCTCATTTATGTTATAAGCCACATTGTTAGCTTTTCCGCAGGAGTGCATATCGTTGATGTCAATTCATTTTCACGTATCTAAAAATATTGAAAAAACAAATTACTCATCTCAAAACGTTTAAAATTCTTCGTACATGACCAATATCGAAAGTGGCCAATAGTAAAACCATATTATGCGTAACAAGCTATTACTATTGATCACTTTCATCGACATTTTAGCGTTTCACTTTGTTTTATATTTGTTAAAGGTAAAAACGCTTCATTAATTTTATAAATAATTTTTGTTTTAGATTAAGTTAATTAGTTTGTATTGTAATTATTTATTCATTAACATAAGTTTTAATTTATTTATTGTGAATCCATTTAATTTATTTAATATAAATTGTTTATTATTTTCGTACAACGTGTTTATTATTTAATTTATTTAATTACCACTATTTTATGTACTTCGATATTTTAATCGTCAATTGAGCGCGCGTGCGCTCTGCACCATATCCGAGACGAGACTGATATAATCGAATTATTGATTTATGTAGATCATGTTTAAATGTCAAATTTTCAACAACCGCAAGAGCTACCATCTTTCGGAAAGCTCTGAAAACCCAAGCAACTTTCACATAATACCACTAGGTGTCACTAAATATTTTCTGTCAGAAATTGTATGGCATTTTTATGTATGCATTTTGTAAATATAAACAAAAATATTTTCGTGTCATAAAAGTGACTATTATTAGTACGTGATAAATAAATTGGTTTTGGCTGTCCCTTTTTGAAAAACGTCAGTAATATTTTTTTGATTGTGTAGTGACATCTAGTGGCAAACGCTCCGTACTTCTTTTTTGATAGTGCTGCCTCTTTCGGAAAACGCTCTGTACTTTTTCAACAATCGTGCTGCCTCTTTCGGAAAACATGATCTATTGCTTTGTCATCTTGTATGGAAGAGTTCGTCTCTTCCATACAAAGTGACAAAACACGATTCGTTCTATTGTATTGTGTTTGTGTGATAGGTGTGTTTATTTGCGTTTTTACAGTTCGCGTTGGAATTGTATTGTGGTGGCGAACGCATAAATTTAAACGTAGAAAAGATGCGTGAACTAGTGTTACTTAAACTTCGATAGGCTATCGATAGTATCGATAAATAAATTACTATTGAACTTATCGATAGTTTAGCTCATCTATCGATAGTTCCTAATTTTTTCATTTACAAAACAATCATCAGCGCCACAACTTTCCATTGCCCAAAGAACGAATCGCTTTTGCCCTTGTCACAATATTTTTTGTTTTATTTCCCTTGTGACAAAATGATTCGTAATTGTATAGTCGTGCATTCTTATTACGTTTAGTTTCCCTTATGCTTAAAGTGTAGTTTACAGTTTCGTGGTATACCGAGTAAAATCAAATATGTAAATCCCCTTTTGAGTTGTCAATATAAATTACATATATATAAATCGCAACGCCTGGTTTGTTCGTGTTATGTATATTTTAATAGTTTTTTGCCTAGTTTAATTCTTTTTCTCTAAGTGTATTCATTACATTTTCAACTTGATGAATTTGTGTTCCTTAAACTTTAATTAAAAATGAATCGACAAAAATCTACAGTGTGGAATTATTTTAAGAAAGCAGATACAGGCGGGCATAATCAATTCGTTAAGTGTAACATATGCTGCAAAGAATATAAACACTCTGGAAATACATCTAACTTGGCCGATCATCTAAAACGAAAGCATGATAAGATTGTCAATTTATCAAATTCTACAAACGTTACAAACGAAGAAGAAGTGGATGATGATGTGGTTGTGTTATCGTCAAAAAAATCAATGCAATCTATTAAGAATTATTTTGATAGAGATAAGTTATATAATAATAATTCTAAAATTAAGAAAAACCTTAATAAATTATATGTAGAAATGATTGTCAAAGATATATTGCCTTATCGAACTTCAGATCATACAGGATTTAAAAAATTTGTTAAGGCCTTAGATACGAAATATGAATTGCCTGATAGAAGTACTCTTAAAGTAAAATTAATTCCAGAGTATTATAACGATACTAAAACAAATTAAAAATGGCATTATCGGAATGTGACAATGTGAGCATAACAGCAGATATGTGGACCAGTTCTTCTAACGAGGGAATCCTAGCTGTCACTTGCCATTTCGTCCAAGACGAAAAATTGATGTCTCCGTTTTTAAAAGCTACAAAAATTGAAGGTCATCTCACTGCCGAAGAAATGTCACAGGTAAATTATTTAATATTTTATAGCCCAGAGTCCCTACTATCACTATTTAAATATGTATTATAATTGTACTTTCAGGCTATTAACCATATATTGATGGAATACAATATCCGTCACAAAATTGTGAGCTTAGTTATAGACAATGCTGCAAGTCTGAAAAAGACTGCAGAAATTTTATAAATTCAACATTTACCTTGCTATGCTCACTGTCTCAACTTGACAGTGCAATACAGCTTTAAAGTTATTTCATTTGCCGATATTTTAACTAAGTGCAAATCATCACTGTTCAAAAAAGAGCTAATAAAACGGAGCTAAAACTGATTCAGGAGGTGCCAACTCGCTCGTATTATATGCTAAAGAGTGTTTTTGAATTGCGAATAGAGCTTGCAATTGCAATCAATGAATGTTCAAGGGCTCCATTCACAATAAGCGCGGAAATTTTCAACGCAATTGAAGAAATATTGAGTCTTCTTGAGCCGTTTGAAGTCGCAACAAGTAATATTTCAGGAGAAAAATATGTAACTTGCTCCATGGTAATACCACTGACTAGAGGAATTACCTTAAAATTGGCTGGCTTTGAAGGTAAATTAATAACAACAGAAGCGAAAGAAGTTTATAAATCTTTAACAAGTTCAGTCAAGGAAAGTCTCAAACCCTTTAGCACAAGAACTGTAACCATTCTTGGTACCTTATTGGACCCAAGACTCAAAAAGAATGGTTTCTGGACTCACCAAGATGCTGATAATGCCGTACTACTGTTGCAAAAAGAGTACACTTTGTAGCGACCGATTCTAAATGTTTCAATTTTATTTATTAAATTTAACGTAATTTAATTGAATAAAAAACATTTGAATCGCGCTCCAATATTTAAACCAAATATTTGTTTTCTTTCTTAATGCGCTACGTCTAGCGTAGCATAGAAACATTTTAAGCGCTATATTTTTATTCTTTATTAACATGCACTCCATCTGCATTTGAGATGAGTAATATTTATTTTATAAATATTAAGTCAAGTGCATGTTCATTTTAGCCGTTTTTGATTTGTGCTATTTCCGGCATGTCCAAAGTTCGTATGATATTTTACACGAGTAATTAACATACGAATACAGGTAACCCTCGTATAAGACGGTGATTACGTTCCACCAAAACACCGTGCTAACCAAAACCGTGTTATCTGAGACTAGAGTTTCATGCAAAACATTAGGTTGCGTTCCAAAACAAAAAAAAATCTTAAAATGATAATGTGTATAACGTTAATAAAAAGAGTTTCATTTTTTATTAAAAACTTTAAAAGATTTTTTTTCAAAAATTTAATAAAAATGTTACTAAATTATAATGTCAGTCTTACATTCATAAAAGTGATAATAATAAAAACAAAAATCATTAATCTAAAATTATTCATCGCGGAGTATAATAAAATTCTATCTCGTCGATGACCAGAGGCTGGATGTACATGGTGTCGCTGGAAACTTCCTCAACAGGAATGATTTCGATTTCATTATCTTACGCGAACGAACTTTGGTTGCTCTATGGTTGTTATATTTTTCAGATGTTTTGGGAAATCTGTTAGAAGTGATTGGCGGCATTCCTTTTGCAAGTTTTTGAAATTTTCTTGATATGAAGCAAGGCCAGCATCTAAATGTCTTTTAAATTTGGCTTTTCTTTCCATTAAATGGTCATTATCAATGATACACAACTCTAAACTTCTCCCAAATTTCAATCCTTCATGTAAGGTTTTTAGAGTAATTTTTTGGTTGGTCGTTACAATTGTGAGTTACCGTCAATTCTAGTAGTTCAAAAGCAGTTCGTCCAAATCATTGAGTCATATTAGTGAATTATCGACCTTATCGATTAAATGTGCCATTTCTAAAATTTGACCTTGTATTTAATTTTGAATCTGTGGTATGAGATTTGTTTTGAGAAGAGTAGCGAGTCGTTAGGCTTTCCAGCACGCATTGAGAGTGTGGACGACTTCAACTCTTTTACTAATAAAGCAATGATGTCTACACATTTCATAATAGAAAGTTCTTTTCAAGCCTTGGACTCTGACATATTTGTATCAGATTCCATTTGATCCATAATGTATTGAAAAGTACGACGAATGTAATAAGATTTAAATGTTACAATAACACTCTGATCTTGCGGTTGAATAATTAAAGTCGTATTGGGTCGCAAATAAATTATGTCCACGTTTGGATGGCTCAATTCTCTTAGATATTCGGATGCCTTAACCAAAATTAATAGGTAACATTTTATCGTTTCATATAATCCACTACTTGAGGCTCGAATCAGTTTTGGAACCAATCAGTAAATAATGCAGATGAAACTCAGATTTTTTTAATGGTACACTAAAAAACGAATAAACTGGATTTATCTTTGTATTTCATGGCCCGAGGATTCAATGTCCAATAAATAACCACTGGCTTGGTAATAAAATCTCCCGGCGCATTACTACATAGAAGTACGGTTACTCTGTTCTTCGTGACCTTATATCCAAGAGCAAACTGGATATTTTTTTAGATAAACGTCCATTTTGGCATTTTTTCCACACCAAACCTGTTTCATCAGCGTTAAATACCTTACACAGCCAAAACAACACTAGCGTGAACCGCCACAACATTGGTCATGTACGACCAATATAAACGGTTTTAGATAAGTAAATTTTTTTTCAATATTTTTAGATACGTGAAAATGAATTGACATCAACTTTATGTAAGATACTATTGGTCTCATCATATTTCCTTGTTTATGAATTTTGGGTAGAGCATACAGGTAAGGAACTCTTCGATTTGGCATGTACATTTTAAAGTGTAAATTTGGTACATGTAACGATGTTTCCAAAAAATTTGCAAATTCCTTTGCGGACTTTATCATATAAGGTAATGGATTCTTCCTATTCTCATTTTATTATTATTTTTTTTTTATTTCAATAAGGTGATGTAACCTTTTATTTTTCGTAATCAACTAACAATGGAAACCCCGGCGGCTCAAGTATATAATAATTTGTATACTCACTTAGTTATTAAAAATAGTGCTTAAACTAACTGTTTTACTTAAACTAACAAAATGGTAAACGGACAAATGATTAAAATGATCTCCAAATTAATGGCTCTAAAATTAAGTATACATACATATTTAATTCACGCATTCTCTCACCAACCCCATATTCAAAGTTCTTCCTCCATTAAATTATTCCGTGATAAAATTAAACCATTGATTTTTTTCATTTTTTATGGTAATCAATCACACTCAGAATTTTCTAGTGGTAAATTATACACAATACCGATCCAACTTTATTAAATCTACATATTACAATAGAGTAAAAATTTCTTTTGTTAAAAACTAACAAAAACTTTGTGACAATAAAAAATAATTTTGATGCTTTCAACTCAACAGACAGCGATTGATTTTGCGTCACAAATGTGTGACATCACCTTTTTTTACTAGTTTTAAATATCACATAAATTATAAATGTAACGAACGAAATGTGAGCGGTGAATGTGTTACACTCATCTCCGGTCAGCACACCCTATTGTATTAATTTGCGGTCGTATATAATTTGCATAACTTACTCATCATCAAAACAGTTTCCAAGAAATAAAAAAATTTGGTTTATAATGTATATAATTAAACGTAATTTATATTTGGATTTGGTAAATGTTTATGCGAAACAAAAAATAAAAAAAAATTATTTCCGATCTAATTCTGAGAAGCCAAAATTCTATATAACTGAGTGAATCCCAGTCTTTTTCAACTATACAAATTGTAAGAAATAAAACATATTGCTAATATATTTATAAATATCTTATATGTGTTTACAAGCGAGCGCACAAGAGTATGAAATGAAATATAACGTGGGTATGTTAATTGGCTCGTACATATTCGCAGTAAAAAAAAAAAATTCGCGATTCTCTCAATTTGTCGAGCTTATACTACAATACATTGTAAAATACTCAGTTCAGTATGTTATGCGGTATTTGTTTATTATCACAATGTTAAGTGATTACCCTACACGTACACATTTTCAATGATAACACTAATAATGTTGATGTATTTTATACAGCTACACCTAAGTAGTGCACGGAGAACAAAAATTAATGATTTATTTACTATATAATATAGTAATCGAATTATAGTATGCTGTGTTAAGCATTTCTGTAAAATCTACTATTTGTATGGCGGACTTTGCTATGTACAAGGCCGACTTCTTTGAAAATCTAACTTTTACAGAAATGTATAGCATACATTGCTATATTTCGATTACTAAATCAATATTTTTTTTTCTCTGTGTAAAACTCGCTGTGAATTGCGTTCAATATAGACCGAATGTGCGGCTAACTTCACGTTTTTTTTTTTAGTGTGTTAAGAAAAACAAATGAAACGTCAAAAAACTTCCATACATTTTGTTCCAAGTGAAAAGTATTCAATGTTTGTGCCTTTTTGGTAATCATTAATTAAATATATTTTTCTATAAATTTATTAGAGATGAATTCCTTAATTATCATTTTTAGCGAAGCCATGGAAATTTGTAAGAAAATTTATCAGGTAAACGAGAAAAATGGATAAAGAAAATTCACTAAGAATAAATTTCAAACTGAAATAAAAATAAGTTGAACAGACATCTCTGTTGGACAACCGTTCATCAATTTCCGACCGATTCCTGCCTTTGTTTAAAGCTTGTTGAACTGACAAGGTCAGTGTTAAGGGGATTAACAGTCCTTTAAATAGATACATGATTCGACCAACATTACGCCAGTTTCAGAAAATAAGGGGTGCGATTATGTAAGCATTACGAGTTTCGAGTTTCTCGAAATTGCGACAAAACGCGATTATGTAAAACTTTACGAGTTCTCGTAATTGCGACTTGTTGACACCTTTTCATGTACGACAGACAACTCGTAATGAATGAAAATAAATCAAAATATGCATAACAACCACAGTACTGTGCATAACAACAACAAAATTGTATGCCGAAAATCACGCTATCGGGCAGTACTTATGTTTAAAAAAAACGTGTTTCTCGTAATTGCTTACATAATTGCGTTATGAGGCAATTACGGCATACTGAGTTTCGAGTTCTCGAAACTCGTAACTCGTAATACGAGAGATACATAATCGCACCCAAGGAGTAGATATCTTGACCTAAATATGTTTTACGACAGTGCCCAATGCGCTATTATAAATGATGAAATATTTTTTTCCCTATTATTTATTACAACTGAGCGCCTCATCTATGCTGTATATAAGATAGCAGAAAATTTCCAGCAGAAAAAATAAGTTTTTCTACTCACCATCAGGGGCAGCACTAAAACAAAAGAGAACTTTTTCTGCGGACATATTATTAGCCAGCAGAAAAATTATGAAATTGTTCATTTTTTTGTTGTTGTTTTTTTAATGTTTATTTTTGTTTTTAATATTGTTGTTATTCGTATTTCTCGTTCGCAAAGATTGTCTAATTGATTAAGCGAAACGCTCTTCAAACAGCCAAAATCAGTTGGCCAAATTGCATTTTTCAGTTTTTTCACTGTATCGTATGGACATAACCCCTTGTAACCAATATGGGATCCTGATTTTTGGATACCTGGAGTCATAACACATCTACACAAGCAATCTTAAGAAAATCGATCGAGTCTAAAGAGCTACAGAATTTTTCAAATAAATTTGGCCAAACTGAATTTTTCAGTTTTTTCACTGTATATTATGGACGGACCCCCCTTGTAACCAATATGGGACCCTGATTTTTAGATACCTGGAGTCATAACACATCCACACAAGCAATCTTAAGAAATTTGGCCAAACTGAATTTTTCAGTTTTTTTTCTGTATCGTATGGACGGAATCCCTTGTAACCAATATGGGATCCAGATTTTTAGATACCTGGGGTCAAAACACATCCACACAAGCAATATTAAGCAAATCGATCGAGTCTAAAGAGCTACAGAATTTTTCAAATAAATTTGGCCAAACTGAATTTTTCAGTTTTTTCACTGTATCGTATGGACGGACCCCCTTGTAACCAATATGGGATCCTGATTTTTGGATACCTGGGGTCATAACACATCCACACAAGCAATCTTAAGAAAATCGATTGAGTCTAAGAGCTTCAGAATTTTTCAAATAAATTTGGCCAAACTGGATTTTTCAGTTTTTCACTGTATAGTATGGACCTTGTAACCAATATGGGATCCTGATTTTTGGAGACCTGGGGTCATAACACATCCACACAAGCAATCCTTAAAAAAATCGATCGAGTCTAAAGAGCTACAGAATTTTTCAAATAAATTTGGCCAAACTGAATTTTTCAGTTTTTTTTCTGTATCGTATGGACGGACCCCCTTGTAACCAATATGGGATCCTGATTTTTGGATACCTGATGTCATAACACATTCACACAAACAATCTTAAGAAAATCGATAGAGTCTAAAGAGCTACAGAATTTTTCAAATAAATTTGGCCAAACTGAATTTTTCAATTTTTTCACTGTATAGAATAGACCCCTTGTAACCAATATGGGATCCAGATTTTTGGATACCTGGAGTCATAACACATCCACACAAGCAATCTTAAGAAATTTGGCCAAACTGAATTTTTCAGTTTTTTTTCTGTATCGTATGGCGGAATCCCTTGTAACCAATATGGGACCCTGATTTTTAGATACCTGGGGTCATAACACATCCACACAAGCAATCCTTAAAAAAATCGATCGAGTCTAAAGAGCTACAGAATTTTTCAAATAAATTTGGCCAAACTGAATTTTTCAGTTTTTTACTGTATCGTATGGATGGACCCCTTGTAACCAATATGGACCCTGATTTTTGGATACCTGGGGTCATAACACATCCACACCAGTAATCCTTAAGAAAATCGATCGAGTCTAAAGAGCTACAGAATTTTTCAAATAAATTTGGCCAAACTGAATTTTTCAGTTTTTTCACTGTATCGTATGGACGGACCCCTTGTAACCAATATGGGATCCTGATTTTTGGATACCTGGAGTCATTACACATCCACACAAGCAATCTTAAGAAAATCGATCGAGTCTAAAGAGCTACAGAATTTTTCAAATTACCCTAAATATTCCATCTGCTGTTTTAAATACGAGAAATAATCATAAAAGTGCTAAAGATTTTTTATCTTTTGATCCATCTAACTTGGATAATACCCTGAAAATCATTTACTTAAATCTGAAAGACAGTACTCAAAAGATGAATCGTCGCTTTAACGCTCTTGAAAAATCCATGGACATCATATCAGCAATAGTACAAGAAAATAAATTACTAAAAAGGAAAATCAATGATCTTGAGGTTCGTTTGGACCGCTTTGAATAACATCGGTTGATAAATATAGCCTTGACATAATTGGTGTCCCTGTGGTTAAAGATGAATCGGTTGAGATTATGGTTACTAAACTATTTACTGAAGGCCTAAACATTCCTTTCAATAACCAAGATATTGTCAGCTGTTATCGGCTGAAGCCGGGCTCATCCGGAAAACCTGGAAAAATTGTGGTCAACCTTAACAACATTGTGAACAAAAAGTTAATATTGATATTCAATAAAATTAAAAATATTTATTAATGAAAGTTTGACATTGTTTAGAAGAAATTTGTTAAAGGAAGCCAAAGAATTCAAAGTTGAAAAGCATTTTAAATATTTGTGGGTATGGGATGGTAAAATTATGTTAAAAAAAATTTAAAAAAATGCAATTTACTATATTACATTCAATCTTTTGAAGATCTTGAAAACATTAAATAGTGTTTGTAGTTTTTCGGTTACTTTTTTACATTTTTTTTTGTTTGTTCCTAAAATGGCTAATAATTTTATTTATAATTACCAAAACCAAAATAATGATGTTGATTTTGTTTCTGTGTCGCCTAACGGTAATATTTTGGATACGACAGTTGTGAACGATGATGTGGAGGATGATTGTTTTGTTATACACCAAAACATTAGAAGTATGCGACGTAATTTGAATAATTTTCTATGTATGTAATTTGCAGACTTTTGGTAAGAAGCCATTGATTATTTTTGGGCGGAAATTTGGATTAACGAAAGTGAAGTCGATAAGTATAAAATCAATGATTATGACTTTTTTGCTAAATGCTTTTGTCAAGTGCTCAATGGAATGCAAAGTTCTCAACTTGGCTCTTCAAAGTGCTGACGGTATTCGCATTGACTTTCGGTATGTGAAGGAGGAATTATCCATAGTATGTTTATATAGATTAAAAGCCGTGTGCTCCGCTATTTTTTTAGTAGAGTTACAAGAACTGTTGATCACAATTAAATCCAAGAATCTGATGGTGTTAGGGGACATAAATCTAAATTTGTTGTCTGATGGAACTTCTACTCATCATTATTTACTTTTAACATCATCTTTTGGTTTGACGTCAATGGTTAACGAAGTTACGCGCCCAGTTTCTGCTTCATGCATTGATCATATTTTTGTTTGTCAAAATGTACACTCCAAACTTATTGTTAATTCCTTAGTTTTAGACTTTGATGTTACTGACAATTGCTCAACTATCCTACAGCAGAATTGGGTCCCATTTGAAACGCGATATATCAAAGTGCGATATTTCAAAGCGCGATTTCCTAGTTTTGATCATACAGGTACAATTTCATCATAATGGTGAAGGAAAATTTTATTAATTGAAGGAAAATTAATAAATATTAGTATTTTAATTTTTTTTATTATTTTAAAATTTTGATTTTAAAATATCGCGTTTTGTACCATATCTCGTTTTGAAATATCGAGTTTTCAAATATTGAGTTTTGTACCATATCGCATTTTGTACCATATCACGTTTTGAAATATCGCATTTTGAAATATCGCGTTTTGTACCATATCGCGTTTTGTACAATATCGCGTTTTGAAATATCGCGATTTGTACTTTATCTCGTTGCGTCATATCGTGTTTTGAAATATCGCGTTTTAAAATATCGCGTTTCGAGCGGATCCCAACAGAATTCTATCAGTAGCTCAGTCATTGCGTCGCGTATGCCAAAATATTTTAATTCTATACTTCCCTGGTTTTGATGGTACGTACTGTCGGGAAGAACATCTCCCTCGTGTTAGAATCAATTGTTCATCAATAGTTAAATTTGATGACGGTTTATAAGTTTTTCGAATGTTTGCCAAGAACATTTTCCATACAGTTTAGAATGCTACCAATCTATCTGGTTTTAGCGGCTCCTGTCGGATATCATAGATCCATAAAATGAACGGTCGTCCCAGTTCTTAAGAGCGCCAGCGTAAATTAAAATGCAGGTCAATGCAAACATTTCCACCGAATTAGTATCATACAAAGCACGGTGTTTTTCTGTTATTTTATTATTTATTATATAAAACTGCCGCGCTTTTCTATTGGTCTCAGCCACGATAATATTCACCAATATTTCTGTGATGGTTTTTTGGAAAGCTAGTAACTGAGTTATTAGATTTTTTGCTGCTTGCTCCGTGAAGCATTCCATTTTCCGCAGTAGTAGAAAGTCGCATGTTCTGGTCACATTTGCAATATTTAGGCTCCACTTTCGAAACCATTTTTTTATTTTGGGCAGAATACCATATACCAGTAACCGCTTCTTCATCTTCAAAAGTGGCAGTTTCATCATTTTCCTGTTCATTTTCTCGATCGTCAGCGCAATGTTCAAAATTGTCATCATCATCAAAATTTATCGGCTCAATATATTCATCCTCATCGTAATCACAGACGTTTATCGGCTTAGCATGTACAACTCTCGTCGATTTTGAAAAATCCACTTCAATATTATCGTTCGCTATTTCCCCTTCATCAGATAGTCTCACTTACTAATTAACAAAAAAATTCAAAAAACATCACAAACATACTTTACAATACATTCACACACATAAAAATTAAGTCATTTATTGATTTATATAAAAAATATTTGGTACCTACATGGAAATAATTTGGGGTCTAACTTTAGTCTTAGTTCTGGTGTGTTTCCGTCTGCCTTTAAAAAAGCTATAATGTAATTACTCTTTTTAAAAGTGGAAACCCATTTGATCTATCTAATTACAGACCTATTTCTCTGATGCCAGTATTAAAGCTATTAAGTCTCGAACTATTTCATTTTTAAATAAAACTAAATTTATTAGTGATCAACAATTTGGATATCGTGAAGGAGTTAGTACCGAGGATGCTCTCCTAAATTGTATGACACCTTTGTATGATGGCTTGAATACCGGCTTGATGCGATGAATGTAGCCCTATTTATTGATATTTCAAAGGCTTTTGATACAGTTGGTCACAGAATTTTGTGTGACAAACTTTATCATGCTGGGTTTAGAGGCATTGTTCTGCAGTGGTTTCCATCTTACCTGTATTCTCGGAAACAAAGCGTTGTATTGGGTAATTTTTATAGTGCTGATTTAAGAATTAATGCGAGAGTTCCGCAAGGATCTGTACTTGGACCTGTTTTATTTTCAATATATGTACATCAATTCACTTCTAAAACTAAAGTTTGTGGGGACATTATTTGCCTTTGCCGATGATGTTACCTTCCATTACAGTGGTGAGTCCTGGCTGTCAATAAAACAATTTATATCTGAGGATCTTTCATTATTGAGGATGTGGTTTAACGCTCATAATATGGTTCTTAGTCCTAAGTTGCATTATTTAGTTTTTGATTTTAAGGTTGTACATAACTGTTTGACCGAAGATTTTACGTGTCATTCAGTCAAAAGCACTAACACTAATTGTAATGATAAATGTATTAAAATTAAAAGCGTTGATGTTTTCAAGTATTTGAGTCTTCATATTGATAGTAAATTAAAGTTCATTGTACATTTTGAGCAAATTCGTAAGGAATTATACTCAACTATTCGCAAATTGTTTCTTTTGCGTGATTTTTGTCCTCGTTATCTTCTTAGATCGTTATATTTCTCTTTGTTTAATTCTCGTTTGGATTATGATCTCTCCTGCTTAAGTGGTACACACACTGAGCCTTCATTCCCATTTTTTAAAGAAGCCCAAATACTTCCACTTCGCTATCTTTATGTTTACAAAGTTTTAAAAGTATTTTAGTTGAGATGTGGCTATAGAAAAGTCAAATCTGTAGATAACTATAACCTTCGAAATAATAGATGTGTCGTTTGTTTTATACCAAAACGTAATAATGCCGCCGTTTTTATAGTTGTATGGCTCCATACTTTTTTAACTTAATGCCGGACAAGGAGGAATTAGTTGTCGGTCCTCAATTGTTGGTTTAAGTCTCTTTAGTAATAATTTTTTAAAGAGTTTTAACATAATTGGCAGCAAAAAATTGGTCTGTTTGATTTTTTATCGTTAGGTGGTTTAACATATTTTAACCGAAGTGTCGCATTGATTACGTGTAATAGCTTACCCGTGAGGGGAACTTGAAACCGCCATCGGGCGCGTCTCCGGTGGTGGATAGGGGAATGCTCATCAGCTAAAACTGGTGGGTAGGAGGGAAATAAAATACCTCCCGCGGACCAACAAGAATATATGCAATGCACAAAATAGAAAGATTTATTACCTCAGGTGGTACTCCAGTTTGCCGACTGGACAATACATCTTCCTCGGAGGCTGGCCCTATGGACTCTGGGGAGGGCCAAACATTGCATGACAGAAAATGAACTTCTAAAAATCAATCGGGATTCAAAAGAACATAGCGAATTAGAGGGTATTGAACCAGATAAATTCAAATATTTCACTGATGAGGATTAATTAGATAGGAAGACGGACTGGATCCTAAAGAAGAAGAAACAGTCCAGGTCGAGGTCAATTAACCAAAAGGTAGTAAATCTACCAAGAACATTGCACCAAAACTGGTGCAACCGAAAGAAAAACCACCCGCACCAATAAATATGGGCGTAACCAGTTACCCAGAAATTCAGTCACTGATGAAATCGGATACTGATAAAGAGTATAAGATTCTTATAGAACCTTATCTATGAAGTTAAATGCTTAAAAGTATCAGAGGTTTACCTATGAGGCTCGACCCATAAAAGTTATGGCAAGAGGTTTGCATCACACTTGCTCAAGCAAAGAATAATGGAAGACTTACAAAATAAAGGCCTTGAAATACTAGATGCTATGAATATTGTGAAAAAAGAGAGAACAGAAATCCAGGACGGAAACCAAACTTTTAGTTAAAGGGGACTCCGTCTTTTTATGCTGGTATTTGATAACAAAGAGAATGTTCAAAACATTTATAAAAGGTATTCTTCACATGAAGGTAAAAATTGAACCAATGAGAAGAACCACTACACGCATACCCCAATTCAACAAATTTCAGAGATTTAACCACACCTATTTAGCCGGGATCCGAGATGTGTAAAATGCTCAGGTAAACATATTACCCAGACATGTACAATAGGGAGAGATGTGCCAGCTAAGTGTATAAATTGTAAGGGTCAACAAACGGTCAATTATCAAGGCTGTGAGGTTGCTAAATAACTACAAAAATTAAGAGATAAAACACGAAATCAACCGCAAAATCATAAAATGTTAATGCTAGTGAAAGTTTCGGGTTCAACCAAATATGTGGGCTCTGAAAATAACATGAAATTCGAACGATTCAAATATCAGATGGATCAAAATCCACAACCACAACCAAGCAACGCAGGGCAGAGAAGGACATTTGCTCAGGTAGTGAAAGGCTCGGGTTAAACCAAATATATGGGCTCTGAAAATAACCGAATTATGGAAAACATTATGAACAGCATCGAAGCTATTACAAAGCGGCAAGATGACCAAAGTAATGTAAATAATATGATATTTAATCAACTGAATAAAATGCAACTCCCACAACGCAATCCGATAAAAAATGTTAAGTATAACACAACTTTCAGAATAGTAATATGGAATGCGAATAGTCTTATGCAACATATTCCAGAAATAGAAATATTTTTAAATGCAGAAAAAATCGACGTTTTCCTAATATCAGAAAGCCATTTTGTTAAATCTTCGTTTGTTAAAATCCGGGGTTATAACTTACATCATTCCGTTCATCCAGCGGAAAGAGCAAGAGGTGGTTCGGCATTACTAATAAAAAAAATATAAAACACCATGTAGAAACAGAAATCGAAGAAGAAACAATGCAAGTCACTACTGTTAGGATTCTCATTAAACACAGACAGCTTATTGTCTCCGCAATATTCTGTCCTCCCCGGCATAACTTGAAAAGGGAAGACTTTATTAAACTATTTAAATCGCTAGGACGTAATTTTATTATTGGAAATGACTTTAATGCGAAAAACACCTATTAGGTAAAAGGTAAAGAATTGTTTCAAACAGAGCAGACATCAAAATGTGTATTTTACTCTGGTGGTTCCCCAACATACTGGCCCAGTGATGAAGCTAAGATACCGGACCTAATAGACTTTTATGTAGCAAGAGGAACATCTCAGAACTACATTCACATTGAAAACAGCGATTCTCTAGTATCGGATCACTCACCGGTTATCATGACAGTCAGTGAAAAGGTAATTCAAAGAGAAAGTGCACCCAGATAAAATCAAAAACAAACAGGGATCTCTTTCATGAATTAATGGAGGAAATCAATCTCCAGGTACCGATAAGAAATTCTTGCCAGTTCAAAGACGAATTGGAACAACTCAATGAAATAATTCACTATGCTGCGTTGGCAAGCAGCCCAATTATAAAATAAGAAGACGCTTAACATATCTTACCCAGTGGAAGTTAGAGAGTTGGTAAGAGAAAAACGACGGGCTCGTAAAATCTGGCAAATTAATCGAACACCGGAGAACAAAACAATTCTTAACAATTAATGTAACAGTCTCAAATCCCTTTTAAAAGAAGTTAAAAATGAATCAATCAACAGATATCTAGTTAGCCTAATTGATGAAAAAAATTCTGATTACTCACTGTGGAAGGCGATAAAGGGATTCAAAAGACCCAAAATGCAAGTGCCTTCGCTTAAAAAGGATGATGGGGCACAGTATCTCCAGGAAACCTTCCCACCACTACCAAGACAAAGTGCCAATGAAAACATAATGTGAATTCACAAGCTAGATGAGTTTACATACGGGCAGTAAGTAACTCTCAAAGAATTAAAAGAAGAAGTGAAAAGTACCATGGATGTTAAAAAAGCCCAAAAGTATATGACTTGATTACTTGCCAAATTATCAAGGCTCTATCTGACAATGACGAAATATGCGTGAAATTTGTTTGTTACACGATAGTGAAAATAAACACAAAATTTGTGAATGCCCCACTGGAAAAGGATTGTCAGCCGCATCAAACATATTTCCGCTGGGCTTGAGGTTTTGGAGCATTACCATCAAGCTGGTACTTAAAATTTTTGTATTTTTAAATTGTTAAATAGTAAAATTATATATATTTATTTTTTAGGTCAATCGATAGAAAGACAGTCGCCTACGAGCAAACATGTACACTGACCGGCATGTACACTGACCGGCATGTACACTGACCGATGCGAATGTCTTTTGAACCGTACAGTAGTTGGAAATGAAACAAAAACCAAATTCAAGGTCATTGAAAACAATCTTAGAGAACGTAGGATGCCATGGAAAATTTGAATGTATCGTCAAAATCGAAAATTTATGAAATATTTTTTGCGATATTCAATCGTTTTATTATCGAGTTTACATTTTGCTGTATTAGTGTGTTACATTTGTTTCTTGTCGCTATAGTCAGAAAGTGTAGCGGTAATCGTGGCATTGTTGAAAAATGGGAAAGTCAACGCTACATAGCAGTCAACCTGTTTCAACGGTTGTATACCAGGCGACCAGGTACGGGCAGACAAAGGGTAACAAACGTTCGAGATGACCATTTTGTAGTTGATGAGACCTGTAATGAATTGTTACAATGAAATATCGGAAGAATATGTTGTTCGCTACACACTATTATAGGCGAAAATTTCAAGCTAATGTACAATAATACAAGACCTCATGTTGCCAGAGTCGTGATCGAATACTTGGCAGAGGTAAATATTTCGACGATAGAACATGTATAGAACATGTGTGAGAAATTCTTGATAGAAGAATTTGGTCCCTTATTCCAGCTCCGAAAACGATCGAACAACTCCGAAGCGCACTTTTAGAGGAATGGGAAAATGTCTCACAGTGCAACAACCAACAAAATATCAAAAGTATAGCACAGAGAATAACAGAGGTTACAAACATCGTCCACATCGGATTTAAATATTTGCTCACTCACCGTCAATTTAAGTCAGTTTGCCTTAATAAGTTAAAAATTGGCAGCATTTAAAACTTTAGTTAGTTCTGTCGTCCACCAAAACATGCTACCTAGATTGCAGATGGCCTTGCACAATGAGAGGGAAGAGGCGTTTCGGGAATAACCCAGAATTAGGGATGCCCGTAGCAAGTCACATGAGTTCAAGGGACAAGAATAGGCTACTTTTCAAACTGCAAGTCTCATTTGATGTTCGCCCACCCCTGGTACACAGGATGACGTACTTGCAGATGGATCCTGAAGACTTCTCTGAAGAGTACCACTACGAGAATGACGCCCAAGGGGGTTACAAACAAATTTGCGAAATTAGTAGAAAATGAAGGTCAGGTCACAAGATCAGACTCATAATTCGGCCATGACACGGACAGCACCATATTGTCCAGTATTCAGCAGACGTTCCTTTTCATGTGTAAGAAAATGGGAAGAGCTGTCCGTTTCCTATAAACAAAGTGTTCTGTTTTGGCTGAAGAAGGCGGGACGTTCACAAGTTGGATTGCGCCATCTGCCTCTACATGTAGAAGATAGGGAAACGGCCAAAGCGAGATGAGGAACTATCAGGATCCACAGGTAAACCATCACCCAACCATATCTTCTCGTTCAATTAGTTGCCAAACGGAAAACAAGCAACTTCTTCGGATAAATTTAATGGCATCCACTTCAGAAGGAGTTGTCACATCAAAGTCAACAATTTTATCTTCCACCTCTACAAACGCCGAGTACAAATTTTGCGCGTGATCTAACCTAGTTTTACCTCATCGTATGATAATTCGTTACTATTCGCGTCTCCGTAATTGGTCATTTCGGTTAATTGATCTTTGATTATTGATTTCCGTTTTACTAATTTCTCCATTTTCTATACCATATAGTTATACACTATTCACTTTTATAATAAAATCGATACCTGACGATCTGGATCGTGATGACTGCTGCGACTCTTCTGAAAAATTTCACAAAATCCCATGTGGCCCAAATCATAATCGTATGGATTAAAATTTGCTTCAGTCCGACACTGGTATGAGTTGTTGGTTGAAAAATATCAAATTTATAGTGTCGAATATACTTGCGGTGTAATAAAACCAGTACGTACAATTATTCGGATAATTGACTTGATAAATTATGTTAATTTAGTTTATTCTGAAATAATTTAAATTCTTTATAAACTTTGGCATTCTCTTATTGTACCCGCGAGCATGCGGATAGCTCTTCTGCCCCGATGTTGTATTAAAAAAAATTGGGTCTATCCGACTCTCGGACGACACTTTTCCCAGAAAGCATCCGTTAAAGATCACCAAACAACAATTTATATTTTACAAACATTTTCCGTTATTTTGGGCAGGCAAGGTCCTTAAAATGTGTCACGGATTTTCTTAAATTTTGGAGACCTCTTCCCCAATAACACAATTGGTCACGACAATATAAATCTTCTACTATCATACCGCTAAATCACAGATTCACAAATAATGTTAAATTATTTAGAACTGACACGTGTTGAACAGCAATCAAAGGGCGAGTCCGAAATGTAAATTTAAATGCACATTTTTTAAAATGTGCCTTTTTTGATTAAATTAAATTTCACTAAAATCATTAAATTAATTAAAATTGGACAAAAATAAATTAATAAATCGATAAATATGGTTAATTAAAATATAAATTGACATCAAACAAATGTATTAAAAATGCACATAAAAACTACATCATGACGAAATTTAACCAATTGTCTGAATATTATGAAAATGTTTCGCATGTAGTTTTTTAAATGTGTCCTCGCTAAATGCACATTTTCCATTTCGGACGCACCCGTCATATTCGCTATTTTTCATCTTCGACCTTTAACAATTAGATCCAGTTATACATCTCTAGCATACCATTGAAAATCCTTAAGGGTTTAGTTTATTCCATTCAGAGAGCATCCACAATGTTCAAAAATTTATTTTCTGAAAATTTGTGCCGTTTGTTCACATCACAATATTATGTGAGCAACGTGAGAATTGGTCGATATAGTTCCGTATTCAGTGCTGCAGTCTCTCTGTGGTTCATCGCTGTGGACCATTCGAAAATACAAAATAGTAAAACACAAACAATACAAAATCAGAATTAACGTTAATTATGATTTGTTACCTAATCCCACCTCCTTATCATACAGCATTTCAAAATATATATGCCAGCTCTCCTAAACCTGCTCCATCCTAATGGCGTGTTAATATTTTAAAGACATCAAATAGTAATTTGTTATTAAGAATTATATACGACTTTGAATACTAAGAGAATTTATTACTCAGAAATATACCTTTAAAAGCGATTTTATGAAAGCAATTCACAAATAATGTATCGATCAACATGTCATTGTAATTTCAATCATAAATGTCAATAAAACGTCACAGAAATGTCACTATCAGAAATATTAATGTCATAGAAACGGGAATATCTTGCTATATGTATTTAAAAGCTCACTAGATATAATTATTTTTAAATGTTGACGATATTATTTGCCACCAGCAAAGTATTTTAGGTAAATTTAGAAATTTAAATTCCATATTACACGGTAATCTATTTATCTTATCTTAAAGACCCTAGGCAACAATTGTTGGAATTTGCAAGGTGCAGTAACTGTAGAAAAATATTTCTTCGGAAAGCTCGACGTTACCTTGGTAACAGATAAACACATTTATATCACTCCTTTTTGTTAAAATGACCCCCACACAATGCTTCAATCGACTTGAAATTTTGTGAACAAGTAGATGATGAATTATCAAATTTATTATCAACATAACAAAAAATTCGTTTTTGAGAAAATCTGTTTGGCAGTTTTCTCTTCCACTGCAACCCCCTCTATTCCATACTCGAATTGACCTAAAACTTAACACCAACTGCTTATTACTAAAATCTATCTTTGTACAAAATTTCGACCAAAACTTGTAACGATCGTGCGATGCAGTCTGTAAAATAAATGATCTATGAATGATTTAAATAACGTAAATTTTTTTTATTATGAATCGGCTACTTTCTCCTCACCAAGTTAAACAAAAAAAAAATAAAATAAAAATAGCAATTGGGTATAGAATTGGCGGATATTTTAAAACGGGAATACTTTTTATTTTTGGTTTTTTCTGGAGATGAAAACTCATTTGATTGTGAGTTATCGTGCAAAACACTTGTTTAAGTGTACATATTTTAAATTTATATATTTTTTTTGTATCGCTAAAAGTAAACCAGAAAAATTCTGGCGGATATTTTTCGCTGAAAATTACCGATTGTGTTGTGGATGTGCGAAAATCCTATTTGATCTAAAGTAGATATCGGGATTATTCAAGTAGTTAACTATGAAAAGGTTATAAATGAATAGTGTTCTGTTAACCAAAACTTTATGTGATTACGATACTAGTTCGTCTGGGCGAACATATTTCGACGATGGCAAACATAAGCCGCCCCGGTGGCACAGTGGTTAGCATGCTTGCTTTAAGCTCCGGAGGTCCCGGGTTCGATTCCTGGCGGGTGATGAAAAAATCACGGCTGGTTAATGTTGGATCAATGAATTAATCACTCATTATCTGTTAAAAAAAAATGATTACGAAACTTCAAATGAAGCGGCCAAATTCCTCTATGGGATGTAGCGCCAGCGAAAAAAAAAAAAAAAAAAAATGTGTAACTTATTAATAGTAAACAATTAATATGATAAAATTGGCGTAATTAGTTTATGTTGAACTATTGTAAAACCAAAAATATTACGAAGAAAATAATATGTGATTAAATTCCGTAATAATGTAAATACATTATTATTTGTGGTGGCCGTGGCTTATATCACACTTAAATTATTTGATTTAATTTTATATTTTATTCAAAACTTGAAATAGTTTTAAATTTTCTTTATTGTGATATTTTTTGTATAACAACAAAAAATATCACAATAAAGAAAATTAAAAACTATTTCAAGTTTTGAATAAAATATAAAATTAAATCAAATAATATGTGATTGATTGTTGTCATAGTAGTAATAAAACTGATTTTATTTGTAAAAATTTTCAAAATTTATGCAACGCCATGTGTATAAACTGTACCATATATAAAATTTTCAATAAAAAATGAATCTCTGTTGATATTGTATAGTAAAAATTATAAAAATTAAACGAAAGTGTTATCAGTTAATATTAAACTCCGGATTCTGTGTTGCGCATTGAAGAGCTGGTTACCAATTATAATTATAACCAAGCAAAAGAAAACTTACTACAATATCGGCTGTTTTTCATATCGGCTGTTTGTGTATCGGCTGTTTGTCAACGGGGCCGCCTCATTGTTTTGATTTGCTAATACGACTGTATCAACGTTATTGCTATTTCCTGAACTACAACGGCCGCTACAGCGTGGTTTACTCCGGACTATTTTGGTGATAAATAAGGGTGCAAATTGAGGATAATTCAGCGAGCTGCAACGGATTCAACCAAGTATTGACGATAGAGGGTCATATGGTTAAGTATTTTTTTTGTTGTTAATTATATTTATTGATTGTTTGATATATATTGCGCATTCGATATTTTCCTAAATTTTGGTCCTAACTTTTTATATCGCAAGTGTAAAACCTTTTTATATTTAGGTATGTTTAATTCTGATTTCGTATTTATTTCATGATTAATGTCTGCCTAGAAAAAATAATCTAGAGGTTAGTGATGGAGTGGCATATGGTTAATGTGGAGATTGGTCCAGGTTTAATATAACTGGTATCGATCCTGACGACAAAAGTTTTCGACAAAAGAACCCCCCATCAGGCGAGTACTATCCGCGCATAAAAGCACCTGGACCGTCTAAAACTAGTGGTCGTTACAAACTATTAATATTTGTGAGAATGGGAGGCAAAACAAAAATAATAAAAATGTGCGACTGGAAGGACGATTTTCTGATCAGTGTTTCGGGGTCCTGGTAACCTAATTCGTCGAGAAATGTGAAAATCTGGAACAAAATTTTTTCGCGATTACAATACTTACCCAATATAACTTCGTTATAGTGGGAAAAGTAAAAAAGCAATATCCATAGCCAACGTTACAATAAGTTTTTATTTCTTACAAAATATTTGGTTGAGCAATTAGGTTTTGTATTTAATAATCATAGATAAAAAATAATTATTAATGAGAGATGTAAGTATATAATGTACAACAATTATAATTGAATAATATCTAAATACATGTAACACGTAATGCAAAAGTACAGGGGTGAATAATAATAATCTGAAGTCAGTGATTTCGCAAATATATATTTTTTCAGAAAATATCAAGTATATCTGCGTTAGTAAAAAACGACATGATGTAACATATACATATTCTTATTATCTGAATCTATAAATTATGCTACATGGATTTCAATTAAAATCAATTTTGAATCACACTTTATGAATTTAACAATACAGTAACTTGTAATTACTACTATTTAGATGCAAATAATTTGAAAGGTGGCAGAGGGCACCAATCTAAACAAAAACTTTGCTTCTAGAGGCATCTTTACTGCCTGCACTTACTGATTTATTTGGCTTGCTGGAATCAGTTGTTAACATTTAATAACTTGCTGAAAGAGTCAAACATTTAATTTAAAATCACAGACAGTGATTAAGACAGTTGAATATTTAAAATCATAAATTAAAACTAAAATTTTACTTTAATTTTTAACTCCAAGCTAAAGCCTGTTGTATACCAAATGGTAGATAGTATCCCATTATAGCCAACCATCAAGCGAAATAATTCATTAAGAGTTAAATTTAAAATATCGAAAAATCATAAAACTTGAAAGATTTAATTATTAGGTCGAAGAATATTTTTTTTTTTTCAGGTTGGTGCACGCTGTTACCTCCCAAATTGGTACTTGCAGTTAATAATGAATCACCTTGTATAAATAATTTATTTATAATTATATATAATTATATTATGGATTTGTATTTGTTGGTATAAACAAAAATAATTATTTTTTATTCGCAAAATATTTTACAATTTCAAAACACAAAATGCGATCATATCTAATTAATTTATGAAAAAAATGTATATAAACTATGTACATAGACAATATTCATCAAGAATTAACAATTAAATAAATTTACCACGTTATTACTTCCGTTGAACTTCAAGTTTTAAATTTGGCTTAGTTTCCTCTTTCGAATTGAAAACAACTATCGATCGCCCAGTGGCATTTGGTGTAATATGTGTAGGCTCCTTAAATTCATATTTTTTTGATTCGGAATTCTCCTCTGATTTTGAATATTGCGGTGATTTTGAATTTTTAAGGTTTCCTTTGGCTCCCGACGTAAACGGAGTTGCTAATTGCGATATATTATTATCCATTTTGTTCTTATTGTGGTTTTAGTTTTTAATTGCTGTTTACACGTTTTATATGAATTAACAGAATAACTAACAGTTTACTACTGACATCAAAATATCGATTCCAGTTTATATTTATATACAAAAAACTGTTTCGTTTATGAGAATTCGCGCATAATCGTACTTATCGTCGTGTACGATTAGTGCAATTACACACGAATTCTCGTAAGCACAATCGTTATCTGTTAGGTTATTTTATAATGGGTTTTTAAGCTTAACCCAACTGCTTTTTTATCGGTCTTTTTTTAAATGTTTATTCAAAAAAATCGTTTTTGCATTTGCATATACCAAAACGCCGTTAGCTGAGGCGACAAAATAATTCGTTAAGTATAAGTATGTACAATATAATATTAATTGTAAATAATAGAATAAATACTCGACGACATCGTTTTTGAGAACAATGCAAAATTTCTAATATTTTATTATCGCAAAACCAATATAATAAATATTATTATAAATAGGATCAACGATTTGATCATTTTTTAAATGGAATTTGCAACGATAATATGGAAACATTGGCCAAATAACACCACGCGATGTAAATAAAATTACTTACACGAGGTTCCTGAAAACCGCATATCGTATGTACATATATGCAGACATACATTGTATAACAGATGGTTTTTAATTAATCTTTAGTAACATTCTATTGTAAGAAATATATTACTGATTGCCAAGGCTGGGCAAATTACATTGCACTGAGTAATTAAAATACTTTAACGAATTACAAAAAACTCAGTAATTAATACAAATACATATTAATACAAAATACAATAAGTGTTAAGTGAATTAATTAAAATACAAGTTATAATTACTTATAGAATTTAAGTAATTATTAAAATACAAGATGCTGTTTCTTGGAAACGAGTAATTAAAGTACAAGTTACAAATTGTAATTTGTATTTTCATTATGTAATTAAAATACATGTGATTCGATACTGCCCAGCTTTGCTTATTGCCTAGTCCTAAAAACAAGCAAATTTAGATTTAGATGGCATCTTTCAATCCGGAATATTTCAAAACAACATATGGTACACTACGGCATAAGGTACATTATGGCATATTTCAATATGGCATATTTCAATACGACATATTTCAATACGGCATATGGCAGAAGGTATACGACGGCATATTTCAATATGTCATATGGTACAATATGGCATATTCTAAAACTTGGTTATTTCTTAGCCGATTATGACGCAATTTGACAAGTGCAATGAAAATCGATACTAAAAATATAAAGGGCTGAAACCTCAATAGGTGATCAAAAGTTCAAAATTAAGTCTACTCCCAAATCAATCCCAAACTGAATCTCTTAAGTCAGTCCTCAACCTAAAAAAACAATATTTGTGTAAAGTTTGGTTCAAATTGGTCATGGCGTGTGGATTTGTTTAACTATCTTGCATATATACAGGGTTTACAATGGCCAATTAGGATAAAACTTATGTATTATTCATAACGGATTTTAGTGAAATTTGACATTTTCCTATTTTCCAACCGATTATTATGAAATTTGGCATGTGCGTTGGAAATTAAATTCTAAAATAGTTTTTGGATGAAGTTTTGGACAATGACCAAGTATGATGGAACTTGCCTATGTGCTCAGCCTGTCCTTCCCTATACGCATATTGATGTTAAGAGTCAATTGGTCGCAGAGTCTCCACAATGGGCTAGATTTAATACAACACTCAATGATTTCTGTGCGCGTTCCTCTTGGCACTACTGGCAATGTCTAACGAAAGTCGACACTGGCAACTAAAACTTTTCCGCCACACGGAATGTCAGATTCCATCACTTCGCGAAGCAATTGATCGATGCAGCGAAGTCCATGTTTAGGCAGCATTATAATTTCGTCAATTAGAATCAGAACAGTTTTTCGTAAAACGTTTGCTTCTGGTGAGTTCATGCGCGCATTGAAAAGACAAATGTATCGACCAGAGACGCGGGTAATTTGAATCCGCTATGCATATAGTATGTCCTCCTTTCAGTAATGTGGCAGCAATTCCCGTTGTTGCGAATGGCAAACCAATTTTTCGTTTGCCTCTGACCGAGGCCATCAGTGTTGTGTAAAGGAACATTTTTCCTGAGCCACCGGGACTGTCAAGATAAAACAGCTTCTTCTTTTCATGCAGGTTCTCTACTGCTACCGTTATCTTGATAAATGCGTTGGTTTGGGCCTCATTGAGCTTCTCGATGTGGCTATTTGCTTGTCGAGCTTCTTAAACGTGAATAGAAGTAAAATTCGTAAGAATAAACGCTCTCCGTGTTTGACACGCACCGAATACATGCGGGTAACAATTTTTCTGGCACCTCTTTGCCGCTTATTCCATTTACCATGCACATAAACATAATTAGTGCGTTGTACTTCAGTAATAAGTATCGTGGAGCGATGAATTTATTGTCCATGCGTTCACCTCTGACCGAAGCCTGCAGATCAGCGCGACGTCTTTACGATGGGTAAAGATTGACATTTAGAAGGGTGACATCATTGAAGCATTTTGGAAATTGTTTTGAGCATTGACCGTCCTTCATACAAGGCGCGTTTGGATACCTAAGACCCCAGGGGCCATACGTCATAAATTTTACCACAATTTTTAGAACCGTTGGCCTCGTTTCTGATAGAATTTCATCACTGATAAATTGATCGATACTTTGGACTGTTGTGAATTTGTCTTCAGCTCTTAAAGTCACCAGAATGTGTGTAGGGGGGCGAGTAGGAGCTAGTACAAATTTGGGTGACCGCATGGGAACATGATGATGGTACGAAATCTCGCCCGCCCCCCCTTATAACCGCCGATGGAAAAAATAGTGGAGCCAAAAAAATAATAATAATAAAATACCTTACAGCTTTTCAGAAAAAAACCTGCGGCACTAATGGGGAACGCTGATTAGGAGATTGTGTTGCCAAAACAACTTGTCAAAAACAAAAAAAAAATAAACGAATAAAATTTAATAACTATCGACTGCATAGGTGGCGACGATCTGGAGGAGACAAACAATCATTTGATTTCGGTGATTTTATAATTTCCACCGTATGTTGCCACAGCTATTTGACGAGTTGTTGGCAATTGTTGGTGTCGAAATTCAATGCACAGGCACGAGGACAACCACAATATCTGCGGGAGAAAGATTGTCCCTTACTCTCCCGTAAGCAGTTAGTTTTTGATTAAGTAAATATATTTACTTTTTACACTTTCTGCCGTAGGCGCTTGGTGAAACACACTTAATACACACATTTTTAATTTTTTTTAAAAACACTTGTTCAATATTTCGCAAAATTTTGCGAAATACATATTTAACAAGTGTTTTTAAAAAAAATTAAAAATGTGTGTAGTAAATATATTTGTTTATAAATTTCCATTTTTAGATACCTTGCCAGTGGTAACAGCATGGTCTCAATAGGTAAATATGGTTATCGAATTGGGCAAGCCACAACATCGCTCATAATCCGGGAGTCCTGCCAGAAATTGTGGAAAGTCCTTAACGGAATTGTTTTTCCTGAATTCAGTGAGGAATTTTGGTTAAAGACAGCCAAGGAGTATGAGGAAAGGTGGAACTTTCCTCGTTGCATAGGTGTGATGGACGGAAAGCACGTAATAGTACAGGTAACATTTTTATTTTAAGAATTATATTTCTGAATTATAATTCTTTACTTATCGTTCTAGGCATTTTCCCATACTGGTACTGTTTATCGCAACTATAAACATAGTTTCAGCATCATACTTTTTGCAGTATGCGATGCTAACTATAAGTTTATTTCGGTAGTTATATGACCAAGTGGTCATACCGGCGATAGTACAGTATTTCAAAACAGCAGTTTTCGCAGGGCATTGATAGATGGTGGTACAAATTTATGTCTTCCAACTCCAGATAACTTGCCTGGCACAGACATCGTGGTACCATTTGTGGTTGTGGGAGATGAAGCATTTTCATTGCTTGCAAACCTAATGAGGCCTTTTCCAGGTCGGAGTACGTCTGTCTTCTCTCAAGACAAGAACGTTTTTAATTATCGCCTCTCTAGAGCCAGGAGACTTGTTGAAAATGCGTTCGGGATTTTGTCCAGCAAATGGCGGATCTATAGACCACCGATACTGGCAAGCAAAATAACAGTGCGTTCAATTGTCAAAGCAACTGTTGTATTGCACAATTGGCTTAGGGACAAGCAAAATTCCCAATATATCACTCAGGATTTAGTGGACAGTGAAATAAAAAATCGGGCTCTGAGCTTTCGAAGAAATGTAATATGAAACTTTTTTGTTTGTCACTTTGCTCCTTCTCCAACCGTTCTTTTTCCTTCGCATCCCTTTCCCTTATTAAAGCCCGCTGCTCTTCCAGCCATTCATCCTTTTTTTTAATATTCTCACGAATCGTGAAAATGAGCTCACCCACTGCGGGAGATACGCGATCCGCTTGTATTCGTGGGCGTTTTCGTCGCGGCCTGGACGATGTTGCACCATAGATTTAATCTCCAACACTAAATTTGGATCTTGAATCGCAGTTTCAATGGTTTCTGGAACTGGGCTGTGTTGAACCGTTTCAGCCTCAGAGTTGGACGGAGTTGGAGTCGGATTGTAGCTGCTTTCTGGTTCGTCTTGGTCGACATTTTGCTGCAGGAATTCCAATTCTCGTAGAAGAAATGCAGCGTCCCGGCTTTTGGTTGAACTGGTACTCCCGCTCTTCGGCGTTGAGTTTATTAGCCTTCTGTGCCTCGCCCTTAAATTTTTACAGCGAGACATACACCAACTGGCCTCGATATTTAATGAATCGGCAATTTCTCCCCAAATGCTGCTCCATATGCTATTATTTTTATAATTCTTGTTGCTTAACTGGTAAAGCATCTCCCTTCCCGGTTTTCGCACCTCCTCAATTTATTTGAGGTCAATAACATTTATTGTCGTTTCAATAACAGACATTTTATTGTTAATATTTCAAAGCGACTAAACAAAAGAAACTGACACTTTCGTATTCGATACATTTTATTCATTTTCAAATCTCTTCCTAAAAAAAATTATGGTCTGGAATTTATTTAAATTTTATTAATGATTTATTAAATAAATTATGAAATAAAATATAAATAAATTCAAAATAATGTACAAATAAAAATAAAATAACGACATTTTCGCGTTTATACAATAGAAATTTGTATTTATTATTGTTATTGTAAAATAGCAAAAAATCAAAATTAGCAAAACGCAAATGAGCAAAATATACATTATGAGCACAAATAATTTGTAAATTTATTGTTTTGAGGTTGCAATCTTGGAGAGTATTACGACGCGAAATGAAAATTTTTCAATCCGCAGGGGAAGTTTGTTTACCAAATGAAAGTTTTTTTATATGAAGTTTTTACTCTCTTTGATACTCTCAGTAGTAATACTGCGGAGTTTTACGACACAGAAACGAGATAAATTCGCCTTGAAACCGGATCGAGTATTATTATTATTACTTGAGGGCCATGTGGGGGCTCAAGCCACCCCGCACTGCGACCTAAAAGATCTTTTGTGCATTAAGCCCTACTTAATTATCCGTCCAGTCAATATTCAAGCTCTTAATGAACCTGATAATACTGCCTAACGGTACGTGATACATACTATCTGGGCTCATTGCTCTCCCTCCTAGATGTTTTAATTATCCGTCCAGCCAATATTCAGGCCCTTAAAGAACCTGATAATACTGCCGACCGGTGTGTGATACATACTATCTGGGCTCATTGCTCTCCCTCCTAGATGTAATAACATTTACTTCTGCTAGAAGAGCGGTAGCATTGTGACTCAAGGACATCGAGAGGGCAGACCCACTCCCGTATATTCCTATCCATGCCTCGTCTACCGTTTTGATTTTACTCTTGCGAGTTGCTGGGACATACTATCTGGGCTCATTGCTCTCCCTCCTAGATGTTTACTGTTGGAAGTACTTCTACACGCGATACATATTATCTGGGCTCATTGCTCTCCCTCCTAGATGTAATAACATTTACTTCTGCTAGAAAAGCGGTAGCATTGGGACTCAAGGACTTTGAGAGGGCAAACCCACTCCCGTGTATTCCTTCCCGTGCCTCGTCTACCGTTTTGATTTAACTCTTGCGAGTTGCTGGGAATAAAAAGTCGCCTGTAGGTCACCCAGGTTTACTACAGGAAGGCTAAATAAAACTGGAGGGTACCTGGTATCCAGAGTCCGCATATATAGACTGATTAACCTATCAGCCATTCATCCATCGGCATATGCTGTTCCACCTTAGATTAGGGATTTTTTGTCAAGGTTTTCTCCTTTAGCGTCGTACTTTAGCCTGTCACCAAAGGCCACATTCAGCCTAATGGTTACAGTTACCGGTGGTTGCCACGAGAAGGCAGTACGTACACCTGCGCCTATTGGAAGTTTACGGAGCCCCTTCCAATAGACGCCAAACCACCAACCGGATCGAGTATATAATGCTAACATTCCTTTCCTGTCATTCGATCTTGTTATATGTAAAAGGGTGTACGGTGGACCCGGCGTCTTCCGGGGGATCTTGCTTTAGGCTTGATCGTAAGCTCTTAAGGTCACCAGAATGGGTGCGTGAGGGAGGCCTTGCTTTTGGAATTTAATGGTGTAAACACGTGTGCAATAAAAATTCCTTGCTTCGTAATATCATCAATCAGGGGAGTTGAGTTTGATTTTAACAACTCGCGCTAATAAATCTGGTCGATCTGAAGATATCTCGCCAAACTTTGCAAATAATGACATTGGATCACAGCACCTTTCTCGCATGTTATGTGGCGATCCTTCGAAGCTTGCTTATCCGAAACACCGACGGCCAAGTTCTCGGCGAGTCCTTTATATTCTTTCAAATGTTGCTGGTTTTGGAAGATGTAATTGAAATGGTTGGCTTCAACTGGTAGATATGAATCAACAAACCATTGTTGTGTCAGCTTTCTGAACTCATAATCGGATTGAAGGGGTATCGAATAGCTGTTAGTGCAGTTTTAAATTGAAGCCTGGTAATGTTGTTTCGCACTCGATTAAATACAGCTCCCGCATAATTTTCACATTCCCAATTCGGCTGCCAGCCGTAAGTCATAGGGTACAAATTGGGACTCAAAACGATAAGGTTTATAAACTGTTTATTAGGATCTTCTGAATTTCTCGGATAAAGGTGTATGTCTCGATGGAAAGAAGGCTCGCCGTCCTCGTTAACAAATATCATAGCCACTTCATTTGAGGTCGGAGCATTATATCGGCGTTGATCAGAATGGCTATCGTGTCTCTCATTAATTGATAACTTTGAGCCAGTCGGTTGTTTACACGAATCAAACGGTCCAGTTTGTCAAGAATGTCCCCTCGATAATTATGATTCGCAGAGCATTGTTGACGTACTATATTTCTGTCGCTTGAGTGCTACCAATCACATATAATTGTGCATATTGAGGCGCCTGATTGTTAGTTGGTTCCATATGCGAAGTGCGATGGTACGGTTGTCCGTGTATTTTGAATATATAAGGGCCTAGTCCTAGCAAATTGACAATTCTCGCACCCATCGAAGCGAATGAAACAGCACTGTTATATGATCTAATTTGATCGCGAAAGTGTGTACGATGGGGATGATTCACATCTGAGAATAGCTTCTCAAGGAACTGGCCGTCTATATCCCTCAGCAGTCTGTGAATTTCTGATCTGTTGGAAGTTCAGCGCGGTAATGTTTTGCTCTACAAAATTGGCAGATGACATTAAATGGACCACAATAATGCTCTTCAACTTTGGTGTCATCGAAATTTTCCGCCTCGTCTCGAATAGCTTGACTTTGATGATGAACTGTCAATTCCCCTTCTGTCATCGCCTCAATACGCCGTTGTTGCGAAGTAAATTTTGATACACGACGGGCAGACGTACGATGGGATGTTTCGCGATCGACATACCTCGAATGAGAAGAAGCATGAGCAGTGTGTCGGATACGCAGACGATGAGATTCTGCATTCTTTTCACGAATGCTCGTTAAAGACTTTGATTTTGCTTTGCCAAACCATCTCGCCTTTCATTCGTTAGCCTTTCGTCGTCTTCTCGCAATCGGATCCTCGTCTTGGTCCATTGATTTATTTTTAGTTTCGAGTTCGATTCTCACTAAAAGTTGAATCTATTTAAATTTTAGTTCAAATAAATATTTTTTGACAAATAATTTATGTACATGAAAATGATATTTTAAAAATTTGATTATTAGAAATTAATAATAATCACCTGTATTTCCCGTAAAATTCCTGATTATATTTCTTCCTGATTATTATTCCAATCACTTAAATAATTCAAACAAATTAAAATGAAACTGAAATGCCGTTATGAAATAAATAAGTTACGCTTTTTAAATGACAATTATAGACAAACCATTTTAGTTTGTTCGGTTCGCGAAAACAATCCGACCAAAGCTTGTTAATTTCATTATGCCCCAATGTACCATATATCGTAATGTAGGAACCACATGACGTTTTGAAATATGCCGTTTTAAATATTCCGTTTTGTCGTATTCCGTTATGAAATATGCCGATTAAATGATATCGACCGAGACCCGTCAATTACATACCAAATTAATTATGTTTAAAATTATTTTTACTATTCAAAGGGTTTATTCAAAAAATACTATCAGCCTTAATACAACTAGTGCTTATAACTATTATCGATAGTGTTTAATGAGCTGGAAAAGCACTAAAAATTCAGAAAATGCGCAGTACGTGCTGCAAAATGGTGTGAGCCTATCCTTCTCAGTCTCAACATGAACAAGTGTAAGGGTTTATCGTTCCATCGGGGAAACTTAACCCTGTTATGCAACAACATCAAATTAATGGCATACTTTTACAAAAAGTATTCGAGATTAAAGACCTAGGGGTTACTTCGAAAACATATGCTTTACTAACGTCTAACCGCACTGAGCAATACGTCACTATAGAACTAATGCCATGCTAAGTTTTATTAAGCGTTATACGAGAGATATTTATGGCCTCTTAAGATTATGCCTACGTCAGATCTTAACTTAAATATGCTGTCAATGGCTGGTGTCCTTTTTACGATGAACATGTCCAAATTATTGAAGGTATCCAAAAAATGCTTATACACGGAAAAAAATAAACTGGTCCTCAGCTAAGAAAACGGACTTTTAATTCAAGAAAATGTACTTTTTCTTGATTTAAAAGCTAATTTTCTTATTTCTTTCGAGTTTTTCTTCATTTCAAGAAACACAATTCTTATATGAAGAAAAACTCGATAGAAATAAGAAAATTAGCTTTTAAATCAAGAAAAAGTACATTTTCTTGAATTAAAAGTCCGTTTTCTTAGCTGAGGACCAGTTTATTTTTTTCCGTGTACGGTATATAACGTGGAAGAATGGATGGGATTACGACCGAAATGTACCGTTCCACGATAACCTGAAGCGACTGCCACCATATATAACTCGATGCAAATCCTATCAAATGGCAACATTGGAAATTAGATGGGAGCTTTTCAAGTGCTCGTTTGTTGGAAATATTTTACTAGATCAGATCGATGCACCATCTGTATACTGGAACCAGTTAAAATAAAGGCAACCAGTATAAAGCTAAATTCAGTTGACACTATACAATATGTGGTACAACCATGAATAACATTTTGGTAGGGCCTCATAAATATATCCCGTGGCTTTCGAATAATGTTCGATCTCTAAAAATACCCCAAAAATGGCAAATGTTAACGATTTAGGGTCGGGTGTATCTTATTTTTATTTAGGCGTACTTACGGGAGTTTAATGGCATATAGGCGTTAACTTAGGCACTGATGGATCTCCCATCTCCAAGAGCTCGAACAGCCAACTTTGGCCCTTAATATTAAATATTGTAGGTTATCCTGAGGCTTTTGTAATTTCCTGTTTTCATGGAAGAGAAATATAATACGTAGCTACAAAAATAGTTCCATCAAAAACAAAAAAATCTGAAATAGTTATACTTGGACTCTTGATAACTGTCAGATTTTACCGTTCCCTTTAGTGAACCATGTTTTTTGATATTAAACGACAAATCCGTAATTTTGATAATAATGAGTGATTAACAATGTTACCTATATCGGGTATGAACGACGGTTAGGAAGTAACAATAAATGTAGCACCTGTTTGAGAATCCTATAAAGAAAAGAACACAAATTATCGGTTGACAATAAAATGCAATTGCTTACTTTTTAATTAATTAATTAAGGTTTTAAAAAATAATAAATTAATGAAAATATATAATATACGAGACTTACGTGTATATGGTAGTAAATGAGTATAAAGTCAATAAATACAGGGGTCAGAGCTAGTCATTACGCCAAAAAAAAACGCTTTTTTGAGACTTTTTTTTTTTTTTGATGATTCATTATAATATTTACTGATAAATATTTTCCATATAAATGAAGAAGATACAATAAAATTTGTATAGCAAAATAGTAATAAATAAGCAAGATACAGCCAATCTGCGAGGGGTTCAGAAACAAAAAGGCGATTTGCGGTGATCACTGCTGCTCATCATTAGATCATCTGAAATTAAAATGTTGAAGGGGATCATTAGTATATCATATTATGCTCCGGTTGAACGAAGGGTTTCCAAAAGTTTTGATTTTTTACAAAATGGCATATATTCAAAGTCAAAAAAATTTTTTCGACCATAATTTTATTCATATTTGCGGCTATAAAATAAAAAATATTCGTCGCAGAAAAAGTTCCTCAATTATGTATAGAATAAGTGATAAAAATTTTGTATAGTAATTGGTAAAGCTGTTACGGAGTTAGAGTTAACCCGGACTTTGCAAACGTGATTTAGTAAAAAAACGCTTTTCAAGTTTTAAATACGATTTGCATGTAAATACAAAATGTATTTTTGGACTTACACTGAATCATCTGTTCCAGGAATTGTAACGGGTTGAAGTACATTTGTACCCGTTGTACATAAAGATATCAATGAACTGGAAAACTACTGACATCTTTCCTCCAGCTCAGTTCGGAGAGGTACATTATTAGTCGTGGGTGTTTTGTTTTCCATTGCTCCGCAATTGGACTGCAATCCCTCACCACTACTTACCCTATCATAGTTCACACAATTGAAACGGATTAAGCGCTTATTTTCTCATAAACGAATAATAATAATAATAATTAACGAAATGTGTTGATTTCTTAGGTATTTAAATGTACTGTATAATTCATTATAAAATTGAAATCTGTACAAAATACCAATACATAATTGGTGATATACAAAAAAAATTCAAATAAAATTTAATTTAGATTTTTAACTGATAATTGATGTTATACTGTACAAGAAAGCAAAAATTAAGTACGCGTACTGTACTATCCCTTAACCTTAACCTAGTACTTAAAATTATTAATTACAAAATTCAATAAAAAAAATAATAAAAAAAATGTTACCTTAATTAATTAATTATTATACAAAAATATAGCTTGAATGGTCTATAATATACTCAACGTTTTATTGAGGTACACTGGTGATAATTATCCATATGTTACAAAACATCCGTATATGATATAGGTTTTCAATTTCAAATTAAACTTTTTCCAAAGTAAAATAAACTGTTCCTAGACCGAATGAAACCTTTTCTAAAATAAAACAAACTTTTTCAATTTCAAATAAAACCAAGTACAAAAAAAAGTACAAAGAAACGTAATTTCACTACTTAAAAAAAAATAATAATTTTAACGGTGGTTTTCTATCAATTATAGCCGTTGCATTATCATAAAGTTAACCTGAAATTTTATTGACTTTAACTTTATAGGATCGATAACCTTGACATTGATTCCTTGAACTGATTTCGAGGTAGTTCTTCGCCATAAATACGAACTTAAACAAATTTCGTCAATAAAATAGTATATTGTATAATTAGGAGGAAAAGTACTGCATTCCCGGACAATAGTGGAAATTGGCAGACGAGGCGATAGCCGAGTCCGGCAACCACGGGAGTCCGGAAATGCACTTTTCCTCCGAATTGTGCATACTATTTTTTCTCCGATCGGACTTTAAAACGAATATAAACCCAAAATAATTTTTAGTATTATTCATTAATTGCGTACATCACGCCAGAAATCCCATTTTAGAAAACCCACGTTTTCTATATATAATTCGCACCATTGGGATTGTGCAATTTTGTGCCTGTGATTAGAAAATTTGTGCATAGCCTACTTTAGGAAACAGAGTGGGATTTCCCACGTGATTATCACACCAGAAATCCCATATATACCGTTTACGTAATAAAACATATTTTTCAGTTAACAATGATTGTGCAAAATTGTACGTTACAAAACTTACCTAAAAAAAAGTTTATATTGGCCAGAATCGGCCATAGAACATCCACAATTTATCAAAATTGCGATTTTTCAAAGAGGTTGTATGGGTGATTTCCAGAAATCCCACCTTTTATTACAATTTGAATTAAAACATAGCATAGTCAATATTTTGGCCAAGATTCACGTTTGTGCATATTATACTTTAGCCAGAATCGGCCATAGAACATCCACAATTTATCAAAATTGCGATTTTTCAAGAGGTTATATGGGTGATTTCCAGAAATCCCACCTTTTATTAGAATTTGAATTAAAACATAGAATAGTCAATATTCTGGAAAATATTCACGTTTGTGCATATTATACTTTAGCCAGAATCGGCCATAGAACATCCACAATTTATCAAAATCGCGATTTTTCAAAGAGGTTGTATGGGTGATTTCCAGAAATCCCACCTTTTATTATCATTTGAATTAAAACATAGTATAGTCAATATTGTGGTCAAGATTCACGTTTGTGCATATTATACTTTAGCCAGAATCGGCCATAGAACATCCACAATTTATCAAAATTGCGGTTTTTCAAAGAGGTTGTATGGGTGATTTCCAGAAATCGGACCTTTTATTACAATTTGAATTAAAACATAGCATAGTCAATATTTTGGCCAAGATTCACGTTTGTGCATATTATACTTTAGCCAGAATCGGCCATAGAACATCCACAATTTATCAAAATTGCGATTTTTCAAGAGGTTATATGGGTGATTTCCAGAAATCCCACCTTTTATTAGAATTTGAATTAAAACATAGAATAGTCAATATTCTGGCCAAGATTCACGTTTGTGCATATTATACTTTAGCCAGAATCGGCCATAGAATATCCACAATTTATCAAAATTGCGGTTTTGCAAAGATGTTATATGGGTGATTTCCAGAAATCCCACCTTTTATTAACATTTGAGTTGAAACATAGCATATGTAATATTTTGGCCAAGATTCACGTTTGTGCATATTATACTTTAGCCAGAATCGGCCATAGAACATCCACAATTTATCAAAATTGCGATTTTTCAAAGAGGTTGTATGGGTGATTTCCAGAAATCCCACCTTTTATTAGCATTTGAATTAAAACATAGTATAGTCAATATTGTGGCCAATATTCACGTTTGTGCATATTATACTTTAGCCAGAATCGGCCATAGAATAACCACAATTTATCAAAATTGCGGTTTTTCAAAGAGGTTGTATGGGTGATTTCCAGAAATCCCACCTTTTATTAACATTTGAATTAAAACATAGCATATGTAATATTTTGGCCAAGATTCACGTTTGTGCATATTATACTTTAGCCAGAATCGGCCATAGAACATCCACAATTTATCAAAATCGCGATTTTTCAAAGAGGTTGTATGGGTGATTTCCAGAAATCCCACCTTTTATTAGCATTTGAATTAAAACATAGCGTAGTTAATATTCTGGCCAAATTTCACGTTTGTGCATATTATACTTTAGCCAGAATCGGCCATAGAACATCCACAATTTATCAAAATTGCGATTTTTCAAAGATGTTGTATGGGTGATTTCCAGAAATCCCACCTTTTATTAACATTTGAGTTGAAACATAGCATATGTAATATTTTGGCCAATATTCACGTTTGTGCATATTATACTTTAGCCAGAATCGGCCATAGAACATCCACAATTTATCAAAATTGCGATTTTTCAAAGAGGTTGTATGGGTGATTTCCAGAAATCCCACCTTTTATTAGCATTTGAATTAAAACATAGCGTAGTTAATATTCTGGCCAAATTTCACGTTTGTGCATATTATACTTTAGCCAGAATCGGCCATAGAACATCCACAATTTATCAAAATTGCGATTTTTCAAGGAGGTTGTATTGGTGATTTCCAGAAATCCCACCTTTTATTAGCATTTGAATTAAAACATAGTATAGTCAATATTGTGGCCAAGATTCTCGTTTGTGCATATTATACTTTAGCCAGAATCGGCCATAGAACATCCACAATTTATCAAAATCGCGATTTTTCAAAGAGGTTGTATGGGTGATTTCCAGAAATCCCACCTTTTATTAGCATTTGAATTAAAACATAGTATAGTCAATATTGTGGTCAAGATTCACGTTTGTGCATATTATACTTTAGCCAGAATCGGCCATAGAACATCCACAATTTATCAAAATTGCGGTTTTTCAAAGAGGTTGTATGTGTGATTTCCAGAAATCGGACCTTTTATTAGCATTTGAATTAAAACATAGCGTAGTTAATATTCTGGCCAAATTTCACGTTTGTGCATATTATACTTTAGCCAGAATCGGCCATAGAACATCCACAATTTATCAAAATTGCGATTTTTCAAAGATGTTGTATGGGTGATTTCCAGAAATCCCACCTTTTATTAGCATTTGAATTAAAACATAGTATAGTCAATATTGTGGCCAAGATTCTCGTTTGTGCATATTATACTTTAGCCAGAATCGGCCATAGAACATCCACAATTTATCAAAATCGCGATTTTTCAAAGAGGTTATATGGGTGATTTCCAGAAATCCCACCTTTTATTAACATTTGAGTTGAAACATAGCATATGTAATATTTTGGCCAATATTCACGTTTGTGCATATTATACTTTAGCCAGAATCGGCCATAGAATATCCACAATTTATCAAAATCGCGATTTTTCAAAGAGGTTGTATGGGTGATTTCCAGAAATCCCACCTTTTATTAGCATTTGAATTAAAACATAGCATATGTAATATTTTGGCCAAGATTCACGTTTGTGCATATTATACTTTAGCCAGAATCGGCCATAGAACATCCACAATTTATCAAAATCGCGATTTTTCAAAGAGGTTATATGGGTGATTTCCAGAAATCCCACCTTTTATTAACATTTGAGTTGAAACATAGCATATGTAATATTTTGGCCAAGATTCACGTTTGTGCATATTATACTTTAGCCAGAATCGGCCATAGAACATCCACAATTTATTAAAATCGCGATTTTTCAAAGATGTTGTATGTGTGATTTCCAGAAATCCCACCTTTTATTAACATTTGAGTTGAAACATAGCATATGTAATATTTTGGCCAATATTCACGTTTGTGCATATTATACTTTAGCCAGAATCGGCCATAGAATATCCACAATTTATCAAAATCGCGATTTTTCAAAGAGGTTGTATGGGTGATTTCCAGAAATCCCACCTTTTATTAGCATTTGAATTAAAACATAGTATAGTCAATATTGGCCAAGATTCACGTTTGTGCATATTATACTTTAGCCAGAATCGGCCATAGAACATCCACAATTTATCAAAATTGCGATTTTTCATAGAGGTTGTATGGGGGATTTCCAGAAATCCCAATTTTTATTAACATTTGAGTTGAAACATAGCATATGTAATATTTTGGCCAAGATTCACGTTTGTGCATATTATACTTTAGCCAGAATCGGCCATAGAATATCCACAATTTATCAAAATTGCGGTTTTTCAAAGAGGTTGTATGGGTGATTTCCAGAAATCCCACCTTTTATTAACATTTGAGTTGAAACATAGCATATGTAATATTTTGGCCAAGATTCACGTTTGTGCATATTATACTTTAGCCAGAATCGGCCATAGAACATCCACAATTTATCAAAATTGCGATTTTTCAAAGAGGTTGTATGGGTGATTTCCAGAAATCCCACCTTTTATTAGCATTTGAATTAAAACATAGTATAGTCAATATTGTGGCCAATATTCACGTTTGTGCATATTATACTTTAGCCAGAATCGGCCATAGAATAACCACAATTTATCAAAATTGCGGTTTTTCAAAGAGGTTGTATGGGTGATTTCCAGAAATCCCACCTTTTATTAACATTTGAATTAAAACATAGCATATGTAATATTTTGGCCAAGATTCACGTTTGTGCATATTATACTTTAGCCAGAATCGGCCATAGAACATCCACAATTTATCAAAATTGCGATTTTTCAAAGAGGTTGTATGGGTGATTTCCAGAAATCCCACCTTTTATTAGCATTTGAATTAAAACATAGCGTAGTTAATATTCTGGCCAAATTTCACGTTTGTGCATATTATACTTTAGCCAGAATCGGCCATAGAACATCCACAATTTATCAAAATTGCGATTTTTCAAAGATGTTGTATGGGTGATTTCCAGAAATCCCACCTTTTATTAGCATTTGAATTAAAACATAGTATAGTCAATATTGTGGTCAAGATTCTCGTTTGTGCATATTATACTTTAGCCAGAATCGGCCATAGAACATCCACAATTTATCAAAATCGCGATTTTTCAAAGAGGTTATATGGGTGATTTCCAGAAATCCCACCTTTTATTAACATTTGAGTTGAAACATAGCATATGTAATATTTTGGCCAATATTCACGTTTGTACATATTATACTTTAGCCAGCATCGGCCATAGAACATCCACAATTTATCAAAATCGCGATTTTTCAAAGAGGTTATATGGGTGATTTCCAGAAATCCCACCTTTTATTAACATTTGAGTTGAAACATAGCATATGTAATATTTTGGCCAATATTCACGTTTGTGCATATTATACTTTAGCCAGCATCGGCCATAGAACATCCACAATTTATCAAAATTGCGGTTTTTCAAAGAGGTTGTATGGGTGATTTCCAGAAATCCCACCTTTTATTAACATTTGAGTTGAAACATAGCATATGTAATATTTTGGCCAATATTCACGTTTGTGCATATTATACTTTAGCCAGCATCGGCCATAGAACATCCACAATTTATCAAAATCGCGATTTTTCAAATAGGTTATATGGGTGATTTCCAGAAATCCCACCTTTTATTAACATTTGAGTTGAAACATAGCATATGTAATATTTTGGCCAATATTCACGTTTGTGCATATTATACTTTAGCCAGCATCGGCCATAGAACATCCACAATTTATCAAAATTGCGGTTTTTCAAAGAGGTTGTGTGTGTGATTTCCAGAAATCCCACCTTTTATTAACATTTGAGTTGAAACATAGCATATGTAATATTTTGGCCAATATTCACGTTTGTGCATATTATACTTTAGCCAGAATCGGCCATAGAATATCCACAATTTATCAAAATCGCGATTTTTCAAAGAGGTTATATGGGTGATTTCCAGAAATCCCACCTTTTATTAACATTTGAGTTGAAACATAGCATATGTAATATTTTGGCCAATATTCACGTTTGTGCATATTATACTTTAGCCAGCATCGGCCATAGAACATCCACAATTTATCAAAATTGCGGTTTTTCAAAGAGGTTGTATGGGTGATTTCCAGAAATCCCACCTTTTATTAACATTTGAGTTGAAACATAGCATATGTAATATTTTGGCCAATATTCACGTTTGTGCATATTATACTTTAGCCAGCATCGGCCATAGAACATCCACAATTTATCAAAATCGCGATTTTTCAAAGAGGTTATATGGGTGATTTCCAGAAATCCCACCTTTTATTAACATTTGAGTTGAAACATAGCATATGTAATATTTTGGCCAATATTCACGTTTGTGCATATTATACTTTAGCCAGCATCGGCCATAGAACATCCACAATTTATCAAAATTGCGGTTTTTCAAAGAGGTTGTATGTGTGATTTCCAGAAATCCCACCTTTTATTAACATTTGAGTTGAAACATAGCATATGTAATATTTTGGCCAATATTCACGTTTGTGCATATTATACTTTAGCCAGAATCGGCCATAGAATATCCACAATTTATCAAAATCGCGATTTTTCAAAGAGGTTGTATGGGTGATTTCCAGAAATCCCACCTTTTATTAGCATTTGAATTAAAACATAGCATATGTAATATTTTGGCCAAGATTCACGTTTGTGCATATTATACTTTAGCCAGAATCGGCCATAGAACATCCACAATTTATCAAAATCGCGATTTTTCAAAGAGGTTATATGGGTGATTTCCAGAAATCCCACCTTTTATTAACATTTGAGTTGAAACATAGCATATGTAATATTTTGGCCAAGATTCACGTTTGTGCATATTATACTTTAGCCAGAATCGGCCATAGAACATCCACAATTTATTAAAATCGCGATTTTTCAAAGATGTTGTATGTGTGATTTCCAGAAATCCCACCTTTTATTAACATTTGAGTTGAAACATAGCATATGTAATATTTTGGCCAATATTCACGTTTGTGCATATTATACTTTAGCCAGAATCGGCCATAGAACATCCACAATTTATCAAAATTGCGGTTTTTCAAAGAGGTTGTATGGGGGATTTCCAGAAATCCCAATTTTTATTAACATTTGAGTTGAAACATAGCATATGTAATATTTTGGCCAAGATTCACGTTTGTGCATATTATACTTTAGCCAGAATCGGCCATAGAATATCCACAATTTATCAAAATTGCGGTTTTTCAAAGAGGTTGTATGGGTGATTTCCAGAAATCCCACCTTTTATTAGCATTTGAATTAAAACATAGTATAGTCAATATTGGCCAAGATTCACGTTTGTGCATATTATACTTTAGCCAGAATCGGCCATAGAACATCCACAATTTATCAAAATTGCGGTTTTTCAAAGAGGTTGTATGGGGGATTTCCAGAAATCCCAATTTTTATTAACATTTGAGTTGAAACATAGCATATGTAATATTTTGGCCAAGATTCACGTTTGTGCATATTATACTTTAGCCAGAATCGGCCATAGAATATCCACAATTTATCAAAATTGCGGTTTTTCAAAGAGGTTGTATGGGTGATTTCCAGAAATCCCACCTTTTATTAACATTTGAGTTGAAACATAGCATATGTAATATTTTGGCCAAGATTCACGTTTGTGCATATTATACTTTAGCCAGAATCGGCCATAGAACATCCACAATTTATCAAAATCGCGATTTTTCAAAGAGGTTGTATGGGTGATTTCCAGAAATCCCACCTTTTATTAGCATTTGAATTAAAACATAGTATAGTCAATATTGTGGCCAATATTCACGTTTGTGCATATTATACTTTAGCCAGAATCGGCCATAGAATAACCACAATTTATCAAAATTGCGGTTTTTCAAAGAGGTTGTATGGGTGATTTCCAGAAATCCCACCTTTTATTAACATTTGAGTTGAAACATAGCATATGTAATATTTTGGCCAAGATTCACGTTTGTGCATATTATACTTTAGCCAGAATCGGCCATAGAACATCCACAATTTATCAAAATTGCGATTTTTCAAAGAGGTTGTATGGGTGATTTCCAGAAATCCCACCTTTTATTAGCATTTGAATTAAAACATAGTATAGTCAATATTGTGGCCAATATTCACGTTTGTGCATATTATACTTTAGCCAGAATCGGCCATAGAATAACCACAATTTATCAAAATTGCGGTTTTTCAAAGAGGTTGTATGGGTGATTTCCAGAAATCCCACCTTTTATTAACATTTGAATTAAAGCATAGCATATGTAATATTTTGGCCAAGATTCACGTTTGTGCATATTATACTTTAGCCAGAATCGGCCATAGAACATCCACAATTTATCAAAATCGCGATTTTTCAAAGAGGTTATATGGGTGATTTCCAGAAATCCCACCTTTTATTAACATTTGAGTTGAAACATAGCATATGTAATATTTTGGCCAATATTCACGTTTGTGCATATTATACTTTAGCCAGAATCGGCCATAGAACATCCACAATTTATCAAAATTGCGATTTTTCAAAGAGGTTGTATGGGTGATTTCCAGAAATCCCACCTTTTATTAGCATTTGAATTAAAACATAGCGTAGTTAATATTCTGGCCAAATTTCACGTTTGTGCATATTATACTTTAGCCAGAATCGGCCATAGAACATCCACAATTTATCAAAATTGCGATTTTTCAAAGATGTTGTATGGGTGATTTCCAGAAATCCCACCTTTTATTAGCATTTGAATTAAAACATAGTATAGTCAATATTGTGGTCAAGATTCTCGTTTGTGCATATTATACTTTAGCCAGAATCGGCCATAGAACATCCACAATTTATCAAAATCGCGATTTTTCAAAGAGGTTATATGGGTGATTTCCAGAAATCCCACCTTTTATTAACATTTGAGTTGAAACATAGCATATGTAATATTTTGGCCAATATTCACGTTTGTGCATATTATACTTTAGCCAGCATCGGCCATAGAACATCCACAATTTATCAAAATCGCGATTTTTCAAAGAGGTTATATGGGTGATTTCCAGAAATCCCACCTTTTATTAACATTTGAGTTGAAACATAGCATATGTAATATTTTGGCCAATATTCACGTTTGTGCATATTATACTTTAGCCAGCATCGGCCATAGAACATCCACAATTTATCAAAATTGCGGTTTTTCAAAGAGGTTGTATGGGTGATTTCCAGAAATCCCACCTTTTATTAACATTTGAGTTGAAACATAGCATATGTAATATTTTGGCCAAGATTCACATTTGTGCATATTATACTTTAGCCAGAATCGGCCATAGAACATCCACAATTTATTAAAATCGCGATTTTTCAAAGATGTTGTATGTGTGATTTCCAGAAATCCCACCTTTTATTAGCATTTGAATTAAAACATAGTATAGTCAATATTGTGGCCAATATTCACGTTTGTGCATATTATACTTTAGCCAGCATCGGCCATAGAACATCCACAATTTATCAAAATCGCGATTTTTCAAAAAGGTTGTATGGGTGATTTCCAGAAATCCCACCTTTTATTAACATTTGAGTTGAAACATAGCATATGTAATATTTTGGCCAATATTCACGTTTGTGCATATTATACTTTAGCCAGCATCGGCCATAGAACATCCACAATTTATCAAAATCGCGATTTTTCAAAGAGGTTATATGGGTGATTTCCAGAAATCCCACCTTTTATTAACATTTGAGTTGAAACATAGCATATGTAATATTTTGGCCAATATTCACGTTTGTGCATATTATACTTTAGCCAGCATCGGCCATAGAACATCCACAATTTATCAAAATTGCGGTTTTTCAAAGAGGTTGTATGGGTGATTTCCAGAAATCCCACCTTTTATTAACATTTGAGTTGAAACATAGCATATGTAATATTTTGGCCAAGATTCACGTTTGTGCATATTATACTTTAGCCAGAATCGGCCATAGAACATCCACAATTTATTAAAATCGCGATTTTTCAAAGATGTTGTATGTGTGATTTCCAGAAATCCCACCTTTTATTAGCATTTGAATTAAAACATAGTATAGTCAATATTGTGGCCAATATTCACGTTTGTGCATATTATACTTTAGCCAGCATCGGCCATAGAACATCCACAATTTATCAAAATCGCGATTTTTCAAAGAGGTTGTATGGGTGATTTCCAGAAATCCCACCTTTTATTAACATTTGAGTTGAAACATAGCATATGTAATATTTTGGCCAATATTCACGTTTGTGCATATTATACTTTAGCCAGCATCGGCCATAGAACATCCACAATTTATCAAAATCGCGATTTTTCAAAGAGGTTATATGGGTGATTTCCAGAAATCCCACCTTTTATTAACATTTGAGTTGAAACATAGCATATGTAATATTTTGGCCAATATTCACATCTTTGAAAAATCGCGATTTTAATAAATTGTGGATGTTCTATGGCCGATTCTGGCTAAAGTATAATATGCACAAACGTGAATATTGGCCAAAATATTACATATGCTATGTTTCAACTCAAATGTTAATAAAAGGTGGGATTTCTGGAAATCACCCATACAACCTCTTTGAAAAATCGCGATTTTGATAAATTGTGGATGTTCTATGGCCGATGCTGGCTAAAGTATAATATGCACAAACGTGAATATTGGCCACAATATTGACTATACTATGTTTTAATTCAAATGCTAATAAAAGGTGGGATTTCTGGAAATCACACATACAACATCTTTGAAAAATCGCGATTTTAATAAATTGTGGATGTTCTATGGCCGATTCTGGCTAAAGTATAATATGCACAAATGTGAATCTTGGCCAAAATATTACATATGCTATGTTTCAACTCAAATGTTAATAAAAGGTGGGATTTCTGGAAATCACCCATACAACCTCTTTGAAAAACCGCAATTTTGATAAATTGTGGATGTTCTATGGCCGATGCTGGCTAAAGTATAATATGCACAAACGTGAATATTGGCCAAAATATTACATATGCTATGTTTCAACTCAAATGTTAATAAAAGGTGGGATTTCTGGAAATCACCCATATAACCTCTTTGAAAAATCGCGATTTTGATAAATTGTGGATGTTCTATGGCCGATGCTGGCTAAAGTATAATATGCACAAACGTGAATATTGGCCAAAATATTACATATGCTATGTTTCAACTCAAATGTTAATAAAAGGTGGGATTTCTGGAAATCACCCATATAACCTCTTTGAAAAATCGCGATTTTGATAAATTGTGGATGTTCTATGGCCGATGCTGGCTAAAGTATAATATGCACAAACGTGAATCTTGGCCAAAATATTACATATGCTATGTTTCAACTCAAATGTTAATAAAAGGTGGGATTTCTGGAAATCACCCATATAACCTCTTGAAAAATCGCAATTTTGATAAATTGTGGATGTTCTATGGCCGATTCTGGCTAAAGTATAATATGCACAAACGTGAATATTGGCCAGAATATTGGCCAGAATAATATAACCTCTTGAAAAATCGCAATTTTGATAAATTGTGGATGTTCTATGGCCAATGCTGGCTAAAGTATAATATGCACAAACGTGAATATTGGCCAAAATATTACATATGCTATGTTTCAACTCAAATGTTAATAAAAGGTGGGATTTCTGGAAATCACCCATATAACCTCTTTGAAAAATCGCGATTTTGATAAATTGTGGATGTTCTATGGCCGATGCTGGCTAAAGTATAATATGCACAAACGTGAATATTGGCCACAATATTGACTATACTATGTTTTAATTCAAATGCTAATAAAAGGTGGGATTTCTGGAAATCACCCATACAACCTCTTTGAAAAACCGCAATTTTGATAAATTGTGGATGTTCTATGGACGATTCTGGCTAAAGTATAATATGCACAAACGTGAATATTGGCCAAAATATTACATATGCTATGTTTCAACTCAAATGTTAATAAAAGGTGGGATTTCTGGAAATCACCCATATAACCTCTTTGAAAAATCGCGATTTTGATAAATTGTGGATGTTCTATGGCCGATTCTGGCTAAAGTATAATATGCACAAACGAGAATCTTGGCCACAATATTGACTATACTATGTTTTAATTCAAATGCTAATAAAAGGTGGGATTTCTGGAAATCACCCATACAACATCTTTGAAAAATCGCAATTTTGATAAATTGTGGATGTTCTATGGCCGATTCTGGCTAAAGTATAATATGCACAAACGTGAAATTTGGCCAGAATATTAACTACGCTATGTTTTAATTCAAATGCTAATAAAAGGTGGGATTTCTGGAAATCACCCATACAACCTCTTTGAAAAATCGCAATTTTGATAAATTGTGGATGTTTTATGGCCGATGCTGGCTAAAGTATAATATGCACAAACGTGAATCTTGGCCAAAATATTGACTATACTATGTTTTAATTCAAATTGTAATAAAAGGTCCGATTTCTGGAAATCACCCATACAACCTCTTTGAAAAATCGCAATTTTGATAAATTGTGGATGTTCTATGGCCGATTCTGGCTAAAGTATAATATGCACAAACGTAAATCTTGACCACAATATTGACTATACTATGTTTTAATTCAAATGCTAATAAAAGGTGGGATTTCTGGAAATCACCCATACAACCTCTTTGAAAAATCGCGATTTTGATAAATTGTGGATGTTCTATGGCCGATTCTGGCTAAAGTATAATATGCACAAACGTGAATATTGGCCAGAATATTGACTATTCTATGTTTTAATTCAAATTCTAATAAAAGGTGGGATTTCTGGAAATCACCCATATAACCTCTTGAAAAATCGCAATTTTGATAAATTGTGGATGTTCTATGGCCGATTCTGGCTAAAGTATAATATGCACAAACGTGAATATTGGCCAAAATATTACATATGCTATGTTTCAACTCAAATGTTAATAAAAGGTGGGATTTCTGGAAATTACCCATACAACCTCTTTGAAAAACCGCAATTTTGATAAATTGTGGATATTCTATGGCCGATTCTGGCTAAAGTATAATATGCACACACGAGAATCTTGGCCACAATATTGACTATACTATGTTTCAACTCAAATGTTAATAAAAGGTGGGATTTCTGGAAATCACCCATACAACCTCTTTGAAAAATCGCAATTTTGATAAATTGTGGATGTTCTATGGCCGATGCTGGCTAAAGTATAATATGCACAAACGTGAATATTAGCCACAATATTGACTATATTATGTTTTAATTCAAATGCTAATAAAAGGTGGGATTTCTGGAAATCACCCATACAACATCTTTGAAAAATCGCAATTTTGATAAATTGTGGATGTTCTATGGCCGATTCTGGCTAAAGTATAATATGCACAAACGTGAAATTTGGCCAGAATATTAACTACGCTATGTTTTAATTCAAATGCTAATAAAAGGTGGGATTTCTGGAAATCACCAATACAACCTCCTTGAAAAATCGCAATTTTGATAAATTGTGGATGTTCTATGGCCGATTCTGGCTAAAGTATAATATGCACAAACGTGAATATTGGCCACAATATTGACTATACTATGTTTTAATTCAAATGCTAATAAAACGTGGGATTTCTGGAAATCACACATACAACATCTTTGAAAAATCGCGATTTTAATAAATTGTGGATGTTCTATGGCCGATTCTGGCTAAAGTATAATATGCACAAACGTGAATCTTGGCCAAAATATTACATATGCTATGTTTCAACTCAAATGTTAATAAAAGGTGGGATTTCTGGAAATCACACATACAACATCTTTGAAAAATCGCGATTTTAATAAATTGTGGATGTTCTATGGCCGATTCTGGCTAAAGTATAATATGCACAAACGTGAATCTTGGCCAAAATATTACATATGCTATGTTTCAACTCAAATGTTAATAAAAGGTGGGATTTCTGGAAATCACCCATACAACCTCTTTGAAAAACCGCAATTTTGATAAATTGTGGATGTTCTATGGCCGATGCTGGCTAAAGTATAATATGCACAAACGTGAATATTGGCCAAAATATTACATATGCTATGTTTCAACTCAAATGTTAATAAAAGGTGGGATTTCTGGAAATCACCCATATAACCTCTTTGAAAAATCGCGATTTTGATAAATTGTGGATGTTCTATGGCCGATTCTGGCTAAAGTATAATATGCACAAACGTGAATCTTGACCACAATATTGACTATACTATGTTTTAATTCAAATGCTAATAAAAGGTGGGATTTCTGGAAATCACCCATACAACCTCTTTGAAAAATCGCGATTTTGATAAATTGTGGATGTTCTATGGCCGATTCTGGCTAAAGTATAATATGCACAAACGTGAATATTGGCCAGAATATTGACTATTCTATGTTTTAATTCAAATTCTAATAAAAGGTGGGATTTCTGGAAATCACCCATATAACCTCTTGAAAAATCGCAATTTTGATAAATTGTGGATGTTCTATGGCCGATTCTGGCTAAAGTATAATATGCACAAACGTGAATCTTGGCCAAAATATTGACTATGCTATGTTTTAATTCAAATTGTAATAAAAGGTGGGATTTCTGGAAATCACCCATACAACCTCTTTGAAAAACCACAATTTTGATAAATTGTGGATGTTCTATGGCCGATTCTGGCCAATATAAACTTTTTTTAAGGTAAGTTTAGTAACGCACAATTTTGCACAATCATTGTTAACTGAAAAATATGTTTTATTACGTAAACGGTTTATATGGGATTTCTGGTGTGATAATCACGTGGGAAATCCCACTCTGTTTCCTAAAGTAGGCTATGCACAAATTTTCTAATCACAGGCACAAAATTGCACAATCCCAATGGTGCGAATTATATATAGAAAACGTGGGTTTTCTAAAATGGGATTTCTGGCGTGATGTACGCCATTAATTATCATATTAAGAAATCAAAACAAAGTAAAAAATCGAAAATAACATAAAATTATTGCTTAGTTAGCCACGATATCATAAGACATAAATACATTTTGTTTTCTTTTTTTTTCAAAATTTGTCAAGTTTGTGTACCTATTTGATTTATAAAACACGTGTGAACGAAATTTAAGGGATATGGACAGTGAAAGCGAATTATCCTTATCTTGTACCCCGCCGGATATAGTGGAAGCAGCTAATTTAGCTAATTCAGCTTCATTGCAAAATACCAAAAATTACGTGTCTTCTTGAAAAGCAAATCCGACGGAAATCTAAAATATTAACTATGGAATATGTTCAACAATTCATGTTGGAAGCTTCAGATGATTCGTTCCTAGTTACTAAAGTAAGCATGTAGGTATTTAAAACGATTATTATTTATATTTACACATTAAATTCAAATATGTTTTCGCTTCTCGGATAAAATACAATTCACACTGCAATATTTTTTTGTATGAAATATTATGATTGTTTTTTGTAGGTTGCGTTAATTTTTGGAATCGGTGGTGCTTGTCGACGGGATGAACTAGCCCGGTTGGAAATTACTGACATTAATGATTTGGGATCTAAACTTTTAGTTAAAATCCCGTACAACAAGACAAATAAACCACGATCATTTATCGTAAACGAAACTTATTTAGAATATTACAGAAAATATATAGCTTCGCGTCCAAAAGATTTCAATTCTTTGCGTTTTTTTTAAATACACAAATGGTAAAGGTTTCAAACAAGCAGTTGGCATACATCGGTTTGGTAAAATGCCACAAATTGTTGCTACTTTTTTAAAATTGTCACCGTTCATGTGCGACAATTTTAGTTGATAATGGCGCAGATTTAACATGCTTAAAAAGATTTGGAGGATGGAAGTCATCGACTGTTGCTGAAGGGTACATCGATGAATCCATTATCAATAAAATTGAAGTTGCTCATAAGATTTCGGATACAACGGATAATGAAACAGCCGATGCAAATAATGTTAATGATTTTAATAGCAACATATCAACAATAATGCTGCGATGCGATACTACTAATCCACCAATGTTCAATAATTGTACTAATTGTACGATAACCGTTAATATTACAAATAAGTAAAATTAAACTCCTATACCTAACACATAATTAGTTTGGCATAGATTTATCAAATAAAAATTGATTATTATGTATACTGTTAAATTAAAATAAATAAATGCGTTTGACCTTATAAGTGTACTTTTATTTCTTCTAAACAATTAAAAATCCATACGGGAATATATTCCCGACCTAGGCCAGAAAAAATATTCTCGTACTATTATTACTTGTTGCTTAGCAACAAATACAACATACTGGAATCATGAGCGTTTCGTTTCGAAAAAACAACGGAAAGATATATTTTTTCCTACGATCGGAGAAAATAGTAGATTGTTCTACAAGTAAAGAAAAGTGATAGTTTTCCAGCGAGTGTAATTGTTCAATTCACGAGCGAGCGCTAGTGAGCGAGTGGATTAACAATTTAACGAGCATGGAAAACCACTTTTCTTACGTGTCGGACATGCTATTTTTTCGTGTATTTGATGACAAACCAGGTAAAAATAAAAAAGGTAGATTCAGTTTGGATCAAAGTATGTATGCATAGCGTGTACATAACAATCGCAGTAAGCAAATAAATAAAAGTCAAAAATCCAAAAAATCATTTGGAAAAAAAGCGTTTCTATGACTCTCTTTGCCATTAAGTACACGAAAAAAGTATTTTCTTGCCTTGAAAATTGGGAACATTTGGATGATCGAGCCATATTCTCTCGTTTAATCCTGCGTTCTGCATTCATTTACCTTGAGGAACTCAAAATATGTTTTTTAGTGTTATTTTTAGATTTTTATTCATTAGGACTTTAGGTGGTTAAATTAGGGTACCCTGTTGCTATACCGTTGTGTGGCCGACTGTAATTTAAAATTATTTATGACGATGTTTTTTTTCCTATGGTTATAATTACTCATACTGGTTTTCATGGCTTTTCAATGAAGAATTTGGTCCGTAGTATCATAAAACAAATTACTGCAATTTGAATATCATACGGTGCACCGATTAAGTAGTGACTTAAAATTATAATTATTAAATATTGGGAATATACACCAAAATTATTGGATATAATATTTTGTGATAAGAATTGCTTGTTACCCCCGAAATCTACATAATTGGTATGTATAGTGAAGGCAAATATTCAAATATTCTCTATTTAATGTTAACCATCGAAAATTCTAAACAGCTGAAGCGTCTGTTGGTATTAACGTCATATTACCACAACAAAACAATCCGAGTGCATCAACGGGGTTTTGTTGCAGTGCCTTTTTAGGCTATATCAATTAATTTGACATTGAACGTGATTATGTTCAATACTATTGCTTCCAAAATATCATTTTTGCTAAGTTAAACAACGGTGTTACCGCTATAGAACTCCAACGAAAGAACCCCGTACGGAACTTTCAGTAAAAGATTTCAGCGGAATATAAATAACGGACATAACGAGATTGTCTTCTAACATATTTGTTTCACCTGACGGAAACACGGATTGTTATAAATTTACAGCGTCCTACCTATGAAGAGGAAAATAGTTCTACCTAGTGTTGTAGTTGTAGTTCAATCTTATAAATTATTAAATTAAATTTATCTTAATTAACGAAATGGGCAAGCAAGTGTTGATTGGGGATTAACCCTTCCAAAACAGAGCTGGTACTATTTACTAGGAAATATAAAATTCCGGTGGTTAGCCCTCCTATCATAAACGGCAGCAGACTAGTTTTTGCTGACCGAGCGAGATTTCTGGGCATAATCTTTGATAGTAAGCTCAGCTGGAAACCTAACACTTTGGAAAGGGTGAATAAGGCTATTGTAGCCTTATACTCGTGTAGGAACGCTATAGGTAAGAGATGGGGCTTGAAACCGGAGCTGGTATACTGGCTCTATACCGCCGTGGTAAGACCTGTGCTAATGTACGGGGTGGGCATTTGGTGGCCAGCTCTAGATAAGGTAACATATAGAGGTATGATGGAGAAGGTACAAAGAACGGCCTGTATGCTTATAAGCGGGGCGCTTAGGACAACACCTTCACGCGCTTTAGAGGTTATGTTCCACCTTATTCCAATCGACCTTCATGGTAAACAGATGGCAGCCAACGTGGCTACGAGACTCTTGGCTGTCTCTCAGTGGAAGTGTCTTCAGGTGGGACACTCGACGATAGGTAGATTCGCTGGCGAAGAACTGGCGAATCTGGATTATATTACACCAACTTCGTGCTTCGATAAGGGTTTCCGTACCATCTTTCCCTCAAGGGAATCCTGGAGAAACGGATCAATACTGGAAAACAAGGCAATGCAATTTTTCACGGACGGCTCGAGGCTAGACGATAAGGTAGGAGCGCGAGTCTTCTGTGATAAACATAATGTTAATATTTCTGTTCGTCTCCCTGACTACTGCAGTGTGTACCAGGCTGAAGTGGTGGCGATCGGGGAAGTCATGACATGGTTGAAGCATAATGTGGTATCCGGGAGGGATATCGCAATTTATGTGGACAGTCAGGCAGCGATCAAGTCACTTGGGGCAGTTTGTCTGAAGTCGCGGGTGGCGCTGGATTGCCGATCATCTCTTAACGAGATGAGCGAGTATTTCAGCATCCAGATAATCTGGGTCCCAGGTCACTCGGACGTCACGGGGAACTGCAGGGCGGACGAACTAGCTAGGTACGGTATGACTCTCCAGATGCAGCCGGAAATGGTAGGTCTGGGGAGGCCTATTGCAGTGCTAAAATGGGCGCTCTGTAAAAAGGCAATCGCCTTGACAAATGAGAGGTGGATCAACACTCTCACGTGCAGGGTAGCAAAGCAGGTTTGGCCAAAATTGGACTTGCGGCGCTCCAAGGTACTAATATCCCTGGGAAGACAAGAAATAGGATGGGTCGTAGGGATAATGACAGGTCACTGCCTTTTTGGGGAGCATGCGAGAAGGCTAGGGATACAGACGAATGACTTTTGTAGAAGTTGCATGGACGAAGAGGAGGAGGAGACTTTGGAACACTTCCTATGCTCATGTCCGGCGTTATCATACAGAAGGCATAAGTATTTGGGTGTGTACGATATGGACAGCCTTTCGGAACTCGCGGACTGTGGAGTGCGAGATTTATTACGCTATATAAATAGCTCTGGTTGGTTTCAACGGGAGTAATGGGGAGATGGGATCCTGTGGTATCACAACCAGCCACTGCTGGCCTAAGTGTGCGATAGCAGCCACTTCAACCTAACTTAACCTAACCTAAGGATATCAATTTTTCTGATCATATGTGTTTTTAAAGTTATTTGTTTAATTATGATTGTGTGAGCCTTCGAGTTAATTCGGGGAAAACAAAACATATAGTTAATCGAACAGTTCCTACATGGTGAACGGAAAAAAACAAATGATAACAGTCTGTCGTTCAAAGCAAATAAAAAAATTGTCGCTTTCCACCACCTTACGCTAGTGGGGAGAACATTTTGTTTTAGGCTTATCTGCTTTATTGCCATGCAAAAGATATTTTAGATGATGATGCGGAAGAGAATGATACCCATTGCAGTGTTATAAAGCACAAGATCTATTGTAAACACTTTGTATTTAACAAAGGAGCTTGTGTCCCCAGAAAGCAGCGAGGGAATAAAATCATTAGTAGAATGTATACAGTAGGGATGAATGACCCTGAAAGGTTTTATTTGAGAATTCTCTTGCTACATGTGAGAGGAGCAAAATTATTTGAATATCTACAAACAGTGGATGGTGTACTATATGATACATTTCAAGATGCTTGCCGAGCAAGAAAGTTACTTGCTGGTGATACAGAGTGGGATAATGCTCTCACAGAAGCTGCAGAGATACAATCAGCAAGGGAAATAAGACTTGCATTTGCACTTATATGTGCATATGGAAAACCAGGAGACATTTTGAGTCTTTGGAATAAACATAAAGACTCTATGACTGATGACTTTGTGCGTCAGAAAAAAAGTGATCCTGAAACCCGAGCACTGCTTGACATTGAACTTATTGTTCGTCAAAGTTCAGTTGACTACGAAAAAACGGGATTGCCGAAAACAAAATCCATTAATGATACCGTTTGGAGACTGAACGAAAAAAGGTGAAGAATATGTATCAAAGCTCAATTGTGAACAAAAATATATTTATGACATGGTGATACAAACCATTAATCATCCTGACGAACCACAACGGATTTTTTTTATAGATGGACCAGGGGGAACTGGAAACACCTATTTATATAACACTTTATTAAGTGTTTTAAGAGAAAAAGGATACATTGCACTCCCGGTCGCTCCCACCAAAATTGCTGGAACTCTTTTGGAGGAATTAACAACATACCACTCTAATTTAAGCTACCTGTGCCATTATTAGACACAAGCTCAACTTCTATTCGAATGAAAACTGATGAGGCAAAAAGGATTAGAACAGCCAAACTTATTGTTTGGGATGAGGTTGCAATGACATCTGGCCAAGCATTGAAAGCAGTTGATAGACTTCTTAAAGAAATTTTCAGTAATGTAAATACAGTGCCAATGCAGTTTCCAATACGCGTAGCCTTTGTGATGACAATAAATAAATCTCAAGGACAAACCCTTGATAAAGTGGGATTGTATTTGACACAGCCCGTTTTCTCTCATGGACAATTGTATGTTGCTTTCTCCAAAGTGACATCTAAATCAAATATAAAAGTACAAGTACTTAATACAAAAGAACAGGGAAACCTTATAAAAGGAAGTGACAAGGTTTTAACCCGAAATGTTGTGTACAAAGAAATTCTTTAAAACACCAATTTACTTCCAAAAATACTAAAAAAAATCAAATCAAAGGCTTGCGATCACATATTATAAATTCTAAATTAAAAAAACATCATAATTGACGAGATCAACGTGATCGGGTGGAGGTGGGACAAGCCTAAAGGCTGACGATTCACATATAAAATTGAGTTTCTGTTCGTTTTCTGTATTACAGAGGTTTCTAGACCCGTTACATTGTGTGACGGGCACCCCAACTAGTAAATTATAATATTAAAAATTTGCAAACCATTGACGAATTTTCCTTCGCCAACTCGACGTGAAAAAATTAAATCGAAATTCTTTCATACAAAACCCGCCTTGTATATTATAATATAAGGCCAATAAATCTAACAAAACATCGGCGACAAAAATGTTCATCGACAAAAACCAGTCTGATAAATTTATTGAATATGTTTCAATTTCAAAAAAATCGTTCATTACACGTACGTTAAACGATCGTAATAGCATTGCCACACTGCGATTTAATAAATCGGATTTAGTGAATTTTTCGAGTTTAGCCGTAGTGTGGCAACCCTAATTTTTGCTAATCGCGTTTTGTTTCATAGAGTACTTGAACCAGTTTAGCCAAATCGAATTTATTAAACCGCAGTCTGGCAACGCTATTACAGAACTCGTTCAAAATTCGATAAACATCGAACTCGTACTGTAACAACTCATTTACCGCTCTTGCGACGTAAATAACTATTATAATTTCAAAACACACACACAAAATGAGATCATACCTTAAGTAAATTTACAACGTTACTATTTCTGTTGAACTTCAAGTTTTAAATTTGGTTTAGTTTCCTCTTGCAAATCGAAAACAACTATCGAGCTCCCAGTGGCATTTGGACTAATATGTGTAGGCTCCCTAAAGTCAGACTGTATTGATTCGGAATTCTCTGCTGATTGCGAATATTGCGATGACTTTACATTTTCAAAGCTTCCTTTGGCCCCCGACGCAAACGGAATTGCTATTTGTGATATATTATTATCCATCTTGTTCTTATTGTTGTTTTAATTTTTAATTATTTTTTACACGTTATGTATTAACAGAATAATTAACAATTTACTACTGACACAAATATACCGATTTCATTTTATATTTATATACAAAAAACTGTTTCGTTCACGTGAATTCATGAATCGTGCTTATCGTCTTAAACGAATTCTCATGGGCCAAATCGTTTTCTATTAGGTTATTTTTAATATATGTATAGTGGGTTTTTAAAGTTAACCTAGCTATTTTTGTAAAAGTGTATTTTATCTAAAACATCGTTTTTTTCATTCGCGTATATCAAAACGCCATTAGCTGAGGTGAGTAGGTGACAAGTTTGTATGTATAATAATAGATAATAGAATAAATGCTCGACGATACCGTTTTTGAGATCAATGCAAAATTTAAAATATTTTATTATCGCAAATCCATACAGTGAGAAACATATCATTATACACACTAGTGGGTCCTCCCCGGGATTTCCCGGGAATTTTGGTTAAAATCCCGGTATTTACGAAAAATCTCTTTTATATAGTAAAAATTTGCCAAAACATTCTAAAATTGAATCTACCCTATTAAAGTACACAAACCACAGTCTATGGTTGAAATTCTGTCTAAACTATGTGCATTGGATGGGTTTTCGAATGGGGTCTGGTGTATATAGGAGTGCATTTATAAGAGAAAGTTTATGTGCTCGTGGTTTTCAACTACCTACATAAATCAAAAACAGATGTGATGAAACTCATACATGATTACTACGAATCGGTAAAAATAGAAACGATTACAAAAACTAATTTATCGATGAATGAATCAGTTTCAAAAACCGACGTTATTTGAATGTGAATGTACATTATTCTAATGGTTCATATGACAATCTCGGTCTGATAAGAATTTATAAAAGTTGTACGACGGTCGTTTTAATAAATCTATTCCAGCGGAAGCTAATTACAATTTTCTGATCTGCTTAAACGAGGCTATAGCTGTGTAACAACAGATAGAGTGTCACTGATGCAAAAATTTGGCAAAGAATCATTAATCATAATTCATCAATTATGATTAAATCATGGAATTCAACTAGCAATTATTGACATTCTTTACAAGAACGTATCAAAACCCAAAATTAATATTGATGATGATGACGATCTATTTAATATCCTCTTCAGAGGAATAAGATGAAAATACTGAAGAAAACTACGAAGATGGATATAACCAAGACGATGAGCTAGGTTAAATTGCGATCAAAACTGATACTGTCATTGAAATGCGTAGAGATTTTAAAACAATTTTGAACAACAATCAGCTGTAAAAAACTGTATGCTACAAAAAAATTGGTAAGACCGAGCTTGGAAGGAACTAAATCTCATGCTCGATTCTCCAACGCGATGCAATAGTATATTATTCCGATGCTCGAACGATTTTTGTTGATGAAAAACAGTATCAAAAAGGCTTTAAAGGATCTACATAAGTTCACCGTTAAAGCTGGTAGAGGAGGAAATTGCTTCACGTTTTGAAACCAATGGAAATATCAGTTGAAGCTTTGAGCGAAAGAAATTGTAATCTAGTTACTTCTGAGGGAATTATTAAATTTTTGTTAAATTCACTATGTGAAATACCTGGACATTTGTCGAAGGACTTTTTGGAAGCTCTGAAAATCAGGTTATCGGAGAGGCGCTGCAAGGACCTTATTACGCTCGTGATGTTTCTACAGAACCCGGAAAATTTAAAACCACCAGCTGAGAAATATAATCATGGTAACTTTTTTTTTCAAAATCATCGATATCCTGCATCGCTAAATGTGCAAGTGGTTTAGTTAAAAAATATTTTCATGATCATGAAGAACAGACTAACAGAGTAACCAGAATCAACCGTCAGGCTCAATCGTCGAAACGGATTGTGATGTTGACAATGTTGCTGTTATTATTCCGTTCGAAAGCGCAACTTATATTTCCTCTTAAGTTGTCTCTGGCAAAGGCAATCACAGCTTCCCAAAGATACATGGAATTTAAAATCTGGTCAATCAAAATCAACTATAATAAAGGATATGAAACTGTATGAAGCTACCGGAACAATATCAAATACACTAAAACGTATTTGATCATTCTATTTACGTTTTATGTTTTTTAAAAACATGTTTTAAAAATCAAAATCTTTAATTTCGTTTTGTTTTTTTAAACTTTTTTGTTAATTTTATCGAAATTTATATTGGTTATTATTTATTAAAATTTATTGAAATAAAAATTGTCTGCGAAAAGTTTATGAATTTTGACTATGAATCCCGGGAACTCCTGGCCGACAGTGCAAATACAGCTTCATGAAATGGAAAAGTATCCCGACAAGGTATTTCGGTTCCACATCAATCGTCGACTACAAACAAAGACCATCGTCGAACCATTTGCACATCGTTATTAACTAAAATGCTCCAATCAGTAAATTTCTCCGAATCAACGAGCTATACCTTCATCTAAACCGGGTCAGACACTGAAAAAGGCCCTATTGTTCGTTTGGTTGAACTGTACTGAGCTACTCATTTTGAGCTACTGAAGCCGGGCGAAACAGTTACAGCTGATATTTATTGCCATCAGTTAGAACGTCTACGTTATGAATTAGTGATAAAACAGTTTGACTGGGAAGTTTTGCCTCATTCGCCATTTTCGCCCGACATCATGCCATCAGATTACCATTTATTTAGATCAATGGAACATTCCCTTAAAAATAAAAATTTCCGAAATGTGAACGATGTCCAAATATACCTTGAAACATATTTTCATTACAATCAATACATTTATACAGGAGAGGAATCGAAAATTTGCCGATGAGATGTTAAAAGGTTTTGGATAATGATGGTGAATATGTAATTGATTGAAAAATAATAAAGAAATATTTTGGCTCATATTTATGTTTTACTTTTAAATAATTGATTATGGTTACCCCATTTTAGTGAAAAATACTTTAAAAAATTTTCTACTTTCTCAATACACTAGTGGTGACGTTACTGCGATCAGTGTGGAGGTTGGCAGAGACAAATTTTGGCTGGTCTCAGCTTATATGGATCGGGAAAAGGAGATCCCGCCGGATAACCTGGGGGACCTGATCCGAGAAGCAAGGCAAAATAGGATTGGTGTGGTACTCGGATGTGATGCAAACGCGCATCACACAATTTGGGGGAGCACTGATATTAATGAAAGGGGTGAGTTATTTTTTGATATTTATTAAATACTAACCTTTCCGTCTGTAATGTTGGGCAAGAACCAACATTTATCGTTAGTAATCGGTAGGAGGTTCTAGATGTGACCCTCGCCTCGGATACTATTCTTCAGTTGATTAGGGGATGGAGAGTGGCGAAAGAGCACTCATTCTCTGATCATCAATATATAACATATATATAACCTTAACATTCACCCGGTTACCCAGAAGCCGTTCAGGAATCCTAGAAGGACAAACTGGGAGAAATATGGGGAGGTGTTGGAAGAACTATTGCCGGAGGTCCCCGGACTTCTGGAGACAGTGGAAGAATTGAATTGTAACACACACTGTAGGACAGCCTTTAATAAAGCAAAGAGCACGAGGCATGTTCGGGACTAGGACTCCTATAAGGAGGACCTAAGAAAGTACAAAAATGAATTGAAGAAGGTACAGAGGGGATCTTGGAGACTCTTCTATTGTAGAATGGAGGAAGTCTCTGACCGCCTTAGGAAGATTCTATCTACTAACCCAACTAGTCTTAGCTACTTAATTCGACAGCTTCAAGTGGAACTCATCGAGGAACACCTCCAATAAATATGGAGGGCATATTGGATAGGGAGCGGATCCGGTGGGCGCTGCTGGGATTTAATATAAGGCTTAAATTTTTAAATTTTTAATCGGCGGGTCCGGATCGGATTATACCAGCAGAGATCCAAAAGAGCTCGGCAGTCATCCTCCCCTGGCTAGAGGTTATCTTCAGGGGATGTCTGAAACTAGTCTATATTCCTAGGAATTGGACAGAGGGCAAAGTGGTCTTTATCCCCGGAAAGAGCTCACATGCTCATCCAAAGGACCTGAGGCATATAACTCTATCATCCTTTCTGCTGAAAACCCTGGAAAGGATGATAGACGTATTTATTCGATCAAGAATTGAACCCATAGGAATTGGGCAATGTCGCAGCATGCGTACTGTAAGGGAAAGTCGATGAACACAGCTCTGCACGATCTAGTACGCACGATTGAGAAATCAATTTACTTGCAAGAGTTTTGCATGGTAGCATTTCTCGATATTGAGGGTGCTTTTAATAATGTAAAAACGGAGGCGATCATGGAAGGATTGTCTTTTTTGAAGGTGGACTGCTCTATAAGTAGGTTAATAAATCAGATGCTGGTAAGCAGGACTATTACCTCGGAGCTGGGAGAGTCCAAGATTAGAAGACAGGTGGTTAGAGGAACCCCACAAGGAGGTGTAATGTCCCCCATTCTCTGGAGTGCAGTGATTAATGGATTGCTGCTGGAACTAGAGAGAGAGGGGATAGGGGTTGTAGCATATGCTGATGATGTAGCGATAGCTGTCTCAGGCAAATATCTAGATACGATTAGGGATGTTATGCAGAATTTACTCCTGATCATTACGAAATGGGCCAGCAAGTGTAGACTGGGGATCAACCCTTCCAAAACAGAGCTAGTACTATTTACTAGGAAATATAAAATTCCGGTAGTTAGCCCTCCTATCATAAACGGCAGTGGACTAGTTTTTGCTGACCGAGCAAGATTTCTGGGCATAATCTTTGATAGTAAGCTCAGCTGGAAGCCTAACACTTTGGAAAGGGTAAATAAGGCTAATGTAGCCTTATATTCGTGTAGGAACGCTATAAGTAAGAGATGGGGCTTGAAACCGGAGCTGGTACACTGGCTTTATACCGCCGTGGTAAGACCTGTGCTACTGTACGAGGTGGGCGTTTGGTGGCCAGCTCTGGATAAGGTAACATATAGAGGTATGATGGAGAAGGTGCAAAGAACGGTCTGTATGCTTATAAGCGGGCGCTTAGGACAACACCTACTCGCGCTTTAGAGGTTATGTTCCACCTTATTCCAATCGACTTTCATGGTAAACAGATGGCAGCCAACGTGGCTACGAGACTCTTGGCTGTCTCTCAGTGGAAGTGTCTTCAGGTGGGACACTCGACGATAGGTAGATTCGCTGGCGAAGAACTGGCGAATCTGGATTATATTACACCAACGTTGTGCTTCGATATAGGTTTCCGGACCATCTTTCTCTCAAAGGAATCCTCACGGACGGCTCGAAGCTAGACGATAAGGTAGGAGCGCGAGTCTTCTGTGATAAACTTAATGTTAATATTTATGTTCGTCTCCCTGACTACTGCAGCGTGTACCAGGCTGAAGTGGTGGCGATTGGTGAAGTCATGACATGGTTGAAGCATAATGTGATATCCGTGAGGGATATCGCAATTTATGTGGACAGTCAGGCAGCGGTCAAGTCACTTGGGGCAGTTTGTCTGAAGTCGCGGATGGCGCTGGATTGCCGATCATCTCTTAATTTGGGTCCCGGGTCACTCGGACGTTACGGGCAACTGCAGGGCGGACGAACTAGCTAGGTACGGTATGACTCTTCAGATGCAGCCGGAAATGGTAGGTCTGGGGAGGCCTATGGCAGTGCTAAAATGGGGGCTCAGTAAAAAGGCAACCGCCTTGGCAAATGAGAGGTGGATCAACACTCTCACGTGCAGGGTAGCAAAGCAGGTTTGGCCAAAACTGGACCTGCGGCGCTCCAAGGTATTAATATCTCTGGGAAGACAAGAAATAGGATGGGTCGTAGGGATAATGACAGGTCACTGCCTTTTTGGCGAGAAGGCTGGGGATACAGACGAATGACTTTTGTAGAAGTTGCATGGACGAAGAGGAGGAGGAGACTTTGGAACACTTGCTATGTTCATGTCCAGCGCTATCATACAAAAGGCATAAGTATTTGGCTGTGTACGGTATGGACAGCCTTTCGGAACTCGCGGACTGTGGAGTGCGAGATTTGTTACGCTATATAAGTGGCTCTGGTTGGTTTCAACGGGAGTAATGGGGAGATGGGATCCTGTGATATCACAACGGGCCACTGCTTTCCTAAGTGTGCGATAGCAACCAATCTAACCTAACCTAACCTAACCAACCCCTAATAATAGGTTGAATTATAGATCGAATTACACTGTACTTGATGTATTAAAAATCGGATTGTACAATTATTCGGATAGTTGACAGGTAAATTATGTTAATTTAGCTTAATCTGGAATAATTTTTTTTTTTTATAAACTTTGGTATTGACGATTGGAGCATCACAGATTCCAAGTAGCGGAATTTTTCTTTACTAAAACTATCTATCCATTGACGTTTAAAATTTTATTTCGTTACTGAAACAACCGCAATTCCATCTTTCAATTTTTCCTGTATGCAACACAAACTTCAAATGGATGGTTCATTTAAATAAAGAATGGTTTCCACGATGGCGAGGCGAAAAAATTAGTCAAACTAAAAAGAGAAAGTAAAAATTCACCAATAGCATGATAGAGACAAAATACAATTTTGACAGAAAAATTGGGACGTTGTAACCATTTACATGTACCGATATTGTATATATAGTGTAAATGGTTCCTTAAATGTATATAGGGTATTACTTGCAACCTGGCTTCGGTAAGTAAACTCCTGATCAAAATTAACTTCGTTCAGATTCATAGAATTCAAAAATGAGCAGTCGGGTTTTCCTGAGGAAGAGTTTGTTTTTGAAAAGAAAAAAAAAGAAGGGGAGTTTTTTTTTTGATTTTCCTGGTGGAAGGAAGTTTAACGCAAAAAAAAAAAAATATATTTAAAAGAAAATTAAAAATCTATTTTAATTCGGGATTTAATCATTAAATAAAGATAAATAACCATAAAAAAATTGTAAAAGAAGGAAAACCGATTTCCAGTATATTTTTTTTGTTAGTGATGCCATAGGCACCTTTCGATTGGCATTATTTGCATATGGTGTGATATCCAGGTCGGGATATCTATGTGTATATATATATATATATATACATATATCATATATATATGAGTATATAAACAATGATTATAAAAATCGAAATTATTGTATAAAATAAACGAATAATAAAAAAAAAAAAGAAAAACAAAAATATTTAAAACGATATATATATATATATCTATAACAATTTGTGGAAATCTAATCAAATTAGATTGTATAATTAGTGCATAGATAATTCAAATGTTAATAAATTTTATCAAAAGAAAAGGTGATATATTTTGGTGTTGTTATTGAATAACCATCTTTCTTGTTCCGGAACGTAAACAACAAAAAAAAAGTTTACCACATACCATCCTGGATTATATTTATAACTGGCTTCGAATCCTGATAATGCAGCGGTTTACTTGGATATATTGCGGAGTACCATAATGGGATATATATTACCTATTCCTGGCTACATGACCCTGTTGATGTTGCTATTCTGAATACCTGGTCTAAGTACATTGGAGTGTGCTAAGTATTATTAATTTAGCTTCGTGATCGTGTTGGGGGTATCTATAGAAGACTAACAACAAAAGTAAATATTTCTATAATTTTACTACATAACAAATTACATTTTTTTTTGCTGTAAATATTGTAAATAATCTTGTTTGTGTACATATATATATATATATATAGCTAAAGAATGAGCATGTGTATTACGGAGTAGTGTGTGGTTATTAGAGGTGTGGGTGTGTGGAGTCATCTAGATGACGGCTAGTTCCTCAATATGTAAGTAAAATATATTTTAATGTTGCCTTACCGAGCGTTTGTGATCCCACGACCAAACAATACCAATCCCTCGCCGAACTAGCTAGCCGGCACATTGATTAGGCTCGAGGCAGTAAGATAACATTATGGCGCCCAAACACATCGTGTAACTGGATAATTATTATTAAAATTTATATGGAATTTTTTTTTGTTGTGATTTGCTACCGGATTTCAATTATCTTATGGTGTTGAGAAACATTACTTCTCCAGATGGTGGATAGATTTTTTTAAATGATGTTTCAACTCATATTGTGTTGATGTTTGGAGGTACATCACAAAAATCTGAATTTATTTTGGGATATGAATTTCCATATGGCTAACTATTTTTCAAAATTATTTTTTTAAAAAATTTTTTTTGCTTTATTTGGTCATGGCATAGGTCCTGATTTTTATTCTTTTTGCTACTCCGATTTGGATTGACATGGTACTTAAGGATTTTGATCATTGACACTTGTGTCCGTTAAATGTAAGCAATAAAAGTTATTCGAGGTTAAACGGAGTTTCTTTTTACAACTTTTGCTTTGAATTAGTTTTCAAATTGATTTCAATATTTTTGGAACTCGGTTTCATTTCGAAATTGATTGATCTTCGACTATTTGTATTTTCATTTTAGTTTCTGATATTTATTTTTGGGGATTTGCGGTCGTCTGGTGGCTTCACACATGCACACACACACAATACCTATTGAATCGTTCATAGACGAAAATTTAAATTCTGTTCTTCTATAACATACGATTAAATATTTTATTTTTTTGGTCATTGTCATTATTATATTCATTATATTTGTTTTTTCGCGTTTGATTTCTTTTATGAATCTGATAGACTGGAGATATCGGAGTTTTCGCATTGGAGTCAGGTGTAAGGTATCAGTTAATATTTTTTTTTTGTTTTTTTTTGTTTTTTTGTTTTGTTTCTTTTAATAACCTGTAAAAATAATTAAGTAATTATTAATAAATATAATGGAGGGTCTCAATATTCATTGTTTAACACCCGATGAATTTTTGGTGGAATGTTTAGCGCGAGGTATTGAGGGTAGCCCTGTGGATAAATTAAAGAGACTTGAAAAATTAATCAGCGATGAAAACGAAAATCCCATCATTAAACCAGTTAAACCCCATAAATCGGCACGGAAAAATCCAGATAGGGAAATTCGAAAATGCCTATTAAAAATTGACGAGCATAAGGTTTGGTTTGTAGGGCAAAAGTCCGAAGAATCAAATACAGATAACTTCGCTATTGTTTTAAATAGATTAGTGCATATAATTCTGAGATTGGAACGTCTTTCTAGGTCTACGAGACGTTACAAACAAAATTGCATAGATGCGCTAATACAAGCTCAAGAATTACATAAACACATTAATACTTGTTCAAACGACAACAATTCTCTAAATGAATCGATTAATATAGTTAAAGAAAAGATTCATATTGTGATAGATGATTTATCTTCCTCAGAAGAAGATGTTTCGGATGTGGATTCGTTTAAGTCTTATCAAACCGTCAACACCTTACCAAAATTCAATAGAATAGTTGCAACTAATAGTACTGTGGGTAGCAGTGATGGTCATTTGGAGAATTTAGGTTCAGATAACCGTAATGCCGGAAATTTGCCTATTGCAAATAATCAATCACAGAGTGATAACATATTAAATGATTTAAATTATAATACGCAACAGTTAAATTTGTTATCCAATCCTGTCTCAAATGTTCGCTTCAGCCAAATTCCGCAAAATTTGCCAAATTTACAATCTGGTCACAATATGTCATCATATCCAATTCAAAATTCTATTTACCAATATCCAAAAGTTGCAAATCAACAAGCAAGGCCTTTATTTGCAAATCCTACACCGACGTCAATTTCATCTGGTGATAAAAAACACCAATTGTCAAAATGGAGAATTGAATTCGATGGTGCACCAGATGGCATACCAATAGAGAGGTTTTTATTTAAAGTAGAGCATCTTGCTCGTACCTATCAAGTCGCGGAAAGTATTGTACGGGATCAATTTAGCGTTTTCTTAAAAGGAACCGCTTCAAATTGGTATTGGTGCTATATAGAACGCAATCCCAATTCCACTTGGTTGCAACTAAAATTAGCAATCATCGAGCGATTTCAGGATAGACGCACGGACGACGACATTCGCAGAGTAATCGATTCTCGCAAACAAAAGTCAGGTGAATCGTTTATGGAGTTTTATAATGAAATTTTGGCGCTAACTCTCCGTTTTCGAACCCCAATTCCAGATTCAGATATACTTAGGATTCTTCGGTACAATATGAATGTCGGGCTTCAGAATCAGCTTGCTGATCAGGAAATCGAGTCAATTAGTGCTTTGGTAAGGAGATGTGTAGCACTGGAGGACATGTGGAAACGCCACAATTATATTCCGGACAAATATTGTAGACCACAGTACCATGTCAACGAGGTTGAAGTTTCTGTCGAGGTTCGGCACGATACAACTATGATTATTAACAAACGAAATTGTCAAAATTGTGTTTCGGACTATAATCCAAATTTATCTTGTAATAATTTCGGACCCCAAAATTACAATCCTTTGATACCATCTAATGTTGGTCAACATCAAAATTTTGGTCTGAGTAATCAAATTGATGCTTACGACCAAAATTCTAATCAAAATGCTAACTCGTCAAACAATTTTATTTGCTGGAATTGCCATGATATAGGGCATACATTTCCAAGATGCTCAAAACCCCTACGATTTTTTTGTCGTGGTTGTGGTAAAGATGGGTATACTAGGAATAGTTGTCCAAAATGTGGTACGTCGGGAAACGCCGATTCGAGGACTCAATCGACTGCCATGAACAATCCTCGGGACATACGGCAGCAGCAACAGGAACACCGTATAAAAATTCTGAACCATTCTCAGGCAAGACCAAATTAAATGTTTCGGTATCAAATAATTTTGACGTTCCAAATTCAAAAGACCATTCTAATTCTGATAATACACCTCTTGTTTCACATAAATTCAATAAACAACGTTCGAATAAAGCTAAATTTCGAGTTCGCAAATATTGGAACGAACGCAAACAGCTAAATTTTACAATTTCGGAAACTTTTATTTCAGAGGATCTAGACGATCGACCATACACCAATGTCGGTATCAATGGTGTACCCTATAAAGGATTATTGGATAGTGGTGCATCAATTACTGCGCTTGGTTATGGTTGTGAAAAATATCTGTTGGATCCTAACATTAAAATTCATGGTGTTTCTTCCGAAGTTAGAACAGCAGGTGGTCAAAAGCAACGTGTTCTTGGTTATTTCACAGGTTCTGTTTATTATAATGGTGAACAGAAATTATTGAACATTTATTTAATTCCTGGACTACGACAAATTCTCTATTTAGGCATTGATTTTTGGAAATTATTCAAAATTATTCCAAAATGTATTGCTGAGTTAGATAAAGATGATTCTGATTTCCACAATCTATCTCACGATCAACAACTTCGTCTAGATGCTGTTGTTGAACAATTTCCATCGTTCAACAAAAACGGTCTTGGCAAAACAACTGTAATCTCACATAATATCGACGTTCAAGGTGCCACGCCCATCAAACAACGATACTATCCTGTATCTCCTGCTGTGCAAGCTGACATATACTCTGAGATTGATCGGATGCTGTCCCTGGGAGTAATTGAAGAGTCTAGAAGTTCATGGAGTTCACCCGTGACATTGGTTCGGAAATCAAATGGCAAGGTTCGTCTTTGTTTAGATGCAAGGCGAGTGAACCAAGTAACGAAAAAGGATGCGTATCCGCTGCCTATAATCGACGGATTACTCAGCCGATTGGAGGAGACAAAGTGGATCTCAAGTCTCGACTTGAAAGATGCATTTTGGCAAATCCAGTTGGATGTGGAGTCTCGCGATAAGACAGCGTTTACGGTCCCTGGACGCCCTTTGTATCAATTCACAGTTATGCCATTTGGTCTCTGTAACGCGCCTCAAACTATGAGCCGGTTAATGGACCGGGTGATTCCCCATGAATTTCATGATTGCGTTTTCGTATATCTCGACGACCTTTTAATTGCCTCTAGGACATTTGAAGAGCATCTCAGATTGTTGTCACTTGTTGGCAAAAGGTTGCTTGATGCTGGTTTAACGGTAAACCTTGAAAAAAGCCACTTCCTCCTCAAGCGTATCAACTATCTTGGTTATGTGGTTGGGGACGGAACCCTCTCAACAAATCCGGATAAAGTTAAAGCCGTACACGATTATCCAATACCAACTACTCCTAAGAAACTTCGTCGTTTCTTAGGAATGGCGGGATGGTATCGGCGCTTTATTCCTTCGTTCGCATCTCTTGTTGCTCCTCTTACCGATCTCACCAAAAGGGCTTCGAAATTCGTGTGGTCTGCGAAAGCCCAGCAAGCTTTTGAGAGTGTCAAATTGGCACTTTCAGATGCTCCAGTGTTGGTGCATGCTAACTTCTCAAAACCGTTTGTGATTCAATGCGATGCTAGTACAACTGGTGTCGGAGGTGTGTTGTTGCAGGAAGGTGATGATGGTGACGAACATCCCATCGCGTACATGTCTCAGAAGCTGAACGCAGCACAGCGAAATTACTCCATTACTGAACTAGAGTGTTTTGCGGCTGTGCTAAGCGTAAAGAAGTTTCGAGCATATATCGAGGGATATTCTTTCACCATCATTACTGACCACGCAAGCCTTAAATGGCTTATGAGCCAGAAAGAGCTCACAGGCAGGCTAGCGCGTTGGAGCCTAAAACTTCAAGGTTTCGATTTTACCATACAGCATCGTAGTGGATCACAAAACGTCGTACCGGACGCACTTTCGAGAGTCTTTATGGAAGAGATTGTTTTAAACGAGTGTGGCTTTAATATCAATCTAGACTCAGTTTCTTTTAAATCTTCAGAATATTTAGAACTAATTTCTAAAATTCTTTCTCGTTCTGATTCTTTTCCAAATTTCAAAATATCTGATGGCAAAATTCTAGTCAATACATCTGCAAATAAAAATCTGTCATTTACCATGACTGACATTCCAAATTGGAAACTATACATTCCATATTCCTTGGTTTCATATATTATGGTACAGGCACACAACCCTCCTACGTCGGCTCATGTTGGTTCTGCAAAAATGCTTGATAGAATTCAGCGATATTTTTATTGGCCCAAAATGGCAACGGATGTAAGAAACTATGTCAGCGCGTGCGATAAATGTAAAGAAAATAAGGCAGTAAATTATTCCACCAGAACAGAGATGGGTGGGCAGAGATTGGTTGTGCGGCCGATGCAGCGCTTATTTGTAGATTTTTTGGGTCCTTACCCTAGATCAAAATTTGGAAATACTTACCTTTTTATCGTTTTGGATCATTATTCTAAATTCATATTCCTTAAACCATTTCGAAAAGCTTTGGCATCAGATATTGTTAAATTTTTGGAAAAAGAAATCTTTCTCACGTATTCCGTACCAGAATATATTGTTTCTGATAACGGTTCTCAATTCACTTCAAAAATCTTCCAGAGTTTTCTGTCTAAATTCAATGTTAAACATTCACCTGTACCGCGTTACTGTCCTCAAGCGAATGCATCGGAACGCGTAAATCGTTCCATACTTTCCGCTTTGAGATCTTACGTAGACGGCAACCATACTACTTGGGACCAATACATACCTGAAATTACATGCGCTCTTCGGAATGTAGTGCATGATTCGACGAAATACTCTCCTCATTTTTTAATGTTTGGCCAGCACATGATCACCAATGGAAAAGAGTATGAATTGTTAAAATTGTTAAATTTGGAAGATGAGGGAATTATTTCGGCTGAGTCAAAAGCAAACACTGCTAGTGTCTGTCAACGACTAGTGTTAAAACATTTAGAAGATGCGTACAAAAAATCATGCAATAGTTATAATCTAAGAAGTAAAAAGCGAATTTTAGACGTTGGGCAAGCGGTATTTGTTAGAAACTACACGCAAAGTAATGCTTTAGCTAAATTCTCCGCAAAGCTGGCACCTAAATTTGTCAAGTGTACAGTTCTTAAAAGACTAGGAAGTACCGCTTACGAACTAGTAATGGAAAACGGTAAAAATCTCGGAGTATATCATGTCAAGGATATACGATTCTAAATTTGTGTATAAATATTTTAACATGACTTTCAAATATATAATATATATCATACATTTTGTTGTTGTTGCCCGGCGTAATGAGACACTCAGGGTGTGTGGAACGTCCCCACGAATGTAACCATTTACATGTACCGATATTGTATATATAGTGTAAATGGTTCCTTAAATGTATATAGGGTATTACTTGCAACCTGGCTTCGGTAAGTAAACTCCTGATCAAAATTAACTTCGTTCAGATTCATAGAATTCAAAAATGAGCAGTCGGGTTTTCCTGAGGAAGAGTTTGTTTTTGAAAAGAAAAAAAAAGAAGGGGAGTTTTTTTTTTGATTTTCCTGGTGGAAGGAAGTTTAACGCAAAAAAAAAAAATATATTTAAAAGAAAATTAAAAATCTATTTTAATTCGGGATTTAATCATTAAATAAAGATAAATAACCATAAAAAAATTGTAAAAGAAGGAAAACCGATTTCCAGTATATTTTTTTTGTTAGTGATGCCATAGGCACCTTTCGATTGGCATTATTTGCATATGGTGTGATATCCAGGTCGGGATATCTATGTATATATATATATATATATATATATATGAGTATATAAACAATGATTATAAAAATCGAAATTATTGTATAAAATAAACGAATAATAAAAAAAAAAAAGAAAAACAAAAATATTTAAAACGATATATATATATATATCTATAACAATTTGTGGAAATCTAATCAAATTAGATTGTATAATTAGTGCATAGATAATTCAAATGTTAATAAATTTTATCAAAAGAAAAGGTGATATATTTTGGTGTTGTTATTGAATAACCATCTTTCTTGTTCCGGAACGTAAACAACAAAAAAAAAGTTTACCACATACCATCCTGGATTATATTTATAACTGGCTTCGAATCCTGATAATGCAGCGGTTTACTTGGATATATTGCGGAGTACCATAATGGGATATATATTACCTATTCCTGGCTACATGACCCTGTTGATGTTGCTATTCTGAATACCTGGTCTAAGTACATTGGAGTGTGCTAAGTATTATTAATTTAGCTTCGTGATCGTGTTGGGGGTATCTATAGAAGACTAACAACAAAAGTAAATATTTCTATAATTTTACTACATAACAAATTACATTTTTTTTTGCTGTAAATATTGTAAATAATCTTGTTTGTGTACATATATATATATATATATATATATATATATATATAGCTAAAGAATGAGCATGTGTATTACGGAGTAGTGTGTGGTTATTAGAGGTGTGGGTGTGTGGAGTCATCTAGATGACGGCTAGTTCCTCAATATGTAAGTAAAATATATTTTAATGTTGCCTTACCGAGCGTTTGTGATCCCACGACCAAACAATACCAATCCCTCGCCGAACTAGCTAGCCGGCACATTGATTAGGCTCGAGGCAGTAAGGTAACAACGTCCAGTTTTTAATATTTTAATTCAGCACTCCGAAATTAGATCCGAAAAAAAGATGCAATGGATCATCTTTTTTCGGATTAGCCGCTGATTTTCGGAATTCATAAGTCAATTTGAAGAAAATTTTCGGAATAAAATAAATTTCAAAATAGAACTGTTAATTTGGATTTTGTTTTGTAAAGACAATAATTAAATATAAAGCATTAATCCAGTAATAGATGTTAATAAAGTTAAAAAACGTTAATTAAATTATGAAATGTCTGAATAAAAATTCGGTGTAACGACTTGTTTCTGTTTCACTCACTCTCATGTTATTTTTTAGGCTTCTCAACTCAAGCAAAGCGCTAGAGCGAGAGAGATGCCTTATATCCCCGCTATTGATGTCTGTTAACAAGTATTAAGTCGAAAAGTACTTATCCGATTTTCATGAAACAAAGACAGACTTATAGACCAAGACCTTGATCAGATAAGAAAAAAATGGTATGGCTAAGATCTTTTGGTGGCCGGACTCCAAAGTTAAAGACGCTTAAAGATTTCCTTTGCAATACATTCACGCAAAAAAACAAAAAAAAAAAACAATGAAAGTTCATAATAGAACCAACATAATTATGTATAATAATAATACTTATGTGTGTTGTGTAAAAAATGGTTTACAGTTACTATAATGAACATAAAAATACCAATTTAGAACATAGCTAAAGTATTAAAACTTTTAAAACTTGTAATAAAGTCATATGGAATGCAAGATCTGACTTCAACAAATTTAAAAACAATCAATACACTTGTAATAAAATTTTCTCATATGTGATTTCGTTCATTAGACTCCCCTAATATTGAATATAACGGGACGCCTATAGTTTTTTTTTTTTTGCTTTCGTCATGTCGCCATGACGATTCATATGCGTGGTCAAAATACGATTTTTGTGTGAATGAAACTTGAAATTTTTACTTTAATTACAATTTTATGAAATACATTTTTTTAAATTTTGTATTTTAAACATTTTGAAACATAGTGAATTTACTAATGTTTACAAAATAAGTGTAAAAAATTCGAAAATATTTAAAATGATTGTGTACAAGTGTTACTTATAAATATAACAAATAAAAATAAAAATTTATAATAAACAAATAAAAATTTATTCACCGGTGAAATGTAATTCCTTTTTTCTCAATTTTTACTTTATATCTGGTATTTTGCGTACATCACGCCAGAAATCCCATTTTAGAAAACCCACGTTTTCTATATATAATTCGCACCATTGGGATTGTGCAATTTTGTGCCTGTGATTAGAAAATTTGTGCATAGCCTACTTTAGGAAACAGGGTGGGATTTCCCACGTGATTATCACACCAGAAATCCCATATATACCGTTTACGTAATAAAACATATTTTTCAGTTAACAATGATTGTGCAAAATTGTGCGTTACTAAACTTACCTTAAAAAAAATTTATATTGGCCAGAATCGGCCATAGAACATCCACAATTTATCAAAATTGTGGTTTTTCAAAGAGGTTGTATGGGTGATTTCCAGAAATCCCACCTTTTATTACAATTTGAATTAAAACATAGTATAGTCAATATTTTGGCCAAGATTCACGTTTGTGCATATTATACTTTAGCCAGAATCGGCCATAGAACATCCACAATTTATCAAAATTGCGATTTTTCAAGAGGTTATATGGGTGATTTCCAGAAATCCCACCTTTTATTAGAATTTGAATTAAAACATAGAATTGTCAATATTCTGGCCAATATTCTCGTTTGTGCATATTATACTTTAGCCAGAATCGGCCATAGAACATCCACAATTTATCAAAATCGCGATTTTTCAAAGAGGTTGTATGGGTGATTTCCAGAAATCCCACCTTTTATTAGCATTTGAATTAAAACATAGTATAGTCAATATTGTGGTCAAGATTCACGTTTGTGCATATTATACTTTAGCCAGAATCGGCCATAGAACATCCACAATTTATCAAAATTGCGGTTTTTCAAAGAGGTTGTATGGGTGATTTCCAGAAATCGGACCTTTTATTACAATTTGAATTAAAACATAGTATAGTCAATATTTTGGCCAAGATTCACGTTTGTGCATATTATACTTTAGCCAGCATCGGCCATAGAACATCCACAATTTATCAAAATTGCGATTTTTCAAAGAGGTTGTATGGGTGATTTCCAGAAATCCCACCTTTTATTAGCATTTGAATTAAAACATAGTATAGTCAATATTGTGGCCAAGATTCTCGTTTGTGCATATTATACTTTAGCCAGAATCGGCCATAGAACATCCACAATTTATCAAAATCGCGATTTTTCAAAGAGGTTATATTGGTGATTTCCAGAAATCCCACCTTTTATTAACATTTGAGTTGAAACATAGCATATGTAATATTTTGGCCAATATTCACGTTTGTGCATATTATACTTTAGCCAGAATCGGCCATAGAACATCCACAATTTATCAAAATTGCGGTTTTTCAAAAAGGTTGTATGGGTGATTTCCAGAAATCCCACCTTTTATTAACATTTGAGTTGAAACATAGCATATGTAATATTTTGGCCAATATTCACGTTTGTGCATATTATACTTTAGCCAGAATCGGCCATAGAACATCCACAATTTATCAAAATCGCGATTTTTCAAAGAGGTTGTATGGGTGATTTCCAGAAATCCCACATTTTATTAACATTGATTTGAAACATAGCATATGTAATATTTTGGCCAATATTCACGTTTGTGCATATTATACTTTAGCCAGAATCGGCCATAGAACATCCACAATTTATCAAAATCGCGATTTTTCAAAGAGGTTATATGGGTGATTTCCAGAAATCCCACCTTTTATTAACATTTGAATTAAAACATAGTATAGTCAATATTGTGGCCAAGATTCTCGTTTGTGCATATTATACTTTAGCCAGAATCGGCCATAGAACATCCACAATTTATCAAAATTGCGATTTTTCAAAGAGGTTGTATGGGTGATTTCCAGAAATCCCACCTTTTATTAGCATTTGAATTAAAACATAGTATAGTCAATATTGTGGCCAAGATTCTCGTTTGTGCATATTATACTTTAGCCAGAATCGGCCATAGAACATCCACAATTTATCAAAATCGCGATTTTTCAAAGAGGTTGTATTGGTGATTTCCAGAAATCCCACCTTTTATTAACATTTGAGTTGAAACATAGCATATGTAATATTTTGGCCAATATTCACGTTTGTGCATATTATACTTTAGCCAGAATCGGCCATAGAACATCCACAATTTATCAAAATTGCGGTTTTTCAAAAAGGTTGTATGGGTGATTTCCAGAAATCCCACCTTTTATTAACATTTGAGTTGAAACATAGCATATGTAATATTTTGGCCAATATTCACGTTTGTGCATATTATACTTTAGCCAGAATCGGCCATAGAACATCCACAATTTATCAAAATCGCGATTTTTCAAAGAGGTTGTATGGGTGATTTCCAGAAATCCCACCTTTTATTAACATTTGAGTTGAAACATAGCATATGTAATATTTTGGCCAATATTCACGTTTGTGCATATTATACTTTAGCCAGCATCGGCCATAGAACATCCACAATTTATCAAAATCGCGATTTTTATAAGTCGCGTGACGAGTTAGTCACTTATATTTTCTATGCCCATCGATAATTTCTATCACCTGAGCCTTTTTGGCAGAGGTCTTTAAAATGCTTCATAAGATCTGCTGATAATAATAAATCGAACAGGAGCTGTGGTCTTGCTAGAAAGCTATTCATGAGCAAAAGCCTAAATCTACTGTTTCTTCCAACTAATACTAAAGCTAACTAATGCTAAAGTATAATATGCACAAACGTGAATATTGGCCAAAATATTACATATGCTATGTTTCAACTCAAATGTTAATAAAAGGTGGGATTTCTGGAAATCACCCATACAACCTCTTTGAAAAATCGCAATTTTGATAAATTGTGGATGTTCTATGGCCGATTCTGGCTAAAGTATAATATGCACAAACGTGAATCTTGGCCAAAATATTACATATGCTATGTTTCAACTCAAATGTTAATAAAAGGTGGGATTTCTGGAAATCACCCATACAACCTCTTTGAAAAACCGCAATTTTGATAAATTGTGGATGTTCTATGGCCGATGCTGGCTAAAGTATAATATGCACAAACGTGAATATTGGCCAAAATATTACATATGCTATGTTTCAACTCAAATGTTAATAAAAGGTGGGATTTCTGGAAATCACCCATACAACCTCTATGAAAAATCGCGATTTTGATAAATTGTGGATGTTCTATGGCCGATTCTGGCTAAAGTATAATATGCACAAACGTGAATCTTGGCCAAAATATTACATATGCTATGTTTCAACTCAAATGTTAATAAAAGGTGGGATTTCTGGAAATCACCCATACAACCTCTTTGAAAAACCGCAATTTTGATAAATTGTGGATGTTCTATGGCCGATGCTGGCTAAAGTATAATATGCACAAACGTGAATATTGGCCAAAATATTACATATGCTATGTTTCAACTCAAATGTTAATAAAAGGTGGGATTTCTGGAAATCACCCATATAACCTCTTTGAAAAATCGCGATTTTGATAAATTGTGGATGTTCTATGGCCGATGCTGGCTAAAGTATAATATGCACAAACGTGAATCTTGGCCAAAATATTACATATGCTATGTTTCAACTCAAATGTTAATAAAAGGTGGGATTTCTGGAAATCACCCATACAACCTTTTTGAAAAATCGCGATTTTGATAAATTGTGGATGTTCTATGGCCGATGCTGGCTAAAGTATAATATGCACAAACGTGAATATTGGCCACAATATTGACTATACTATGTTTTAATTCAAATGCTAATAAAAGGTGGGATTTCTGGAAATCACCAATACAACATCTTTGAATTATCGCGATTTTAATAAATTGTGGATGTTCTATGGCCGATGCTGGCTAAAGTATAATATGCACAAACGTGAATCTTGGCCAAAATATTACATATGCTATGTTTCAACTCAAATGTTAATAAAAGGTGGGATTTCTGGAAATCACCCATACAACCTCTTTGAAAAATCGCGATTTTGATAAATTGTGGATGTTCTATGGCCGATTCTGGCTAAAGTATAATATGCACAAACGTGAATCTTGGCCAAAATATTGACTATACTATGTTTTAATTCAAATTGTAATAAAAGGTGGGATTTCTGGAAATCACCCATACAACCTCTATGAAAAATCGCGATTTTGATAAATTGTGGATGTTCTATGGCCGATTCTGGCTAAAGTATAATATGCACAAACGTGAATCTTGGCCAAAATATTACATATGCTATGTTTCAACTCAAATGTTAATAAAAGGTGGGATTTCTGGAAATCACCCATACAACCTCTTTGAAAAACCGCAATTTTGATAAATTGTGGATGTTCTATGGCCGATGCTGGCTAAAGTATAATATGCACAAACGTGAATATTGGCCAAAATATTACATATGCTATGTTTCAACTCAAATGTTAATAAAAGGTGGGATTTCTGGAAATCACCCATATAACCTCTTTGAAAAATCGCGATTTTGATAAATTGTGGATGTTCTATGGCCGATGCTGGCTAAAGTATAATATGCACAAACGTGAATCTTGGCCAAAATATTACATATGCTATGTTTCAACTCAAATGTTAATAAAAGGTGGGATTTCTGGAAATCACCCATACAACCTTTTTGAAAAATCGCGATTTTGATAAATTGTGGATGTTCTATGGCCGATGCTGGCTAAAGTATAATATGCACAAACGTGAATATTGGCCACAATATTGACTATACTATGTTTTAATTCAAATGCTAATAAAAGGTGGGATTTCTGGAAATCACCAATACAACATCTTTGAATTATCGCGATTTTAATAAATTGTGGATGTTCTATGGCCGATGCTGGCTAAAGTATAATATGCACAAACGTGAATATTGGCCACAATATTGACTATACTATGTTTTAATTCAAATGCTAATAAAAGGTGGGATTTCTGGAAATCACCCATACAACCTCTTTGAAAAATCGCGATTTTGATAAATTGTGGATGTTCTATGGCCGATTCTGGCTAAAGTATAATATGCACAAACGTGAATCTTGGCCAAAATATTGACTATACTATGTTTTAATTCAAATTGTAATAAAAGGTGGGATTTCTGGAAATCACCCATACAACCTCTATGAAAAATCGCGATTTTGATAAATTGTGGATGTTCTATGGCCGATTCTGGCTAAAGTATAATATGCACAAACGTGAATCTTGGCCAAAATATTACATATGCTATGTTTCAACTCAAATGTTAATAAAAGGTGGGATTTCTGGAAATCACCCATACAACCTCTTTGAAAAACCGCAATTTTGATAAATTGTGGATGTTCTATGGCCGATGCTGGCTAAAGTATAATATGCACAAACGTGAATATTGGCCAAAATATTACATATGCTATGTTTCAACTCAAATGTTAATAAAAGGTGGGATTTCTGGAAATCACCCATATAACCTCTTTGAAAAATCGCGATTTTGATAAATTGTGGATGTTCTATGGCCGATGCTGGCTAAAGTATAATATGCACAAACGTGAATATTGGCCACAATATTGACTATACTATGTTTTAATTCAAATGCTAATAAAAGGTGGGATTTCTGGAAATCACCCATACAACCTCTTTGAAAAATCGCGATTTTGATAAATTGTGGATGTTCTATGGCCGATTCTGGCTAAAGTATAATATGCACAAACGTGAATCTTGGCCAAAATATTGACTATACTATGTTTTAATTCAAATTGTAATAAAAGGTGGGATTTCTGGAAATCACCCATACAACCTCTATGAAAAATCGCGATTTTGATAAATTGTGGATGTTCTATGGCCGATTCTGGCTAAAGTATAATATGCACAAACGTGAATCTTGGCCAAAATATTACATATGCTATGTTTCAACTCAAATGTTAATAAAAGGTGGGATTTCTGGAAATCACCCATACAACCTCTTTGAAAAACCGCAATTTTGATAAATTGTGGATGTTCTATGGCCGATGCTGGCTAAAGTATAATATGCACAAACGTGAATATTGGCCAAAATATTACATATGCTATGTTTCAACTCAAATGTTAATAAAAGGTGGGATTTCTGGAAATCACCCATATAACCTCTTTGAAAAATCGCGATTTTGATAAATTGTGGATGTTCTATGGCCGATGCTGGCTAAAGTATAATATGCACAAACGTGAATCTTGGCCAAAATATTACATATGCTATGTTTCAACTCAAATGTTAATAAAAGGTGGGATTTCTGGAAATCACCCATACAACCTTTTTGAAAAATCGCGATTTTGATAAATTGTGGATGTTCTATGGCCGATGCTGGCTAAAGTATAATATGCACAAACGTGAATATTGGCCACAATATTGACTATACTATGTTTTAATTCAAATGCTAATAAAAGGTGGGATTTCTGGAAATCACCAATACAACATCTTTGAATTATCGCGATTTTAATAAATTGTGGATGTTCTATGGCCGATGCTGGCTAAAGTATAATATGCACAAACGTGAATCTTGGCCAAAATATTACATATGCTATGTTTCAACTCAAATGTTAATAAAAGGTGGGATTTCTGGAAATCACCCATACAACCTCTTTGAAAAATCGCGATTTTGATAAATTGTGGATGTTCTATGGCCGATTCTGGCTAAAGTATAATATGCACAAACGTGAATCTTGGCCAAAATATTGACTATACTATGTTTTAATTCAAATGCTAATAAAAGGTGGGATTTCTGGAAATCACCAATACAACATCTTTGAATTATCGCGATTTTAATAAATTGTGGATGTTCTATGGCCGATGCTGGCTAAAGTATAATATGCACAAACGTGAATCTTGGCCAAAATATTACATATGCTATGTTTCAACTCAAATGTTAATAAAAGGTGGGATTTCTGGAAATCACCCATACAACCTTTTTGAAAAATCGCGATTTTGATAAATTGTGGATGTTCTATGGCCGATGCTGGCTAAAGTATAATATGCACAAACGTGAATATTGGCCACAATATTGACTATACTATGTTTTAATTCAAATGCTAATAAAAGGTGGGATTTCTGGAAATCACCCATACAACCTCTTTGAAAAATCGCGATTTTGATAAATTGTGGATGTTCTATGGCCGATTCTGGCTAAAGTATAATATGCACAAACGTGAATCTTGGCCAAAATATTGACTATACTATGTTTTAATTCAAATTGTAATAAAAGGTGGGATTTCTGGAAATCACCCATACAACCTCTATGAAAAATCGCGATTTTGATAAATTGTGGATGTTCTATGGCCGATTCTGGCTAAAGTATAATATGCACAAACGTGAATCTTGGCCAAAATATTACATATGCTATGTTTCAACTCAAATGTTAATAAAAGGTGGGATTTCTGGAAATCACCCATACAACCTCTTTGAAAAACCGCAATTTTGATAAATTGTGGATGTTCTATGGCCGATGCTGGCTAAAGTATAATATGCACAAACGTGAATATTGGCCAAAATATTACATATGCTATGTTTCAACTCAAATGTTAATAAAAGGTGGGATTTCTGGAAATCACCCATATAACCTCTTTGAAAAATCGCGATTTTGATAAATTGTGGATGTTCTATGGCCGATGCTGGCTAAAGTATAATATGCACAAACGTGAATCTTGGCCAAAATATTACATATGCTATGTTTCAACTCAAATGTTAATAAAAGGTGGGATTTCTGGAAATCACCCATACAACCTTTTTGAAAAATCGCGATTTTGATAAATTGTGGATGTTCTATGGCCGATGCTGGCTAAAGTATAATATGCACAAACGTGAATATTGGCCACAATATTGACTATACTATGTTTTAATTCAAATGCTAATAAAAGGTGGGATTTCTGGAAATCACCAATACAACATCTTTGAATTATCGCGATTTTAATAAATTGTGGATGTTCTATGGCCGATGCTGGCTAAAGTATAATATGCACAAACGTGAATCTTGGCCAAAATATTACATATGCTATGTTTCAACTCAAATGTTAATAAAAGGTGGGATTTCTGGAAATCACCCATACAACCTCTTTGAAAAATCGCGATTTTGATAAATTGTGGATGTTCTATGGCCGATTCTGGCTAAAGTATAATATGCACAAACGTGAATCTTGGCCAAAATATTGACTATACTATGTTTTAATTCAAATTGTAATAAAAGGTGGGATTTCTGGAAATCACCCATACAACCTCTTTCAAAAACCACAATTTTGATAAATTGTGGATGTTCTATGGCCGATTCTGGCCAATATAAATTTTTTTTAAGGTAAGTTTAGTAACGCACAATTTTGCACAATCATTGTTAACTGAAAAATATGTTTTATTACGTAAACGGTATATATGGGATTTCTGGTGTGATAATCACGTGGGAAATCCCACCCTGTTTCCTAAAGTAGGCTATGCACAAATTTTCTAATCACAGGCACAAAATTGCACAATCCCAATGGTGCGAATTATATATAGAAAACGTGGGTTTTCTAAAATGGGATTTCTGGCGTGATGTACGCGGTATTTTTGCACTTATACACACAACGCTTATGAATGATTTTAACAAATAAATTTATTTTTTGAAAGTACACTTTAACTTTTTATTCAAGAAATGCCTTATAAACTTTAAAAAACAAAAACCTCGAATGACAAAATTTCTCTAACCAATATGGCGTTGGTAAATATAGAAAGAGAAAAAACAAAAAAACCGGCTTCATGAATATGCAATTTCGAAAAGGGCACATCTCGAAAATTTTGACAAAACCGTTTTTTCACGTTAATGTGATGGAAATATATCCCCGCACCTATTTTGTTTGAAATAAGCACATCTCTTGTATTAATACTGCTACCAGTGTTGATGTGTATGACAATAATTTCGAAAAGGTCACAACTCTTGGAAATGTGCCCTTTACGAATTTAATGCATTTTACTAATCGGCGAAGGCGATATATCTTCGTCTCTTGCTGGCGTGATTTTGATACATAAAAGTTTCGTAAAGTTTATACAGCACACTAGGTATAATATTATTGCAAATTCTTAATTAACTAAAAAACTGCTTATCAATTTTCAATTTTTTTTTACTTACAATTAAATATAAAAATTCATATTTAATCATAGTTAATTTCAAAATTCATTTCTATTCTTATTTGTATATGATTAAACCTAATATGTATTTTTATTGAATAGTATTGGTCGTGTGATCTTCTTTCCGAATCACTTCGCCAGCTCCTGGCATTTGTGAACGGTCATTTATTCCAAATTCGACAAATTTAAATCAAAAATTTCTTTTTCTGTTTGTGTTTCTCATTGTTAATAGACTGTTACTCGATTCCAAAAATGTTCGATCGAATTCAGATCAGGTGAGTGATCACGCGCCGTTGTAATTTGCTTAATTAATTCTGTCGTTTGCTCTGATTGAGGTATGGTTGGTCGTTGTTTTGCTAAAAATACAAGCCTACTGGGGACTTTAATTATCCGAACTGCAATGAAACATTCTTCTATCACCTCTAACGAATGAAGGTTTATAAATCTTAATTATTTAGAAGGCATCATTCACAAGCAGTTGCTCAAAATAGTTTGAAACACCCGAGCCGTTCCTTGTTTATCCAAACATAGTTTTGATGCCGAAAAGGAGGAAAAAGTACTATGAATTAACAACATAAAAGCTAATCTGTTTGGTTCTGCAGGTCGGCATTATAAATGATCTCAGCCCAATACAAACTTTCGCCCTAATATACGTGGTAGTGGTCTTTTTCTGGCATGGAACATGACAATTTATTGTCCGGAAAATGGAATAATTGCGGTTGTTTACATTCATATTATTAACTCAACTAATTCTTGGTTATACCGAAGAAGATAAACCACCACGCTTGTGTTTTCAGCAATATAGCGACCTAAAGAATACCTCGAGGTAGCAAAATATTAGTTTAACGATTATGAAATGGGGGTCGCGCAATGGCCAAGTCAGTCACCTAATCTGAATCCGATCGAACATTTTTAGAATCGAGTAAAAGTCTATTAACAATGAGAAACACAAAAATAAACAGAAATTTTGGAATTGAAATTTGTCGAATTTGGAATAAATGACCGTTCACAAATGCCAGGAGCACACGACCAATGTTATTCAACTAAAACGCATATTAGATCTAGTCATGCACAAATAAGAGTAGAAATGAATTTTGAAATTAACTGTGGTATTATTTTGAAAATCACTGTACGTTTATGTTTCAGGAATTTCGAAAAGGGCACATCTCTTATGTATAAGATATATAAAAAAATATATAGAATAAAGATTAACATTAAATATTTATATAATTTTCGATTACTTTTTGACCCTACATGTAACCTTAAAAAAAATAGTATAAATTTATTTACTACTTTAGAAAATAATTAGTTTTCTTCAATTCCTGAAAAATTTAATTTTTCAGACATGTGCCCTTTTCGAAATTGCATATTCAATTGTTTTTATGATTTTATATGGGGTTTTTGTTTTATCTTCTATCCTTTTGTTTATTATCTGTGGGTTTTTCATAGTCACTACTACGTCTCAACGTTGAGGTTTATAAGTACTTATGTATCTGCGTATCTGCAAAATGAGCAGGCTTTCTAAAGAGAATTTTAGCAGGTTTTGGTTGTGTTTATACCGCAAATACTACGGCTTGTATAAAAGCGTTTGTTTTTAATTTTAATCGTGTATTTGCTAAAAAATTATAAGTTAAATTTTAACACTTACGGGGTGTTTTTTTTTTATTCATTCGGAATATTCCGGACATTCCGAAATTGACGTAAATCGTTTTTTATTCATTCCATTCCTTCTATTCCTTTTTTAGTTCATTTTTTTATTTATTCGGAATATTCAGAATGCATTCTTTTTGTACTACATCGGAAGGTGGAATAAAAAGAATATCCATTTGACGTTTTATAATTACAGTTGCGGCAAAAATAATAGTAGTGCTACATCATAATTGCAATATATTCGAATTTTTCATACTTTTAAACAAAATTATGATATTATTTTCTTTTTATGTAATAAATAATGTAAATTTGGAAAACAACATTTTTTAAAAACTATGCTTTGTTTTCAGGCAGTTTGTATTGAATAATCTTGATTCATTCACTACTATTATTTTTGCCGCAGCTGTATGTGCGATGCTTACAATTCAAATGATTAAATTGAATTAAATCGTAGATATTATGGAAAATAAAATTATTAATTATGATAAAATTAATTATTTAATGTGTTAAATATGTAAATTTTTGAAAATATTTTTTTTTTATTACATGATACTTAAAAGTTTTAAATAGAGCTTGGCGGATACAAAAAATCACCGGTTATATTTTTTAAGATGTATCAATTAAAATTAATATTACATGATGTTAGGGTTGCCAGTTGTATACTTCTTTAGGAAGTACAGTACTACTTTTCTGGTTCCGATTTTAATATGTACTTATTTTCTGCAATTTGTAAGGAAGTACACAATTGTACTTCTTTTAGTTAATAAAAGTGCGATAAAGAATTAAAAGATTTTTTCGAAGTAATTTTCTGAATTGCTTTACAAAATGATAACGAATGTCTCTATTTCATTCAACAAAATATTTTTCTGTTGTAGTTTGAGCTTTAAATTTAAAAAAGGAAAGTATATAAATAGCTAGAATTGGCTTAGCGCCTTTAGTGAATTTTTCAAAATTTGTTAAAGTATTTCAAGTTCAAGATTAGCTAATCCTTTTTTATTTCAAGATTTGTGATTAACCGCGATTAATGAACAAATCTCTAAACATATTGAACATTCTCTATTTTTATTCAGTTTAGTGAAAGTTCAAATGGCGTCTGATGAGTTTTTTTTTTAGATTTTGGTATACAGCTTAGGGGACCAGGTGGAAAACGACTAAATCTGAATGAATTCTGAAACCAGTTTAATACACCAGAATAAACCAGAACAATGTTTAAGTTTCGAAATGATTAAAAAAAATTTATATATTAAATTGGTTTGGTGGCTCTGGTTACAAAACGTAGTGAAATCTATTCTAGAAAGTTTCAAGCCCGCTACCTTGATTCATTATTTGGATTGACAACTCATTCATTAATCAATAAATATGTTGGTTAAGTCAGTTACTAGATCATAATCGCACCAGTTCCATTTTGGGCAGGGATGGCGTTTCTTAAATCGAGCTTAGCCAGAGTTCAATAAATATTGCGAGGCACTACTAGTCCAGAAATACAAACCATACTAACACAAAAATTATATTTGCCAAAGAAAATTATTTTTTTTATTTATGTAAACTAATCAGGGCTTTACTACATTTTCAGCACCAAATGGAACGAGATTCTCATTGAATTTTAGTGAAATTTTATATCTGAATTGTTAAGCTTATTCTTTGAAGTAGTTCCTAATATAAAACCGAATTATTCACGCTGTAAATTTTTTTGGTTCATTCTTAAATAAAGTAGGAGCCAAATGCAAGAATTATTGCGGAACACCACTAGCGATATATTTTTACTTAAACAACCGAACTAGGTAGTACGTTTGTGGATGGGTTTTAATAGAATTTTGTGTCTGAACTTTGAGATATGAAATCGATTCTTTCAATAGTTCCTAATACGAAATTGATTAATTCCGGCTCTGGAAAATTCCTAGGACCATATCATCAATGACAGTTTGGGCGAAATCTTAACTCAAATATTATATGCGCCAAATTTAATTTTTTTTACTCTACTTCAACAAATCATAATTTCAAAAATTCAATCACATTTTATTTGTTGATGGATTTTGTGAAATTTTTTCTGAAACATTTTGTAAATTCGATAAATAGTTTCAATTATAAAACATTAGGTTGTGGTGGGAACAAATTTTTTAAAATGCAACATGACCCAACGGCAAGAATTATTTTGGAACACTGCTCATACCAATATTACTATGTTCGATGCAATAAATCAAAAATTAGATTTGCCAATTTTGGTTTTCCTTAAACAGCCAAACCAGACAATTTCCTCCACCTCCAGTAAACACACATTTTCACGTCATTTGAGATGGAGTACCCGCAGAAGTTTGAAAAATCAGAACATGTCTGGACCACGATGTCCGGACACTACATACCATATATACATATACATACCCCTCATACCGTTTTATTCCATAAATGTACTTCTTTTCCTAAAATTTTATCTGGCAACCCTAATTTTAACGTACAAATTATTTGCAACTTTAATTAATTATAATGAAGTTATTTATTTAATAAATTTAACATATGTTTCCTAATTTTAAAAATAAAATAAAAATTCGTGTTATGGAAAATGTATTCCATTATTCCAATCCGTTTTTTTATTATTTTACATACGGAATATTCCTAGGTCACGTGATCAGTATTCTATTCGTTCTGTTCCTTCTGTGGAATGAATAAAAAAAAACACCCTTAATAAAAAATTTGAATTTATAGTCTTAAATTAAAAATTATCAACGATAAATTGAAATTTTGTATTAAAACAATTTGCTGAAAAAGGAAAAATCGTTCTCGTCGCTCGTTCTCAATGTGTACCGGCCTTAATGGTTTATGTAGATATTATATATACGGCATTGTTGAGATGCCGGTAATGCGATTACATCCTGTAATGGGTTTCCTACTTTTTCTATTCCTTCCTCTTTTTAGTTTGACTAATTTTTACGCCTCGCCATCGTGGAAACCATGCTTAAGCCATTTTTCCATGAGAGGCGTTCACTTTTACTATCGTCAATTCTCTGAAGTCGGAAAATACTAATGCTTCTTGGATTTGTAAAATCAATTGTGGATTAACCTTTATAAATATACAGTAAATTAGCGATCACTACCATTTATGTAAATGCAAATAATTTGAAAGGTGATAATGACACGTTTACTACACTTACTGAATTATTTTCCTTGCAGAAATCAGTTGTTATCATTTGATTTGTAACTTGCTAAAAGAGCCAAACATTTAATTTAAAATCACAGACAATGATTAAGACAGTTGCAAATTAAAAATCATAAATAAAAACTGAAATTTTACTTTAAATTTTAACCCTTTATAGCATGTTATATACCAAATGGTGAATAGCATCCCTTCTAGCTAATCATTGCAAGCGAAATAATTCATTAAAAGTTAAATTTAACTATCGAACAACAAATTTATTTACCACTAGCTTAAACGAGTTAATAATCAGATGCACTTGATTACGTACCAAATTGGGACTTAGTATTTGCAGTTAGTACTGAATCACCCTGTATAAATAATATATTTATAAGTATGATGCATTTGTATTTATTGGTAAACAAAAATAATAATTTTTTATTCGCAAAATATTTTACAATTTCAAAACACACAGACTAAATGAGATCATACCTTTAAGTAAATTTAGCACGTTACTATTTCTGTTGAACTTCAAGTTTTAAATTTGGTTTAGTTTCCTCTTGCAAATCGAAAACAACTATTGATCGCCCAGTGGCATTTGGACTAATATGTGTAGGCTCCCTAAAGTCAAACTGTTTTGATTCGGAATTCTCTTCTGATTTCGAATATAGCGGTGACTTTAAATTTTTAAAGTTTCCTTTGGCCCCCGATGCAAACGGAGTTGCTAATTGTGATATATTATTATCCATATTGTCCTTAGTTTTAATTGTTGTTTACACGTTTTATATGTATTAACAGAATAATTAAAAGTTTATTACTGACACAAAAATATCGATTTCAGTTTATATTTATATACAAAAAAATGTTTTGTTCACGAGTATTCGCGCATAATCGTGCTTATCGTTGTGTACGATTAGCGCGATTACACACGAATTCTCATGATCACAATCGGTTTATGTTAGGTTATTTTAGAGTGGGTTTTTAAAGTTAACCCAACTCTTTTTTTAAACGTAGATTTAATCTAAAACATCGTTTTTTCATTCGCATATATCAAAACGCCATTAGCTGAGGTGACAAAATAGTTTGTATGTGTTATAATAGATAGTAGAATAAATACTCGACGACACCTTTTTTGAGAAGAATGCAAAATTACCAATATTTTATTATCGCAGAACCATATACATGTGTGAGTAATACCCATAGAAGGAGGCAAAGATGTGATCAATTTTTAAATGGTATTTGCGACGATATTATGGAAACATTGGCGAAATAACCATACACCACGCAATTTAATCATATTTTTTAATTCAAATACTCCGTTTGTTGACACGAGGTTCCGGGAAGCCGTATATCATATGTAGATATATGTATAACAGCCGGTTTTTAATTAAATTTTAAAAATATTCTATTATTACTTATTGCCTATCAATTACATATAAAATTAATTATTTCTAAAATTATTTTTATTTATAGGATTTAATCAAGAAATAATTTCAGCCGTATTACCAATAATTTTTCATGAGTTTAAACTGCGCTGTTAAATTAACGAGGGCGCCGCGTTCGTTTTAACAAGGAACAAATTGTCGATTATTGATTAGAGCACGAATTGTATATTTAGTGAGAGAATACAACTTGCGATCTAGCGATTATATTTATCATTCGCTTGAAGTTTGTTCAAACTTTGTCGTAAAATTATAAAAACAAAATTTGGGACAAATTTAGGACCAAATTCACGTATTTGTCGACGGGCGCGAAGTTTGTCCCAAAATTGTCCCATTTGTTGGTAAATCTCTCGTTATTATGAATTTTTAGCAAAATATAAAGCTTTTTAATATACGTGACTATTGACTATGCGACCCTTAAAACCCAAATTTGTAATTTTTCCAAGTCATAAGCTAACAAACATTTTAATTAGTAATCGAAAACACAGTGTATTACAGGATTTTATTGAAAAAGAACTCACCATCTCAATATTGTTAGAAATGTCGTATCAAGGAGTTTCTCTTTATCGAGGTATGAATTATGGTCTTTAGAGGTAATCCTTATGAGGATTCGCAAACACTTGTTGCATAGCACTATATTTTGTGAGAATTTCAAAGATTTTCCGTGACACTATCTCGAGGCATAGTCTTTGGAAGTAATGCTTATGGGCAATTCGTTGGATTCGTTAAAGTTTTCGCTGTATTTTGTGAGAATTTTGAAAATTTTCCTTGACGCTACCTCGAGTTATGGATTTTAGAAGTATTCCTTATGAGCGATTGGATTCGTTGAGGTTTCCTCTACGATTTACGGTATTTAGAAGTAATCCTTATAGGTAATTCACGAGCATTTATTCCATAGCGTTGAGCTTCTTTAGGGTTTTCTCTATATATTTAACTAGCGGATCCGGCGAACTTCGTATCACCTCAGAATCAATAAATGTTATGTTAACTTATTAGCTGAATTAAATTCAGTTTTTTACTAAGATAAAATTTTTTTTTTTTATTATTTAACAAATATTACAACTGAATACAATTGCATCTAATAATTTATCTATATTAAATGATGTTAACTGTTTGAGTAGTATAACCCATCGGTTAGCTCCAGGTTGGATACTTCATTAATTTATCTATCCTAGTCCTAAGGGCTTCGTTCTTCGAAGCCGTCTTACTTCATGTTGCAACCCTGAATATAATATATTTATAATATTTCATTGTACAACCCTGAGTTAGTTCTCGGTTCTGAAAACACACATCTTGGTACGATATACTGTGTTGTTGGCTGTTATACAGTGAGGTTAAAATAAAGTAAATGTAAATTAGAAGTTATATATATTAATAAAGTTGTGTTGTGAGTGTTAATTAAAAGCGTGTTAATTTGAACAACAACTACAACAGAATTGGCGACGAGGATAACGGAGTAATAAAAAATAAAATTTAAAAAAAAAAAAAACGTGTTCGCGATTTTTTTCTATACACTTAATATAATATATAAAAACAACAATATGGACGAAGCTACAAAAAAAATGTTGAGTTCCATCACCGAAATGCTCAAATCACACATTTGGCAAAAAGTACAAAAAATGACGATGTTCAACAAATTCATAATCTTGCGAATAAGATTGTTGAATTTTACCATGATCCGGAGGACGGCAAATATTTCGACACATAGTATGAAAGATTTGAGGATTTGTTCAAGGTAGATGGTGAAAATTTGGACGATGTAGTGAAGACGAGGCTGCTTTTACATAAACTACACACATCGAATCATGACAAATACGTGGGTTACATTTTACCGGAAAGCCCTCGTGATTTCTCATTTGACGAAACTGTCGCAAAATTAAAAGACATTTTCGGTCTGAAAAAATCATTGTTCAATCTACGATTCGAGTGTTTACAGCAGCAGAAGAAAAGTTCGGAGGATTTTGTGGCATACGCGGGCCGTATAAACCGGCATTGCGAGCATTTCGATCTGAAGAATTTGACAGCAGATCAGTTCAAATGCCTTATTTTTACAAGTGGGTTAAGGTCGTCATGTGACGCAGACATCCGAACAAAACTGTTGTCGAGAATCGATGCAGACAAAACAATGTCACTAGAGAAGTTGATAACAGAAGCCCAGCAGCTCATTAACCTCAAAAAAGACACAAAAATGATTGAGATTCATTCTTATCAACAAAAATCAGTAGTCAACGCCAGTTACTCAGGGGCAAATCCGAAGAACCATTTCAACAGTCACCATCATAATGCAGGGACAGATCAGAAAAAACATTTCAACAGTCAAAACAAATACCAAAATAAGCCCAATCCGAATCATCACACGGACAAACGCCAATCAGCACCCAGTAAGCCATGTTGGAAATGCGGCGGCATGCATTTCACAGCCGACTGTTCATACAAACAACATCGGTGTCGGGAATGCCAATAGGTGGGGCATAAGGAAGGTTATAACGGTTGTTATAGTACCCAACACAGCAAACAAGCGCATATTAAAAATCAAAACAAAAATGTGCCACAATCAAAAGGAATTTTTGCAGTGAATGGAGATATGGCTGCAAAGCGCAAATTCATCAATGTAAGAATCAACCATGTCTCAGTGAATATGCAGCTGGATACAGCGTCAGACATTACCATTATTTCCAAATTAATTTGGCAGGAAATTGGTGAGCACACATTGGAAAAAACAAATCAATCAGCAACAAGTGCATCTGGGCAACAGCTTGAATTGTTAGCGGAATTTCAATGTGATATGGAATTCAATAACACTACAATTACGGGGAAATGTTTTGTATCAGGCGATAACAATCTGAATCTATTCGGAATAGATTGGATTGATAAATTCAACATCTGGGATGTGCCGCTCAGATCGATATGCAACGTTTCATCCATTAACAGCATCAGTTCAGACCAGCAGCTGATAACAACACTGATTTCATCATTTCCGGATGTATTCAAAGATACTCTCGGACGGTGCACGAAAACACAAGTCACATTGCACGTCAAACCAAATAAAAGACCAGTATTCAGAGCGAAACGACCAGTGGCGTACGCGGCATTAACACAAATAAATGATGAACTGGATCGTCTCCAACAACGAGGTATTATCACACCAGTGGATTTTTCCGAATGGGCCGCACCAATAGTTTGTGTAAAAAAAAGCAACGGTAGGATTCGAATTTGTGCAGACTATTCAACAGGTCTAAACGATGCACTCGAGCCTCATCAATTCCCATTACCGCTACCCGATGACATTTTTTCAAAACTGGCAAATGGCACAGTCTTTAGTCAAATAGATTTGTGTGATGCGTTCATTCAGGTAGAAGTCGATGAAAAGTCACGGGAATTGCTTAAAATCAACACACATCGTGTGTTGTTCAAATTTAATCGACTGCCACCCGGTGTCAAAGCTGCGCCAGGTGCATTTCAGCAAATAATGAGCACTATGGTAGAAGGCCTGGAAGGGGTAGCAGCGTACATGGACGATTTAATCGTCTGTGGTAGAACAGAAACAGAACACGAAAATCGTTTATACCAAACACTTCAGCGTATATTAAAGATTTTGGCTTCATCATCAAAATCAATAAATGTAATTTCTTTATGAAATCTATTAAATATCTGGGTCGAATTATCGATAAAAACGGAACGAGACCAGATCCAGGGAAAGTGGAAGCAATCACACGCATGCCTCCACCAAAGGACATTCAGACGTTGCAGTCATATCTGGGAGCAATTAATTACTACGGTAAATTCATCAAAGATATGCATCAGCTAAGACGCCTATTCGATGCCTTACTTAAAAAAGACGCTAAATGGGACTGGCCGACTGATTGTCAGAAATCATTCGAACGTTTCAAACAAATACTTAAGTCTGATCTCATGCTAACCCATTATGACCCAAATCAGCAGATAGTGGTAGCAGCGGATGCATGTCAGACTGGGATCGGTGCTTGCATATATCACCGATATGAAGACGGTTCGGCAAAGGCAGTTAGCCATGCTTCTCGGTCACTAACGAAAGCCGAGATGGGGTACGGGCAGATCGAGAAAGAAGCATTAGGCTTGATATTCGCAGTTAATAAATTTCATCGGATGATTTATGGCCGGAAATTCATTTTACAAACGGACCATAAACCTCTACTATCAATATTCGGTTCAAAGAAGGGAATTCCTGTCTACACTGCGAATAGACTTCAAAGGTGGGCATGTACCTTACTCCTGTATGATTTCAACATTGAGTACGTCGCGACGGATAAATTCGGCTACGCCGATATTCTCTCACGTTTAATAAGTTCACAATTGAAACCGGACGAGGCTACGTAATAGCATCGCTTCAGTTGGAAGTTGATCTGCGCAATTCGCAGGTAGATACAGTCAGTCATTTGCCAATCACGCATTCGATGATAATCAAGGCAACTCGGCAATGTGAAATATGTACTTCAAACAGTTATTCGTTACGTCAATTCCCAATGACCAAATCCAAAATCGATTTCCAATACGGACGTCAGAGCATTTTTAAAACGATCACAATCATTATCAGTTGTCGGCGATTGCCTGATGTTCGGGGATAGAATTGTAATTCCACACATGTATCAACGGAAAGTATTGCATCAACTACATAAAGCACATCAAGGCATATAACGCATGAAATCTTTTGTTCGCAGCTACGTATACTGGCCTGGAATTGACGAAAATATTGCAGATTTGGTCAAGGGATGTAATCAATGCACCAGTGTTGCAAAGACCTCTACAAAGGTACCATTGGAGTCATGGTCGATACCCGAGGGTCCATGGCAGCGCATTCATATTGATTATGCCGGTCCAATAAACGGATTATATTTTTTGGTCATTGTTGACGCATATTCGAAATGGCCAGAAATATTCATTACACCAACTATCACCGCAACCAAAACGGTAGCTATCATTGAAGAAAGTTTGGCTCGTTTTGGATCACCACAACTCATCGTCTCAGACAACGGAACACAGTTCGTTTCCGCGAAATTTCAACTAATGTGTGAGCGGAACGGCATACAGCATCTCCGTTGTGCCCCATACCATCCGCAATCAAATGGGCAGGCGGAAAGGTTCGTCGATACGCTGAAAAGGGAGTTGAAGAAAATTCAAGGGGAAGGAGAGTCAACAGAGAAAACACTACAAATTTTCTTATCAAATTATCGTACTACACCAAATCCGAATACACTTTCTGGATTGTCTCCAGCCGAGATTATGTTCAATCGCAAAATCAGAACAACTCTGGACCTACTACTACCAAGTCAGCAACCTCACGCAGCAGATCATCGGAATAATTCGATGAATGAACAGTTCAACAAAAAGCACGGAACTAAACCAAGGCATTACAAAGTTGGAGACTTGGTGCAAGCCAAGGTTTATAAAAACAATAATTTTGAATGGTTTCCCGGAAAAATCCATTCCAAAATAGGACGTGTCATGTACAAAATTATTCTTGATGATGGCAACAAAATTATCAGATCGCATGGTAATCAATTAATATCAAGATCGTCACATCGACCATTCTCACCAGCACAGGATACATTACCTCTTCAGATATTACTGAATGACTTTGAAGTACCTCATCTAATTCCACAACAGCAACAAATTTCATCAGTTCCCAACGAGGAACAAGTTCCATCTCCATCAGTTCCAACCGAGTTAAGACGTTCTACACGGGATAACATCATTCCTCGATACCTGGAGCCATATCTACTTTATTAGGGGAGATGTTGCAACCCTGAATATAATATATTTATAATATTTCATTGTACAACCCTGAGTTAGTTCTCGGTTCTGACAACACACATCTTGGTACGATATACTGTGTTGTTGGCTGTCATACTGTTTTGTTGGGGATTTATTTGATTTATTTTGTTACTTTTTGTGCTGTAATTTTACTTACAACTACGATGTAACACCCAACTTATGATTTTAGCCTAGTTGTGAAATGACCATGAGTCGATATAATTTAAATGAAATAGAGTCGAGCTAATATACTTCTATTTCGTCCGTAATTCGTTAGTAATGTTTATTCGATGCCCTTTGAACAGTTGAATTGGTATTGTAGTATAGAGTGTACTGGTTATAGACTATTTCAGTATTAAGCAACTCGGATTTGTTAATTTGAATGAGTTACTTAATTAGGTATAGTGAGAAGTTTTGAGGTTAGTCGCAAGTAAGGCGATTAATTAGAAATTCGATCGAGTTACTGGGCGAGTAGCTCCACTTATTCGACTTCCAATCTAATCAATCCCGACTGATAGTGTTAGTATGTTATTAGTATATACTTACCAATATACAGTATTGCAGTTGATAGTTCAGCTGGTGTTCACGTCACAATTTCGATATTTAATATACTACACTTTCTTTGGTTGAACTCAATTATTTATTTAATACACTTTCTTTTCTACAATTTTATAGTTTGGTCTTGAGTACACGATAGGTTTTGATTTAACTTTGGTCACGTTAATTTTATTTTATAATAATATAATTTTAGAAGTAATTTTCGATACGCACTTTATTTTATAATAATATGATTTTAGAAGTAATTTTCGATACGCACTTTATTTTATAATAATATGATTTAAGTATTTAAGAAGTAAGTGTCGATACACACTTTATTTTATAATAATATAATTTTAGAAGTAATTTTCAATACACACTTTATGTTATAATAATATAGTTTTACTTGAAATTGGTTTAGGATGGTTTTATTTATTTATGATGCAATTTGACAGCGTAACCGCTTTATCAAAAGTTAGAATACAATTTTTTAGTGTGGTTGACTTGCGTCAATTGATCGATGGACTGATAATTTTGATATTAATTTTTATGCTTATATACTAATTTATTGGTTTGTTACACTAATAACATTAATTCTTTATTTTTCGATTTTGCAATTTTTCGACCAGACATACATATTTCATTTCATTTCCTTTCTTTGTTTTTCTTTATTTTTAATTAATTAATGCAATTTGTTATTTTCTAATATGGAAGGTTTTAAATTCTCTTTTGCTGTCCTTCACCTTTTGCTTATTATTCGCATTCATATATTCAAGTTCGATTTGCATGTTTTTATGTACAGTCGTTGTCAAAATTATTTGTGTCACGCAAAAATTGTTAATGTATTCCGCAAAAGTTAAAACTTGGGCTAAACACTTAATAAAATAACTAAATTTTTTTTTGTATATTTATTGTTAATTATTGATAGTTCATTTAGTAAAAAAAAAAATTAAAAATCTTTATAATTCATTAAAATAAAATTAAAAATCAAATGGACAAAATTATTTGTGCCTCATATTTTTGGGACAAAATTATTTGTGCAGTATGAAAAAAATCAAAATAAAATAGTAAATCAATTAAATTTAAGATTATTTTTGGGTAATTACATAATGATAAAGTCACTAATGTTGTGTATGCAAATGGTCGGTTTTTGTTTAGTCTCTATATGATTTTGCATCTGGTTCAACAATTCGTTCTTAACATTATGTAGAATCTTATACCACTCGGTTTTCTAGGCCCCTTGCTACAAATTTTTGGTCTTGTTAGATCATGAATATCTTCCACTTTAACTTAAACATCTGCAGGCGTAAATCGAAACCCTACACTGGCCGAGTCAAATAATTATGTGGAAGAGTTTTGTATAATTTCGTGGTAATGACTTTTCTTATGTAAGGGGGCAAAACTATTCTGAAGGAAATATTGAGGACCGACTGGTTTATTATCAACCAGGGGTGTTGCCTCATAAAGTAAACCGATATTGAACATTCTCCTTAAATAGTTCTATTTATAGAGGCGTCTAACCTTTTATGTGATGCCCAACGGAGTCCATCCGAGGCAGTATCCACACTAATTAATGTTCGATGTTTATGTAATAATAAAAATATTTCCGATATTATCAAATTAAGATGAAAACGCACTAATTTGGGTGTAAACCAGTTCTCCGTATTGCAATGGAATTATCTTATGAAGCCGTTCACGTTTTGTTTCCTGACGGTAGATCATAATCCGTTTGTGTGTAAGCCCTATTAACCATAACTGTTCAAGGCCATAGTTCAAATTCGGTTTATTGAATTAGGTAACATTCCTAGTTGACGATAAATTAGTTGGTCCCTAATTTGCTCTTCAGCGCAATGATGCTACCATACATAAGAAGAGTCATTACCACGAAATTATACAAAACTCTTCCACATAATTATTTGACTCGGCCAGTGTAGGGTTTCGATTTACGCCTGCAGATGTTTAAGTTAAAGTGGAAGATATTCATGATCTAACAAGACCAAAAATTTGTAGCAAGGGGCCTAGAAAACCGAGTGGTATAAGATTCTACATAATGTTAAGAACGAATTGTTGAACCAGATGCAAAATCATATAGAGACTAAACAAAAACCGACCATTTGCATACACAACATTAGTGACTTTATCATTATGTAATTACCCAAAAATAATCTTAAATTTAATTGATTTACTATTTTATTTTGATTTTTTTCATACTGCACAAATAATTTTGTCCCAAAAATATGAGGCACAAATAATTTTGTCCATTTGATTTTTAATTTTATTTTAATGAATTATAAAGATTTTTAATTTTTTTTTTTTACTAAATGAACTATCAATAATTAACAATAAATATACAAAAAAAAATTTAGTTATTTTATTAAGTGTTTAGCCCAAGTTTTAACTTTTGCGGAATACATTAACAATTTTTGCGTGACACAAATAATTTTGACAACGACTGTATATATACCATGCACGCGCTTATTATTGTTACAACTTTTAAGTTTTTTGTTGTTGTATTTTATTTTTTCTTATTCGCTTTTTCCTGTGCATAGGAATGTGCTATGATGTGTGATTTTGTTTGGGAATGTGTTATTTGGATAATTTTGTTTTGGAAATGTGTTATTTGGGATGATTTTGTTTTGGAAATGTGTTATTTGGGATGAGGGCAAGGTTATTTCACAACAATACAGTGAGGTTAAAATAAAGTAAATGTAAATTAGAAGTTATATATATTAATAAAGTTGTGTTGTGAGTGTTAATTAAAAGCGTGTTAATTTGAACAACAACTACAACACTTCAAATCCGCATTTTCATGTTGACTGAGGCGCTGTACGTGATTCCTAGCATATTTCTTAATTTCTTCATCCACGTACTCCATTTTTAGATCCTTATGAAGGTTATCATTCCTTATGTACCATGATCGTTGACCATGCTACGCAAGACTTTATTTTGAAAAGTTTGAATTACTTTTACGTTAGTTTTCTTGGTACAGCCCCATAGCTGTATACCATACGTCCATACAGGTTTCAATATCTGCCGATATAATAGCAGTTTATTATGTAATGTTACATAATAATAAGGATTTAGTTTCGTTGAGTTGAAGGCGCCATTTCTTCGTCCATTTACTCAATGTAATTTGCTGGTTGACTCCTCTATGTTGTTTCCAGTTACCAAGATTGCAGTATCATCGGCAAATGTTGCAATATTTGTTCCTTTTGTGCTTGGCACGTCTCGCGTATAAAGTATGTATATAGAGTATCGGCTCCAGAACACTCCCTTGTGGAACTCCAGCCTATATTTTCTTTAATTCTGAATTAAGATAAAATTAATACTCAAAATGAATTAAGTTCAATAAATGTACAATAATCAAAATAAAATGTATTTTAATTACATTGGAATGAACGTAAATCACGTAGCAACAAGGCATTTGCTTTATTGAAGTGAATCGAAAGGATTCGCGTGGCATTGTTGCACTAATTTCTGTTCAACTATTTGCTGGATGGGTTGCGCTCGAGTCGTTTCCTTTCATTGGAGCACCTTGTAGTATACGACTATTTTCGTTTTGTTGTCAGGTGCGAGATGGTTTGCCGACATGTGGACATGCTATACATACAATTGACTGTGAGAGAAACATTCATTTTCTAGATTCAGGCCTCAAACACTCAAGGATTGGCCTTATGATTTGGCGATCGTCATGGCGAATGCAAGACGAATCGGAAATAAAATTCGTTTAAACTCAAATGGCATATCGGTTGGGATCACCGAAATTCTCGGAATGAGAACTTCTTCACCTTTGAACTTTGCTTTGAGTATCGTCGCGTGAATTACATTGCCCATGAGTTTTCTCACCACCAAACGCGTTCCATTACATAGTTTTGGTTGGTTCATTCAGTTGTAAATTGCGCGGTGGCAAGCCAAGCAGATCCAGTGAGTTTAAAAATTCAGTTGGATAGTTGGTTGCTTCGTTTTCGTTTGTTACACAGTCGATAGATTTGAAGGAATGCAGTGGACTAACGATTTGATTTTGAATTGTGAAGTTTAAGTGATCCATATCTTTGTTCTTTGCCACAAGAATTATTCGTTCACTCAACCAATTGTGATTTTTGCGGTTAGCAATGATGTTCGGAAACAGTTTGTTGATGAGCTCGTCCTTCGTTGAGACGAAATTGCAAAAATTTGACAGAAACAAAATCAATCCATTCAATTCGTCGACAGGAACAAGGCTATTACCGATAGTCAGCAATTGCTTGGAGAAATATTCGGCAGATAGATCGCTTAGCAATGTTGGGCACACTACACCATTGACAATTTGAAATGGTTCAAACGATGTCGCCCCACGAACATTCATCAGCAACAACACTGTAACAATCACAGTCTCAGGTTTTTATCAATCTGAGGGTATTACTCAGGTTTTTATCAATCTGAGAATATCACTGCTGCAGACTTCCTCTCAGTTGTGCCTGAGCAGCTTTTTCAGCCGGCTAGCATGCAGTGGCACGGTAGGTTATTTTCTAGGCCAAGAGGAAGCTAGTAAATGCTACTATCTACAGGGTTACGCCGAATTGAGTAACAGATGAGACCATTAACCTGCTGCATAAGGACTTATAATAATCTACTTAGCCAGACATACTAATATGATCAGAAGGATGACATACGGATAATCAGGAACCGCATCGCCTTGCTTACAACGTTGAAATTTCTTCGATGAAGCGTTCCAAGTGTGCAACGTGGCATCTCAGAGTAAAGCAACGTTCGTGTAAACGGATCACTTTGGCAAATCAAAAAGAAACTGGTCAATGTTGACGCTGGAGGTGTTTCAGCACGTTGAGCAACATTCGATGCGTTGAAATAAACTCTATGACCATTCTCCAGATGCACCGCCAAATGTACAAAAGTGGGATAATGTTCATGAATGTCATCTATTTGGTACAAATTACATAACCTTTTACAATGTGCAATTCATCAAACTGAACTCTCCTCTGTGAAATCACTTTTCGCTAATGAATTTCAGAAAAAATCGTTTGAAGAGAATTAATTGAATCGAATTCAAATGAATAACCGTCGAAAACTGAATGAAAATGAAACGGCGCACGTGCTCAGTGGTATGCAAAAGAGACATGAAATACTTAGACCAGAAACAAACGAAAATCCGTTCTCGAGATATCATCAAAAAAAGCCGTTCCATATACAAAATGTATGATAAAATGAATTTTCTTCATAAATGGTGTAGCTAACCAGACTTTGTTTTATATAAGTACATACATATATAAGATGAACATTTTTCTTGATGGTTTCTCGAGTTATGGTCTTTAAAAGTAATCCTTGTAGTTTTAGAGTTTTAGTTAGGGTCGCCAACTGGCCGGTTTTGAAGCGGCCCTGCCGGCTTTTATAGCATTAAGGCGGTCACCGGTTTTCAATGAATTTCAGCTAAATCATCATTTTAAATGTATTGAAGAAAATTCAATTTATTCGAATAAAAATTTCGTTAGTGCATACTCGGATTTATTACCAGAACCGGCTGGTATATAATTGCAATGCATGAATTGCAAGCGTAAAGAAATTCAGTTCAACAAAGCGCGAAGCAAAAAAAATTTTAAGCTGAATAAATTCTAAATAAGCTAAATGTTTTGAAGATCCATAGTCAATTGATTAAAAAGCAATATTGTTCCAGGGTACCTATCTGTTTTTTGTTCTTAACTTTTAAACATTACGTGTGCAAAATACCATGAACACTGAAAGATGATCTTGTTACAGATCCTAATACAACTCAACATAAAGCAGCTATACTAAATCCTAGTAAATTATCAAGTATAATTTCGAACAATTTTCAATAATATCAAAAAATCTCCCAGAATCTGCAAAATTAAAAAAAATCTCGAATAATTATCATTAACATCATCAAAATTTTTGAATTAACTGTTACATCATGCGAGTAACAATCAACATCTCGAAAATCTCAAAAATTTTGAATTACATATCTTCAATATTCAATTTTTCATCCATTAATCTCGAAAATATCGAATAATCTCGATATACCAAGCAACCCAATTCGCCCGTTCAAATTCACAATATCCGGAATAATCCCAAATATTCTCAAAAAATGTCACCTATCCGTATCCTCCAAATTTAACCTTACATTAAATAACTCGATGCTAAGCAGATCATTAAATCTGTAACAAGAAGTAACTCTATCGCTTGCAAATTTCGAGGAATATCGGTAACATAAATAAATTCGAAAAATTAGAATATAGTGAGAATCCTAAAAAAATATCGATAATCACAAAAAATTTCGAATTTAAGCAATTCAAATGCACAAGAAACATCTTTGTCGAAAAAATAAATGGAAGACATCGCATAATCTTGAAAATATGGAATAATTCTGATGCCAAAACACTTAACGCTAGCAAAACATCTCAAAATCTCAGATTTCAAGAGTCTCACCTAACAAAATGCTATACGCTTCATAATTTAATCGAATTGTCTCAAAAAATCTATAAAATCTCGAATAATCTATGTACGTAAGTAACACAAACTTGAATCATTTTATGATTGTTATTTGACAGGGTCAATCAACCATTTCATTAACATATTTCGAACAAATCTTAGGATCGGTTGAAGAAAGGTAGGGAATGGAGGTGATGCTAATGATAAAGATTTAATTAAATACAGCAATCAAATTGATGATGCCTCCAGAAAATTAATTTCGCGCCGTCACATTAAAAATTTTTAAATTTCTTTCATTCGAATAATGCAGAATCCTCCAATAAGAGTAGCAGGTAAGAAATGGGCTAGGAATAATGCAGACAAAGCTCGAAAATTTGCTGAACACCTTGAACAAATATTTCAGCCACATCAAGATGAAACGTTAGAAGCAGAGATACTATCTGAACAAGCAGTGCAAGGAGGTAAAGAAATCCTACCGACAACACCAAAAGAAGTCGTGTGTGAGATAAAAGCTAATTTGAATATGAAGAAAGCTCCTGGCTTCGATCTAATTACTGCAGACATCTTAAAAGAACTGCCAAGGAAAGCTCCGGTGAAGCTCACCAATCTTATAAATGCAGCATTTAGAATCAAATATGTACCAAGCTTGTGGAAAGTTGCAGAAGTAATCATGATCCCAAAACCTGGGAAACCATCACACATAACCTCATCTTACAGGCCAATTTCCCTCTTGCCAGTCATGTCCAAACTCTTTGAGAAGATTCTGGCAAAAAGATTAAAGATAATCGAGAGTAAAAACTTGATCCCAAATCAATGCAGGAGTAGTCCACAGGGCAGTGTATTAGGGCCGGTTTTATACCTACTGTACACTTATGATCTTCCTGCATTAGAAAACAACATAGTGGCGACTTTTGCAGATGACACGGCGATCTTAGCTGTTGGCACAAGCTACGGAGAGTAAACATAAAAGTTACAATCAGCAATAACTAAAATTTATAAATGGACAAAAAGATGGCGAATAAAATTAAATGAAACTAAATCAGTTCACATCAACTTTACAAACAGGCGATTCGAACATATCCCGATTACCATAAATCGAGAAATAGTACCGTATGCGAACACAGCTGACAGCTAAGTATTTCGACATGACCCTGGATGCTAAACTGCGATGGAAAGCACATAGATTGGGCAAAACGTTCTGGCAATTGCGACTTTGAGAATTACAGTTCTTGAAATTCATTGCAATCATTGGAAGGGCAGGGTAGCAAATTTCGCAGCACAATTAATGGTTCTGGAAAACTTCGAGATCCCTTGCAAAGGGAATCTTCACGCGTCTATAACTTTGGAATCCGACCACCTAAAGATCTTAGCCATACCACGTTTTTCTCATCTAATCAAGGTCTGTAAGTCTGTCTTTGTTTTATGAAAATCGGATAATAGACGTCAATAGCGGGAATGTAAGGCATCTCTCTCGTTTTAACGCTTTGCATGAGTTGAGATGCCTAAATTAATAAGTATGTATAATGTATATGTATAGTGAAATGTTCTTATGTAGTTGACTTATTTCTTTCCGACCTTCTTAAAGTACCATCGTAAAAAACACAAAATGTCCAAACTTTCACCGTTTAGCGAAGATCTGATGTTTGTAGCGGTTTTCCCACATCCAGAAAAATCTATTTCGTATTCCACACTGGAAGGTGGTATTGAATTACAGTTGTCAAAGCATTTGACGAGATTTGCTCAACGGCTACCTTCAACTTTAAAAATTGCCAACTCTTTTTGATTATTTTTGTGACATCCTGCATTGTTCGTTTTTTACTAGGAATCATTTTGGAATTGGTTTCCGTTTTGATGGCATTTGCGAGTTTGTCTCCCATGGTCAAATGCAAATTTTCTTTGTCAAAGATTTCATTTTCCGACACTAATTCACTAATTAATTAAATGTTGCCTTGTTCAAACATCTAAACTTTAATGATGAGTCTAAGTTCAAACTAACATAATCTTGAATTTTCTTGTGCAGGTAATAAACTTGATGCATTTATTCGTCGCTCGTTAATTCTACGTGAAAGTGATTCTTAGTCCGAGACCGAGAGATAGTCCGAATTTTTGTGTTTTTGGTATTTCAGGTAAAATATTTTATATAGAAATTATACGTTGATTGAATTTTCGAGTTTTCGATCAATTTTTTAAGGTGAGGGTAAGAAAATTAATTTTACTACGAATTTTAAAGGCTATAAAGGTTTGAAATTAAAAAAAAAAAAATTATTAACAATCAAAATGTCCTGGGAGAATATTTTAAGGTAAATAAGCTTTAAGCTTTATTATTAAGGTAAATAAGCTTTCAAAAAAACAAAATTAAAAGTGGTAACTCCTTGTGTCAATGGTCACCATAAATTTATTAGAAAATATTTTATTCCCTTTCATAAGAGCCATCAACCATTAAAATCGGTTAAGTAGTTTTTGAGAGCATTTTGAAATTTGAATTGTTCAGCTAATTGAAAAATTCAGCATCGAAGGCATTTGCCGCTACTTTTATGGATATTGTAAGCTGTAATTTTTGTAGCAATCAATACCATTACGATTGTAGTGGAATAGATCGTGCGGCCATGAACTCAATTAAAAAATTCGTGAACATTGCATATTACTGTAACAGCTGTAAGCAGTGGTTCGCGAATAACAAGTTAACAAAAATGTTGAAAAAAATTGATGGTGTTGCGGATAGAGCGACGGAGGTTGTTGATTTAAAAAAATTAGAATTGGAAGTGGCCGAGAACAAAAAGTTAATTGGTGCATTAATGGAGAAAGCAACCAGTGTATCGGAATTGTATGATCGGTCACCCTATATATGAATGATGTAACCGTACTACTAACTCTTCTGGATTGATGTTACCTTCCTCTAGTCAGGGCATTAACGGGACGGAGCAGCCCGTAAAAACATTAATTCCAGCTGTTGTGCAGGAAAAGATGTATCTGTACGTTAGTACGAGCCATCCCTCTGTTAAACAGGAAGCAATAAAAACTTACAATTGCTCCAAACTACCGGACTGCATAGCTGACCAAGTGGATTGTAAATCATTGCTGGAGCATTATAATAAATTAAATAATTCAGACATGTGGCCTCCAGGTATTCCAATTCGACCTTTTATGAATCAGCCACGTAGATCAAAAAACGAGATGAGTATCCGGTTAGATCAGTACCACCGTTAAATTCTGCTACCTTATCGTCATCACATCCAGTTAATTCATCCCATCGTAGCTCACCTCTAAATATTTATTATCATAACGCGAGCGGCATACGATCTAAATCGAGGAATCTATATTTAACTTTACTTGCGGAAAAGAATATGATGCTGTCTGTATATCGGAGACATGGATGACCTCTAATTTTAAGACTGAAGAATATTTTCCGAAATCATACATTGTGCATCGCCGAGACAGGCATCTTCTTGAGGACACATATGCGAAAGGTGGTGGTGTGCTAATTGCTGTTTCGGAGAAATTTTCATCTGTACAAACTATCATTGACTGATTACGATTTGGACATAATCGCAGTACGAATCAGATATCACTCGTTTTCACTAATTGTTTGTGTCATGTATATGTATATTCCATGCGAATCTAACTTTGGAGTGTATGATAAATTCATTGATATTATCAAGTCCAGCATAGCACCCATTTTGCAACCAGAGGATAGTTTATGTATATTTGGTGATTTCAACTTACTAAATGTTAATGATTTTTCAACTCCGTTGAACTTGAATGCGAATTATGATAACTTTATGACCGGATTATTTTCGATGAGTCTCAAACAATGTGTGGATTTTAAGAACAATTGTGGGAATGTTTTGGACCTGGCATTTTTGTCGTTGGATCAAGAATTTATTGTCGATACGTGTGACGATTTAGTGGATCGACTATGTAGCATTTACCATTTTCCTTTAAAAGTGTCACTGCCATTTATGGTATGGAAAGTGTCAAGGATGAGTTAATTGTTGAAAATTTTAATTTTAAAATTGGTGACTATGATTCCTTTAATGCTTTTCTTGACAAATATAATTGGAGTGCATTATATACGAAGGTAACGATCATTTAGATAAAGTATTGGATTAATTTTATAATGTTTTAAATGTAGGAATGGAGAAATTTATTCCTAAATTTAAATCCCCGCATAAGAAAAAGCAACCGTGGCATAATAAACAGCTTATTAATCTGAAAAACCGTAAAGACAAGGCTCATAAGATTTTTAAACCTTTCCCTACTTCTGATAGGTACGCTGTTTTTGAATCTTTGAGAAATGAATACCGAATATTGAATAAATTTCTTTACAACAATTACATTTTGGAGATTGAATCAAACATAAAAGGTAGACCTGACAGCTTCTGGAAATTCGTTGATTCTAAAAGAAAAACAAGTTATGTTTTTGGATGTTCGTTTGGCTCATAATTTGAATGAGAATTTTAACTTGTTCGCCGACATTTTGAGAGTGTTTATGTAAAGAAACCGGTAACGACAGATTCGACATTGAGCTATTGTCCTGTGGCTGGAAATATATTTTCCTGGCAATTAGATGTTGATACTGTCTTGAATGAACTACTACCGCTGGAAACTAATCAAAGTGGCGGTTTCGATTCCATTCCTTCCTTGGTTCTTAGGATGACAGCCCATGATATCGCCTTTCCCATCACCGTCCTATTTAACAAAAGTCTACAGCAAGGATACTTTCCGAATCTCTGGAAATACTCGTTAATTAAACCAGTATTTAAGTTGGATTCCAGAAGTAATGTTAAAAATTACCGAGCCATTAGTATTTTATCCGTTTTACCGAAACTTTTTGAAAAATTAGTCAAGGATATAATTTTTTTTTATACTCGTAGGTTTATTTCATCTAAGTAGCATGGATTCCTTCTTGGCAGATCAACTGTTACTAATTTGTTTTTAATGACCAATTTTATTTCAACTGCTTTCGAATTGGGGAAGGATGTACAGGTTGTTTATTCAGATTTTAGCAACGCCTTTGACAAACATTATCACAAACTACTGTTGGATAAATTAGAGTCTTTGGATTGTAATAGTCTATCTAGTAGGTGGATTAAGTCGTACTTAGCTTGTAGAACTCAAATCGTTAAGATTGGGAATTACACGTCTAGATTGATTCATCTAACGTCAGGGGTTCCCCAGAGAAGTCATTTGGGTCCCCTTTTATTCATTTTATTTATTAATGACGTGATTGACTGTATTAAGTATTCTGAAATTCTCATATATGCTGACGATATTAAAATTTTTACAACTATTTCGAATATTCAGGATGCAGTGGATTTACAATCTGATTTATCGGATTTTACAAATTGGTGTACTTCTCATAATTTATTATTGAATACTAAGAAGTGTAAAACAATGCGATTTTCCCGTAGAAGGAATGATTTGAACTTTAATCACGAATTGCTTCTTAATGACCATAGAATTGAGAAAGTGGACACTTTCAAGGATTTGGGTACCACTTTTGCTTCTAATTTATCATTCCACATTCATATACAGGGTATTGTTTCTTACGTGTTTTCCATGTTAGGGTTTGTTAAACGATTCTCTAAAGACTTCTGGGATCCCTATGCGATTAGAATCTTGTATCATATATTTCGTTAGTGCGTTCGCAATTGGAGTATGGTGTAGTTATTTGGAACCCATTTTATCAAGAATCTTCGGATCTTATTGAAAGGATTCAAAAACAGTTTTTAAAATATGCCTTGCGTAGATTACCGAGGGACAATAATCTTCTCAATTATATTCTTCCTCCTTATAGGGGAAGATGTAAACTTTTAAGATTGGAACCTCTCTCTATTCGTAGAATTGCGACGTCTGCCACTTTTGTTCGTGATCTCCTCGTTTGTAGGATTGATTGTAGTGCGATTCTAGATTTGTTTTCTATTTACGTTTCAACACGTAGGTTACGATTGAGCGGGGATTTTGTTCTTATGCCAATACGGAAGAGTAATTTATCTAAGAATAAACCTGTTTATATTGGCTCGGTTGCTTTTAATAAAGAACGATCGATTTTTGATTAATTAATTTGTCAAGAGAATCGTTTTAGGTTTTGATGTCTCATTTTCTTTGTGATTTTTGGTAAACTGTTTAATTATTGTATTTTAACTTGTATTGTAATTAAGTAATATTTCAAATTGTAACCAGTTTTTTTTTAAAATTGGTAAATAAATAAATAAATAAAAGGTGATCGGCCCTGCTCCGAAGAACAAAAAAAATATCAGTTAAATTATTTCATGTGGAGAACATTTTCAGCAAGTTCCGTAAAAATCAAGAGGAGTCAGGACAAACGTTGCTCATTTCCGTATGGAAGTAACAATAACCAACTAAAGTGAATTTGAAAACGTAACATTCATCGTTTTGTTGTGATAATGAGCTTCTTCCTCCTATGAACAACTGGAGCTTTTTAAATCTGGAAAAGAAGATGAATTTGAGTAGCAAAATTTTTTTCTAGTGACGAAATGTTCAAGTAAAAAATGTGAAATATACAAAAAAGGCCACTTGGAATGTATATTGTAGAAAATCAAGATTTCGTCAAAATCAACATGGACTCATATTGGGACCCGCTTTATGATAACATAAGTATACATACTACATATGTATTGTCATATTTTACATTTTACGCCACAAAAAAAAAAAGTTGTCTTCGTATGCACTTGATGTGTTTTTATCAGGCCTTATCATTTATTATTTCAGAAAATTAAGAAAATGGGAGTGTCTTAACAAAAACGCCGATTTAAACAAATTTCCGTAAAATTTATTATGTGCATGTCCAACTGTGTCCAACTATGTGCCAAGTATAAAACCGAAATTTGTTGATTTAAAAGAATTTTTAAATTATTTTCTGATTTCGTCTTAAGCTAAGCATTGAAATTTCTGTAATTGTGTTTTACAAATAATGGTTGATAGGGATGACTGCAAAAATATGATAATATTCTTTGTGCCAAACAGATTATGATTGTTATGACAGACAGTTATGATTGATTGTTGTGGGTTTCTATTGTTTTGTTATCACTATATTCGCTTCCACTGAAAGAAGATTGATTATTAAAATCGTCAATTGAAAATGACGATGATGTTTGACTGCTCGAAATTGTGTAATCTGATCTTTACCCGGTATATGGGTTGAATCATTTATGAAATAGAAAGATAATCAAAAATGCGATTTTATCGGTTTAAATTCCATTTAAACATATTTTCAAAACGTCTCGGAGAAACCATAAAATTCCAAAACAGTGGATGAAGTTTAATTTTAGTAACGTTTCAAATAAATCATTCAGCAGAATAAAAACCAATCGTAACGAAATCAAGATAACGTTCTAGAATATTAATTGATTGATTGATTAGGATGTACGGTCAAGCATTAGAGCAGGAACTCCCGGACTTCCCGTTTACATATAACAAAATTGAAGGATAGGATAGGATTGTTAGTTGGGACAAACTCGACACGGTTACAGACAGCTAAGCGATCGATAGTTAGTAAATATAGTAAAATAGTTAGCACAGGACAACACAATTTCTAAACTACAGATTATTCACTACTTGTTGATCCTGGAAGGTTGATTCAAGCTAAAATGTAATTCTGAAACTCAGGATTAATTTTAATTCCTATAATAATGATTAATTCACGAATTATGTTATTTTCTGGAAATTAGATTATTTATTAACAAATTAAGGAAGAGACCCCTTTAAATATTCTTTAAACTAAATTAATTAATATACATTAATGAACAAAATAAATGAATATAAACAAAAATTACAAAAAATTAACTTTTTATGAGATCGAATATGTAGATTTTCCCAATTCTAAGCTAAAAATTCTAAAAGAATGTTTACAAATTTAAAATTACTAAGCTACGATTTAAATTCATTACGTGTGTTTCATTAGTTACAGGTATCATGTATAGCTAGTTAATTAATTGTTTACATACTGCAGCTAGATTTAAAAATAAAATTTGAAATAAAAAGTTAAAAATATATTTTAGGAACGTATTGTATAACAGCAAACTCCCCAACCGCAGTGATATTATTGTTGAATGGCTGTGAAAAACCGGTTTTAACCTAGATTCACTAGGTATACAATAATCCTCTTTTCGGAAATAAGAATGGAAGCATCCAAGTGAATATGCAGTTTTGCAGAGATGGTGAGCCAGAATATGATCAAATTCCGGTACTACGATCTGGCCTGGAACGTGCAGTTTGCAAATTTTTTTTTTTTTTTTTAAATATTTAACCATAAAATTAAACTTAAACTAATCAGCAATTCCCTACATATGTGTCTAGAGAAAGGAAATTAATAATGTTGAAGTTAATTATTTATAAAATTATATGATATTATTTATGTAAAACTGATTATGTTACGATGCAAAAAAATCTAGAATGCACCAATAATTTAGTTAAGTATTGTATGTTAATAGGCTATTTACGAATAATGCTCAAATAAAATTTCACGGGCATCTCTGAAAACTAAATTAAATTAATATTTAACCGTTATTCCAAATTTTTACCATTTAATTAATAGAATTTAACTTATATAAATTTGTTAGTGATAGATAAGATAAAATAGTTATCGCACATGACAATACAATTTCTTCTGGATGCTTGAAGTTTCTGGATGCTGAGCGAGAATTCACCAGTATTTCTGTAGCTCGGAGACGACCTAACAATTATATATAATTAAGTATAATTTATATTAGCTGCATATTCTAATGATTTACTAAACATTATTCAAACTACTATTATAGTTTAAGTAATTCCGCAAACTTTCCACAACTAATTGCTAACATCCTACATAACAACAATTCATTCCATTCACTTTCATTTGTACTCACAAACACAACCCTTAAAGATGTAAAACTGTAAAACATTCAAAACTCAGAAAAGTATCACTCAACTGTTAAAATTGCTAAGAGTGTACGTAATTAATTAAATTCAACATCATGGTCATTAATATCTCTGAAAATGTCAAATTATATCATATATCAAATCAAATTAATCGGTTATTCATTATTTGTAAGATAGCGATCATCAATATTTTAAATTATATTTAAAACTTATAAAACAGTAGACTACCTAAATAAAAATCCAATTAGCATCATTCACCTATTTAAGAGATCTCCAGATTGTCGAAATGAATGGTTGCTTAAGCAACTTAGTAGTGGTTCCAACCCTTGGGGTGCTGGCTCACCTCTTCAATTACCATGGATAACAATTCCTGCATCTAAATTTTCATTGTCTATTGTTTACTCTAACTGCTTGTTCTGTAATTTTGCTTGTCTGAGCCAATTATGTAAAGCGCAATACGCCTTTACGATGCTGAACTTTCTCAGGATTGTAGGGCATCGGTTTCTCAAACAATCGGAATCTAGCAGCTAGTATTCTGAAAGCATTTCCGACTATTCTCCTAGCGCGCGACAAACGATATTTAAAAATCTTTTTTTTTTTCAATGTTAGTTGAATTCTAGTGAACGGCTTTAATAGGTATTCTTTTAAGAGAAATGCGTTGCCTCCAACTAGAACGTGACCTTCGGGTAGAATACCGCTCTCTAGTGCTTGATACAAACTATGTACAATTACGAAATACACCTTCATCGGAAACCCGTCCATTACATCCGATGTCTATATAACTGAAGGAATATTCATAATCTATAAATACGTCTGGAGGTGCTTTGATAATGACGTGTTTGCCGTCGCTCCACAGCATTCAGGAAATTGCCATTTTTTTCGAAACCCATTCGCAATTGCTTTCCGATCTGGAGTGGTAGGCACTTGAAAAGAAGGATTACACAGATTCATACTTTAGAAATCACAATATTTGTATAAAACCATTTATACCATTTAAACGATTTATAACGATTTTTTCGGGATGTAAAATGAAATAAAGGCAAGGCTCCATGAAAGCCAACACGAACGATTTTGTTAGAACGTTTTTACAATTTTTACTTCTATTGTTATATTTTTTAAATTGTGGTTAAGTAAAAATTTTAACGGGACATGTAAATTTTAATTTTCAAACTACAGTTCGTACCTAGCAAATTATTTTATTTTAATTGAAACAAGTAATTTTTAAAAAAACAAAAGTCAAAACCTCATTTGAAAAATTTTATTTTTGTTGGTCGCGTATAGGAGTACAATTTCGAAACGAGTTTTTCGACCATGTAGCCAGGATCATGAAAAACCGATTCGAATCGTACGTTTTGTCGTATCATGGAGCATTGCTTTATATACGTAACATAAAAACATAATCCATTTTAATCGTTTTATTTAAATAAGTAATAACCGCGGAAATCAGGAGTATATTATAACAATATTTTATTTATAAAATATTGAGCAGAGGATAATTTTCGTGAACCCAAACCTATATCACTTCTACTCAAACCACTTACTACAAAAAAGAAAACACTTTCTCAGCTTTCTGGTATGGTCCCTGGAAATATCTGAAGCTGCTAACTCTACAGAAGAAGAGGATGAGTTTGAGGTTTTCGGTAAACACGTCGGTCTCCAACTTAAATCGTTGCCATTGCTATTGGCACTAGAAGCCCAAGAACACATTCAATTGTACATAAATAGAATTCGACGACAGCATCCCCAAGCCTGTGTTACAAACTTCTGTAATGAATTCTGAAATAGTTGATTTTTCAAGTCGAAATATATATGTAAGGGTCCTCAAACTACATCCAGTAGCAAGAAAATAGATAACCACTACAGGAAATTAAAACAATTTTCGGTCATTCTCAAGTTCATCTGTTCTCTGAATCCATCTTCGTACTCATAGCTTTTTCTTTTTCATAACACTGATTTCTTCTTCCACTTCTTATAAAATAACAATTGCAATAATTTTTATCAGTGCATTTACTTTGTTGCGTATTCTCTTCATTTTGAAACACTGCTCACTCACTTGTAACTTGTACTCGACTGTAGTGCCAAAATAAGACATGAAAATTAATTTCGTATATCAAATTGAGTCAATTTTAATTTTAATTCTAATTCGATCTAAAATATGAGACTTTTGTATTTAGATTTTATGTACAATTACACAAGCATTAAAATTAAAATCATACAATTAATCAAGAAATCAAGAAATTTGATTTCTTTCACTATAAGATTTAAAACATTGCCTGATAAATGCATATCGGTGGATTACATTTTCCCAATTCATATTCAACTACATCACTTATTAAACACAAAAACACATTGAATAAAAATATAAAAAAATGTGTAAATTGCACTTAACTAAAAACTTGATTAAATAATTTAAATTAATCAAAGCAAAAATAAATCACTCATTATGGAATAAAACTAATATTAAAATTATTAAGTACTTTGTACTTCGTTGAGCATCGAACCCAAACCAGTTTATATTCGAAGTTTGTTGATAACAGTTCAACACCTATGTATGTATATCACTCAGGCTACTCGCAGTTATAAAATTTAAGCAATTATACGTTACATGGAAACCCCTATAAATCTCGCGAAGTTTGGTCCAAAAAATGAACAACGTTAAAACGTAGGTAATTTTCAACAAGTGAGCTTGGATGTGACCTTGACCCTCATCTTTAAGGTCATCTTAAGGTCAAAGTCATTTTTTTAGGTAGGAACCCCTTTTTTGGTGCAAAAATCGAAAAACGAGGGAGATTCTACGTCCGAATATGTATTTTCCATGACCTCCCAAGGTAACCTGAAGGAATATACATTGTGACTAAAAAGTATGGGAAACCCTAGAAATCTCGCAGAGTTCGTTAAAAAAAAAGTCCAAGGTTAAATCTGAAGTAATTTTCAACAAGGAATTTATGGTGACCTCATGTTCTAGGTCATTTTGAGGTCAAGGTCCTTTTTTGAATGAAAACCCCTATATTTGACGTCGGATTCGAAAAGAGTGGGAAATTTTTCGTTCAAATATGTATTTTCGATGACCTCCCAAGGTCATCTGAGGGAATATATTTTAGTTATAATGCTTATGATTTGTTATGGAAATAAAAAATAAAAAAATTTAAAAAATTAATTCGTCATTTTTAAAAAAAAAAAAAATTTTATTTTCGTAGCAAAACATAAGCATTATTACCATGTTTTGTTATTTATATTTTTTTTTAATTTTCATAAGCTTTATAATTAAAATATATTCCTTCAGGTGAGCGTGGGGTCAAAATAGGGGTTTCCATTTAAATAAACGACCTTAAAGATGAGGTTCAAGGTTACATTCAAGGTCACCATTGTACTCCTTGTTGAAAATTACCAAAGACTTAACCTTGGTAATTTTTTTTCCGAACTCCGCGAGATTTCTAGAGATTTCCTTAGTTTTTCCTCACAATATATTCCTTCAGGTGACCTTGGAAGGTCATGGAAAATACATATTCGGTCGTAGAATTTGTCGCTCTTTTCGATTCTGGTACCAAAAATGGAGGTATCCATTTAATACAATTACCTTGATCTCAAAATGACCTTGAATATGAGGTGCAAGGTCAAGTCCAAGCTCACCATTAAATTCCTGGTTGAAAATTATTTAAGATTTAACCTTGTTAGTTTTTTGTTGGCAGAACTCCGCGAGATTTCTAGGGGTTTCCATACTTTTCCGCACCCTGTATGCAATACGAGAAAGTACGCATACAGACCGTAACAAAACTATTTGTGCATTCTTAATTTTTACACAATATAACACAAACTACTTTAAAAAATATATAACAATAAACTTTTCGAAAATTTTAATTTTAACTTAATTAACTTTGTTCTGACCAAAAACAACTCATTTGTGTTTTTTGCTCGAAATTAAAATTGTTTGACTTCCCTTATTGATTCCCCTTATTTAAATAATTTTGAATTGTAAATTATTGATTTCCGTGTCTCTCAATACACTAATTATTGTGTACGTGCATTGATAGATGCAATAATTTTTTATTCTTTATATTATTATTTAACTCTCTTTGTATGTATCAATTCCCCCCACCTAGTATTACTTATCTTTTCTTTTCAGATAAATTGTAAATTTAAAATTAATTAAAATATATGTCAGTACGATTTATAACGTTAAAGAACAAGATCGCCTTTTATTTCCTGCGTTCTGAATAATAAAAATTAAATTTAATTTAAATAATAAAAAATTAAATTAAACCAACAAAAATACAGTCCACTCTTTTATTCGAAGAAAACAAACTTTATTACTCTGCTTTACATTTGAATCAAAAAAAAATTGTAAATATTAATTCTGTGAAAAATTATTGTTAACTTAGTTTTTAACAATAGTACATTGTGTCATTAGGATTAAAAGTGATACTTTGTTTGACGAGCAATTATATTTGCATGCGAGGCGAAGCGCAGCGTAGCCGAGCAAAAGCAAAGATTGCGAGTCAAACAAAGTTACTTTTAATCCGAATAACACATACTATTTTTTCTCCAACGAAGAGATCATGTCGTGTCGGTTGTATATTACTAATTATACGAGTAAGTACAAATTATGTAATTAAAACTTCAAAATTGAAACTAATTTTGTTGAAATATTTTGTGAAACTAAGGAGGTCATGACTTTTGTTTGGTTTGACTATTGTACGTGTCAAATACAATGCAATATTCCAACCAAACAAAAGTCATGACCTCCTTAGTTTCACAAAATATTTCAACAAAATTAGTTTCAATTTTGAAGTTTTAATTACATAATTTGTACTTACTCGTATAATTAGTAATATACAACCGACACGACATGAACTCTTCGTTGGAGAAAAAATAGTCTGTGTTATTCGGATTAAAAGTGACTTTGTTTGACTCGGAATTTTTGCTTTTGCTCGGCTACGCATACTATTTTTCTCCTAGTATTAAAAGTGTAGCTTAGCAACACACACATTTTTAAAATAGTAAGAAAAAGGCCAACTTTAATACCCAAAAACAGTATTAAAAGTAGAGGCTTTTAAGACGTTGGGAGAAAAAATTATGTATTTGTGCGCACAAATTTGTTCTCATATTTATTTGTGCATTATGGAAAAATTAAAAACAAAACGGTAAATCAAACAAATTTAAAAATATTTTTGGCTAATTAAATAGTGTCTTAGGGTTTTGGTTTGTATGCAAATGGTCAAAAATTGTATTAATAAAATCACCTAGAATCTGACCACACTCGGTTTTCTTGGCCCCCTGTATGTTTGATCTTGCCAGATCCTGAATATCTTTCACTTTAATTTATTGCCAAATCTCGTGTTAATGATTTTTTTGTTTACGGGAGCATTATTACACTAAAGAGCTAAAATTGAGGGCCAACTAATTTATCGTCAACAAGGAATGTTACCTAATTAAATAAATCAAAATTAAACTATGCCCTGAACAGTTGTAGTGTCTTTATAGGGCATATAAACAAACGGAATATGATTTCCCGTCAGGAAACAAAACGTGAACGGCATCATAAGATAAGCACATTGAACTCTGGAGAACTGTGGCGTGCCCAAATTATTGCATTTTATTTTATTACATAACCATTGAGCATCAATTAGTGTGGATACTGCTACAATTACCTAGTTTCCGTTGGCAAGATTAGTAGTTAATAAAACAGTATTTCCAGAAGAAGAAGAACACGGAAAAATTGAAATAGTTTAGTTTACTTTTTTGATGATTTGTAATGGCTAAGAGTTCTACTATAAGCATCGATAAAGAACAATTTTATTTTTTACATCAATGAACACTATTTACATTTTGTGGATTTTTAGTTTTACAACATGTACGAGTAAATACGAATAGGTTATCTTATCTATTTCAGTATTCATTCGAAGCTCATAGTTTGTTTTTGTAATTGAATTGTAAATTCTTACAAATTATTCAAAACCTAAAGTTTTCCATGATTTTATGTAATGTTTATTCAGATGACTATCGGTTATCGTAATTAATTTTTATTGGAATTTATTATTCTTATTGATACGCTGATTGTAACGTGTTTCTTGACATGATAAGAACCGATTCAATTAATTTAAAAATTTTATCTTTTCTCTAGAAACTTGAAATATAAAAGAGGAAATCCCATTAAAAATTCAATAAATTCAGCGCTACCCCGCTTCTATAATCCCGATCTCTGTTAACTATTTTTTATTTTCTTCAGCCAATAATTTTATTTAAAAGTTTTTTTTAAAAAATAGTTTAGGAAGGATCTATTTTTATTTTTATTTTTGGTTTTTTTTTTTCATATTTATTTATTTATTGAATCTTTCTTACGAAAATAACAATAAGTTATCAAATCATAAATGCTAGTATACTTAAGTAAATCTGCGGAAGCAGAATTTACGTGCTATCAATAATTAATTATTTAATACTTTGTGATGTCACAGCCATCGTTTTCTTCTTTAATCGTGACGACAAAGGTATATATTTTAAATTTCTCGCCAGCATATTCGGATGAGATGATAGTTTCCCTGCATATATGCACTAACTATAGTTAATCTACATTTTTAGTAATTCGTCTTTGACAGTTAGGATGCTAAGGTCTTTATGAATATTTTTGCTTTTTACAAACCAGGGTGCCCCTGTAATCATTCTGAGAATTTTTGACTGTATTCTTTATACAATGTCAATATTTGAATTTGAAGTTGATTGCGACCAGATTGGTTTAATCGACCAGATTGGTTTAATCATTGTGTTATACAGGAGAAGCTTGTATTCTAAATCAAGGGTTGAATATTTCCCCATCAACCAGGGCATTTTATCCATTTTTAATTTAATATGGCCTCGTTTCATTTCAATATGTTTTCGCTAGGTTAATCGTCGGTCTGGATGGACGCCTAGGTATTTTGCTTCGTTGGCCTGAGGGATTTGTATTCCGTTCATTGTGACCGGTGGACACGTAAGCTTATTTAAAGTGAATGTTATGTGAGTCGATTTCTCTTCATTGACCTTTATCCTCCATTTTTGTAGCCAGATTTCGATGTCATCTATATGTTGTTGCAGGGTTGTGGACGCTGTTTCTGGATTTTTATGAGTATACGATTTCTGTGTCATTAGCGAAAGTAGACGTCATAATTTTCGAAGATGTTGGTAAATCAGAAGTAAAAATTAAATATAAGGTTGGGCCAAGCACACTGCCTTGTGGTACTCCTGTCAGGACGTTTTTCTCGCCCGATTTAGAGGTATTGTATTTAATATAAAATCTGCGATTTGACAAATAAGTTGGTAGATTTCTGGCAATTTAAAATCAATTTTATAAAGCAATCGCTCGTGCCAAACTTTATCGAATGCCTGAGCAACATCCAAGAAAACTGCAGAGCAGTACTTCCTTTCCTCGTGTGCTGGTCTTATTTCTGAAGCTACTCGGTACACTTGCTCAATGGTTCAATGCTCGGCTCTAAAACCAAATTGATGATTAGGGATGATATTTCGGAGTTTCGGTTTAATCTTTTCGATAATTGTGTTTTCGAAGACTATCGAGATGATTGGTAGTAGGCTTATTGGTCTATATGATGAAACCTTGGTAGGATCCTTGCCACAGTTACCGTTGGGCAGACGAATTGGCGGGTTTGGTTGCTGAGGCCGTTTAAGATATTTAGTGGCCTTCCATAATGAATAGTTTGTGTCAGAGTGGGGAGATAGCTGCTTAAGGTAATTTTGCAGAAAATCAATTTTGTTTTTTTGGAGTAGGCTTTGCAGTTTATTTTTGGTCTGATTAATGCTGTGTTTATGACATAAGAACATAGGAAGATAGGGAGTGTGACACGACCAACCAAATTATTTAAAATGTCACCAGCCCCGCCTACTAGCCTACTTTGATCAAAAGTAAGAAATTTTTCAACTAGAGCATGGAAGTCCTATGTCATAAACTCAGCATATAGTTGTATTTTGCTTCAGGCGATCGATTTGTTTGCCATATGCGTCTTAAACGGCGTTTCTCTGTTAGCAATTTTTCTATTTCAGCGTATGTTATATGGTGTGCATTGTATATTTGCTGTTTGGTTAGGCGAGGCTGTAATAGCTGAGTTGATCAGTAACAGATTAAAGTTTTCCATTGCCATATTTATATCGTTTGCCGTCTCCGATATGCAAACTGATGTACATCTTGAATTTCAACCAGTTAGTGAAGTTGTTCGTTAGGAAATAGGAAGTTAATTGTAGGATATGGCTTTTGGTCAGTCCAGTAATGTAGTAAGACCGGAGAGTGGTCAGAAGATAATTCTGAGAGTGGTCTGGCCTCGATCATTTTCCGGTTTATTTTACTCGTGACAGCAAAATCAAGGATATCAGGAATTTTTTTCCGATTACTAGGCTAATAAGTTGGATGGCCACAAGATGCAACAATGATTTACCTGAATAACATTCATTAATTGACGTCCCCTTGGAGTAGTCATTCTTGAACCCCAGTAGGTATATGTTTGGAGACCAGCATAAGATCAATTTCGTGTTGTGCAAGAACCTGTAATTCTAGTTTGTGTTGGCAATCCAGTGACATTTCTTCAGATAATTTATCGAAGGCATTCAAGTTTCTGGATGATAATGGATTGATTTTGCAGCATTGCTTGCAGAATATTTTGCATTGTTGTCATTAACTGCATCATCAGTTGCATACAGTTATTCAGGTTAGGTTCAGCATTTGAGGATTTACCACTGAGAACGCTTACATATGTTGGTTTCCCGGCTGATGTTCTGGGCGAACGAGATTCATACGGCGCATCCGAAGGTATTTTATTCTGCGTATACGAAGGTGTATTATTCGGCGCATCAGGTGTAGTTTTATACTGCTGCCTGGGAAGTGACATTCGAATAATAATAGTTTGCAGTGTAGTTTCCGCCGCAGTTACTGCATTTCTTTATTGTTGAGGAATTTTTTGGTTTTGGGCAACTCTTGGTTGTGTATAGATCACCGCATACAACGCATACGGATATCAATTTGCAATAAGTTCTTGAGTGGCTATATTCTTGGCATTTTAAATACTGAATTGGTCCGGACCTTTTATTAGGTTCTTCAACAGTTATGCGTCTATGCAAGAGGTACTTTATTTTATTAATTGGATGAATTTCTCCCTTTTTCAAATTGCTTACGGAAGGACACAGCTCAACTTTGACCATTGGTTGTGGTTGCTTCTAGCGGTTCATGATCCTATATACATTCTGTATTTTAAATTCCTCTTCAACAAGCGCGACCTGGATTTCACTTGCTTGAACTTGGACATCGATACCTTTAATAACGACTGAAAGACCCTTTGAAGACTTCAAACGGTATGTATAATATCATAGTTTCTATTGTGTGTATCGTAATAATTAATGACTTCTCTATAGTCGTTGGCCTCGTGTGTTTGAATTTTTACTTCGTGTATTTTGCCATGAAGTAAATTTGGAATGAGGACGAAGGGCCGAATTTCAAAGGGCCGAATGTCGAAGGGCCGAATGTCGAAGGGCCGAATGGGTCGAAGGGCCGAATAGGTCGAAGGGCCGAATGGGTCGAAGGGCCGAATGTCGAAGGGCCGAATGTCGAAGGGCCGAATGGTTCGAAGGGCCGAATGGGTCAAAGTTCCGAATGGCGAAGGGCCGAATGGGTCGAAGGGCCGAATTTTGTTTTGTTTTTTTTTTTGTTTTTAGAAATATAATTTTTTTAATTTCTTGTTTTAAGGAATATTTTGTAAATTTTTTTATCAAATATAAATTAATTTCTTATGAGTTTATACATATTTTATTATGTTTAATCTTTGGATATTCTATCGGCAAAAATATTGCATTAATTTTGTTGTTTATATTTTGTAATTATCAAGTGGAAAAATATTTATACATAATAGGTATTTCACCAAAACCATAAAAGAATTTTGTCATAAAATGTCATAAAAATCAGACCATTTTTTATTCGTTAGGGTGAAGGAAAATTCTATTTGGACGAATAAAATAATTTCTCTGTGATTTAGTGATGTAACCTAACCTAACCTTAAGGCAAAATTTCCAAAATGTCTACTTAAATTAAACGAAACTGTTTATTTTAAAGTATCTTGTTGTCTCATGTGTTGTTTTGAATATTGTTTCAACCAGAAATGTGTTACCTATTTTGATATGAGTCATTTTCACAAACAACATTTCAACCTGGCATTGATATCTGGAAAATTAATATTGTTTTTCATAAATAAATAAAAATTATAGTTCTTAATATCAAATTCAGTACATTTACAAAATATTCCTTAAAACAAAAAATTTAAAAAATTATATTTCAAAAAACAAAACAAAAAAATAAACAAAAATTCGGCCCTTCGACCCATTCGGCCCTTCGACCCATTCGGCCCTTCGATCCATTCGGCCCTTTCGGCCCTTCGACATTCGGCCCTTCGACATTCGGCCCTTCGACACATTCGGCCCTTCGACATTCGGCCGTTTGACATTCGGCCCTTCGACCCATTCGGCCCTTTGAAATTCGGCCCTTTGACATTCGGCCCTTCGACATTCGGCCCTTTGATATCATTCCGTAAATTTGTTACGTGAAATAGTTTTCCATTTGTTAGCACGCTTGATTTAAGTTCTTGCACAACCTAGTGGGTATCAACTTCACGCAAATAGATTGGATAGATTGGCTTGTATTTTCGATTTGCCTGTTCTTGAATGTTTGCATTTTCAGGTTCGCTCTCTTCCACATCCTTATCAGCGAATATTTCAAATCGGTTTTTTAGCGGTAATTTTTCAACATTTAGTATGTTTTCCGTGGTGTTAACCATTGTGTATTTGAATTCAGTTCCTTCCCTTAGCATTTTATACCTACTATCATTTTATACCTACTGCTATTTTTATTGAAGAACTATTTGAAGCTTTAGCTTCGAATCCGATTCGATACCTTTATGTTATCAAAATTTCAAGCCGAAAAGTGTTTCTCTTAAGCTCTAAACACTACCAGTGCGACAACGACAAGCATTAACGCCTATTAATTTAAAATACACGTAAAGTAAACAATGCTAACACAACCAATGTCGATGGCGACGATGACAATATCGCTAACTTCTAAGTTAGCAATAATATTTTGTCTATCATTTGCTCAATTTTCAAAAGTAATTAGACAATTAAAATAATATCGCAATATCGTTGTGTATTACATGTTAGCTTCAATTTTAAGTAATGAAATAAAATAAGGTTATGTTGTTTGGTACTCTCTTTTTTACGTTTGAACACTTACGGTGTTAACATAACTTAGTGTTTTCTAAGGCGACATGTGGAGGGGATAAAATCAGTTCAGACCGAAATTTGTCGTTACCGCTCTAATTGTGTTTACACCTATATTCAATTCAGTACTAAGCATACCATAAAAACCGATTTATCATAGAAACGTATAGCCTTCACAATTCATTCGAAAATAAATTTGTAGTTCTAATCCTTAAAAAATTGTTGCTTGATTTTATCTATTGTAAAATAGTGTAAACTGTAAAAACTGATACAGCCGTCGATACAAAGTCATATAAAGAAGTTGAGAAAAACCGACGATTACAGTTTAAAACTAATTGTTATTGCCGACTAGGAAAGAGTTGAATTCGATATTCCAATAGGGGCTTAAACTCCCCAATATTTTTGTTTAAATAACCAAGATTATTGGTAATAGCCTAGACCAATAGAAAATCATTATTAGAATTATAGTAATTGAGGTTTACGCTTAAGTGTACATTACATCTTAAGTGTACAGAAATTAGGGAACCCTATTTTAAAATTAGAAGATTTCATGAAAATTGTTGACATTCATCCAAGATTTAATTCCGTAGTTTTTTTCTAAATTAACCATGGGTAATAATTAAGCATATTATAGATTAAGGGGTTTTACCTATTTATATATTTTAAACAAAATCAATTTTACATTTTATCAGCCCTCAATATATACATATATACATACTTTGTATTTCGATATTCGAATTTGTATTTATAAATCATCACAATCAGCTCATTTTATTATTCCTAATAATGGACTGCTGACAAAACTCACAAAATAACGCTTTGCAAGTTACGACACGACCAAACAATTTATCATCATTATGCAAACAATAATAATTTTTTTACAGCGATTACAATAATTGAGGAAAAGAAGAAATCATTGAATACTGATAAGATAACCTTTTTACAAATAAAAGTTTTAATAAAATCCATAACTTAGTTAGTTCGATTGTGACCACCAAACCCTTAAAACTTAAATAAAAAAAAATAAATTTATATAAAACTTTGCGTTATAAATAAATAAAATGGAAAATAATCAACTGGCAAACCCATTTAAATCTGGAGCAATTGGAAAAATTGTACCATCCTGTTCCAGTAGTAGCTGTAGCACATCAACAACAGATTATGCAATGACACAATCTGATGGACAAATTGGATCTGCATATAGAACACCCGACCATATAACACCTACGGCATATGGCGGACCAACGTTTAATTTCACTTTAGACCAGGCGGAAGAACAAAAGGTTGAGCATACACAAAAAAGTGTCGGTAAAATGAATGAAAACCATCGATAGTTTAGTAATGTATGTAGTTATTAATCGTGTTTTAAATCTAGCCTAAAAATATAATTTATGTTAAAGTGATAAGTTAAATATAAATAAATATAAAATATTATTTGGAAAATTATTCACTGACGTATTTCCAATGATTCATGAGTTATTTGTTGATTTTTTTCAAATTTTGATTTATCATTATCGATTTTATTTATAAATAGTGGAATTCGTTTGTTCTATTGTGCATCATTAATGCAATCAAAATAAATGTTGCCATTTAAGTGTACCTGCTATCATGCATTGTTATCTAGAAGCGATAAGGTGTAATAAACTTGCTGCACATTTTATTGCTGATAATTTTATTATTAATCATGATGCACTTGTACCTTCCATCTACAGTTCTACACTAGGTTGGCAAATTCGTATGATATCGTGATCATACCATGAAATTTATTATTTTCATATTTGTTAACTTTTCGTGATTCAAGCAGCTCTAGAACCAATAATTTAAGTGCGGAAACCATTTTTGGCATTTTCTTTGTGTTGACTGTGTGCTATTTAAAATCAATTTGTTTCTCTATCTTGACGCCTAGATAATAATTAATCAATGCTATTGTGCTTCAATTATTAATCACATGTTATTTTATATTTTGTATTCTACATTGAACTGACAAATAGATCTTAGATCAAATTACTGCCAGGATAAAAACATTTTATTCGTGTACTTGGTGGAAAAAAGTAGTTTGAACATTTAAAAATGTCTTAATGAAAATATCTGTAAATCCTGAAATAAAGGCCTTGATGCAGATAAACGAGGAACATTATATGCATATTCTTATAATATTGTTGCTGCACAACAAAAAATTTCTGTCGCAGATTCGTGATCTCTACTGTATCCGTATTTTTAATTTGTCAAAACAGCTTGTAACGATTATTGCTTTCTTTCTCGTTGCAATTAATCCTAATTCACATGAAATAAATTAAACATACATAGACAGCGCACCTTAAGATATAATTTATTAATTTATCTACTTTTAAATTTTATGATTTTAATTATATACAATTGTGCTTATTATTTAGGTTTGCATGTATATTATATGCCTAGATTTGTATTCCGATTGTCCGAAATATAAACGGATAAGTATTTTATGTATTGTAAACGAACACCGTTTACAATGAATCAACACATAAAAATCATATGTTGACGATGATGATGATTATAAAATTGAATCAATACATATCGTTATTATATACTCCCAAATAGGGTGAAACCAGCTCACCATAACACTTCCCTACCAGCGAAGCGTTTAACCTTTAAAGAAAAATTTATTAATAATTTATAACAAAAGAATTTGAATAAAACTGACTTGTTTTTTAGAACACCGGTCTACCATACCGTTGTTCATAATTCCGAAAGTGAGCTTCAAACGATCAATCGATATTGATTGATTTTTACCGTTGATGGATATCACAAAATGTTTACGAAATCTCCTCAAAATTTCGAAAAGATTCAGATTATGGTGCACGCATTTCTACCGATTTTAATTTCCTCATGTGTTCTCATACGATCAATGAGCTCATTTTGATTTAAATTGGCATCGGAATTTATTGTATTTGTAAAATATTCGCCAGGAATTCGAAGTGTTTGTCCATAGGCCATCTCTGCATGTGAACATTTTAGGCCATTCTTTACAGTGACGTATTCTGTTCGAGCCTAGTATTGTTCTTATTTGCGTAAACAGCTTTGATTCAAATTGTGAACCTTGGTCTGTTGTGATTGTCAAGGGGACACCGAATCTAGAAACATATTCACTGACGAACATTTTTGCAACCGTCTCTGCTCTAATATCTTTAATAGGAAAAGCTTCGGGCCATCGAGTATATCGATCGACTATAATCAAAATTTAGCATTTGTCGTCAGATGGTGGAAGTGGACCAACCAAATCCATAGATACGCTGAAATCGAGCTGAGCGTATGCCGATATTGAGCCTTTGTATGCCGAGGTATTGTACATTTTTGACACGATATGCATGATTTTAACCATTGGTTAACATCTAAGTTTATCTTCGGCTAAAAATATCTTAAATCGTGTAACTTATTAAATACTGCTCTTCTTAATGTTTTTGGGACGTATGGTCGGTTTTTACCTGTACCTATTTCACAATATAGTTTGCATTCAAATAATGGTACGTCGACTAGTTCTAGTTTGACTTTAGAATCAGGTCGGAATTTTAATTGTGGCAATAGTTCTGTCAGCTCAGTAACAGACATTTGAGAATTTACGAACGTTTGAGGATCTATCGATAAATTTATTGTGGATTGTTCATAATTCATGGGTGAAAAAAAATCTGCGACTGTATTGCTTGTGCCACTTACATTGCGAATGTCCGTTGTGAACTGAGCTATATACTCCAGATTTCTTGTCTGCCTCGGACTTGTTTCGGTTTTAGAATTCAATCAGAGGTTTGTGATCTGTAAAAACTACGACCGACCGACCTTCCACAAAATATCTAAAATGTTTGATCGCAAGGTAGATCGCTAACAACTCACGATCGAAAGCGGAATATCTGGTCTCGGCTGGCTTGAGTTTTTTAGAAAAGAAGGCAAGAAGCTGCCAAGAATTTTCGTTAAACTGCTGTAAAACAGCACCGACTGCAACATTCCATGCATCAGTAGTAATATTAAATTCCGCGTTTTCCAAACGCTTGCTTGTGCCAAAATATTTTTTACTTTGACGAAAGATGCTTCGCATTCATCAGACCACGTGAAATCTATCTTGACCCTAGATTTGGATCGTTTGAATCGGTTGTAGTAATTCATCATTCCTACGAAACCTTCGATTTGTCGTAACGAAGTAGCCGTTCCCGTATCAATTATTACCTTAACTCGATTTTCTGATGGCAAAATTCCATCTTGAGAAATGGTATGACTGAGGAAATCTAATGAAGGCACGCCAATTGTGAGACCAAATTTGTCTAATCTCTCAAAAAGCAATCTCAAATATTTCTTATGATGCTCTACATCGGAGCTCGTTACTAACACATCGTCAATAGACAAAAAGAAAATCCAATGCGGCAGTCACTTCGTTCATGAAACGTTGGAAAGTTTTCCCAGCATTTCACAAACCGAATTCCATTCGCGGAAATTCAAATAACCCGAATGGCGTTGTTATTGCTGTTTCGTAAATGTTTCTTCTGCGATGGGTATTTGGTGGTAAGCTCTAAAAAAGTCTAGTTTTGAAAATATCTTACATCCTGACAAATTCATCGTGCAATCGTGTAAATGCGGCAAATAGTCTGGCACAGTAATTGAATTTAACCGGCGATAATCACCGCAAAGACGCCAATATGTTGTATCTATTTTTGCAACTAAGTGTAGAGGCGACGAAACAGGCGATGAAGATGGATGGCAGATCCCTAATTCCACCATATGATTAAATTCAAGTGTAACTGCTTTATGTTTGACGAGATCTAATCGTCTAGGCTTACTAAACGGTAGTGGTGGTGGACTACACTGTGCTTTGACAGATGTTTAAAATTAAGAGGTGTGATCAATGATGGAAATTCCTTTAATATTTTTCCAAAATTGTTGCCTATAGGAAAGTTTAATGGTGTCGGTGTGTCGACATTCGCAGCAACAGCGTTTATGGTAATATCAGTTATAGAATCTATGAGACATTTCTGAGCCAAATCAACTAATAATTTAAATTTAGAGAAGAAGTCAACGCGTATTATCGGATGATTTACTTCTGCCAGAGTAAAATTATGTGTAAACGATCGACGTAACCCTAAATCTATTTCGAGTAATTTCGTGCCGAAAGTATTGATTAATGTACCATTTGCGGCTGACAAACAAAAATCTGGACCTTTATTCGGTAAGTTAGACAATATCCTATATGAAACGACAGATGAATCTGCACCTGTGTCAATTAAAACAATAATTTTATTTCGCGAACATCTTTAACGAAAAGTCGGTGATTATTTATTGGCATCCTGGTATTCGCCGCTTCCATAACGGGACGTTTTAGTTTGGCGTATTTGAAGCTGATTGCGAATTTTCAGAATTATTCGACTGGTTGGCGGAATTATTTCGCTTACATGGAACGATACATTTTTTGGCTTTATCACCAAATTTGAAGTGGTACCAGCAAAGAGATCCATTACCATTGAAACTTCTTCTTCTACTATTGGATCTATTGCATCGAAAATTATTTCCTGTATTATTTGACCTTGAATTCCCGTTGTTTTGATCAAGTCGAGCGATCATGGTTTTTAATTTAGAAATCTCATTTTCTAGCTTAACAAATTTATTGTTACTATTACTTATATTATGGTTTAAACTAGCTGTAGATGAATTTGATTGTTGGATTGCCGATACGCTGCCTTCCCATAATTTATCAGCAGTATGCAAGTATTTTTTTGATTCATCATCAAGATGTCCGAAACTTCACTCGTGGAGGCAATGATGTCCGAAGGAGTATTTGGCTTAAGCGCCTTTACCCGTAAATCAGCTTTTATGCCCAATTTGTAGCAAACAAACTCTAACGATTCAATGTTTCGTTGTTTGGGAATCAGTTTAAATATTTTGCAGTCCTCAATCTCCAAGCATGTTTTAGCCATAATTGATATATCATTTTCATTAGTATGAGGATCAAATTTGGAAAGGTGTAGCCATACTGTCGGTTCAATGACATTTACCTCAAAATTTTCGGCAAACTGTCTGGTACCACAAATCGATTTTCTGCCCAGTTGTTGAGGATGTTTCTTTTCAACTGCTGGTACAGCAAAATCAGCAACACTGGAACTCATTGTGGATGATGTCACCTCAGCAAAGGTTCTCATATAGAGGACAAATGATTTTGCATGGATGAATGATTTTGTAAGACCGAAGGTGCAGTAGATACAACTAATTTATTCCCAAAAATTTTGGTGAAACTCCTTAAGTGCGAAATCACTCCATTTGCAGGAGGCAAGAAATGGTTCACCTTTTACGAGTCATCCCACAAATTAATATAGAGCAACTCTACTCTTTCTGATATTTCCCGTTTTGGATATCTTAAATCGTTACTGTTAAATCCTTCCCTCAAAACCATGAAATCATTATAGAGTTAACATCAGAGAACTATACAGAGGCTTTAACGCTGTTGCAGAATCAACATCAAAATAAAAAATTGATTTACGAGGACCATATTCGGGAAATATTTTCTCTCAAATCAATCATCAAAGCATCCTCTGCTCGATACAGTTATACATATATGCCTACTCATATACATGTGCCTACTCACAGTCGCTCAACAAATCTTCCTCGAGTCTCACTGGTAATTCAAGCGAATTCAAGCTGCAACTATTGTAAAGGCTATGGCCACTTAATCTACAGGTGCAGAAAATCTATGAAACTACCAATTGCTGAACGCAAAGCTGCAGTCAGCCATCACGCTCTTTGCATCAATTACCTTTGAGCTAATCACCTGCTAGCCTCATGTATATCTAAATTCATTTGTTTCAAATGCCAACTACAACATCATATGTTGCTTCATGACTCTGCTGAAATAAATTCTAATCAGAATAATCACCCTAGTTCATCTCATATACTATATACAGCAACAATCACATCACATGCCACCGAGAAATATAACTTTGGAGAGCTCTGCTTCAAGTTCAACTCCTAATATTGAACCTCAAGTGATCACACCTATACCTGTCAAAAACGTAATATCAACGCATAGCAGGCTTTCTTGCCCAACGATTCGACAAAAACTGCATTGGTCAAAGTCTACGATAAAAATGGTGTACCTGTTATTGGAAGAGCTTTACTCGACTTATAATCGCAGGCTCATATTACTACTGAATCTTTTGCTGCTAAGCTTGGTCTACAACGTAAGCAGTTCGCGACATCAATTAAATGAATCAACGATAAAGCAACACCAAGTATTTCTTCCGTCAATTTGAGGCATATCTGAGTTTAACACTCCTTTGGAAGCGCAAATTTTGCCAAATATCACAGGCTCGCAACCCTCATTTAAAATTAATACCTCAAATTGGAGAATTCCTAAAAACATCCGTCTAGCAGACGCGAACTTTGCCAAACCACAAAAACTACTCATCGGAGCTGAGTTGTATTTAACCCTGCAATCGATCTGCCAAATCAAACTTGCGAACAAAGCTGGAACATAACTAATTTTACCTCTGCTCAGTTGTATTTGCAAATGGAATTAGCCTACGAAAGTCACTTTGCGGAAAACACTCAACGAGATGATTCTGGGCACTTCGTCGTCTCTTGCCGTTGACTTGCTCACCTATACTATAACATTGGGGAATTTCAAATCATGGCTACTCACCGATCTCTGAACTTGGCAAAATGGCTAAATAAAGACGGCCAGCTCAAGCATTTATACAACAAATTTTTCAGCGAATACGAAAGCCTGATCCACATGATTCCTGTACCAGAAGCTGAGATTGCAAAGGTTTACTATTTCATTCTGCACCATTGTGTTTTTAAAGTTTCTGCCAAGACAGACCCGGGCAAATCCTTAAATGATTTAATGATGGTTGGTCCAGTGATCCAAAGCGATCTATTTTCTGGCTTGATTCGGTTTCGCACAGATCGATTCGTGATTAGTGCCGACATTACTAAAATGTACCGCCAAATTGGCATGAAGGAAGCTGACATTCATTTACAATACATTGTGTGACATAACACTACAGAAGGCCCTCTACGTATGCTGATACTGATGCTGATCAGTCAGTTCTTCTCTCTGGTTCAATGGTCCAGAATTCTTATTTCATAATGAAAGCTCATGTCTAAAACTAACTTCACAGTTTAGCGAAAAAAAGGAAATTCGTAAATTTAAAATGATAAAGTCTTGTCTCGTATTAATATGTACTTCGGAATTTAGCGACATGTTCAATAAAATTAAATACAAACACTATTATAGATCATTATGCAACGTGATAAGTTTTAAGCTACGATTTGCGGACAATGCAAGGGCACCAAAAGATAATAGGCGCTTCATGCCTGAATATCCATTGAAGAAAGAGATCTTGGTGTATCTACCATCCTGAAAATGATTCAAGTCTATCATCATTCTCGTCTAAAATCGTTAATCCCTTTCCTTAACGAAAACGATAGCACTCAGGTCGGAGGCGCATCCCCATTTGCATTGCTATTAATCAAACATTTACATATCAAATTTCTACATGCAGGCCTATAAGCTTTTCTAGCAGCTACTTTTCAACAGTTCTGGAATTTAAGTGGACGTCATCTTACACAGAAGTTAGTTAATCAATGCTTTCCAGAATACTGTTCAATTCATTAAACAATTGCCCGTCAGCCGAATATCTATGTCACCGCCATTCACCAATATCGGAATTGACTACTGAGGGCCGTTCTATATCCGTTACAAGCTATGCGAGGACGACAAAATTATTAGGCACTTTGATCCACCTGCCGTCAAATTCGCGAAGCATCATCGAAAAACACGACTGTCTCTAGATTATTCCACAATCTAGTGATTCTGGATATAAAAGTCGATCTAATGTCGTTTTCGATCCACCAAAAAATCAATTTTTTGGTGGGTTTACCTATCTTTTACTAATACCAACAACTAATATTGTAATTTTCACCAGAACTGTCATTTGTTTGTTATTCTCAATTCAAATATTATATTCAATAATATTTTTCAAGACGTCGAAACATATATGTTACACACGCACACATAAAAAAATGGGCAATTCGATTTTCTTGTTCGATTTACGGATTGATGTATGCTGATGATTGATGTTCGATTGAAAAACCTGCAACTCTTGAGATATCCGAGACAATTCGCAAAGCTTCTAGTAACGAAATAATGCTGGATGGTTTTGATTCCGAGATTAGACGCCCCCCGGTGTCCCATTAATTTGCTACATTAGTAAGTTCGTTTCACAAATAAGAGAGCGTGGATTTTTACATAATGAAAAAATAAAAAATTTGGTTATTTTCGCCGAAATAACGTTAGATTCTTAATGAAATTGCTGCTGCTAGTGTAGTCTATATAAGTATTTGTGGGATTGTATGCTTTTCGTGGAAAAATTAAAATTCCCTTTAACACTTATTCAAGAAAATAAAAGCCCTCAAAATAGAATAAAATCAACTTAAAGAGTTGAAATCGAACTAAACGACCAGAGCTATTTGGCCCAACTTAAATAAATTTATATTTCTTTAAATAGATTCTTGAAAACAAAGAGGTTATACAAATTTATGAAGTTTATGAGCAATTCAGATTAGATAAGTTTTTTTTTTTTGGTAATGAAATTTATTCGATTAGGTATGTCACACAAATGAATTTAATTACTGAATAATGATTGATTATTATTATTGCCCTTGAATTATTTTAATATTTAAAGCTCGTCAAAGGTAAATATTTGGCTTTTTGTTTGAATGGGACGATTTATTCGGTCAGCATTAAAAGCACAATGGAACGCGACACAAAAAAATTAATTTATGTTACGATTTCAGCTTGCCAGAATAAAAATCCCTTTTTTTAAATTATTTTTCTTGTACCGTCCACCCACCGATCACACACCAATCACCTTTTTACAATCTAAAATGGAGAAAAAGCGAAAATGCACATTTTTATTCTAATTCTAACAGACTGAGATCGCAATAGAAAAAACGACATCCAATAAGCAAAGCAAAATGTTCAAATTTTGCAGTAAGTATAAACTAATTCCTTAAAAAAAGATAAAAACAAGAAAATATGGTCGCATTTCAAAAATGAAACCTTTTACTTTAGTTGTGAAGTATGTATACCAAACGCACACATTCCTAAATCGAATAATCAGTAAACGGCGTTTTAGCAAAAAAAAAAAAATAATCTATCAGATTTAATGATAAACTGGTTATGTCGTACACGCCCTTCAGTAAAGAAATTTCAACCAATAATATCATAATTCTTATTTTAAGTAATCCTCGTAGCCAACCATCATTAGTAGATACAACCGTACTGTCTCAAACCAATAATCATTATAAATATTTAGTTTTGAATTAGTCACCGGCAACAATACGAAAAATTGGAAAAAATAGACTCTTCCAAAACCAAACAAATGTGAGTATTACGGAATTTAATTTCGTGCTTTGAAAATTACCCAATTTTAAGTTTAACCGAATGTATTTACTTACACTTGCGTGCAAAAGTCGAAAGTTCTGTCGGATTCATGTCCGGTGATTGCTGGGATGGCATTCTGAGTTGATGTGGGTTATTGTATAGGTAAGCCATCTCGTTATCTTGTTGGAAGGTAAACACTCCACATCAAGACCACGTTGCTGAGCCCTTGTCTTCAAATTGTCTTGTAAAATATTTAAATGCCCAAATCGTGTCTTTTTTGTATCCGCAAACACCAGTTTTCCCCCTCCACTCCCCCTTTTTTAGTTTGCCTACTTTACGCTGTGTGCGCAGCTAGACCACACTTTTTTAGTTCTATAGATCGTCTTTCACTTTCAGTACTGATTGCTTCAACCTTTTTACCATGAGATTTGTCGTCATTATGGAGTCAATAAGTATTGTTACGTTTTTGTGTCAATCAAGGTTCGAATCACTGGATTGTGAATAAAAGAAACCAGTTCAATTTTTCACAAACTTATTTATTTAGTTATCAAAAATTAATTTAACATAACAATAATTCATAAAATCATTTATTATAATATTTGCACAATTTACTGATCCCTTATAATTTGTATATCGCACTAAATCACTCGGTTTAATCTTGACCCTCAATCCTTAGAGGTATTTTAGGCACCTTAATTCCATGAACCAGGGTCGTTTTCGTCTTTCCGTTATAAATTTATATTTGGCTCCTATATTTTACCACAGTAGAGGCGCAGGCACTTATTTTGACACTTCTTATTTCATACTTGTATATTCTGAGGGCTTTCTTATAGCAGTCCCAAACTGCAACAGTTCTTGTTTTCTTAGCTTTTCTAAAAAGCCTTTTGCATTTTTGATGAGAGCTCTAGAGCTGTTTCCACCACCAAGGTGGCCTTTGCTTGCCCAAAGTTCTTCAGAGAAGATGACCGTCTACTAACTAAGATAGCTTGTCTACTGAGCCATCCAGCTACTGTGTAGATATAGGAGACTTTGAAACCGGTACTGGCAATGACTTATGTACCTAGCAAGGTTCTGAAGATATTCCAGTCGGTTTTCCTCCTGTTTCCAAAATTAATTCTATTTGTGGCTTCTGTAACCAATTCATACTGAAAACAGCAGTGATCAGAAAAGAACCGGTCATCAGACCCTTTCAAATTCACCAAACTATCCTTAATAAAATCTGAGACAAGCGTAATATGAATAGTTATAAAATTGGGCTTACACCCAAAATTACATATTTGAAGGTTAGTACTAAGAATAAAATCAAGGAGTAACTCTCCCAGGATAACTCCAACTTTTCGCTTTTGAGCATCCCTGAAAGCACTTCTAAGGATTGAAAGTGGCTTGTCATCATATTCACACGGTAGATAGGCTGATATAAGCCAGAGATTTAAACTATCAATCTCAATGCCAGCCGCCACTACATCTGAGTTACTGAAGTTAAATAGCACAAACCGTTTATATTAGTTTTAGCTAGAATGAACGAACGAATATTAACTTCGGTAACCACGGTTCCTGGATCAAGACAACATCAACTTGATCAGTGGTGTAAATTGATCTGCAGCAGCCTTAGCCTTCACCACCGTCGTGTCGGATTCCCTGCCCGAATGCAAGTCTGACACCAACTCCTCCTGGAGTCCACATAGTGTCCCCATTTCAGCCTCAAACTTAATCCCTAAACCAAAGATTTCCTAAAACTGCATGTATTTATGAACTAAATTCAATCTTAACCCAACCTCTAACTCGAACCCCAACTGAACCCTCAAATAATTTCTCAGCTCAACCCTAACTTAACTCAATGTCTAACTCAATCCTCAAATCAACGCAGCTCGAGAAATTACATTCGTACATGAACTTAACTCAAACTAACTTCTAACTCAACCATCAACACAACCCGAATAAATTCCCAACCGCTTAACCGCTAATAAACAGTCAATTCAACAACAAAAAATTTCCCAGCTAAACTGATCACTAGGCCCTAACCCAACTCAACTCTAAATCAACTCTAACTCAACCCCAACTCAACCCACAAATGTAATCCAACCCAACCCGCAACTCAACCACAAACTGAACGCCCCACTCAATCCTCGAACCAGCATATGTATATACAAAAATTCTCTGCGCAGTTGGTCGTTTTAAAATGTAAACAGCAGTTATTGCAGTTTGGCTGCTTTTCAGTTTTATTCGACCGAATTCTTGAAAGCATCCTAATTTGCTTGATTCAATATTATTTCTTACCCGTTCGCTGGTTACAACAATGGGCGCTTGAGATCTCTCAACATGTTGGTAACACAAATCTACCGATGGAAAAAATAACAGGCTGAAACACACCAAAAGTAGCGCGACATGTCGCAAACAATCCACACTGTCGGCTGCTTGTATCCGTTCACACCGAGCAGCGCAGCAAATTTTTGTTTTTTACTTTTATCAAAATTTTTTTTTTGTTTTATACGAGAATTAAATGGAATAATTTGTGAAGAACGTTTATTTTCAAAATATTTTATTTCAAAACAAATCGGTACACACGAAAATAACAGAAATGAAACAATACGTCATATTTATTGAGGTTAAGGCTGGTGCACATATAGAACGAGTAACGAGGAACGAGTTTTGATTTTTCGTCAAATAATGAAAGAAAATGTACAAAAAAAATGCAAACAGTTTGTTTAAACTAATAAGTATTTATAAATCTTATATTTATTAAAAATAAAATGTATGATTATAATAATTATAACACAAAATTTCAATTTATCGTAGTAAATTAAAAATTATCAACGATAGCTGTCATTCAAAATAAGTTCTACTCGTGTTCCACACATTTTTCTCTAGTACGAAAATTACATTTCGTCGTATTTTTTTGCGAGTGACATTATAACATAACCTTAAAATAGACAAATGTTTTATCAGTGCGTGTTGCGGAATAAATAAAGCAAAATAAAGTGTAATAAATTTATATATATTAAAAAATAAATATATTTTCAAAATATGGATCAAAGATTCGATTTTGAAGAGATGCTGATCCTAGAAGTCGAATCACACGAGTGTTTATACAATAAAAAAAATCCCGAATACAAAAATCGCCTTATCAAAAATCAAATATGGGATAGAATCTCAGAAATTTTGAATACTCCAGGTGAATATATATTTATATTTTGTAATAATATATTTGTGATATATGTATGTATAAATTAAAACTTTTCATCCAATGTTTTTATAGTTGATGATTGCAAAGCGAAGTGGAAGAATTTACGAGATACGTTTTTCCAAATATTACGTACGGAGAAAAATACACCTAGTGGCAGTAGGACTGTAAAAAAAACGAAGTGGCACTTTTATGAAAGTTTGTATTTTCTAGTCCCATTTTTTGATACACCCAGGTGAGATTGAATGCCACTTATGTTTATTAATATTTTACTACAAAAGAACGACCAATTTTACAGAACTTTGTCGAACATCACGAAAGATACTCCACCGGAAAACAGTACTGAAAATGAGTTAACGCAATCAGAGGACACTCGGAAAGAACCGAAATCAAAAAATGTACCTTTGGAAGAAACAATAATTTCATTATTGGAGAAAGATGTGGCCAAGGAAAATCCGCGACTCTCGGAGGGTGAAATGTTTCTCCAAAGCCTTGTGAAACGATTTGAAAATTTAAGCCAAGAAAAGCGCTCATATTTACAAATTAAAATAATGGAGTTATTCCATCATGTCGAATTTACCATGGATAGCATTATTGAATATTGTATCAATTAATTTATGGTACAATGCAAAAAACATTTAGGTATCTTTTTATATTATAACAACCTGAAATTTTCATGTGATAATTTTTATACACGTTTTGTTTTTTATTCAATTAGTTTATTTTTATTAAATTTTATTGTTGAATTTCTTTGTTTAATTTTGTTGTTAAAATAAATGAATTAGTAAAAAAAAAATTGTTTAAAAATTAATTTGGGTTGATATGTTTATGCTGCCAAGGAACATCCCCTTCAGCTATAAACCAATTAGCAAACGATTCTCGTATATCGAATGCTCTCAAATTGGATATGTCATGAGCATCAGCATTTTGTGAATTGGGGATGTCATCAACAGGTGCAGACTGATTTGATTTAGCAATTCTCAGAAAATTGTGTAAAACACAGCAACATGTCACTATAAGTTTAGTTAGCTTTTCATTACATTGTATTCGTTTTAGTAAAATACGCCATATTTGTGCACATATGCCGAAAGTGTTCTCCACGATCCGCCTGGCTCGGCTCAGCCTGTAAAATAGACTATCAATTATCAAAAATATTTTCTTGATACAACGGTGGATATTTTTCCAGTTCTTTTATTATTTTATGGAATAATCCCATAGTTGGACGGTTTTTTAAATAGGGGTGGATCCAATACCTTCGACGTTTTTTATTTTTGTTTTTAAGTAGTACGTAAGTTACCAAAAACAGTTTGGTTTTATTCCCATTTTAAATTATGTAACACACACAAAACTGAAAGCTTAGCTCATTATACCGCTAGTGACATTTAACATAACCTGAAATCGCTCGTCATATGTGAACAAAAATTGAACTCGCGCGAGTGGAACTTACTCGTTCCTCGCTACTCGTTCTATATGTGCACCAACCTTTATGTAAAGCAGCGACGAGCGATTTTTTTGCTGCTGGGTGTGGAATCTATTGCTGCGGCAGCAGAAATAACTTCATTCAATACATTTTCTTTTAAGGTTGAAACACACCAAGAGCAGCGCGACATGTCCCAAATAATCCACACTGTTGGCTGCTTGTGTCCGTTCACACCGAGCAGCGCAGCAGATTTTTATTTTTTACTTTTATCAAAATTGTTTTTTGTATTATACGAGAATTAAATGTTATATTTTGTGAAGAACGTTTATTTTTCAAAATATTTTATTTCAAAACAAATAAGTTCACACGAAAATAATAGAAAATAAACAACACGTTAGATTTATTGAGGTTATGTTTAGCAGCAAAGAGCATTTTTTTGCTGCTAGGTGTGGAACCTGTTGATGCGACAGCAGAATCATCTTCATTTAATACATTTTTTTTAATTGGAAATTTTCTATTAAAAATTTAAAATAATTGAATGTTTTCTGCAAAAATGCTTATATTTATGCTCAAACTACGATTTGAATTTGTTAAATAGGCAAATTAGCTAATATTTAAATCTGCTGCTCGCTGCCGCTGCTCGGTGTGTTTCATGCTTTAATTGAAATTTATCTATTAAAAATATAGAATAATTAAATGTTTTTGTTTGTAATATGTACATATATTTATGCTCAAACTATGATTTATATTCATTAAATAGGTAAAATAGTTAATATGTATTTAAATCTGCTGCTCGCTGCCGCTGCTCGGTGTGTTTCATGCTTAATGCTGGAAACACATGAGCAGAATTCTGCAATCAGCAAAATTAGAATACACAAGTTTAAATGAATTGAAATACATGTATTCTGCTTGCCATGTAGAATTCTGCTTCATGTCTCTATTTCTAATTTTGCTGCGAATCAGTAGGCTATATTACGTAAAAGATAAGAAATCTAGTACAATTTCCATATTTTTTATTTTTTTCAATCAAGTTTTTTAATTTGTTGACAGAAAATAAGTTTTGTGTGGCAAGTGCCAAATTGGAGGATAAAAATTAAATAATTTGTGTCAAAATAATGCATCATTCATTTAAAAAAATTGTACATTAAAATTAAATATGTATCAGATAAACGCCACAAAAAAAATTCTGCTTATCAAAAACGACGCTCATGTAGTTCACCCGAATTTCTGCCGGCAGCGATGCTAGCAGAAATTCTGCTCATGTGTTTCCAGCATAAGGCTGAAACACTCCAAGAGCAGCGCGACATGTCCCAAACAAGCCGCACTGTCGGCTGCTTGTATCTGTTTACACCGATCTGCACAGCAGATTTTTTTTTACGTTTAACAAAATTGCTTTTTGTATTATACGAGACTTTATTAATATATTTTGTGAAGAACGTTTATTTTTCAAAATATTTTATTTGAAAACAAATAGGTTTACAAGAAAATAATAGAAGCTAAACAACACGTCAGTTTTATTGAGGTTATGTTTATCAGCAAAGAGCATCTTTTTTTTGCTGCTAGGTGTGGAACCTGTTGATGCGACAGCAGAACCAACTTCATTTAATACATTTTTTTTAATTGGAAATTTTCTATTAAAAATTTAAAATAATTGAATGTTTTCGTCAAAAATGCTTATATTTATGCTCAAACTACGATTTGAGTTTGTTAAATAAGTAAATTAATTAATATTTAAATCTGCTGCTCGCTGCCGCTGCTCGGTGTGTTTCATGCTTTTCACCGAGCAGCGCAACAGATTATTTTTCTACTTTTAACAAAATTGTTGTTTGTATTATACGAGACTTTAATACGATTCGTCATTTGTAAAGAACGTTTATTTTTCAAAATATTTAATTTCAAAACAAATTGGTTCACTAGAAAATAATAGAAATTAAGTAACACGTCAGATTTATTGAGGTTATGTAAAGCAGCGACGAGCGATTTTTTTTTGCTGCTGGGTGTGGAATCTATTACTGCGACAGCAGAAACAACTTCATTCAATACATTTTCCTTTAATTAAAATTTATCTATTAAAAATATAAAATAATTAAATGTTTTTGTTTATAATGCAAACATTTATGCTCAAACTATGATTTATATTCACTAAATAGGTAAAATAGTTAATAATTAAATCTGCTGCTAGCTGCCGCTGCTCGGTGTGTTTCATGCTTTAAACTGTCACATTGCCATGAAATTTTGAATGCATTAAGTGCGTTCAGAACATGCTAACAGTTAGCTTACCTGATGCGCCCTGAATAGCCCATTATGGTGGAAACAGATGTGCAGAATTCTGCAAGCATCGAAATTAGAAAACACTAGTTTATATGGAATGAAATACATGCATTCTGCTTGCCTCGCAGAATTTTGCAAGTTGTCTCTATTTCTAATTTTGCTGCGAATAAGTAGGCTACATTACGTAAAAGAAAACAAATCTAGTACAATTTGTATATTTTTTATGTTTTCCAATCAATTTTTTTAATTTGTTGACAGAAAATATGTTTTGTGTGAAAAGTGCCAAAATGGAGGATACAAATTAATTAATTTGTGACAAAATAAGACATCATTCATCGAAAAAAATTGTATATAAAAATTAAATATGTATTAAATAAACGTCAAAAAATAAAGAACAGCATGCAGCACATGTGTTTTAAATGCATATCTGCGTGCATCACTGCATGCAGAAATTCTACACATCTGTTTCCAGCATTAAACTTTTTAATTTCAGTAGTATTTCTTAATTTAATAAATTTCTAACATTTTACAATTTTTAATAATCTAAATAAGTACATACATACTAAAATTTCTTAAATTCTTTCTGATTTTTGCGGTTGCCAATAATTTTTCAAATTTTCTCAAATCTATCGAACTCTCGAACAGTCCCAAAAAACATGTTGTGCTGTAGTTTTTTCATTACTCAATAGATGTCACCGTAACCTTAAAAAAGATAAAATTGTGATGTCATTTTTTCCTCATACAACACTCCAACTGTCAAATCACCAAAATTTGACGTATAATTGAATCATTTTTGTCACCCAAAGAAAAAAGTTGAAAAGTTTTTTTTTATTTATTGTTTTGTTGGAAATAAATACCAAGCTTGTTACCGCATAATGGCTGATCCCAAATTTGCTAATTTACCAGGAATTGTACGTAGAGATTTAGATTTAAGTAGTGTTGATTTCATTATATTTATGTGATGATGAAAAAATAATTTGGGTGTTTTCTCTGTGTGCAGGCTTATGATCAACCTGATTTTTTCGAAACAGCTGATGTCGAAGAAAAAGAAACATCCTTTTACAATGAAGAAATTGAAAATGAATCGATCGAACGGCTTCACTTGTCCTCAAAAGATGCTTACAATAAATTCCGTGGCAAATATTTAACTGGCTATGTAGATTTTTCCGACCGATTGGGTAAAAAGGCACGTACGGGATATGATTCGCGATCGTTCGAGGAATGGGAACTAGCCGCATTGGGCGAAAAAGAAACTCCGGTGCAAAAGTGCCGTCGACTACAGTGCGAGATGAATGAATTGATTGAAGAAATTTCAGTACTACAAAATGATTCGGCAGTAAGCAAAGAAGAAAAAGAATCGTACGAAGCTGTCTCGAGTGTGGTCAATTCAACTAAGAAAGTATTAGAATGTTTGAAACTAGAAGAAGTTCTCGGTAAGGAGGCAGTTTCAGATGCGGCCGATAATGAGATTAAAAAGCTATTAAATCAAGTTGAGGAATATAAAAAATCGGGATTGGCCACTCCAATTGCAATGCCGAAAAATAATTTGGAAGAATCTACACGTATTGCCGAGCTGGAACATCGCCTAGCACAATTAGAATCTGTGATTGGTGCCAAACCTGAAAAGGTGACTAGGTTAGTCAGTAGTTTGGGAACAGCTAATTTATTGGAGGCGGTGCAACAGCTCTCTACGAAGGCAGCATTACTTCAACCAAATCAATTGGACTTGATAGAAGCTCGACTTGGAAATTTATTGACCAAAATGGATGCAATTGCAGAGAAGTCGTCTGGATCTCCTCAAGATGCAACTCGTGATCAAAAAACGCTCGAGTTGTACGAGATTGCTAAACGAACTGAACCCATAACTCAAATATTACCAGACATGTTGAATCGCATGAAAGCCTTAGAAGCATTGCACCAGTATGCAACCAACTTTAGTAAATTAATCGCAGAGTTCGAAGCGAATCAAACCAACATATCATCTGGGGTGTCAAATAATAAGATGCTGCTCCAAGGTGTCCAAGAAGCCTTTGCACAAAATTTGGAAAATTTTAACAAGGAGATTGCGAAATTGGATGAACGAATCAAAGTTCTCCCAATCCCTGTGAAGTAGAGACCAGCTATTTATTTTTTTATATTAACTTATTTTGAATCTTGTAACATTTCCACATAAACCGCTTAACAAATAAACTTAATAAAGCAAACATTTTCTTTTCCTTAAATTCGAAATTTATTTTTTTTTTGTTGGATGTTAGAACAATAAACTTCTTACATTAATCATAAAATAAAAAAATCCATAAAGATATTTACTTCTTCTTGGATACACCGACTGTACGTCCTCTACGGCCAGTTGTTTTGGTGTGTTGACCACGGACACGGAGTCCCCAGTAATGACGCATACCTCTGTGTGCACGGATTTTCTTTAGCCGTTCCAAATCTTCACGCAATTTCGAGTCCAAAGCTGATGATGTCAATTGTGTAAATTTACCATCAACAATATCTTTTTGTCTGTTCAAGAACCAATCTGGGATTTTATATTGACGTGGATTTAAAATAATGGTTACAACCTTCTCAACTTCCTCATCCGTACATTCACCAGCGCGTTTTGTTAGATCAACATCGGCTTTCTTCAACACAATGTTGGCATAACGACGGCCAACACCTTTGATTGCGGTCATAGCAATGGTAACTTTACGTTTACCATCAATATTCGTACCCATGATACGAAGAATATGTTGAAATTTCTCTGGAATTACGAGAGACTGAAAAATAAAGAACAAAACATTAAAACTTAACCTCAAAATTATAAACACTTTAAATTTTGATTCATTTCACAAATAATTGATTCGCAAAACTATTTTAAAATTTGTGTTATTTGAGAAATTCAGGAGCTGTATATTCCTTTTTCCATCACATAAATTGCACATTAAATAAATCAGACATTATTTGTACACATATCACGAACAAAATACGTTTTTTTGCCAACTTCATTTGAACAAGAAAATTATCAGAATTGTAGATAATTGTATAAAATTTACAAGGAACAGTATCTAAATTTATTAAATAACACAAAATTTTGTTTAAATTTATCGAGATGATTTTAATTTTTATAAATTTTTAAAGCAACATACCATTTTGTTGCCGATTTACTTGACAAAAAGACAGAAAAGAATTTTTAAACGGAAGTTGTGCCTATGTCAAAAAAAAAAATTAACACATGTTCTAAAATTTTAGTACAATTTCGGAATGAGTTCGGTAAATGTCTGTGGAATATGTTTGATGTGGATTCTATTTTTAATTTGATGTGTGGTGGTTTGCCATTCTAAATATCGGTTAGGACATTATTTCGTAGTGAATGAGAATGCGTAATTATTATTCATTGCGAGTGTAATGATTAGGTTTTTGAAGTTGAATGGTGTTTATAAACCTTAAAGCAATTGTTATTACATATATTACTCATATAAGATTGGGCGACGATCTCGGCGAATAGGAATGTTGTTAAAACAGTGGTAAAACGACATAAATAACTAAAATAGCCTTCCGATTCTCCTATTCAATCTTGGAAGAAAACACCCGAATTTTGCGAATTCTTGCGAGTATGTAATACTCAGATACTCTAATCGATTGCCTGAATAAAAACTTGCGATCTGAACTATATATTGTATCTGTTTGACGCCTTTTTATTATAATCAATGTGAAGAAGATCTTTTGAGTTAAATTACCAACGATTTCTTAGTGTAACGGTTATCTTGCGGACAGCGAGATCACAAATCGTGAATTCAGTTAAAGGAAGACCTTGTATGAGTAAGACAAATTTAAGACATTTATCAAGGAAACAGCTCAATTTGTATCCAGAAGACCAGAGGCTTTCCGTATACTTTACAAAGAAGGCAGAAGTTTGCCAAGCAAGCGACCAAGCCGACAAATACACCAAAGAATACTGGCAAACATGTTTTTAGGTATTCCACATATATTGCTCAACCAACTGCAGGTATGAGGACAACAAATTTTGCAAATGAAACTGTGATAAGTGTACCGTTATCAACATCGAAAGGAACATGGTAAATAATAAAGACCAACAAAACAATCCTGTGTTAGGTTAGAAAATAAGAAGACGTTATCAATTGAGACAAGGGACATCTCGAACTAGTCCGTGTCGTCTAGGATGAGGTACGCGAGATCAACTGAAGCTTCCACGATAAAGAGAGAAAAATGGCTGAGCGAGAGTTCGAAGGCAGAAAAGAGACAGAAAAAGATTTATTTGCGAAACAAAAAACAGCAATGTGAGTTATTAAGCAACAGAAGCCACAGAGACACAAGTTTATTTTCGGTGTCCTTAGGAGAGAAACGAACCAGCACCGAAAACTGGGTCGACAAGCATGCTAATCAAGTACATTTTGAGGCAGTACCAGCACCAGAAGTACTTCAGCCACCAGCCATGACTACGAACATATAGCAACCAACACGCATGTAAACAAGTGATAACGACTAGAGATGGATGATGTTTCGCTCCAATCTGAATGCAGAGGGGTATCGGAGTCGTCTTCTATTGTTTTGAAACTATCGGATGTCGATGACTATCTCGATATTTTCAAAACAATAGAAGAATGTGTGGAAGTCATGCGCCAAGTGATCTATATTCATCAAGAACAGGTTTCGATCTGCAAAGTTGTACCTCACAGGGTGAGGTGAGAGGATGTTAGGCGACAGTCACTGCTGCACCAAAGTCCGAGGGGAAATACAGACAAAGCTGATGTTGTTTGATCCACTTGGGCTGATCGGATTCTTTATTGTGCAAGGCAAGTTAATCCTGAAGGAGATCTGATAAACCGGAGTAGATTGGAATGAGCAGATTAAGCCGGATCAGATGAGGAAGCGGTATAACTGATTAGATACCTTGTCAGTTATCGAAAATATTCGCTTACCATGATGCTATTTCTCCAACTTTGAGACCTACACGTAACAGCAGCACAGCAGCAGCAGTCGTATACGTGGTTAAACAAAGAGATGAAGTAAAGGAGGTAGCATTCTCCACCTCGAAAACGAAGATTTCGCCCAATAAAATGATCACAATCCCACAGATGGAGTTGCAGGCGGTGGTACTTAAAACCTGACTCGCCAACCCCGTAAAGAAACAACACGCGTAAACTGTTACCAAGAGTACTTATTGGTCCGACAGTCGCAACGTGTTTTGTTGGATTCGTTCATCACGGTCTTTTAAACCTTTCGTGGCCCACCGGATTGGGGAAATCCTTTGGAAACGACAAACTGCCACTACTAGAAATGGATTCCGAAAGCCAGCAATTTTGCGGGCGAAGCTACCAAGTGGAAGCTAACCAGCCGATATTACATACCTGAGAGATGGAACGATGGGCCTGCCTTTCTTCACAGACCACACTCAGCGAATAGCCTAAATATCGAGGTGACGAGCCAGAACCAGACAATGAAGAGCAGGAAGTGTGATGTTTGCATCTCGCCATCACACCAAAACTAGACTAGCTAACACCAGCGGTTTTTGAACCTTAAGAAATTGATGCTTTATCGTATCTGATGCAAAGCGTACAAAACGAAGCTTTCCATAACGAGACAAAAACGCTAAAAGAAGGTCTGAAACTGCAGAGCAACAGCAAATTATCATTAGGATGAGGAACAGGCTATAGATTGCAGAGTATCTCACTTATGAGCAACGATGTCCTATTATACTGCCAAGCAAAAATAAATTTACGGAACTACTCACCGCAAGTTTCCACTACCAAATGTACCCCCAAAATTATGTTAAAGTTTTAAATGAGATTAAGCAGATATACCACATAAAACCCCGATTAAGAAATTGCCTAAAAATTTGCGAGCAAATGTGCACAATGTCACATAATAGATGCAAGACCCGAGATACCAGAAATGGCAGAACTACCAGTTCACGGGTGGCGGCTGGAATGTACCCATTTACGTTTGTTGGAGTAGATTACTTCGGCCCAATCACTGTCAAACATGGTAAACGTATCGAGAAGAAATAGGGGCAATTTTTACGTATTTGGCTACAAGAGCCATACATCTAGAATTAGCTTCGGCGCTACCCACGGATGCATTGATTCTGATCCTTCGAGCATTTATAGGAAGAAGAGGAATGCCAACTGAAATATACTGTGACAACGGGATGAACTTCCAAGGTGCAGAAGCACAATTGAGAAAGGCCCTGCAAAATTTCGGCAAGAAGGCACCAGACTACGCCCTTCCTAAACGAATTCCTGATCCGTTGCTATCTGATTGAAATCGAGGTGTTATCCGAAATTCAAATACAAAGAATTTGTGAACTATCGCTCAGTTTGTTGCAGCTAATCATTTGCTATAAAAATCGGCATTTACCGAAATAGTTTACTTGTCTGTTCCTGATGTTTTTAATTGTGCCTAACTGATGTAATTTAAAGAAGTAGTGGGACAATTTGTTTGTACCAAAATTTGGTAATTGCGTCAACAAATTTAATACTTAATAATCCATTGAAGGCGGCGATTAAGTAAAATGATATTTTAGGTTATTTAAAAACAAGTTAGCGAAACCTTGCTCAAGGGTATCCTGCATTCAATGTGACTATATTGGGAAGATGGTGCTTTCCCAGAATCCGACAAACGTACTCACACAAACACATACATACATACACACATACAATACAACACTCTCCGCCCAATCGTGTTCGTGACTTGTTAAGACGCATTGTTAATTGTTATTGTCGCTCCGAGAGCGCCATAATTAAAGTTATTTTTTAACTTTATATACGTACAAATTGTCGTTTTTAATAAACAAACAAAAAAATCATTTTCGTCCATTTGTCTCCGTCAAATACTTTGCTGCCGCCAGATATAAATACAGTTCTCTATTATAAGAAACACTCTACCTAATGGATTTCGTGCGAGCAACGAATAAATAAAGAAATCAAATTTTGGGCGGCCATTTATTAGGTTCCACACTCTTTGTACTAAACTTCGAAATTGGACTAATTATATTTACATAAATATTATTGTCAATACAAATAATTCTACTCGTTAGAAATTTAAAACAGCCTAATTTCAGTAAATTTATGGAAATTTAAATAATTTTTCAGTTTACTGCCATCTTCAAATCGTACATAAAAGCACTAAATATAACTGCGGGAAATTTAAAATCAAACTTCTCTTTCTCTCTCTCTCTCTCTCTCTTTTTCAACCAAAAACAAACAAAACAAAAAAACATCGCGCGAGAGTGTCGCTAATCTGTCAAAACATTTTTTTCATTCATTTATTCATGATTCAAAATTTGTGTATTTCAATTGTGAGTTCGTGTTGAAAAAGTAAAAAAAGTTACTCCAATACAAAAAAAATATTTTTTTCTGCAGAACCAAATCAAAAAAAAAACAGTGATATAGCTAAATAAAAATTGTGAAATAATAATTATTTAAAAAGAAAACAGTGCTAAAAATGAATGTGAAAATGCCAGATTTTGATCCAAAGAAAATTGTTTCGTTTGTAGAAAATACATTTTCCAGAGCTGTACAAGTAAATATTTATTGTTAATGCATCCACTAAATTAATCAATCTACACAATTTCCTTGATCTTTATTTATATTTTAATGATGATTCATAATCGTATTTTTATTTTGTTTTGGTTTGAGATAGTTAAGTGATGATGAATAATCGTCATAAAATTTGTCTCGTCGTCGCCTTAACTGCAAAAGAAAAAAAACATGGCTGACGATTTTTTTTTGGCCATATAATCAATACCATATCCAAAAATAGACCGAATTTATTGTGAATTTTTAAATCTATAATAATCCGTGTATTTTGGGGAATTATAAATTAAACGATTTGTTTTGTTATGTTTTAATTGGGTATAAACAAAAAAATTATTTGCATGGAATATTGGATTGATAAGGAGAGGTTTAGGTAAATTAGTATTTAAGTGCCGCTGATAAGAATTTAACTTTGCTGATAACAGATTTTGTTGTAATAATAAATTGTTGGTGGTTTGGTTGGGATCTCTGTACTCTCGTAACGAGATTATACTACAATAACTTTGTATTGCGGTTACTAAAGTCTACTATGCTGTATGCAACACTTATTGTTTTACAAAGCTATGCTATTGTTTTGAGTTTTAAATCTCATCGGACTGTTGGCCCTAAACAACCCTCCTCTTAGACGATGATTAGCTCTATAACTGAATTTTTCCATAAATTTTCCCTGCTTTCATTCGGATAAGTTTTTTAATCAGTCGTATTTCTTCTAAAGAAAAATTACAGCATTTGTCAGTAAGGTTTCGAAACCGCAAAATTTTGGGAAACAAAATAATTGGGTTCGGGACTTCGGGTTGAGGTTGGCAAGTAGCTACATAAAAAAAATTATATTTCATTAAAACATTTTTATTTAGTAAAATCTGTAACCATGAGTGTAACCTAAGTAGTGAAATGAGTTTCGTAGATTAAGCATAGTTACCTATTTCAATTTTTTGAAAATATAAAAATATTTCCAGTTCGGGATGTGTTGGATCAGCCCATTCGCATTCTAAATTACTATTCTAAGCGTTTGTAAATTTATTTTTTATTTTCTAGTCTCTTTAGTAACGATGATCGATCTATATGCATTTCGAGACATCTCTTAAAATTTGACCGTCGTTGTTATCTTTTGTTTTTACCTCCTGACCTTGAGTCACTTGTGCATAAGATTATTTCCCTCACAGGTTATAAGATCACTGATTTATCTGTCGATTGATCGCAACAAAGTCTCTACGGCTTTGATCAGATTTTCTTGCACGATTCCTTATACATATTTTGATGTTGCCCCTTTGCGATTAATGCATTTTGCTACCGAGTTCCTATCTAATGTGCACGTGCTCGAAAGGTGGTTACCAGTGTATTTGACGCATGCTGCCACACGCCCACAGTATCTTTGAGTATGATTGAAGCCCTGACATTTTTTCCACTGAACTTTCAGCAATGACATTTTCCTCACTGATTCAATTCTGACTTTCACATTTTGAATTGATCGAATGTCATGGATTTTTTTGGATATTTTCCCCCATTGCCAATGTTAGCATGAAAAGCAGGGCTACCTCGTTTTGAGAGGACGCTATTGCCTTTATAATTTACAGTTCTCTCTTTTTTGATGATGTTTGTTTACAGCATCCTTAATGTCTAGACCTTTACTCTGCAACTTGTCATTACTCTCCCATTTCGGGTGTAATCCTCTTGCCATAAAATTAACTATGTTAATAGGTGAATTTCCCCGTTGTGCTGAGTTGATAAGCTACTCGATGTTGATGTTTGCTTTGCTTGCTCAACATTTATTCTGACGAAGATGATTCTGCTTTCCTTTTCTTTCTGGGATTGCTTTATTTAGTGATCCAATCCTGCAACGTATATTTTTCTGAATTATTTTTCATGTTAGTTCTTTGGTCAGGGTATCCTTCCCTTAGTATTTCATACTTACTGTCAAGTAAGAAATCAGCCGCCTCTTACATGAGGAACAGATGCTGTCTGAAGCCGTACCTCCTGGTGAACAGATGCTTCTCGCAAGTTTAGTTACGTGAGTGGTATTTTATTTCCCACTTACCCTCCGGTGAACCGGTAAGGGCATCCCCCTATCGGCTTCCTGGGAACTTGCAACTTCGTTAATTATTTTCTCCATCATAATTGTATCAAAAGACTTTACTGGCATTCGCAAGTCGCGCTTGGTATTATTATTATTATTGTTGAAGGGCCATGTGGGCGTTGAGCCACCTTGCACTGTGACCTAAAATATCTTTTGTACTTGACCCTGCTTAATTATCCGTCTAGTCAATATTCAAGCTCTTAATGAACCTGATAATACTGCTGGCCGGTACACGATACATACTATCTGGGCTCATTGCTCTCCCTCCTAGATGTTTACTATAGCATTTAATTCTGCTAGAAAGACGGTAGCATTGGGACCCAAGGACTTCGAGAGGGCAGTCCCACTGAGGAGCGCCCCGAAATCTTGCATTACAAAATCTTGTAAGTACAAAATCTTGCATTTTTTAAAAATCATGCAAATCAAAATCTTGCCAACCCAAAATCTTGCAGTTACAAAATCTTGCAAGTAGAAAATCTTGCAAATACAAAATCTTGCAAATACAAAATCTTGCAAATACAAAATCTTGCAAATACAATATCTTGCATTTAAAATTTTTTGTAGTTTTAGTATCTGTACCTGTCTTTATAATAAAATTATTTGCGTTGTCCGCACACCCAGAGAATAAAAATTAAAACTCAAACAAAGTGTGCTGAGAATTTTGATTTCGAAAAATAAAACTCATAATACATGAGTACATACGCTGTATAATATACGAGTACATAATACATAATGCAAAACTAATCTTATTAGATGAATGCTCAATGTGTCAAAAAAAACGTTTTTAGCGATTGATAAATTACTAAGAGATATTATGCAAACTGAAAGTCTAATGGGGGCAAGGTATTTGTTATGGGTGGTGATTTTCGTCAAACCCTACCAGTAATTCGGCATGACACTTGATCTGATACCATATATGCATGCCTCAAAACTTGAGAATTATGGACGAATATTTCAACATAATATTCTGGTTAAGAATATTTAATCCTGGTCATTTGATTTTTGATATCTCAAGCAAAATTCTACTGTATAATTATCATTATACAGTAGAATTTTGTCAATGCGATTTGTTATCTTGCATAAAAATTTCCCGTAAATCGCGCGTGCGATTCTATAAATGTACGGAAAATTGTTATGCAAGATTTTGTAATGCAAGATTTTGTAATGCAAGATTTTGAAATGCAAGATTTTGTAATGCAAGATTTTGTAATGCAAGATTTTGTAATACAAGATTTTGTAATGCAAGATTAAGGGGCTAACCCGTCCCACTGCCATATATTCCTGCCTCTGCCTCTACCGTTTTGATTTTACTCTTACGAGTTGCTGGGAATGGAAAGTCGCCTGTAGGTCACCCAGCTTTACTACAGGAAGGCTAAATAAAACTGGAGGGTGCCTGGTATCCAGAATCTGCATATTTGGACTGATTAATCTATCAGCCATTCATCCATCGGCATATGGTGTTCCACCTTAGATTAGGGTTTTTTGTCAAGGATTTTTCCTTTAGCGCCGTACTTCAGCCTGTGCCAAATGGCCTTAGTTACCAGTGGTTGCCACGAGAAGGCAGCACGTACACTTGCGAATTGTGACCAGGTTACCCCTTGCACAATTGTACCCATGACGCAGCTGTCTAATACATGACCACATGACCAGAACAACTCACGTGATGCGCATCCTACTGGAGGGTTTCGGAACTGATAATTAATCTACTTAACTTTGGCTCCCACCCCCCCCCCCCCTTCTTCTATGGCCTCCACCAAGTACGAAAAGAAGATGTTTTTCTCTCAAACGATATGCCAGCCTACACCATGCACGAATCGCCCCCGTACGAGACGCCGGTAGATCCGGTCTCTCCTATCACTACCATGGAGACATATACTGCATTCGTCAGTGAATAGAACGAACCTCCATTGCCCGATGTGCCAATTAATGTGTTCGCGAGCTAATTCGAGTCGCTCTTTGTGGTGGCGTACTGTCAATTTTGGGCCTCTAGCTGGCCACCTTGGAGTGAGGTTGGCTTCCTTCCTTTTTACTGTCCATGGACTAACAGTTACATCTCGAACTTATCTTAGCTCCTGCTGCACATCGACGCCCGTGAGATGGCGATCTCGCAATGAAGTTAGGACGATAAATCGATCGCCCCTCTCAGATGTACACCGATACCGGCTGGTATGTGGTCTGCGATTGAAGGTACCAGTTTCCGAGAGTGCATATTTGCGCATTTTGCTACGATTGCTTTAATTTAAAAAGTACTGTATAGATTTTAATGGTAAAGGTCTCCTTGTAAAGATAAAATACTAAGCTATCAAAAAAAGTTGTTTTACAAAAATCGGTTAAGCCATTTTTAAAAAATATGCCTTTTTGTGCGCGCAAAGGTTTGAGTCGATTTAGTTGTTCGGGAGTGTAGTTAAAACTATTATTCATCAGAAAATCAACTCTTTGCTGCAACATTACTCCAGGGATGACATATTGAAACATTACTTTCGATTCGTTTTCGATAGAGTTTTATGTCTCTTGTTTCAATAATAAAATTGCTATTTCGTTTTTTCATTACTTTTTTCTGCAATCTCAGCCTAACTTAATTCTCTAAAAATTAGCTAATGGGCTAGATACTCAATACTCAGATAAGCAGTCATTTTTTGCGAATTTGCTAGAAATGGTACACACGATAATTTAGCAACCCAATTTGTTGCTGAATATCAAAAAATATTTTTGAAGCAAATCGTAGACATTTTGCAAGCCTTTTAAAGTATGCGCATCTAAGTAAATGTTTGTGGAAAAATTTATTGATTATATTACGCAAATAAATTTACGATTCGCAAATCCGCCATATTTACCGATTTGCGAATTGCCTGATTATCGAGTATCTAGCCCAATGTAAACTTGTAAAAAGCAAAGCTTGCTTGTAGAGCTCAAAATTTTTGGATAGGGTATTGACGATTGGAGGATCTTGGGTATCACGTAGCGAAGAAATTTGGAACTGAACTAGCTTTCCCAAATTGACGTTTATTATAAAATGTCATTTATGTTATTTGCTTTTATGAAATGTTATTAAGGATAGATTCCTTTAATTTAAAAAAACATAAACACCTTGCTGATACATGCTGTTATTTAAGGATAGCTTGCTTAATTTTTAAATTTTCTGGTAGGTCGGCGTTTTCGAACATTTACAATCGATAATTGACGATTGACTCTAGGTAACCTGCCACCTATCAGAATTATGGTGAAAGTCTATTGTAAGACACAATCTTTTATCGCTTTTAAATCTTATTTAAAAAGAATATTTTAATATTTTTATTAAAGAATATTTTCTTCAAACTTGATGACAATTGCACTGAAGAATTAGCTGTCATATTTTGTCTTATAAAACACTTTCGAAAATATAATCAGAGATGGCACTGAAATCACTTTATCTAATGTAAATTAGACTGTCTTTGGCGTACAGAGCTTAGGGCTTATTTTAATTCCGATAGTTTCACTATCCATAATGTTTTATATGGAGACTGTCATGGCTTTTAGGGTTTGTTTTATTTTCGATAGGTATCGCATTTTGCAGTTTTCCAATCGCCAATATCACAAAATAATATCGAAAAATTGCAAACTCATAAAAGAAAGCTTTACTTCTTTACCAATTTTCACGTTTACACAATATATTATTGAGAATCAGGGTATCGCAATCGCAAATAAAAATTTGGATGATAGAGAATTGTGAATAAAAGCAGAAATAGAATGTTGTTTTATCCGAGAAAGCTAAGATCGCAGTAGAACAAGCATAATTGAAAAATGAGAGTAAAATTGTATTCTCGATACAAGAGACAAAACTACATCGAAAACGAATCGAAAGCAAGGTACAACATATCACCCCAGTGCCCAGATCGGATATCCTGTTTCAAAATTGAACCTTTTTTCCCGTTTGTTCAATGATGTAATCGCAATCTTATCTGCTGGAGTTGTAGCTTCCCTTTTCGTTTCCTTCACGTCTTTCAGCATTTCTAAACTAGGGCATCTTTAATTCGACCAAAATTTTGGCTTTAGTTCGTTCAGAATTCCGATTCTTCGAACAAATTTTTGAAAAATTTAAGAGGAAATACTTGATTACCCCTTTCTCGTCCTTGACACGACTAATTGAAGTAAAAGAAATAAATTTAGTGAAATGAACCCAAACAAATAAAATAGTTAACGATTCTTGTCCTGACCACCTTTGTTGATATTAGTTATTGTACTTTTGTAACTATGTAGATACTCCTTCAATTTGCAAAAAAAAAAAAAAAAATCGTCTTTAACGGTAAAAATTCTTTCAGAAAACAAGATAAAAAAATATACAATCACGTAGCGATTTTGAATTTTGAAACAAATTCCAATTTCATAAAAGAAGAAAGAGAAGAAATATTATTTAACTGAAGAATTGCTGTCTTGTTCTGAAATCGGGCATCAGAGTCTTATGTTAAGATATTGTTTTAAGCTATTTTAATTGGATCGGTTTGAAAATAAAAGATACTTTAATGCCGATTACGCCCCTAATTGTGAATGTGGATTAACATAGAAAATTTTACATCCTAAATATTAAGCTGTTTACTAACCCAAATAATTTTTTGTCTATATTCATTAAACTTAATTAGAAAAATATTTTTTTTCTTCATTTGCAAATTGAAAATTTTTCTGTAAAGAAAGCTTTTATTTTGAAAATGGCTTCTTCTCCAGAAAATTGTTTGTATCATTCGGAATCGACATGCTTAACATTATTTATGTACATATAAATAACCGTCTATTCAAATGCCATTTCTAATATCGCACTCAATTTATTAATCTTCACTCTACTAGGGAAGTTTAATGTTGTTACAAAACTGAAACTACGTTACGGTTACCTACATATAACATAACGACGAATAGAAATTATTGATTCTTCATAAATCAGATTTGATTGCATGTCATTTCCAAGTAGCGTGCGATAACCCTCATTTGACTTAAAATTTATTCTATTTAAAATTGCAATACAAAATGCAAACATCAAACCTTTTTTCTACCGTCTAAAAATATGCTTTATAAGCCAAGAATAATAACCACAAATAATTTTCTTATTTTGCCAGGCAACAGAAGAAATGCTGGGCACAACAGAAAAAATTGAATTGGACGCTCACTATGAAAATTTACTGGAACGCGCCAAACTTACAAAAAATTGGACCACAAAATTAATTCTTGACACCGAAGCAGTATTAACACCAAATCCTGGAAACCGAGTCGAAGACTATATATGCCAAAAAATCGATGTGGACAGTAAATCAAATCGTTTAAGTAATATCGGCTACTTGGGCATGGATATGATTAAAGCTGGTGAAGAATTTGGTTCAGAAAGTGATTACGGCCGAGCACTTATCAAAGTTGGTAATACTGAACAAAAATTGGGACAGTGCGAATGGGATTTTATTACGTCGGCAGAAAAATGTTACATACAACCGTTGAAAAAATTTTTAGATGGTGAAATGAAAGCGATTTCAAATGAAACAAAGATTTTACATTCTAAACGGTTCGTAGGGCGATTGAATTTTTATTTTTTTTTAACTGATTTAATAATTTTATATTTCGGATTACAGGTTGGACTTGGGCGTTTGTAAAAATCGAGTCAAAAAGGCGAGAAGTATGTTGGGCCAAAAAACGGTAAGCTCATATTCGTACCTTTGATGATAGAACTACCTAGACGTTAATAAAAATAAAAATATTTCAAATAAAATCACAAAAAAATTGGAAAGGTCTTAAGACAAGCTATATTTTATATATTCTATTGCTGCGCGTAGACTGATGGGGTTACCCCGGAGGCTGCTCTTGAGCAGGTACTGTTTTATAATGAAGCCTTACTCTCTGTATAGTAGTATATATTGTATTATTATATAAAAAATATTGCACACTAACATGATTGAATCACAAAAATTTTCTGTGCTTCGTATTTACTGTAGATATTTTAATTAGTGTAAAATGCCATTTGAATAATGTGTTTCCCGACTATCGACCTGCCGAGGTCTAGAAAATCTATTAAATACATGTTTGTTTTTAAATATTTCATTTCTAGGCTGAATGTGATTTACGTGTTGCTCAATCAAAATACGATCGACAGGCTGATATTACAAAACTTTTGCTCGAAGGAATGGACACATATCAAGCAAATCATTTACGTAATTTACATGCGTTCGCTCAGTCGCAGGTGCGATATTACAGCCAGTGTATGAAAATCATGAACGATCTCCAGCGTGAATTAGCCAGGTGAGAGACCAACCATTGAATGTTTTTAACTTAAGATATTTGAATCTAAATGTTAATTGTTAGAACGAAAGCAAATACTATCCGCATATATAATTTGTAGTTTATATATATGTCTAACATTTTACTATTATTATTCTTTCTAATGCTTTCTCTATTTCGAATAATAAAAAATAAAAAAAATCTGTTTAACTAAATTGCTCTTACCAAAAAAGCATGTTACCTCCAAAACCAAGATTACGAATTAACAGTGAGGATGTGATGACGGAAAGTGTAGGCGATAACGTCGGTGATGATGGTGGGGGTGATGAAGATGATGATGATGATGAAGGGCCTCCCTCCATTTCCAATTCAAATTCAAATAGTTCTTCCTCATCTTTAGCATCCTCTTTAAAATTATCTTCAGCTGTGAAAAACAAACCATCCAATGAAATGATAACAGAGGAGGATATAATATTGGCTTTAGCTAAAAATGCTGACCCTAGTAACGTTTCTGTGCTTTAATTGTAAATTTTCCTTTTTGTAAATTATTTATTGTTTAACTGTTGTAATAATTATATTAGCGATTGATTAGTGATAAATAAACGTAATTTTAACCATAATCCCGTTATCGAAACTCTGTAGTAGAATAAATACTAAATTAGCACCTACGTAGGAAGTATACATATAAACACCACAAAAAACATCAATAAATCTGAAATTTTGTTTTGAATTTCTTTTTTATCGACCTTATTAACGATCCTTATCTTATTTATATAATATAAGTAAATTTTAAAAATTTAAATCAATAAATTGTTATAAACTATAAAACTATGTAATATTAGTTTGGGAGGCCCGACACCATATGAACCAGTTGGAATTGAAGATGATAAAAATGATGATACACAAAGTCCAGAGAATAATATTATGAAACGTGCACGAGTACTATGTTCGTATGATGCCAAAGATGGTTCGGAATTAAATTTAACCGCAAATGAGGTAAGATAATTTTGATTTGTTACATTTAAATAAGCAAAAATTCGATTATAGTATGATTTTGTCGCCCATTTAAAGATTTCGACTTTCTATTGAATTATTGGATACTTGTAGTAATAAATTTATATTTTATCAACAGTGAAGAAGGGCAGTCACAGTTCTGAATTTTAGGGTTAATTATATGTGCCTTTTTCTTCGTAGTTGAACTCGTCAGTCAATCCACTTAAGGGGGGAACCTCCTACAGACAACTGGTTTTTCAATAATTTTTTACAAAAAATTGAGAGCATTTATTGCAATGAAACAAATTGCATAATAATATTGACGTTCAAATAAATATAAAATTTTTTTTTCATGAGTGAAAAAAAAACAAAATGGCGGCGCTAGAGGTGCTCGAACTTGGCTACTAGAGTTTGCGCCGTGGAATGCCCAGGTCCTTGTAGTTAACTAAAATCAACGAAACAATTTTTTTTCATTAAAATAATTCATTCCGCTTTGCATGAACCTAAAAGTAGCAAAAAATAAATAAAATTGAAAATTTGAGAACAAAAAGAAAAAAAAACACGTTTTTCTTTATAAACAATTCGTTAAAACCAATATTTGTTTAAACAATTTATACGAAATTTTAGGTTTGTGCAAAGGCCAATAAGCTAAAGAATATGTGTATGTAATATGTGTTCCACGGCGCGCAAAAAAACACGTTTAAAAAAAAAACTCGAATTAAGTTTTCGTTCTTGAAGAGAACGCATTACTTCGCATCACTTCAGTGACTTCCTAGAGACCTTTAGGACTTTCTGTTGGGCTTGAAACTTTGGTAATATATTCTTCAGATACTAAACAAATTTTTAAAGCAAAAAAAAAAATAATGCAAAAAAATTAATATCTGGAGGAGGTTCCCCCTTAAGCTTAAGACAATAGGAAACCAAATAAGATTCCTTGGTTTAGTGTTACATATTTAAAAGTTATTTTAATATGTACCATTCTGGGAAATAACCCGAATTTCGCTTACCTAATTGGGTCATTTAAATTTTGACGTTTGGTTATTAAATTATTTTTTTCTATTTTGAATGACCAATTTTTGTATATTTTCGCATGTTACACAAATTTAATAATTAATTCGCACTAATTTTTATTAAATTCTTAAAAACTTTGCTTTTATTGAATTTGATAAATAATAGCTTACATAATTAAAGAAGATTGAAATAGCTCCTGACGTAAATACGTAATTCAATTAGTGATTAATTCTTTGTTGGAAAAATTTCAGTCCTAATTCTACCCGAAACAGATATACGAAATAAGACCCCGTTGTTGGATACAATATTTGTTTCGTACTGTAGCCACGTTCCGACTGAACAGAACGGAAACGGAGTATAAATCGACTATAACAGGTAAAAATTCTGTGTCGGTTTTGTGAGAGAGTGATCTTGAAAGTGTGTTATAAATGGTAGAGTAAACGGGACACCATCACACTCCCGAAAATAAAAAATCCCCCAAAAATGTCCAGTACCCCCATTAACAGGGAGACCCGATTAAAATAATATTAACAAAAACTGAAAACAAAAGAATGCTACATAATTTCTTATCATCCTTGTGCCCAGAGAACTAATGCAAATTGGCTTTGGCGCTCATGTGTTTTGTTGTCTGTAACAGACTGACATGTTGTGGATGTTTAACGAATCTGTGCCCTTTAATTATGCCTGGATAATTGGCTTTCTGTTAATAATAATACTCGTCTGTAAACATCACGTTGCTCCAATCACGGTTCAATTGTACATGGAACTCATTTTAATATTGTTGCTTACCACTCAAATACTCAAACTGAACTGAAGAAAGAAGTTATCGCGAAAAGGTAATAGAGTGAGAGTATAATTTTACCTGCTACTTGTGGGCGAGGTTAAACAGAAAGAATAAATTGAGATGCTTTTTGCTTGCCCATCTTCTAAGGCGGTTGTGTCCAACCCAAACGACTATTTATGGTAAATTTTCAAAATATTTAATGCAATAATACGTAGAAATCAAATAGTTGGACAACGCGGTTATCATTCATGTATCGAGGGTCACACAATTTTGCGCACTAGAATGAGTGTCAGAGCTACCGCAATAGTTAATAACTTGTGGTGGCCTTCACATTCATTCGAGTGCGCTAAATTTGGGATCCTCGATAAATGAATAATTACCGCGGTTCATTGCTCTTTTTCATTTTAAAATTTGATCGTAAATCCTCAATTAGGTTGGACCCGACCGCTCTATAAAACGAATTTCGTGTTTTTTTATACTTAACTAAAACACTTGTTTTCCAGGTCATTCTTTTACATAAGTCACCAGTGGCACTATTTTGGTTTTCCCGGGGAATTGCGAATTGGGAATTAATTTATTGTCAATTTTTAGTGTATTTTGGTTTTCTTTTTTCCAAAGCCTACTAAATTTTTGGGAAAAATAGTTCCATTTCATAGCAATTTTGTTGTCTATTTTTCCCTAAAAATTTGGCTGGGAATTATTTTTTCCCAAAACATGGACAAAACACCAATCGCTCAGTATGCTTTCGAAAAAAGAAAACTAAAATACACTAAAAACTGACAATAAATCAATTCCCAATTCGGAATTCCCCGGGAAATTATTCTGGTAATTCCTAGGGAAAAGAAGTTTTAAATTTTGTAGTAGCTGATCCCTTTTTCTCCAAAGTGCATGCTGTCGTTTATCATGGCTGTATGACACTGGCTAGTTTTCAAGTGCTATAAATTGCTGTAAAAACAAAAAAGCGAAAAAGAGAACGAATCTAAATAAAGTGAGACAACACTATATGTACTTATTTTGACATTTTAAAAAACAGTCAACAACCTTTTTCAGATATTGGCCAAAAAATAGCAAATTTCGACAACGATCTCCGAACACTCGCCAAAAATAAAATAAATGCCATATTATATGAAATAAATACGATTCAAGATAAAAGAAATGACGAAAAACAAAACAGAAATAATTAATGTAATTTTTTAATTCAATATACATATATTTATAATTTATATTTTAATGATGGCTGTACTTTTTCCAAAATTGCTTGAAACTGCACTGGTTTCATCCTCAGAACCTTCCTGTATAGGGTTACATCCTCGTCTTCTATTTCTATGGCTGAATCCTTCACTTTCTCGATGTAACAGCCATTTCGAAGAATATTTTTTCAATTTCTTTTTTTTTTCGGCTTTCCTTATATTTAAATAAGCAGCTGTTCGTAGCATATGAACGTTAGTTGCCACTAAAATTTCTAATAGGTCCGCGTCCGACATATGATAAACACCACACTAAAATATTTATTTTAAGAATATGACGAAATATGATAAACAGAAACACCACACTAAAATATTTATTTTAAAAATATGACGAAATGTCAAAAACAAGCTGTCTATGTCAAAAAAAATAATTAAAATTGAATTATTTTTTGCTAGAATTGCTCCATTTAAATTGCTACAAAAGTGGGCAATGAAATTTTAGATCAATTTTGCATGAATTTATTTTTATTTTTTGCCTATATTGTATTCACTCACTCTTATGAATATTTTATATATGCATTATTTGGCCTGCTCTAGTTTTATTTTTAATCACTTAAACAATGGCAAGAAACTAGCCAGTGTCATACAGCCATTAGGAAAAATTGTTTCCCAATTATAGCAGTTTTGACGTTTGTTCTTCCATTCCTAATTTGTAAAAGAATTAAGCTGAATTCACCAGATTTGTCCATTGAGCTCGTCAAGAAAATGACAACTTGACGGAGTTAAAAATATGTTATCTCGCTTTTTTTTTTAGAAATTTCAGAATTAGCAAAACCTAAAATAGGAATGGCAAAAGAAAAAACAATTTTAGTATGCCTGAAATTTTGTGTCCAGCGAGATAACATATTTTTAACTCTGTTTTTAACTCCGTCAAGTTGTCATTTTCTTGACGAGCTCAATAGACAAATCTGGTGAATTCAGCTTTAACGGGGATCAGATTTTTTTAACGGAAACATAAAATATTTATATTTATAATTAATAAAATGAATATAATTCGTAGCGAATTTTTCATAAAACCGGAAATTAATTATCTTTTTCAATTAAGTAAGGGAGAGTCTCCGGTTGTGGGCACAGTTTTGTTTTTGACCCATAATTTTTCTTTGAGTCCATATTATGCGGAGATATGAATATCAATGGAAAGCTAGAGGCATTAGCTAACTGTTTGCTAAAGTAACTACATTGATTCCGTCAACCAGAAAAATTGTACGACCAATTTTGTGAAATCATCTTTTTATCAAAAAACCCTTGTCAAACCCTGTCAGAAAATTCGCTGAAAATGGGAATAGTTTAAGGAAACGCATATAATTTGAAAGAATTTCGAGGTTTATTAATTTTAAAGGCCTTCCAGTGGCAAACATAACAAAAATAGGCTTTTTAAAAAATTATTCAACTTCAGTCAACTTCGATGGCAGAAGCTTCAAACAGATAATGTAAAGTCGATATCATCATCAGATGATGGAGAGTTATTTTTTTTAGAGCGTTTGGCCGACGCGTTGCCTTCTTTTTTTACTCTCCTTTGGGGGAGAGGGGAGACGGACGCTTTAAATGAAAAAAATAGGGTGTCTACAATCGGTTACATTTAAGCGCCCACAACTGGAAATCACGACCATTCTCGGAGTAACCAAATAAAATGTGATGCGTCATGATTTAGATATAAATCGATGTGGCAACCCAAATCACAACGAAAATACTGTAGAAATATCGATAACACTCACCTGTTTGAGATTATTCACTTTGATTTATCGCACTTTTAAAACATTGGAAAATTACAATTGCGTTGATTTTTACGGACTTTTTTTTAATGTGATCGCAGCAAATGAACAAGCTCGTCCATTCACTTCTATATTAGCTAGAAAACTGCGTAGGTACTGTCAAAATACAAGTACGACAACAGTTAGATCAGCCATATTTGCATTCTGTCAAAAGTTATGCTGGCGTGCCCACAACCGGAGACTCTCCCCTACCTATAAAGTATTCATGGCAAAGTAGGTAAATAAGGAGTTGCATAAAATGCGTTTTACAATTTAACTCGATTCATCTCGAACGAGATAGGAAATTTGATATATGTGCATAGTTATATTAAATTTATTACAACTAATTTTGGGTAAAATTTTGAATTTCATAATATGTACATAATTCTTAATAAAAAAAAATATTAAAATTAGTTCAAAAAAAATGTGGGTTTTAACCCTCCGTGTGTACACTGGGTCTTTTAAGGAACAGTCGAAATTTGAAACTTAAATTTCCTTCACATGAATAGACGGCGGGCTCCGGTTACCTCCTCTAAAAATCTGGGTAATAGTGGGTGCTAAAAGCCAAAATGACGCCGGGGTCTGGCAGTTTACTTGCAAACGCCAGCCAGTGCAAGTCATGTCCGTTCCCTAAAAGGGTCAGTGTACACACGACGTCAGTATTTTCGAAGGTAAATGAAAACAGTTTTTTTGCGTTTTTCGTAGTTTTTCAGTTTTTTCATGGCTAAAATAAATGTTTTATTTAATTTGATGCTGTTTTGGCTATTTTTTACGGACTTGTGGCGGTTCACCCAATGAACCACTACAATATTCATTTATAATATTCCTCCGGCACCAACATGAGCTCGCCGCGCATTGCGTCCCTCCGGTGTCATCCGGTACACACTTTTATTGTGCGTCTTCTGCCGGGACCAATCAAAAACACGAAAACAATAAAAACACACAAACAACAAAAGTTAAAACAAAATAAAATTTATTCAGTCTCCTCTCAAATTTATAAGCGACAGCACAAATTGTTCAAAATAATAAATTATTTACAAAATCTAATTTTGTTTGCAGTTGGAAGGAAAATAAAAAACGTTTTCTTGTGCATCGTTCGGAACGCCGGTTTGCGATGAACATAGAATGCACTTTTATCACAATTGCGCACTGTAAATTCCTTTTTTGTCGCTAAATATTATTAGTATTTTATAGTTTTTGTATTTGCAACAATAAAGACTCATTTTGTGCCAAATAATTACCGCTCCGTTTATTATGACATAATAAACTGAATCCGTAAACTATTCCCCACTTTCAGGTGCTTAAATAATTCAGCTTTTTGGAGCCCACGCCAAAGACACTATATTTTTTTGAAAGTTCATAGTCTAAGCTACAAAAGCCTATAACCGTTTTTTTTTTAAATATTTGTTTAGTGTAGTTACGAATTTTGTAACAAAATTCGATTTTTTCCGCTTTTTCGACTATTCTTCTTCTCTTATTACCAACGGTTTTAAACTTTGGATTTTGGCAACTTCTGGGCCATATAGGAGACCCTTCAAGAAGTAACCCAGAATTTTTTCAGATTTTTTGAAAGCTTAGAAAACTTAGAAAACCCAACTGTTCCCTAAAAGACCCAGTGTACACACCGTGTCTCAAAAAATATAGTGTACACACGCAGGGTTAATGTCATATTTAAAAGTTATGTACCTATGTACTTATTGTTTTTAATATAAATACCTGAATACAATTAGGAGAGACTTCATAAGTTCCTTCGCCTAAGAACTCCGCAATTATAGCTTCGATTGTCTTTATCTTCGCCAATATAATGGACATGAATCTTGAGCATGAAATACCGGAAAATTCCAAAATGTACAAACAATTAATACGGACAATCGTTCCGCACGTAGCTGCCTGGTTGCTTTTGATAAATATTAACATTCGTTAATTGGCGTTTGAATGATCGCAATTTATTTTTACATTCAAATGAATTATTAAAATGTGAGAGGGACTTTGTGGGATAGGTGACTTTGACAAGTCATTTCAAGGACATCAAAAATTATTTTCTGGAACACTCCGTAATACGGTTTTTAGTGAGATATTTATATTACGAATTATTAAGCCGAGTAATGTTAAATGGTCCACCCAGAGAACAATTAGAATTTGTTTATACACTTGCTTCTATAAATTCTCAAATTTTCTCGGAATACTTTAAACCACAGTCCGAAAACTGTTCCCTAAGGTTTTTACTTCATTTCAAGGAACCACGAATTATTTTTGGTTTTTCTCATATTAACCTTTTAAAATGCTTTCCTAGAAGAAATGTGTAATAGAATTGTTCGAAATCGCAAGGTCTGAAAAATGTCTGATAGTTATTACATTTTAAACAAAGAATTTATTAGATTGGTTGCAATTCAATTTTGAAGGATTTTGGTCCGATAGAGCTGTGGCACCTAGTTATATAACAAAAACGATTTAAGAATTAATAGATGCATTTCTTGACCTTTAATCTAATACAAATTTAATTATTTTTCATGAAACTTCAAAGAAATGATAATTAGCCATGAGGATCAAATTTTTGATCGAAAAGCAAAATTAATCCAATTTTGTTACTCGCAAGGTACTAAATGGGTAATTGACTGAAAAATCTCCTGTATTGATAATAAACCTCAATTGTTGTTGACTTTCATGTTTTTTTTTAATCTTCAATATAATCTCTTTTTAACTCGATACACTTTATTCAACAATTTTCCAACATTTCAATACATAAAACGATTTCTCAAACACTTCAAAATATGCGTTTGTTTCGGCTATTATTTCATCAATCGATGCAAATCTATTTCTTTGGAGTCATTTTTTTAAATTTTGGAAACAGAAAATAGTCGCTAGGTACCAAATCTGGAGAATACGGTGGATGGGGAAGCAATTCGAAGTGTAATTGATGCAATTTTGTTGATCTATGAGCGAGAAAGAAAAGTTTTTCCCCGCCAAATGTGTTTGTTTTGCCTTGATTGCAACGTTGAGTGCGGGTTCACGTAAATATTCTGCTGAAAAAATTTCAGCAGGCAACCAATCAACGTAGTCTATTTCGTAAACAAATCTCCCCTTCCGAATAAAATATTTTATAGCATGTAATCCTACTGAAAAATTTTCGGCAGAATATTTACGTGAACTCGCAGTCAATTTGGGCCCAATAACGCACTATAATACTCGCCAAGTCGCCAGTGATTTTTCCTTTTTATAGAAAGTCGATGAAAATTTAGATTTACAAAAATAATTTATTTAATAATTTATTTTAAAATAATTTCTGGAATGATAAAGTTCATGTTTTGCTATTTTATTTCCCCACTTCCTATTTAGTTTTGTATTAAATATAAAAATTAAATATCAACATTATCAGAAGATTCATTCAACTAACTATCATAAAAAGCAACAATAAGAAATCAATAGGCTACTTTTCGGAAAACCCATAATTGGCATATAAGCAATATGACTACTTAAATCACTTACTTAGCCTGGCATTATTTTAAGAAACGTGTGGTAAAGTTTACCAATTTTATAATCAGTTAAAATGTGAAAATTAGCAACCAAAAAGCCTTTTCTTGATTATGGAAACTAGAGGTCTGCTTGATTTACGAAAGCATTAAAATTAGGAATCAGTTTCCAAAACTTCTCTCCGAAATGTTTTTCCGGCATTTTTTTCATTTTTAGAAAGCGAAATAAAATCCTCTTATTTCACTTTCACTACAAAGTTATACAAATTTTAAAATATTCTGGAAAATGGTGATTTAGTTTTCAAATCAGAATGGAAATCTCCCTTTTCTAGAATTACGGAAAAATAAAATCTAATTTTAAAATGTTCCGAAAGAGGATGACTTAATTTTAGAATTATAATGACAAACTCCATTTTCCCGAATATTTCAAAATTAATGATTATAATGGATAACTCTATTTTCCGGAATGTTTTAAAATTAAATCGGGTTTTTCTAGAATTTCTGGAAATGAAATCATTAATTTTGAAATATTCGGGAATATTTCAAAATTAATGATTTCATTTCCAGAAATTCTGAAAAAACCCGATTTAATTTTAAAACGTTCCGGAAAATAGAGTTACCCATTCTAATTTTAAAATTAAATCACCGTTTTCCAGAATATATTAAAATTCTTACATACCTGTCGTGTCATTTCAAGTGACGTGACTATAGTCGTGTCACTTCACTTGAAAATTTATGGCAAATTAGAAATAAAATCGTTTTATAACAACATCATTATTTAAGCAACATCATATTTAAAATAGTGTACAAAATTACTTATTAAATCACCTCATAAGTTCAGAAGACATTTTGCGGAACTCAGGCAATTCAAAGACAATGTATAAATCAAAATTTTGTGAAACCACAACGTGCGGTAATTTGAAAGTTGAATATCTCAATCTCACATTCAATTTAATATTTAAACCAACATTTTTTAATTAAAAATTGAATCTTTAATAATTGTTTCGAAGTTTTAATAAATCTGAGCATATTTTCAAAATACGTCTGTACTGTTAATAAATGTGGGTGGCAAATATTAATTTAACATTTTTCGAGTTTCAGTTTATGTCAAAATGAAATAGACGAAAAAGAATTTCGTACTAAATTTTCTAATTAATATTTTCAAACCATAGCGAAGAAGAAATTGGGCAACTTAAATATTATCAAGTAGGTTTTTGGCTTGGATTTTTGCAAGTAAGATTTTTTTTTAAATTTTTTAATCGAAATTTGTAGAATTTTATTCTGATTGCACAAAAAATATCTAATCTTCAGCTAAGTAAAAAAGTCAATTATAGAATCCAAGATAGCGAATGGATCGCGGATCGAAAGCTCCATATAAAAAAAATGGGAAACAATAATTGTATATCATGGTTTCATTGAAATTCCTATTGATTTTTTTACAATTCATTTACAAGTCCGATGTGTCATTTTACATTTTTATCCGAGCCCGATTGATTATTTGACATTATTACACGAACCCGATTCGACCCGATCTGAATTTTATGCCCATTCCCATTTCCCATTCCCACCCCCATTTCCACCCGTCTGAAAGAAAATTTTAAAAATAAAATTCTTACGTTGTGACGTGTTTATGTTGTTAGTATAGGTGGATTTATACTTTACCATTTACTACATTATTTAATATGTTATCCGTATGTACTATGTAAATGAATACGTAGAAAGGAAACTGACGGATAATATAAAGAAAGGCACATCATTTCTGATAAATTTAAACAATTTTCGCCGTCATATTTGTTGATTCTTGTCTTTCGGGTGTTAATTACAAATAAAATAATGTGTGTCTAGTTTTGAATTTAATTTTTGTTTAATGATTTTGATTTACGTAAATCAAATTAAAATTTTTAGGAATTTACCAAAGCAAATACGAAAATAAATAATTAGGTTGGCCCGAGGGCTTAGCCCGAACACGAATATAATTCTTGATACCCGATCTGACCCAAATATCGGGTCAGGCCTAGGCCCGACGGGTAAGCCCGAGCCCGTGCACAAAATCTGTTAATTAAATTAAATCTGTTTCAATCGTTTTCTGATTTTTGAATTTTTTTCGACATGTTTCTTTTTAATTATGACGACTTTACTTTCAGGAACCCTGGTAGAGCATTTTTTTCAAAGTAGGGAACATTTTGTTAGAGAAGGTTATCGTTCCACAGAGAGTTGCCTCAGTCTGCAATTTCTAAATCCATTTCAAAATTCCATTACTCTATAACAAATACACTTTCAGAAATAATTTTAAAACCTTTAAATTTGTGAATTCAATCATATTCAGATTTCATAATTTGATACCTGAAATCCAATCAATATTTTTAATTTGTTTCTCAAGTTTATTTGCGATTTTCTATAATTAAATTATAAGTTTTGAAAATAATTAGTTTCAGAATTCCCGAAATACCACCAAAAATTAAGCATTGTAGAAACATTTGTTGCAAGAATTTGTTTTTAAAGAGAATTTTTTTTTAATAAATACTATTTGATGACCTCGAAATATCTATGAAGATACAGTTATTTTTTTACACTCCCTTAGCTGCCTTCGTTTTCCCAAGGCAGGTTTGTATTACAAAATAAATTTGAACTAGACAATTTTTCTACAATGCTTTATTTTTACAGCATTTAGGTGGGCCAGTTTTTACATCGTCTCCCTTATTTATTGGCACAATAAGATAGTTTTAATTTATTTCCATTGTAATTAATAATATTTTATAATTAACAAATTCGCATTTCAACTATTTTCCAGGTGATTTTCATCTGGGAATGCAACCCGCCCAACAGTGATTACATGCATGGAAAACAGGGATTAATTAAGGGACTGGTGCCAAGAGCATTCCTTGAAATACTTCAAGAATAAACCAACACCAAAATTATATAAAATTTAATCAAAAAAAAAAAAATTGTTATAAAAAACTTTATTTGTTATTCACGCAATATTTATTATGTAAGCGACTTATTTCATCGTTTCGCAAATTTTGCTGGTACAATAATTAAAATAAAAAGTCAATTTAAAATATTAAACTAGTAAAAAACAAAAAAAAATATTAGGCATATCCTTAATAACTAAATTACCGCAATTCAATTAATAAAAAACAACGCCATTATTTAATTATGTTTTATTATTAAAAAAAACTAATTACCTAATTAGTATATGTATAAAAAAATCGGTTGTACCTGTTTGACTTTTACTATTTATATATACATATATACGTATACATATAGAGATATTCAAATTAACAGACAATTATAATAACAAGACATATATACTACTTAAGATACGCTATTATTTTTTTTATTTTTTATATTTAAATTAAAGAAAAAATCTAGTCAAACTCAAATATTAGCAAAAACTAAATAGAAGAGATCCATCGAAATTTTGTAATTTTAATAAAAAATCGTCCTTAAAATTACTTTACATCTCATCTGGAAAATATTATACAGTGTCGGACAAAACTAAAGCACCGAATGGCCCTTGTTCATACTTTGTTAAATAAAATAAGAAAATTAATTTCTTACTTTACTTTTGTAAAGTTTTAAAAATTTTAAACATCAGCTTTATTCAATGTGTCGAAATTAAAGCACAATAATTTATAAAAAAGATATTTGGCATTAAAGCTAGTTTGATACTTTTTGTGAAAAAACATTATTTTTCAAAACTTATGCACATATTAGAGGCTTTTACTCAATTAATCAAAGCCTTCCAACATTGGTTGAACATTCGTCAATCATCCAAGCAGTTTAGAAATTAAAAAGTTCATCATACATAAAACCTCTTAAATTTTTTCAAACAATATCCACGTCATAGTTACCAATTCTATCGAAGCAACATTAAAATTAACAATAACAATAATATTAATAATTAGCTAATATTTAGCAAATTGCGATAAACCAACCTCCATAGCTCGCCGTTTGATGTTCTACATGAAATGTCCAAGCTTAGTTCAGTTTTAATCAGCAATCCTATCAGCTTCCTGAAACAAAAGGGCCATGTTTAGTCAACCTTTTGATTCACGCATAATAATTTTTCGGATTTTGTCATATTCGGTGGTTAGTTTCAACAGAGCAGGAGGAATGATTTCTGTTTATTAGTCTTATCTAATGAAATAGTTGATTCCCATTTATTAGCAATCAAATTTACCGTTTCATCGTTATGAAAATCACAAATTAATTTCTGCTTAAAGTGGGTGGAGTACTTTTACACGTGACATTGTTAAAAATGAAATACTTGAAGAAGCAATTAATTTACAAAGTATTTTATACACATCTGACATTTGAAACAAAATCCCATTTTGTAATTATTGTGCTTACCTACTATTTAAAGCTGACCAACCAATTCGTGTTATAGTTTTGTCCACCCTGTCTCCTATCATTTTAACAAACGAATTATTTCAGCTTTTTCCTAAAAACCGTTTCCAAATAAATAATTGCTTATTATACGTGCATATTTATTATTATTACATAAACAAATTCTATTTATTCCTAATTATGATTGATTATAATTATGTATGAAAATTGTGCCTGATAATACGGCAATAATTATTTATTTAAGAAAATACTCTTAAGATATTTAAAAAAAAAAACAAATTGTGAAAAAAATGATAACAAGAAAACGTTCCATTAATTTTAATTAATTCCTTTATTAAATTATATTAAAAATTATATTCTAGCTAAACAATTTTTGTTCACTAAAACATGATATGAAAACAAAATGACAAATACAAAATAGTTTTAATTATTGTGTTATATAACATTAATTAAAAATTATAATTACCTACATAAAAAAAAAAAAAACAAATAAAAAATATATCGAAATATGTTGTTTAAATGATGGTGGTAAAAAGGTACCTGTGTTATGGTTTCTCCTTTCTTGTGTTGATGGTAGCCATAATTGACAAAAGTCAAGAAGATGGGAGCATCACGTCCGAAAGATAGAGGTTGGTCTACAATGTGCTAAAATCGTGTTCCTGAAGGTTATAGGAGAAAATCCGAGATCTCCCCCTACATCCTGCTGAGATGCGGGATGGCACTGAAGTTTGCATGCACGGAGCAGTGATTAGTGGATCTATATGAAAAGGCGATAGCTATAGTAGAAGAGGTGTGTGGGGCCTATTTGAACCTGATGCGAAGCGGATCGTATTTCGCATTTTTTGCGATTCAACAAATGCGATCCGCTTCGTAAGAGCTTATTATGAAATATCATTATCGCATTTCCCTTTTGGATATATTTTTGGGAAATTTATTTTCTGTCAAATTATTGTTTATTGTTTTTAATAAAAATTATTTTTGAGTAACGCAATCATAAATTTAAATACGATATTCGACTGCTATTGCCTATTGAGCTGTCGCATTTGTCAATTTTAGTTTTGAAAAATCCGCTTTGTTTTTCCATAATTTGGCGCATCATTCGACACAGAGCGGTTTAAATGCGAAAAGAGTGTTTCATAATACAAAAATGCGAAATCGCATGAACATGCGAAATGCGATCCGCTTCGCATCAAGTTCATAATAGGCCCCGTAAGGCTTGCGGCAGTTAGCCAGGAAGAGATTCCCAGCAGGCAGGGCACGTGTTTAGCTGCCATCTGAATCGGCTAGCCCTGATGAGGTTTTGAAGATCATTCAGGCCAGTAATCCAGATTTTCACAATCGTAATTAATAATTAGTCCTTCTGGATAAAACAAAGGGAGAGATTGACTTCGGTCTCAATGGGTACAAGAAGGATGGGGCGGAAGCGCATACGGGAGGCCAACTGGTAAGTAAATGTAAAATGGTTATGCTGAGAATAATTCAAATTAACCTTCACTATTCTATGGCTGCTCTCCTAAGACTGACAAGAGTTTGGATGAGGACGTGGTATTAATCCAGGAACTGTGGGTTAACAATAATTATATCTGTGGCCTCAGAACCAGGGGGTACAAAATTGTATCCTCTAGTAAGTCTGGGAAGATCAGATCTTGTATTATTGGGAAAAATAATTTAAATCTTTTCCTACTTTCTCAATATAGCAATGGTGACACAATTGCATTCAATCTGAAGGTAGGCACTTGCAGATTCTGACTAGTTTCAGCCTTCTAGAACTGGGAAAAAGACGTTCCTCCTGGTAACCTGGAGCAGCTGATTACGAATGAAGATCGGTGTGGTACTGGGAGTTCATATTTTGATTATTTAATGAGTTTTAACGTTTGAGTGCGTAATATGGGGCGGGAACCCACATTTATCTAGCAATAGGCAGAAGGTTCTAGATGTTTTCCTTGCCTCAAATAATATTTTTCATATGGTTAAAAAATGGAAGGTGGATAAGCAACACTTAATTTAACCTATAGCCTCGATGTTCACCCTGCTACCGAGAAAGCCTTCAGGAACTCAGAAGGGCCAACTGGAGCAAATTTGGGGAATTAATGGAGAGATTTTTGCGGCCGAGGGCCCATACACTCGGCCCTATAGTGCTGCTTGCCCATTGGCTATGCCTAAGAGGGGGGGGGGGGGCGAATAGACGAGAGAGACGAAACGCAACAACTTCAACAAAGATGTCAAGCAACATTTGTTTGTTGGTACAAATTTGGGTGACCGCTTGGGAACATGATGATGGAACGAAATCTCGCCCCTCCCATCGCCCAACCGCCGATGGAAAAAATAGTGGAGACACCTTTCCTTCGGCCTTGTTGTGTGTACAGGGTGTACGGAGGGCCCTGTATCATCCGGGAGTTTTGCTTAGGCTTTGTCGTACATTCTGAATTTCTGATCAATTAATCAACCAAAATAAGGTGCGTTCGGTTGCGAAAGGATGTGTGCAACGTCAATGAATTGACAACGAGGTTTTCTCCGGTGGTATGTTACGCTTCAATTCATTTTTTGATCTCCGTGGTTGTGAATCTTAACTTACAGATTGACCAGATGGATGCAGTAGCGGCTTTTTTGCAGGGCGAACTAAATGACGAGATTTATATCTCAAGCAGGCCAGTCGCATTTGGAATCAGAAGTTAAATGCAGTTCTTATTAAATTTGGATTAAGTCGATGAAAACATCCATTTTAATTTTTTCCAACTAATGTCAGTATAAAAAACCATATAAAACGGAATTTTCAAGACGAATTCAAAATGAAGAATATCGGAACAGCCAAGTTCGTTCTCGGTATGAAGATTAGTCGGAACTACCGGATCCAAATCAATTCAGTCAGAGTCGTTATATCCACGAAGTTTTGGATAGATTTGGGATGGCAGACAGCACTCATGAAAAACCAATTGAAATGAATCTAAAATTGTCAATGGAAATGTGCCCGAATAACAAAGAGTCTCGAAAGAAGCTGGAAAGAATCCCAAATCAGGAAGCTGTGGGTTCTATTTTATTTGCGGCTCAGCTAAATATCTGCAATATGCAAGAATGGTGAGAGTGAATTGTAAGGATATGGTGATTCTGATTGGGCAGCTGATTCAATAGATTTCCGGTAAACAACCGGATATGTATTTATGCAACATAGAGAAGCGATTTCCTGGGGTTAAAAAACAGCCCACCATTGTTCTATCTATCACCGAGGTAGAGTATATGGCCTTGTCTAGTGTCATTTAGGTAGCTTTTTGGTTAAAAAGCTTGTTAAATGCAGTCTTTAAACAAAATGGCAAAACTCTTATTATCAAGTGCAGCAATAAAGGCGATTCAGCGAAAAATCGTCGTTTCAACCAAAAACTTAGCATACAGATGTGCGTCATCATTTTAACAGAGAAAAAGTGAGGGAAGGAATCATCAAGTTTGAGTACATCAAACCGGCCATATCGTCGCTACCATTGCAAGCTATCGAATATCCAAAAATAAATTTTTGGTATTCACTACCTAGCTCAAGTATTGGGCGTGATATAGTGGCAAATATCGTCTATTTTTTAGCTCTCATAGAAATCATAGGTAATGGTTCTGGCAAAGTCTGGTTCATTTTTTGAAATTAACGAATATTTTTTACATATCGCAACGACGATATGTTAACCTTACGAAATCGGTTCCTGCTGAAAAGAATTTGTTTTACTGTAACGGAAATGGCATCAAATAACTATGCGGATTTAGTGGAGGTGTTGAACTTTAACATCCCCATTTAACTATCGTACTGCACCCGAATTCCGGTTCAATGATAAATGAAAATGAAAAATGACTTGATTTTTTATTTCGCCTACTCTAAATAAAAATGCAACCGGCTAGTTGAAATAAAAAATCAAGTCATCTCTCATTATCATTTGTCATCGAACCGGAATTCGGGCCGGTCACCCAAATTATTGGCCAACTGAGAGACGAAAAAATTCCTGATTTACTGGATTTTTATGTAACAAAAGGTGTAGCTAAAACGAAAAAAGTACTAGAATAGTCAGTGTGTGAAGTGAAGTCGTGTTTTTCATTCGCTCCTTAATTTTTACGAATTTTCTCCTGTTTTTGCTTTAATTTAATTTTAAAAAGTTGATAGTTTGTTGTATTGTTGGGTTTTATACCCGTTGCAATAAAAACTTTAACGTGAAATTAATTGTTTCCATTTTTCTTGCAATTTTAATTTTTTGATTGTTTTTCTAACCTAAAAAAATTACACGAGAGAATTGAAAGTAAAGGAAAAAATGATAGTTTCTTGTGTTTTATTTTTGTGTTTTTATTTTTGAGTTGACTGATCGAAAATGTAGTGGCCTAACTAAAGTGTTATAGCCGAATTTAAAAAAAAGTTCTATGGATACAACTCAATCTCAGTGTGTGAAGTGTTTTAAATTAAAATTTAAACAATTAAATATGGAAAAATGTAATCCACCGGGATGCATTTATCAGGCAATATCTTTTTTGAATATCTTAATTTTGTAGTGAGGGAAGCCAAATTTTTTGGTTTCTCACAAATAATGCATGATTTTAGTTTGGTGTGTTTTTTTAAATTAATATATGTACATATAAAGCTAAAAGCTATAGAGGAAAAATAAACAAACGTCAAGTGTAAGAAGTTCGGTGCGAGGGAGAGACACAATAAAATAGTTTGGTGCCGTATTTTGATTTTTGTTCAGTGCATTGAAATGGAGTTTGTTTCTTATGTGGTTTTCGATTGACTAAAAAACTAAACTCAGTGCAAAAACAAACTAAACTCGAACATTTTTTACTATGGCGAGTTTAGTTTTTTTTGCACTGAGTTTAGTTTTTTTTGATCAATTGAAAACGACATTAGAATCAAATAAATTATAATAACCAATACGCTTTATTAATTTATGTAACTAAAATGGTGACACTAGCAATGTGAATGTGGGTTAAATGTCAAACAAAACTTTTTTCTAAGAAATAGGCGTGTAACATTTTATGACCAAATTAATTAATGGTTTTATTATAATTTTATTTATCAAAAGTTTAATTCACAAGCTTTTTCGGCGTATAATTTTTAATAATTTGAGAGCTTAATCCACATTCACAGCGGTAGTGACATCTACTTTTGCTTAACGCCATAAAGCGTATAGAGCTACATTCTCGATTCTCGACTTTGCTAGCTGAAATCGAGTTTTCACATTCTCAAAAATATTTGCTTGCTATTAGCATAGACAATCATAATAGATCTCTCATTTGACTAAAAACAGAAAATAAAAACAAAAATTTTCCATTCAAATATTATCGGTGTATTGCATATACGTATTATATTTGCAACGCATTCTAAAATTATTGCCTTATAAAATACACAACACAACGATACATTGGAATTATCAGAAGTTTTTGTTTTTTTCCTTTAGTTACTATGAAATGAGAAATCTAGTATGAATGTCTATGCTATTAGCAATCAAAATAGCACAAAATCTTGCTATCAAGTTTTTGAGATGTTAAATCAAATATTAAAGTATTTTTAGGTTAGGTTGAGTGACATTTCAATATTTGTTTCATCTTTGTTCAAATTGTTCCATCTTTATTTGTGACAAAAACCATCTTTGTTTCAAAAATTATTCGGTTGTGAAACTGATTTGGTAAAACTTAAAATAATTGTTTAGAATTAAAAATGGAGTGGTTACTAAATACGTCAAAGGTATCGCTTCAATATTCATCGAAAAGTGTTTCGTGATAGGGAGAATCCCTTTGAATGTGAAGATGCAATTTTTTTTAAATGATACAGGTTTACTAAAGATGCCGCCAAATTTATTATTGAACTTCTTTCAGCAGACCTGAAACGAGAAACTTTACGAAGCAAAGCTATTCCACCTTTTTTGACGGTATAATTAAACTAATATTAATTTCCTCTTCAGTGTAATTAGGTTTTCTTTTTTTAGAGCTATCCATTGTTGTTTCGTTATATGCCGTTGTGCAAAACCCTAATGTCAAAATTTTATTCAGCATCGCGCTGAATAAAAATAATATGGTGGATTTGCTAGACATATCGAGAATGTAATTTATTAGCAACCATTACACGATCAATATTAATGTCATTACCAGTAATGTCAATACCTGCATCATTACTACTTCAATATTTTTCAACCTTACACAATCATTATTAATGACAGTAACTCCATCATTAGCAAGCTTAAATTACTGCTAGTAGAAGCAATTTTTTCTTAAATTTTACATGAATCCTAAAGAAAAAGCGTGTATCGTATCAGTATCCTCTAATACATAAATTAAAAAAATATATTTACGTAAATAACCTCAAATTTATGATGTAATATATTCAATAGTAATGACACATAGTAATGACGCGAACCCTACACTATCATTAATAATGACAGTATCCCCACCACACATCAATAATGATGTCTCGAAATCAAAAAATCCGGATTTTCATCATTACCGACCATCATTCGTCATTACTTCACGTTACACGATCTATATTAATGTCATTATCAGAAAGTAATGACATTATTATTGACCGTGTAATGGTTGCTATTATTTCCAAAATTGTCACTAGCAATTCCGCCATTTTTGCTAATAGCAACATATTAGTCGTGTTCCAGTCGACCACTTCAAGTACTTATGAGTACTTAGGTTTGTGTCTTTGATTAAATTTAACTACTCGTAACTGCTCTTGCATTCTGGCAAGAGCAGTTACGAGTAGTTAAATTTAAGCAAAGACACAAACCTAAGTACTCATAAGTACTTGAAGTGGTCGACTGGAACACGACTATTGTTTTGCTAGATGTACGAGAATGTAGCCCTATGTATGTATCATAGAGCTAAAAGCTATAGAGGAGAAATAAACAAACGTCAAGTGTAAGAAGTTCGGTGCGAGGGAGAGAGACAATAAAATAGTTTGGTGCCGTATTTTGATTTTTGTTCAGTGCATTGAAATGGAGTGTGTTTCTTAGAATTAAATAAATTATAATAACCTAAAAAGGACATGGCTGTCAAAAAAACGGCGATAGCTGGATTAAATCTAAAGATGGCGCTACTAGTTTTTTTTAAATTTTTTATTTTTATGTATCAAAACAAAAATGTAAACAAAAGCAAAAAACACGAATAAAACTGACAACTAGACATGAATTATAAACAAAAATTAATTTTATTTTTTGTTTGTTTACAAAAAATTGTTAAAGCTGACATCTTTAGAAGTAATCCCGTACTCAGTTTTCACGTATCAAATAATGCTGCATTATCGATAAATCTACCTATATCACTGATCGCAAGATTAGTATGGAAAAGTATAGTTATGTCCCTTATAGATTATTATAATTTATTTGCTTAGAATAAAACAAAATTTGATTTTTGTTAATTATAGTTTGAATAAAAATAGAAATTAAATATATTAAAAATTATTAAGAATATATACAATCTATCTATAATTATATCGAATTTTACAGATTATTTATTTAATTCAAAACGAAAAATTTCATGCGCAAACATCTTTTAAACAAAATAAAACAAAAATCGCCTAACTGAATTAACTACACGAGCAAAATACATATTCAGATAACTCAGTTGCTTAATTTTTAACTGAAGTGAAGAGTTGTGAATCGAACACTCAATTCACTTCACTTGATTCAGTTAATTCAGCTAACTCTGTCAATTCACGCCAAACGAAAGTGCCTTTGGTTCAATATTTGATAAAGTTGATTTTGTTATTAAGGATAACTTTTCTAAGGACGCGTCGTTATTTTGCACTTTTGGTTCGGATCTGGTAAAAATAGCAACAAAAGTGCCGTGTAATTTTTCCGTTTTGTTTGGAATGGTTTCAACCAAGCTTTGTTGGTGTAGACATTTTTGGAGATTTTTTTGATGTTTTGATTAACTTTTGACGGATAATTGTGCTCGGTTTTATGTTTTGAACAGAATTGGCATTTCTTTTGTACAAGTTGCTGTTTTGATTGCCAAAGCGAAACGATCTATATATTTTTTTTTTTTGGTTTCTTTTAGTTATTAATAAGTTGAGTTCAACTCGGTTTGGTTTTTTTCTTTTGTTTTTTACTTTTTTGATTTTATATTTTTGCTTTTATATTTTCTCCTTTACGAATATTTATATTTAAAAAATCTCTCCAGTTGAACGGAACATTCAAAAATAGAGCGGATATTAAATCTGGTGATTTGTTTTCTGAATAAAATTTTGCTGAATAAAATGGACGGCTTGTTTTTGGAGGTGGTGTGGGTCCATAACTTGATGAAACAAGGAAATGAAGGAATTGAGAATCAATGAGATATATGGGACTTTGAATTTTCTTGTTATTGCATAAATTAAAATTAGGGATAAGTTGTTTGCCGGTATATCTCTATTGATATCATTACCAAAGATTTTTCTTTTTTGGATGGTTGACTTGCACCACTTTTCGAAGTGAACGGTCTATATAGAGATAGGTTGCATGTTGTTTGAATGTTATTTTTTTCAAAAGTAATAACAGATAAACTTAATGATAAATAAACCCTAGATAGACTGAATGAATGATAAGGATAACTATATATGACTCTACTGTAAACTCTTACTTAACAGACTTAAACAACCATTAGGTCATCAATATGTGCATACGATTATGATGTCGAGTCTTAACGGACGAATACACCCACCGCGAGAATTGGTGATGGTGGGAGATAGGGACACATCTTTATATACAGCACGAGAAGAGAAGACCCCTGGTTATTAAGTATTGAGTACACATATTGATAAAACCTATAGCAACACCTATACCTATTCACTACTAACATATACTAACAATTAACAAAATCCAAATATATAGTGTGAGAATGGTTTTATTTAACAAATTTTTTATTTTAATAAATTAACTACGTAGTTAGAAAATAACTTTGCTGCGATTACTGCCCTAGTTATATCTGTGACTAACATTCCAAATCCTTACAAACCTTTTGTGTTGAGGATGCAGGCAGGGCCTGGGCCCGCATAATTCTGGAATATGGTGCTCCCAGGTATCTTTTCTTGATAATTGGTTAGGCATACTCCAGGAATGTGCTATACATACCTAGGATCACCATTATGGTTGGCCTGTAGATCTATATCATATCATAACAAAAGGTTTAGCTAAAACAAGCTGCAGCGGATGCGACACCAAGCACAATAAGATATTTATACCCAACGAACAAACTGGAAGCCGCGAATTTATACCTGATGATGCAGAAGCTAAGAAAATTCAGCCAATTAAATATAAGTGGCGCCAAGTAAAAAAGTAAATCAAGGAAAACATTGATCCAATAAAAGAACCAGGGCATGTTCTGATAAGTGGCAAAATACCCAAAAAACATGGTAAAGATCATTTAGACGAAATAGAAAAATGGAGAATTAAGGTCAACGAGCGTAAATTGGCGCACATTACATTCCACCTTAGATAGAAGACTTATATCGACCAAAGAACTTCGAACCTAAACGTCAACAAATTAAGTTAAGGTGTGTTAAAATGAACTGGTTAATAGGGAAACATTCCAACTTAAGTCTAGACTGTAAGGTTTTACTATATAAAATTATGTTTAAAAGGACGTATGGCATTTAATTGTGGGGTTTGTTTGTGCTGCCAACATAATAAAATTGCAACGAACGCTTTCAAGAATACTAAAAATAATGGTAAATTTTAACATCCCAACGAGAAAAAATCCAGCGAGGGAAATTTTAAAAAGGCTCAGATACCGTTAATATTAAGAACTAACACAGGTTAAGTCTTAAACAAAAGTTTGTATTAGTTTGTAAGATTTGATTACATCTTGTGAGTTTCCTATATAGAAAAGATTCAAGAATAAAGCCTTAGGCAGTTAAAAAAAATTCAATCATCCGCTGCAAAATAGCTTACTTTGCTTCAGATATGATGTGTCACGTTGTGCCTTGTGACTCTTGGTTTTCGATGAAAATATCTTCTTCCAGATTTGTGCATTTGACCCGAACACGATACTTTTGAGTTTTCTAACGCAAATATACTATCGTCGGTGGCTGGTTTTAATTACGTATAAGCAGTCAGCTGGCTTTTGGTGTCTCGAAGTTCTTCAATATTCTTCTATAATATCAAATTATGATAAGATTTAATTAAATTGATTTCGCGAAGTTGTTTGAGGGTTGATTAATAATTAAAACTGCATTTTTAAATTTCATTTAATTTTTATTCTATTACTTAAAAAAAAGATATAGCTAATCTTCCAACAAAACTAGACATAATAATTTAACAAAAAAATAATAATTTTATATCAAAATTATATCGAGTTTTATTTATAAACGAATTTATGCTAAAATTAACTTAGTATAGCATACTTAATACCATTCAAAATACTACCTTCAAAATTACTATCAAAGTCTAGCTTACAAAAGTTACGATTTTCACTCGGTGAGAATATATTACGTGGATACTCGCTACCAATCGACGCATGATCCCATATAATTTTAATTTTGTACAGAGAATCAGGAGCCAAAATAATCGATCGATCAAAAGTTATATTAACATTTGAGTTGTATTCAACATTTAAAATTATCGATTTTTGATCGTATACTAAAGTCTCATTATCATTCGCCGATATAATTTGTATATACAAATTTTCTGTGTATTTCTCCTGGAGGTATGGTATGATCGGAATCATTTTACTATTAATCGATAACGATTTTATAATAATGTAACGGTCGCACGTAATATTTGTATTAAATCCTAAATTATCATAATTTATAATAAATGGTTTCACGGCTTTGTAATAAGTACGTTGACACGTGATCCACGAAAGTTTATTATTATTATTACTGCTACAATTATTATTGTTGTTATTTAATATAAACGACAACTCTTTTAAATTCAATTTATTTAAATTAACAATATCATTGAGGATGTCATCACTAATGTTAATATCTTTAAAAATTGCTTGTAAATTTTTATTATCACTGTAGTCTAAATTTAAAAAGTTACATTCATTCAAATACCATTTTTTAATTAACAGGATTAAATTTAAATTTTTATCATTCGTACTATAATTAATATTACTATTACTACTATTCATTATATACTTATCATTTAGTATTAAATTTAAACAATTTTTCGATATATTATTGTTCGTATTAATCACCGTGCTTTTATTGTTTAGAATTTGTAAAAAATTATTATTATTGAGGCAGCAATCGTTTAGGAAATTCATACAAATATTAATGATCGATTTTAAATTAAGCTGCACCGCTAAGTCTAACGCTTGCAATATGTTTGTGTAGCGTAACGATTTTTGGATTAAATTCAACAATTTTAACATTAAATCGTTAATTAAATATTTCTCCGAACAGTAATACAACTCAATTAGTATATCATAGTCAATATTATTATTATTACTATTTTCCTTATCACTATTACTACCGTTACTACTAGTAGTAGTAGCTTCTATAATTAAATTATCTGTATAAATAAAATTTAACATTATGCTAAAGACATCATAGTTAATGTCGGGAATATCAATCATAGATTTTTCAGCCAATGGTCCATAAAACATAGCCTCAAAGACAGGGCTGGCTGATGATAAAATTAGTTTGTGACATTTGATTATATTGTTGTCGATGTTAAACGAGCAATCTGTATACTTTTCATTTAGTAGTAAATCATTTAGGCGAGTACCTAAACTGTGGGCTGGTGATGGTGATGGGATAGTCGCCATTTTTAATTGTAGCTCCGTCATCTGGAAATAATAAGTAAAGTAAATAAATAAAATGTTACTAAACAAGTGGTAATGTTTATTTTATTTTAACGAAACATCTGTGTCAAAATGTATACAAAAAATTTATTGTATAGCTACAATGTGTATAAAAGAATTTACCCGCCGATACGACATACGATGAGATCAAAAATTGTTCACCCCTTTTGGTTTGGTGAGTAAAATTTTATTACCGTCAAACAGGGTAACGGCGGTTATTGACTTTGTTAATAGTTCGAAAGCTAAGACTACTTTTAAAAAATTGGCGTTTAAAAAACTAAACATTTGCCACTATATCTGGAATGGGCACCGGCCGACATGTTTACTAGCGAAAAGCGATATCGAGAGGAAACTGATTAATGAGCATGCTGATAAACCAGTTGGCAAAAAATTGAAGACTCACAGAGGAATGATGTTAAATATGAAGGAACAGAAGGAATCATTAAAGAGGAAGATGAAAAAGGCTATGATAACAACGAGCCAGAAGAAGTACCGATTCTTTTTACGAAATTTAAATTTTTAAACCCAAAAGTCCGCGGTTTAAAGTCCGTTTCAAATTATTTCTTTAGGCTACGGATTTTATTCAATTCAAGAACATGAAGATGCAGAAAAAGTTCTTTGACATATTCCCTATATGTAAACATTAACGGGTGAAATTGAATCGAAGTGATCGAATTCAAAATATGCACGGTGGTAATACATCGACGATGAAAAAGATGAGGAATCCCAAAAAAAACGGGTAAAACCAAACACGGCATTTCTTAACATATCAGTCACACAGGAGTGAGCACCCCATTTAGGTTTGCTGTTGAGATTGCTACGATTGTTGCGTTGTTAAGATGTTTGTTACAATTTACGTCGTTTGTTCTTAAACTCAAAAAAACACACTTCACTAGGATTTATTCTTATATATCCCCTTTTACGCGTTTTGAGCAGCAGCATCAATACTTTGTCCTTTTTATATTATCACAAAATCAAATGCAGAAGACTGCAAATTGCAGAACGATTTGATTTTCGGTATTGATGCAGTGTATCTCGATTGTGTATATAGGTTGAACAGAGCTGGCAATATTTCTCTTCCTTGCGGAAGTCTAATATTCGCAACTCCTTCCAATATCCATTCAAAACCATTTTCCATTCACTCATACAAACTTTTATCCACATATGCTTTCTGTGCAAATTCAAAATTCGAAAGTTTGTATGTTCAGATCTCTACTCTATCCCGTTTAGCAATGGGAAACAACCTGCTCTCTTTCCAGTTGTCTGGTATTTTGGAACTTATCCACGCTTTGTTGAGTTTCCCAAGCAATTTACGTTTCGCTATATCCGTTCCTTTTAACTTTTACCGAATTTTTCAACATCAATATCCTTAGCTGTGGTTCTACGTGTCATTTGCGACACATATTCCCGCCAACTTTTTATTTTCGCTTTCAAATTGGCATTAATTTTACCATACAAGTTCTTATTCACACTGCTCTTATTCCTATTGAAATCACATAAGGCTATTCGCTTCCTTTCATACTAGAATTGGGATGCGATTATGTAAGCATTACGAGTTTCGAGTTTCTCGAAATTGCGACAAAAACGCTTAAAAAAATTCTTTTTCTTTTCTTTATAAAGAATATTTTTAATCATTTCGAGTTGTCTGTCGTTTAAGCACAAGTAAAACAACAACAACAAGTCGCAATTACGAGAACTCGTAAAATTTTACATAATCGCGTTTTGTCGCAATTTAGAAAAACTCGTAACTCGTGATGGTTACATAAGCACACTCTTGAACTTCATTATTCCACCACCCATTCACATTAATCTCTGTCTTGCCCACCACCGTTTTAATACAATCCTTATTATTTCATTATATTTTCCTATCCAACTGGCTTTGATTTATTTCATGTTCTCCGAATATAATTCATCTCTTTCATCCACCTATTCTTATTCATTATTCTACGCTTTTTTCTAGACACACAGTTATCGTTCTTAATAATTTTAGTCATGAAATGATCCCCACCCAAATTTTCTTCTTCAATATTCCAAGTGCCGACCAATTCAATAGATGTCATGTAGTGACCTAGTGCATTGGCCGTTCCATCATTCAAGATCATCAAATCGGAGTCAAGTCACTTTTGCCTCTCACCCACTAACTTAAAATCACTCAAGGCTTTTTCCTGTCATCTTCATTACGTTCTTGGGTTACATAAACACTTACTAGTATCAGATTTTTTTCCAAATTAGTTGTTGGCTGCGACTGCTTCTATAATTTCAAAAGCGGATAGCGGTACGTGTTGAAAGGTCGTATTATTACGAATTTTGCCATATAGTTAGTCTTTGTAGAGAAATTACATTTTTCGTACTAAATGTTTCAATAGGAATCATAATAAACATAAAAATCTTTAAAAAAATCATAGATCATGTTATTGTCAACCTCTCTTTGGATTAATAAGTAGCGCATACTAACTTCTGAGTCCTATTTCTCTTCCTTCTTAAAATCGTCCCTTATGAATTATTTGTTAATAGCATGCAATAGAATATACAGGTTAGATCAATTTTTCAAAACCAATTCAATTCAAATATTTGTTCCAGTTTTGTCATAACGTAAAATTTTCGGAAATGCCTTACAAATATAAATTTCTAATTATTTTCTGTTGTACTCATGACTACAAGTAGAGATCTAAAGAATAAGGAGATATAAACCCAAGTGAAAACATCAATAAAAAATGAATACAGTCAAACCTGTTTTTGTGTGGTCTTTTTTTATGCGATTTTTTTTGATGCGATTGTTTTTGTGCGGTCCCTCTCCAGTCTCCATCGCATAAAAAAAAATTTTTTTTTAAATTTTTGTACAAAATTATTTATCCTTCGTGTCAACACGAGAATAAATCCACTTTTACCAACACGTTCAACCCCTGGGGCCCTATTCTCGAATTTCACATCCATTTTCCACATGTGGACATCTGTCAAAATTCATAAAAATAAATGGAATAATGGCATTTTTTCGGTACTAAGGGAATATTTCCGAATGGGTATAAGCAGGTGAAAAAAATTCCCCATATAGGGTATTTGGTTGCACGTGTAATATACATACATTTATGAATTTTGACAGATGTCCACATGTGGAAAATAGATGTGGAATTCGAGAATAGGGCCCCTGGTGTGTTTGAATTTAATCAAGAATTTTTCATCAAAGACGAATAAACATTAAATATAGAAACGATATCATAATGAAAATTTCATTTAACTTTATTAGAAAAAAAAACTTCATTCAGTTACAAAAAATCAAATACTCACCCAGGTGTGTCGTGTTGACAGGAAGGTTATTATAGCGATTTATGAAGTTCGTGAATATTTTTTTTTGTGCGTTTTTTTTTGTACGGTCCCTATCTGCCGCTTAAAAACAGGTTTGACTGTATTTTCTAATTGACGCGTGGGAAAGTATAAAAAGCGCCTCTACTAGCGGGTTTATAAGTTTGAAATTGATGTAAACGAAACTTCGTAGTAGTAGTTATATGGAAATATTATTCTAATAATTTTAATTTTAATTAATTAAAATTGCAAAGAATTCAACTCAAAATGCAACCCATACATAATGTAAAGTATGGTTTTGCTGTATTTGATTGATTTAGTTCAATTTTAATATTAAAAGTGCGAAAAAACAATGTTCAAAATTGCATAAATTTGATATTAATTTAGCGCCATAATACAATATAATATATAATTTTGCAGTTTGGTTTGTTTTTATCTTGTAATAAATATGATTTAATTATAGTAGTAAATATATTTAGTATAACAAAACTAAAATAACAACGAATGGCGCTAACTTGTTATCAAATTTATGCTAAAGTAAATTGGACACTATTTTATGGTACTTTTAATATTAAAATTGAACTAAATCAATCAAATATAGAAAAACCGTACTTTACATTATGTATGGGTAGCATTTTGAGTTGAATTCTTTGCAATTTTAATTAATTAAAATTAAAATTGTTAGAATAATATTTCCATATACATAACTACTACTGGGAAATTTCGTTTACATCAATTTCTCGGTTACAATTCCTTCCGCTAGAGGCACGGTGCAAGTCGTCAATAGCGCCCAACTAGGCTCTCTTTGATATTCGTTCTCTTCTTTGTTCGTTGTATTACGTTTTATAAACTCTTTTTTGAATTTACATTTAATTCATATTTTATTTTTCCTTTTTTTTGTACACTCACACATTTAATTTTAGCTCGATAGACAATATTCATATTTGTGTGTACATTTCCGATTTTTGTTTATTCATTTCATAATTACAGAAATAGGTCAATATTTTGTTGTTAAGCTTGGGAGTTAAAAAAAATTCAATGATTTCTGATTTATTTATTTAAGATTTTTAATTTCGATTAATTTATGATTTTAAAATCGCTAATTTTGATTGTACGATATTTTTTTTTACTGTCCATTTACAATGCTTTCGTAGTAACACCAATATCATAAATTCTAAATTTTTTTTATAGTGTTCATAGCTAGCAAGAGTGCTGTTTATTCAAAAATCGAATGGTGTTGCTAGCCCGATCTTTTAACATTTCGATACATTTCGTAATAATATTATTTCGAATATTTAACATTTGTGGTGAATTTTTAAAAAAAGTTAAAAATACTTTTACACAAAGCTTTGATACACAAAATAAAGCATCAGTCGGTGGATGTAGGCTACCAAAATTGTTATTTAATGAACAAATTGTATAATAAATAAAATATTCATTATTATTAACAAACTTATCGTCGGACTTCAACAAGTCGTGCGTACAGAGGTCGCAGTTGATTTTATTATTACATTTATAAATAACTTATCCGATGTAATATCTCAATGCGGCATCATCTATTTCAGAACGGTCATCTTCGTCACTTTCGTAAGTTTTACAAAATTGTTCAGTAGAATCAATTATAACGTTGCCATTTGTTGTGGAGTCAATTTCATCATCATGGTCATTGGCAGCATTATTATGATCTTTACTATCATTTTTAACGATTTCAATTTTTTCATTTATGACAAATTGCAGAACTGCATCCAAATCGTCTTCTTCGATATCACCAAATGCGCTACCCTTAAAGAAATGTTCATCCTCTACATTAGCCGAATCATTGTAATTATAAATAGTAGTAAGTAACTCATCATTGTCGTCATCATAGCTTCCCACATTTGTATTTTCAAAATTTTTAAAGACGTCATCTGTGCCATAATACGGCTGAATTTGAATACTGAACGGTTTTACAATGGCCACCTTTATTGCGTACTGTGGAAAAGGCATTTTCTAATGGATCTTGTCTATAACGTCTACAAAAAACAAAGTCTATACAGGGATATTCATCCAACAAACCTGAAGAAAGCTCTATAATGGAATTAATGGTCATAATTATACCATTAATACAATAAGTAACTTTTAAAATACAACTGCTGATGACAAAACTGTTGGTTTCATAGCTTTTGGAAAACATCCATGTTATTTGCAGTTCGTAATGCGGCTGCAACTGTTCTGCTAAACACCTCTATTGCCGGTCGTGTTCGCATTTTCTCAAAATTAGCTTTGGACAAAGTTTTGTGGTATTTGTTTGCTCATTATTAAACAATTTTTTTACCACTTCCCAACTAGCTTTTCCATCTGGTGTGATCATATCAGCATCGATCAAATTGTTCCGAATATATTTTATTAAATGGGTGGATCATACATAATGAAACACTTTACCATCAACAATATAATGAGTATTTGTTGTTGTTCCTCCAAGTTCCCTATATAACTTTCTATTACCCGAACCCTGATCGCATATTGTGGCTCTAATTGTTAATCCCATTTGTTGACTCATCTTTATATTTTGTAGAATGAGTGGTTTAAGTTTATTCCCAGTCACTGGTTTTTCGCTTGAATAATACGAAACTAGATATTTGTATTTCGTATAAATGCCTCGCACCATAAATACCAATACATAGTTTGCTACTTTTGATGTTCGTCCGAGATCACTCAAATCTTCAAAACCTCGGATCACGTCATTATGATCATCATAAACCAAATCTCTACGAATTTTTAGTTCATCGAATAGCAATATGGCATTCCGATCATGAACTGGTAGGTTACGTAAGACTTCCTTTACCTTCTCGATCATGCATTAATTTTCTCCTGTTAACAAATTTTTTACTGACATCCAGTTGGATGCGATGGCAAGTTGAACTCGAGACAATTTCTCATGTACCTGCATTATTAGCAATTTTAGTAACAGATTAATATTTAATGTATTAAGATATAAGTGTGTAAAATTAGATAAAAAACTAAGCTAATAAATCAAAAACAAAGGTGCAAATTCTATATTGAATGAAGCTAGAATTTATCAAACCTGTTTTTGTGCGGTCATTTTTTGTGCGATTTATTTTATGCGGTAAATGAATATCGAGATTCTGTTCGCGGGGAAAAGGGAGACTTTTCTTATGCAGTCCCTCTTCACCGCATAAAAAATAATTTTAAAAGGAAAATCTAAATCGAAAAAGTGTCCTCAAGCTTAAATATTTTGCCCTCAGAACAACGTTTTTTCTTCAATCGAACAAAATAAAATTCACACTTCCAAAATTTCCTTTGAATCATGTTACCCGGGTGGTCGCTCAAATTACCCGGGTAATCGAGTACTCGAAAAATTGCCAAAATAGTCGAGTATCCGGGTACTCGATAATCGGTATTGAATGCCCTACGCACGATCCAATGTGTTTAGTAACAAATTTTGTGCCACAATATACAAGCCGCATTTCTTGACGCATAGTGATCCGAATTAGATCAAAGTTTACATTGAAAGCAACAACAAAAATTGAACAAATTTTTGTTTTTGGATCAAAATTTTGATGCGAGTAACTTTTGCATTTCGTTGTCGTTTCATGAAACATGACATGTTGATCCCCGGATCAGATCAAACATCAAAAAATGCAGCTACAATTTATAATATACATATAACTTAGATTGTAAAAGAGTTCGATGACATAAGTTGCTAAACATCTCAAGTAACTAGAAAACCAATCATATGAGGTTAGTCACATTTTTGTTATCACAACTCCAATCCTGAATACTATTGATAACCGTTTTTGTGGATAGCTATCGTTAAAACTACAGCGAAGCAACTTATTATTCGCACACCATCGCATTCTTATAATTAATTAAAAACACTTAAGTTTTTCTGTGATTAATTTTTTATTTTATTAATTTATTGGCATGTACACAATAACGTATAATTAAAAAATTGATTACACAAAACTTAAGATGTTTTTATTAAAGAATAAAAATGTTTGATGGTGTACGAATAATAAATTGCAGTACTGTATATTTATATACGGCTAAATCATAGTTAATACTTAATGGTAATTATTATCAATAACGAGTATAAATAAAAGAAGATGCGGTACAATGAACCTTAGGTTTTAAGTATTTTTTTTTTCAAAAACCTCCTTCTTGAAGAAGACAAACCAGATTTAAAATTTTATTGTGCAAAACTATAAATACTTAAAAAAAAAATGAAAAATGCTACACATTTTTTTGCTTTCTGAAATCATCATTTGATATTCGAGATTGAGCGGTCGAAGACGAAACGAACAATTAAAAGAACAATTTATAAAGAATAAAGAAATGATTTGTAGTCACGTGTCTCTATATTCGGTTGTGGTCACATAAATAAAAGATACTCGTGATACAATATTGTTGGCGATTTACATAAATATAAAATTTTATTTATAAGATGTAAAATTCGATTCACATACATATTATAAATCTCGGAACGTAGAATAATTCTTATAAAGAATATTCAAAGTGAAATCGAACAAGAACAAAATTCCACAGAACAGGTTAATATAACTGTTTTGGCATAGTTTCTTATGTGGAATCATTATTTTGAGTTTGAGTCACAATGATGCTGCACGACAGCATCATTGTTAGTTAACAATAGTAAAAGTTTCTTAAATATTTATTCAGAATCAAGGCCAATCTAGCATAGAATGTTTAATAACAAACAATAATAATATTTAAGACGAATCTTAATTCTTTCAAAATCGATTTGTTTTTGTTTATACATACTTTTATTCTTCCAAAATTTGTGCTTAGTCATTGTGATTGTTTTGTGTTAAAATTATTGCGAAGTTCATGTTTTAAATTTCTTGGAAGAATTCTTTAAACAATTAAATTTTTGAAGTGGATACTTAGATTTGATTGAGGCACTCGAAACTCCGTCTTAAAATAAATAGTTACTGCTCATCGTGGCGACATTGTTTTAAATCGATACAGTTAGAAAAGACACTTGGTGTGTTGACCTCAATTTACAGAACATAATATTTTAAGAAAATTATTTTTTATTTGTTTGTTTGTTGCCTCTATTGCATGCATTAAGATGATTTATATTAAACACGATTGTTTTTTACGCCTGTAACATTTAATAAATAAAAAAAGCGCGCGAATCTTTAACCACAATGATTTTATTACATAATTTTAATGACCGTGAATTAAACACAATCACATACTGTGATTTTTATTGTGGGCGGCAATTTAAATTGATGAAACAAAATTTATATGGTATCAATATTATTAATAAGTGTACATTCATAAAATTTTACCAAATTCCATGAAATTTTATCAGTTTATATGATTCTAGAAATTAGAGAAATATATTTCGGCGAACGCTTATTTAACAACTTGTAAAATGACTAAAATTTTAATGTCCGCTTATAGATTGTTGTTTGGAAAAAAAAATTAATTATAAATAAGACATCTGACGTAATATTTGTGTACTTTGTTAAATTTTTTATTATGTTTTTTGATCATTTAGGTACCTTATTTTTAGAAGATATACACACGTAGACGTTTGTGACTCATTTTACAACAATAATCGATCGTGACGTAAATACGGAATCTTTAAGTTACGTTTGGTTGTTTAATTGACGTTTTTCATTCTGAGCCCAATCAGCAATGAATTTTCTTAATTTTATTAAAATTCTATGGTGCTTAAACCTGGGTAGTTGAAATTGCTATTAGCTAGCTGTAAATAAAACATTTGTGTTAATAGAGGTTTATTGATGTAATCAATTTACTTTTTTTTCCAGTTACGGTTGATCGGAGCTTGACAAAAACAATTTAATGTGATGCATATTTATAATTATTTTGTTTACTAACGTGAAACATCGCTCTAGCGAACACCATTCCTATTCCCTTAATTTGCATAGTGGTTCTTGTTGTTCTTGGGCGCTTTTGGCTATTCGTTATTTGGCGATTATAAACTTAAAAAGTTACCGATTTCATTATAAGCTCTACTTAGCCATGATGTTTAATAACTCCCTGAATGTTTTGACAGATATTTCTTTCTGTAGACATTTAAAGATGATTCAGCTACTGAGGCTTGTTATCAAATTAATGTTATTAGAAACCTTAATTTTTTCAACTTTTGGTATGTTGGATTCAAAGATATTTCCTCGTGCTTTGTTTGGTACGCTAAACTAAACCGCTTGTTGATATAGATGTACGTCGCGTAATACGTGCTCAGTCCGGGGCTCTCGCTCATGCAGTTGGATACGTCAAAACGTACTCCATTATTGAAAACGCAAATCGATTAACCCACATTGGTAAAGCGCACTCAGACTAAACCGTCTAATCCCATACCAGAAGCTACTACGTCACAAACAGCAATAGCTGCAAAAACTCAAATGGACGATCAGGAATATTCTACCAAACTTATTGCGCAAGCGGTATCACAAACAGCAATATCATCTTCGGTTTACAGAACCAACAACACCTATAACAGTCCCAGTACTAGACATCGAAGAGAGGGGTAATTCGATTCAGTCGATTTTCTAGGAAATTAACAGCAATTTGAAAAAAAATTATTAAAAGTAAAATGAAACTTGACGAAGCCATTTGCATCAAAATCTCACCCAAAATAGTAAATGGCTATATTTACGACTCTCAACATTTCGAGTAAGTTTACCTGCTGAACACTGCAATGCAATTAGCAATGTGGCCATCTGAACTTTTCCTAATGTAATGTTACTCTTCCAGTGGATTTAATATCCTTTGAAGAAACAGCTAGTAACACTACGACTCTTGGTTGTTAGACACCGAAATGTTTCAAACCGAACACCCCAAATAAACCGTCGCAAATTTGTATTGCGATACATTTTTATTAATATTTTCTTCATTGACTTATGTAGTTTAAGTTCAGGGTATGCGTTGGTATTAGTTACCAACTAACTAATGGAAGCTCCAATGGAAGTTGTCACTAGGATGACCAGGCCAAAAACAACTAAACTTAAACGAAATCTGAACAAATTTGAAAAAGTCGAAAATTTCGACTTAAAAAAATCAGGACAGTTTTCAAGTCCCAAATTTTTTTTATGTATTTAATAAAAAAAAGAAAAAATTGGTTTGGTGGCGACGACCATCCACGGGTCAGAAAACAGATTTGTTGTTAGAAAAGTTTCAAAAGCCACCACATTGATTCATCATTTGAATGTGCTGAAACCAATTCATTTATCATCAAATTTGTTGGTTAAGTCAGATACTAAATTACAATGGAATTGGTGCACAATTGCAAAAGTTCCGTTTGGGGCAGGAATGGAGTTTCTTAAATGAAACATGGCCAGAATTAAAAAAAAATTGCTTATATCTACGTTATTAAGACGATTATGTAAGTAGTTCCTTTTAACAATCAATAAATTGTTATTTATTTAATTTATTTTTAGAATTAATTTATTATTTTAAACACATAATTTATTTTATTAAATTTAATTTATTTAATTTAATTTAATTTAATTTTATTTTAATCACCATTTTGGTGTTTTCATAACACCGTGCGAGGTAGGCGACATGTCGCCTTGTTGAATTTTGAGAGCAGACTGAGAATCGATTAATTTTATTTTTTTAAATTTTATTTTGTTTTGTTTGTGTGTAGTGTTGCGTGTGCTGCGATTGGTCCAGCAAAACAAGCGAAGGGGAAGTCAACCCACTACACATGTCAGTAGGAATATGCGCTGCCCAGTTTGTAGTGGTTCATTGGGTGAACCGCTACATCCTAATATAAAAATGAAATATTCGCGCTCTGTAAAATTTCTGGGGTTATATCATTTGGGGTCGAATTTCTTAGATAAAATAAGAGCCAAATTCAAAAAATATTGTGGAACACCTCTACTGATATTATGGTACCATTAATCAAAAATTGTTTCACCAATATTTTTTTACATAAACAACCAATCTAGGACCGAACTAGAAGGTGGCAAGTTTGTGGATGTATTTTAATAAAATTTTACATCTTAGATTTGATATGTAAAGTCGATTCTTTAAGTAGTTCCTAATATAAAAGTAAACAAATTTCGGCTCTGAAGAATTCCTTCGGGCATATTATCATGCTTTAGTCGATATCTTAAATCAAAAATTATATTCGTCAAATTTGATTTTACCTACTGAGCCAATTCAGACTATCTTCTTAACTCAAATGGAACAAGCTACACCAAATGTTGACGGCTTTTAGTGAAATTTTATGTCTGAAATATTTTGTTGTTATTAAAAATAGATTCAAATATAAAACCTATTATTACATGGCCAGAAGGATTTTTTCGGCCCTAAGTTGAGCTGAGATCAGAATTTATAAATTAAAACATGGCCCAAACGGCAAAAAATATTTTGGAACATTACTCGTACTAATGGTGTTACGGTCGATACCTTAAATCAAAAATTAGATTTGCCAATTTTGGTTTTCCATACACAGCCATTCCATACACAGCCTCGAGGCTACGCCTCTCGGTAAACTAAAGTTCTCTCGACAGGAATGGAACCTCGGTATGTAATCTATACTAGTTATGCTTTCTACTAGAATTACTATTAGTACAAGCTCTATTCAAAACCAAATCAGCAGACAGCGATGTCCGCAAGCGATTTGTCATCGACCGTCATGACCTCAATTATTATTAAAAGTGGAAATTTGCAGCATAGTCCAAAGCGACAACAAATTTTAAATACTGAACAAATTGCTTTACCAGGCAATTTAAATCAAAGTGAACTAGAAATTAATTTAAATAACTTTGGTGTATTGAACCATAAAGAAATTAAAAATGCATCGTCGCCAAATATTGGCCAAATATTGACGACAATATAACAATGAAAATGCATTCACAGCAAATGACAATAAAATAAACAGTAATATAGGCCAGTGTTTAGTGCAAATGGGAATTGACCGGTATATTACTGTCCGATCAAAATGAAGGAGAAGTCCTAATTCACCGGCCAGTGCAAGCGCGAATAAATTCACCAAGCTAGCTAGCGTTGAATTAACATGGTAATAGGTATTCTTGCTTGGTTGTTGAACACCCGCCACCCGAAAAACTTATTGCACTTTGAACTTTTGAACTTAGTCGAACAAAATTGTCTACGTAATATATCTCTGATCACACCAGATGACATTGGCGGCCGAAAATTTAAAGGACGTTACGACATTATCAACTGAAAAGGCTACACTCGTCATAAATAGTTCTGAAAAAGTTAATAAACTGTCAGATAATATACACGAACTAATCAACAGCAAACAAAATCACCGTTATTGAAATGGAAACTAAATCGAGCTATCAAGGCCTTAAGATTTGCTTTGCGGAAAGAAGAAAACTAGAGCGTCCAAAACTATCTAAGTGATCTCTCGGCAATCGAGAGGACAGATTATTCTTTGTGAAAGGCAACGAAAAATGCAAAAAGGCCAACAAATTCGAATCCACCGATTAGACAACCAACTAGAAATTAGGCGAAAAACACAAGAAGAAGATAATTATTTCGTGCTACTCCTGCAAATGGATGATGGTTTATCCTACAAACCTATAAAGTATGATATAATTGGAAGAAAGTTAAGAATGCAATTAAAAATTGCATAAGCCCGAAAAGGCACCAGGAAATTTCACTCAGTTTTGGGAAACTATCATACCTTTTTCAAAGGCAATACATGAGCAAACAAAATAGAGCAACTACTTACGCAATGCAGCGTTCTAGGACCAATATTATACTTGTTGTACACAACCGATTTTCCTGTAACCAACAAAGTAACAATCTCAACATTTGCCGATAATACGGCCATCCTGGTGTCACACAATAATCCCGAAATTGTCTCAAAGGAGTTACAGAATTATTTAAACAAAATCGCGGACTGGCTAAAGTCATGGCGAAGAAAAGTGAACGAAAATAAATCTCACGTCACATTCATGCTGAATAAACGCACCTGCCCACCATTGAAATTAAACGATAAAAATATTCCTCAACAAACGGAGGTCAAATACTTAGGTTTGAACCTGGATAGAAGGTTAACGTGGAAAAACCATATTGAAACAAAGTGCAATCAAATAAAAATTACATTTTCCAAAATGTATTGGCTGATTGGAAGAAAAATAAAATTTTACTGTGCAAAGCGATAATCAAACTCATATGGACATATGGTAAACAGATGGCTCCTGCAACGAACCCAAGCGAAAATACTTCGCAGTATTACTAATGCTCCGTAAATTGTAAGCACTAACAATAAGTATTGACATTCGTTAAGACTTAAAATATGTAATAATTTTAGCTTAAGATTTGATTACTTCTAGAAAGTTTCTTATCTAGAAAGATTCAAGAATAAAGCCAAAGCCATTGGAAGCATTAAAAAAAAATATTATGGCCTCAAGAATATTAAGACTCGTACTTCCGTGGATACTATCCATTTTCTCCAAGCCATCAAAAAAAATAAATCCTAAATTTTGTAATCGGAAGTCGTTTCGATTTCTCATGGCAATCTAGAAATTTTTCGAATTTATGTTTTTCTACTACTTCTTCAACAGGATTTTTTTTTGGTGGTTAACAAATGAAGATTACGGCTAGTCACTATAACTGTGAACTTTTCGGTAATATCAAAAAATCATTTTTAACGATTGCCAAATTATATAGTGCCGGTTTGCCCCTATTTTACCGATTGTCACTTAGTAATACTCTAGCCTTGGGGTTGACATAAATTCCTGCCAATAATATCTTGTTATCAAACTATATGATACGCTAATTTTATTTGTGCTGCGAGGATATTTGAGATTTTTCTTAAGTGAAACATTATGCTACGCTATCCTTTATAAAATTGACCAAGGGTCAAATATACTGATTGGAGTCTTTTTGTAACTAAGAGTAATGTGCATTTTAGGAGAGAAAGAAAATTTAAAATGCAAAGTCTGAGTCGGTCAGTATTTTTTCCGACTCCAACTCTGACTCCGCTAAAACTGTCCGACTCCGCAGCCCTGAA